>CM055118.1:384057681-385257681 GCA_029206835.1 Rana muscosa
GTTGGAAAAGTGGGGGGCGTCTTGTACATGGGGGGCGTCTTATAGACGGGGAAAATACGGTACGTGTATAGAGCCATGACAGGTCCTCATTATACTTCTATATACACATATAATGCCATGACCGGTCCTCTTTATACTCCTATATACATGAATAGAGCCATAACAGGTCCTTTTTATAGAGCCATGATAAGTCCACTGTTAGTTATCATGATATAAAATGATGGATGTGGGGGCATTTTGGTGGGCGTGATTTTTTTATTTTTTTGGGGGGGGGTGCAGCATTTCATTCTTGGTACCAGGCAGCACAATGTCTTGGGCCGGCACTGCATAAATTGCTAAAGCCTGATGGCTGAGGAAGGCCAAGAACCACTCCCGCCGGGAGCTGGGGGGGGGCGCGGAATCGCAGGCGACCCAGCCGGAAACAACCACAGCCAAGGGGGGGGGGGGGGGGGCGATGAAAAGTGTCCAGGGTGAGCTGCAGGGGAATACCTGTGGACAGCTCCAATCTATGTGAGATGTAAAATATTGTGGTCAGTGAGGATGTGACTGGAAGAGGGCAAAGAGCCCAAGGAAATGAGAGTGAGGAGGAAGGTGTGTAGAGTCCACCGAAAAAAACTGTCAGCAGGGCAAAACAGAGAGAAGACATGGTAGGGCCTCCTGAAATCACAACAGACCAATACTGTCCAGGGACTCAGGACTGCCCGGGGTGTGAAGGATGAAAAACAAAAATAAGAGTGTAGTGAGAAAAAAAACAAATTCTAAATAAGGGGAAAGCACAGACACAAACACACATGATGAAATGTCCTGGAATCACACAGACCAATCCTGTCCAGAGATTCAAGGACCGTGCACGGCAGCGACAGAACCCCCAAGAAGGGGGGAAAAAGAGAGGAAAGAAAAATTAAAGTGAGTGTACCTGGTGATTCCAGTGTGGTGACATAAACTTCCATGTATGGTCCCGGAAGTATCCAGCATGAAAGGAGAAGAGAGACTGTGCCTGCCCCAAGACTGTGCCACGTACCCGCCAGGGCCGCAGAGACTGACGCCCCCGGTGTCACGCTGAGTGCGTCCAAATGAGGCATTCCCGCCAGAACAGCTGACACGGTACAACCAGCGTCTAGGGAGATGCTCCACACGCAGTGCGATGGCGAGCGCCGCCGCCGCTGAGTCACCCGAGAGTGACGTCATGCGCTGCGGCGCGGGGCGTGACACCGATGCACAGTGGCAACACCCACCCACCCCCCCAGTATCAAATAGGGAGGGGAAGGGAGGCAACAGTGTGCATCGCAGCTCCCGGACCTGAAACAATCCAGCCAAACACAGCCAACAGACTACATGCCTAGAACAAAATGACCAACCCCCTGTTGAAACAATGTAGAATGAGTGGAAAATTGCCTCACGTAAAATATTCATTATATAAAACAAACAAGCGCGGACCAAAAACCAATCGGTGTCAGCGATCAACCATAAGAATCCATGGTTGACCGTTAATAATAAACACGTGTGGGCAACTGTGTTTCCACTCAAATCACACATCTCCATCCCTTGATTGTGGTAAAAAGGGGAGAAATTGGGACTTTGAATGAAGTGTGTGGTCTTAATGCACACACACTTCCATCCCTGTTGTACATTGGAAAAAGTGAGGAAGTTTGGGACTTTGAATGAGATGCGTGTAGGCAAAAACCAATGGATTAAACGAACAAAGGAGGTTTATTCATAAATACATAGGACATGATGCATAGCAAGTATGACGAGCTGATAGGCATATAGTAGACATATAAAAATTCTATTATAGCACATACTAAATAAAAACAATGGAAAAGTATAATATACAGACATGCTTGAAATAAACTGCATGGTAGGCTTGACGCGTTTCGTGGACTCAATTCCACTTCATCAGAAGCAATTTGCAGAGTTCATGTCTGTGAGAATATATATCCAAAATTACTCCAATGAATTAAATAAGGATATTTAGAATTTGTTTTTTTCTCACTACACTCTTATTTTTTATTTTTCATCCTTCACACCCCGGGCAGTCCTGAGTCCCTGGACAGTATTGGTCTGTTGTGATTTCAGGAGGCCCTACCATGTCTCCACCTACCATGTGGTTGTTTCCGGCTGTGTCGCCTGCGATTCCGCGCCCCCCCAGCTCCCGGCGGGAGTGGTTCTTGGCCTTCCTCAGCCATCAGGCTTTAGCAATTTATGACTACTTTTAAAGCTGTGAAGTAAGTAATCTGGGATGTTTGTTTTTTTTTTCTCCTACATCCTTATTTAATTCATTGGAGTAATTTTGGATATATATTCTCACAGACATGAATTCTGCAAATTGCTTCTGATGAAGTGGAATTGAGTCCACGAAACACGTCAAGCCTACCATGCAGTTTATTTCAATCATGTCTGTATATTATACTTTTCCATTGTTTTTATTTAGTATGTGCTATAATAGAATTTTTATATGTCTACTATATGCCTATCAGCTCGTCATACTTGCTATGCATCATGTCCTATGTATTTATGAATAAACCTCCTTTGTTCGTTTAATCCATTGGTTTTTGCCTACACGCATCTCATTCAAAGTCCCAAACTTCCCCACTTTTCCCAATGTACAACAGGGATGGAAGTGTGTGCGCATTAAGACCACACACTTCATTCAAAGTCCCAATTTCTCCCCTTTTTACCACACTCAAGGGATGGAGATGTGTGATTTGAGTGGAAACACAGTTGCCCACACGTGTTTATTATTAACGGTCAACCATGGATTCTTATGGTTGATCGCGGACCCGATTGGTTTTGGTCCGCGCTTGTTTGTTTTATATAATGAATATTTACGTGAGGCAATTTTCCACTCATTCTACATTGTTTCAACAGGGGGTTGGTCATTTTGTTCTAGGCATGTAGTCTGTTGGCTGTGTTTGGCTGGATTGTTTCAGGTCCGGGAGCTGCGATGCACACTGTTGCCTCCCTTCCCCTCCCTATTTGATACTGGGGGGGTGGGTGGGTGTTGCCACTGTGCATCGGTGTCACGCCCCACGCCGCAGCGCATGACGTCACTCTCGGGTGACTCAGCGGTGGCGGCGCTCGCCATCGCAGTGTGTGTGGAGCATCTCCCTAGACGCTGGCTGTACCGTGTCAGCTGTTCTGGCGGGAATGCCTCATTTGGACGCACTCAGCGTGACACCGGGGGCGTCAGTCTCGGCGGCCCTGGCGGGTACGTGGCACAGTCTTGGGGCAGGCACAGTCTCTCTTCTCCTTTCATGCTGGATACTTCCGGGACCATACATGGAAGTTATGTCACCACACTGGAATCACCAGGTACACTCACTTTCATTTTACTTTCCTCTCTTTTTTTCCCCCTCTTTTTCCCCCCTTCTTGGGGGTTTTGTCGCTGCCGTGCACGGTCCTTGAATCTCTGGACAGGATTGGTCTGTGGTGGTTCCAGGACATTTCATCATGTGTGTTTGTGTCTGTGGCTTCCCCCTTATTTAGAATTTGTTTTTTTCTCACTACACTCTTATTTTTTGTTTTTCATCCTTCACACCCCGGGCAGTCCTGAGTCCCTGGACAGTATTGGTCTGTTGTGACTTCAGGAGGCCCTACCATGTCTTCTCTGTTTGCCCTGCTGCCAGTTTTTTTCAGTGGACTCTACACACCTTCCTCCTCACTCTCATTTCCTTGGGCTCTTTGCCCTCTTCCAGTCACATCCTCACTGACCACAATATTTTACATCTCACATAGATTGGAGCTGTCCACAGGTATTCCCCTGCAGCTCACCCTGGACACTTTTCATCGCCCCCCCCCCCCTTGGCTGTGGTTGTTTCTGGCTGTGTCGCCTGCGATTCCGCGCCCCCCAGCTCCCGGCGGGAGTGGTTCTTGGCCTTCCTCAGCCATCAGGCTTTAGCAATTTATGACTACTTTTAAAGCTGTGAAGTAAGTAATCTGGGATGTTTTTTTTTTTTTCTCCTGCTTCCTTATTTAATTCATTGGAGTAATTTTGGATATATATTCTCACAGACATGAATTCTGCAAATTGCTTCTGATGAAGTGGAGTTGAGTCCACGAAATGCGTCAAGCAGTTTATTTCAATCATGTCTGTATATTATACTTTTCCATTGTTTTTATTTAGTATGTGCTATAACAGAATTTTTATATGTCTACTATATGCCTATCAGCTCGTCATACTTGCTATGCATCATGTCCTATGTATTTATGAATAAACCTCCTTTGTTCGTTTAATCCATTGGTTTTTGCCTACACGCATCTCATTCAAAGTCCCAAACTTCCCCACTTTTTCCAATGTACAACAGGGATGGAAGTGTGTGCGCATTAAGACCACACACTTCATTCAAAGTCCCAATTTCTCCCCTTTTTACCACAATCAAGGGATGGAGATGTGTGATTTGAGTGGAAACACAGTTGCCCACACGTGTTTATTATTAACGGTCAACCATGGATTCTTATGGTTGATCGCGGACCCGATTGGTTTTGGTCCGCGCTTGTTTGTTTTATATAATGAATATTTACGTGAGGCAATTTTCCACTCATTCTACATTGTTTCAACAGGGGGTTGGTCATTTTGTTCTAGGCATGTAGTCTGTTGGCTGTTTTTGGCTGGTTTGTTTCAGGTCCGGGAGCTGCGATGCACACTGTTGCCTCCCTTCCCCTCCCTATTTGATACTGGGGGGGTGGGTGGGTGTTGCCACTGTGCATCGGTGTCACGCCCCGCGCCGCAGCGCATGACGTCACTCTCGGGTGACTCAGCGGCGGCGGCGCTCGCCATCACAGTGCGTGTGGAGCATCTCCCTAGACGCTGGCTGTACCGTGTCAGCTGTTCTGGCGGGAATGCCTCATTTGGACGCACTCAGCGTGACACCGGGGGTGTCAGTCTCGGCGGCCCTGGCGGGTACGTGGCACAGTCTTGGGGCAGGCACAGTCTCTCTTCTCCTTTCATGCTGGATACTTCCGGGACCATACATGGAAGTTATGTCACCACACTGGAATCACCAGGTACACTCACTTTCATTTTTCTTTCCTCTCTTTTTTTCCCCCTCTTTTTCCCCCCTTCTTGGGGGTTCTGTCGCTGCCGTGCACGGTCCTTGAATCTCTGGACAGGATTGGTCTGTGGTGGTTCCAGGACATTTCATCATGTGTGTTTGTGTCTGTGGCTTCCCCCTTATTTAGAATTTGTTTTTTTCTCACTACACTCTTATTTTTTGTTTTTCATCCTTCACACCCCGGGCAGTCCTGAGTCCCTGGACAGTATTGGTCTGTTGTGATTTCAGGAGGCCTTACCATGTCTTCTCTGTTTGCCCTGCTGCCAGTTTTTTTCGGTGGACTCTACACACCTTCCTCCTCACTCTCATTTCCTTGGGCTCTTTGCCCTCTTCCAGTCACATCCTCACTGACCACAATATTTTACATCTCACATAGATTGGAGCTGTCCACAGGTATTCCCCTGCAGCTCACCCTGGACACTTTTCATCGCCCCCCCCCTGGCTGTGGTTGTTTCCGGCTGTGTCGCCTGCGATTCCGCGCCCCCCCAGCTCCCGGCGGGAGTGGTTCTTGGCCTTCCTCAGCCATCAGGCTTTAGCAATTTATGACTACTTTTAAAGCTGTGAAGTAAGTAATCTGGGATGTTTTGGTTTTTTTTCTCCTGCATCCTTATTTAATTCATTGGAGTAATTTTGGATATATATTCTCACAGACATGAATTCTGCAAATTGCTTCTGATGAAGTGGAATTGAGTCCACGAAACGCGTCAAGCCTACCATGCAGTTTATTTCAATCATGTCTGTATATTATACTTTTCCATTGTTTTTATTTAGTATGTGCTATAATAGAATTTTTATATGTCTACTATATGCCTATCAGCTCGTCATACTTGCTATGCATCATGTCCTATGTATTTATGAATAAACCTCCTTTGTTTGTTTAATCCATTGGTTTTTGCCTACACGCATCTCATTCAAAGTCCCAAACTTCCCCACTTTTCCCAATGTACAACAGGGATGGAAGTGTGTGCGCATTAAGACCACACACTTCATTCAAAGTCCCAATTTCTCCCCTTTTTACCACAATCAAGGGATGGAGATGTGTGATTTGAGTGGAAACACAGTTGCCCACACGTGTTTATTATTAACGGTCAACCATGGATTCTTATGGTTGATCGCGGACCCGATTGGTTTTGGTCCGCGCTTGTTTGTTTTATATAATGAATATTTACGTGAGGCAATTTTCCACTCATTCTACATTGTTTCAACAGGGGGTTGGTCATTTTGTTCTAGGCATGTAGTCTGTTGGCTGTGTTTGGCTGGATTGTTTCAGGTCCGGGAGCTGCGATGCACACTGTTGCCTCCCTTCCCCTCCCTATTTGATACTGGGGGGAGTGGGTGGGTGTTGCCACTGTGCATCGGTGTCACGCCCCGCGCCGCAGCGCATGACGTCACTCTCGGGTGACTCAGCGGCGGCGGCGCTCGCCATCGCAGTGCGTGTGGAGCATCTCCCTAGACGCTGGCTGTACCGTGTCAGCTGTTCTGGCGGGAATGCCTCATTTGGACGCACTCAGCGTGACACCGGGGCGTCAGTCTCGGCGGCCCTGGCGGGTACATGGCACAGTCTTGGGGCAGGCACAGTCTCTCTTCTCCTTTCATGCTGGATACTTCCGGGACCATACATGGAAGTTATGTCACCACTAGTGATGAGCCGAACACCCCCGGGTTCGGTTCGCACCAGAACCCGCGAACGGACCGAAAGTTCGAACGAACATTAGAACCCTATTAAATACAATGGATGCGAACGTTCGAATTCTAAAGTGCTAATTATAACAACTATTATGCATGTTATTGTCCTAAAAAGGGTTTGGGAACCCGGGTTCTGCACCAGGGGACATGTATCAATGCAAAAAGAAGTTTTAAAAACGGTCGTTTTTCGGGAGCAGTCATTTTAATGATGCATAAAGTGAAAAAAAAAAAGTCAAATATTCCTTTAAATATCGTACCTGGGGGGTGTCTAAAGTATGCCTGTGAAGTGCCACGTGTTTCCCGTGTTTAGAACTGTCCCTGCACAAAATGACACTTCTAAAGGAAAAAAAAGCCATTTAAAACTGCTTGCGGCTTTAATGTAATGTCTGGTCCCGGTAATATGGATGAAATTCTTTAAGAAAAATGGCATAGCTACCCCATGACCCCCCCCCCCCCTACCCCAGCCCATTACCAGCCCCTTTGGGTCTTGTATGGATATTAAGGGGAACCCCGCACATAAAATAAAAAAGGCCCTATATACTCTGAACAGCCCTATACAGGCGGTGCATACAAGACAGGGACTGTAGGTTTGTTCTTATGTAGAATCTGTTTGTAATTTTGAACAGGTACATTGTTGAAGTGTAGCTCCAGACCAAAAATCTATTTTTAAACTTTTTGGAAAACATAGGTAAGGGTTATCACCCCTGTAACATTTGTTTTGCTGTCTGTGCCCCTGTTCAGAACATTTCACCTCACTTTCCGTCCCAATGACAACTGTTTTTGAAATGTGGTGTTTTTCTTGAAACAAGGATTGCTGATAAAGCATCAGTACAGAGGAGACACCTTTCTCCCATATTTATTCTTACAGGAGAGAATTTTCCTTCCTAGTGGTAGATTTCCTCTCACTTCCTGTTGTCTTCTTGCGTTTGCAAGTAGGAGTCGTTTGTAAGTTGGATGTTTGAAAGTAGGGACCTGCCGTATATACTCTGCATAAATAGGCCCCTTAGTTGTTGGTGTTGGCACAACACTGTAAGCACTCACAGTTACTCTTGGTTGGTGCTGGAACGCCCTGCTGTCAACTATTATATCAGGAATTTTAATTACATATAATTGTTGAACAGTGGTAGTAAAAATTGGGCCTTTGATGGTGGTGCTGGTGCCACAACACTGTAAGCCCTGACAGTTACTCTTGGTGGGTGCAGCAATGGGCCCTGCTGTGAATTATTAGATCAAGAATTGTAATTACATGCCCCTGTTGAACAGGGGCTGAAAAATTGGGCCTTAGGCACTGGTGGCACAACACTGCAACCCCTCACAGATACTGTACTTGGAGCACAGCAATGAGCCCTGTTGCAAAGTATTGCTTCAAAAATTGTAATGACACGCCCCTGTTAAACAGGGGCTGAAAAATTGGGCCTTAGGCACTGGTGGCACAACACTGCAACTCCTCACAGATACTGTACTTGGAGCACAGCAATGAGCCCTGTTGCAAAGTATTGCTTCAAAAATTGTAATGACACGCCCCTGTTAAACAGGGGCTGAAAAATTGGGCCTTAGGCACTGGTGGCACAACACTGCAACTCCTCACAGATACTGTACTTGGAGCACAGCAATGAGCCCTGTTGCAAAGTATTTCTTCAAAAATTGTAATTACACGCCCCTGTTAAACAGGGGCTGAAAAATTGGGCGTTAGGCACTGGTGGCGGCACCCATAAACAAAAATGATCTTACAAGCTATCATCATCAATCGTATCATTGAGGACTCGGAGGAGGAGGATAGCCAGTCAACATAACAGCACAGGCACTCAGCATCAGCATCAGTCTTGAAGGGATGTGACATGTTAAAATCAATTAGTCTGTTATATCAGCATCAGGTGTGTGGTAGCTGGTGGTGATCCAAGACTGGTTCATCTTGATGAAAGTCAGTCGATCAACCGAGTCGGTGGACAGGCGCACCCTGTGATCCGTGACAAATCCTCCAGCAGCACTGAATGTGCGTTCCGAAAGAACGCTGGATGCAGGACAGGCCAGTAGCTCAATTGCATACTGTGCAAGCTCTGGCCAGTGATCCATCCTCAAGACCCAGTAAGCCAGAGGATTTTCGGTGGGGAAGGTGTCCAAGTCTGACCTTGCCCCTAGATATTCCTGCACCATGTTTATCAGACGCTGGCGATGGTTGCTGGAACCGATCATACTTTGGGGCTGCGGACTAAAGAATTGTCTGAACGCATCGGTCAGACGGCCACCTTCCCCACCGCTCCTTCTTTGACTGGCCGAAGCCTCAGCAATAGTGATGAGCCGAACACCCCCGGGTTCGGTTCGCACCAGAACCCGCGAACGGACCGAAAGTTCGAACGAACATTAGAACCCTATTAAATACAATGGATGCGAACGTTCGAATTCTAAAGTGCTAATTATAACAACTATTATGCATGTTATTGTCCTAAAAAGGGTTTGGGAACCCGGGTTCTGCACCAGGGGACATGTATCAATGCAAAAATAAGTTTTAAAAACGGTCGTTTTCCGGGAGCAGTCATTTTAATGATGCATAAAGTGAAAAAAAAAAAGTCAAATATTCCTTTAAATATCGTACCTGGGGGGTGTCTAAAGTATGCCTGTGAAGTGCCACGTGTTTCCCGTGTTTAGAACTGTCCCTGCACAAAATGACACTTCTAAAGGAAAAAAAAGCCATTTAAAACTGCTTGCGGCTTTAATGTAATGTCTGGTCCCGGTAATATGGATGAAAATCTTTAAGAAAAATGGCATAGCTACCCCATGACCCCCCCCCCTACCCCAGCCCATTACCAGCCCCTTTGGGTCTTGTATGGATATTAAGGGGAACCCCGCACATAAAATAAAAAAGGCCCTATATACTCTGAACAGCCGTATACAGGCGGTGCATACAAGACAGGGACTGTAGGTTTGTTCTTATGTAGAATGTGTTTGTAATTTTGAACAGGTACATTGTTGAAGTGTAGCTCCAGACCAAAAATCTATTTTTAAACTTTTTGGAAAACATAGGTAAGGGTTATCACCCCTGTAACATTTGTTTTGCTGTCTGTGCCCCTGTTCAGAACATTTCACCTCACTTTCCGTCCTAATGACAACTGTTTTTGAAATGTGGTGTTTTTCTTGAAACAAGGATTGCTGATAAAGCATCAGTACAGAGGAGACACCTTTCTCCCATATTTATTCTTACAGGAGAGAATTTTCCTTCCTAGTGGTAGATTTCCTCTCACTTCCTGTTGTCTTCTTGCGTTTGCAAGTAGGAGTCGTTTGTAAGTTGGATGTTTGAAAGTAGGGACCTGCCGTATATACTCTGCAGAAATAGGCCCCTTAGTTGTTGGTGTTGGCACAACACTGTAAGCACTCACAGTTACTCTTGGTTGGTGCTGGAACGCCCTGCTGTCAACTATTATATCAGGAATTTTAATTACATATAATTGTTGAACAGTGGTAGTAAAAATTGGGCCTTTGATGGTGGTGCTGGTGCCACAACACTGTAAGCCCTGACAGTTACTCTTGGTGGGTGCAGCAATGGGCCCTGCTGTGAATTATTAGATCAAGAATTGTAATTACATGCCCCTGTTGAACAGGGGCTGAAAAATTGGGCCTTAGGCACTGGTGGCACAACACTGCAACCCTTCACAGATACTGTACTTGGAGCACAGCAATGAGCCCTGTTGCAAAGTATTGCTTCAAAAATTGTAATGACACGCCCCTGTTAAACAGGGGCTGAAAAATTGGGCCTTAGGCACTGGTGGCACAACACTGCAACTCCTCACAGATACTGTACTTGGAGCACAGCAATGAGCCCTGTTGCAAAGTATTGCTTCAAAAATTGTAATTACACGCCACTGTTAAACAGGGGCTGAAAAATTGGGCGTTAGGCACTGGTGGCGGCACCCATAAACAAAAATGATCTTCCAAGCTATCATCATCAATCGTATCATTGAGGACTCGGAGGAGGAGGATAGCCAGTCAACATAACAGCACAGGCACTCAGCATCAGCATCAGTCTTGAAGGGATGTGACATTTTAAAATCAATTAGTCTGTTATATCAGCATCAGGTGTGTGGTAGCTGGTGGTGATCCAAGACTGGTTCATCTTGATGAAAGTCAGTCGATCAACCGAGTCGGTGGACAGGCGCACCCTGTGATCCGTGACAAATCCTCCAGCAGCACTGAATGTGCGTTCCGAAAGAACGCTGGATGCAGGACAGGCCAGTAGCTCAATTGCATACTGTGCAAGCTCTGGCCAGTGATCCATCCTCAAGACCCAGTAAGCCAGAGGATTTTCGGTGGGGAAGGTGTCCAAGTCTGACCTTGCCCCTAGATATTCCTGCACCATGTTTATCAGACGCTGGCGATGGTTGCTGGAACCGATCATACTTTGGGGCTGCGGACTAAAGAATTGTCTGAACGCATCGGTCAGACGGCCACCTTCCCCACCGCTCCTTCTTTGACTGGCCGAAGCCTCAGCAACTCGTTGTCCAGGACCAGGAGTTTGCAACCTCCCAGTCTCTGGGAACGCGTTGCACAGACCTTTCTGCAAGGCCTCCCGGAGTTGTCTCATCCTCTGCTCCCTCTGCGACGGTAACATAAGGTCCGCAACCTTACCCTTGTACCGTGGATCAAGGAGAGTGGCCAGCCAGTAATGGTCCCTCTCCTTGATCCGAAGAATACGAGGATCCTTCCGCAGACTTTGCAGGATCAGGGAGGCCATGCAGCGTAGGTTTGCTGAGGCATTCGCTCCGGAGTCCTCTGGGTCACTAAGGACGACATGATCCGCAGCCACCTCCTCCCAGCCACGTACAAGTCCACTGGTTTCTTGGGACTGTAAATCATCCCTAAAAGACTGCTGCTGATGATGCTGAGTGCCAGCCTCCACCTCCATGCTGACACAATCCTCCTCCTCCTCCTCCTCCTCCTCCTCCTCCTCTTCCTGTGCGATGGGTGGGACAGAAGGAACACTGTCTGGGTAAAGGGGGCCTTGAGAGGCAAGGAAGTCCTCCTCTTCCTGCCTCTGTTCTGCCTCAAGTGCCCTGTCCATTATTCCACGCAGCGTGTGCTCCAACAGGTGGACAAGAGGTACAGTGTCACTGATGCATGCACTGTCACTGCTCACCATCCTCCTGGCCTCCTCAAATGGTGCCAGGACAGTGCATGCATCCCTGATCATGCCCCACTGGCGTGGAGAAAAAAAACCAAGCTCCCCTGACCCTGTCCTGGTGCCGTAGTCGCACAGGTACTCATTGATGGCCCTCTGCTGCGTGTGCAGCCGCTGCAGCATGGCCAACGTTGAGTTCCACCTGGTGGGCATGTCACATATAAGGCGGTTCTTGGGCAGGTTCAACTCCTTTTGCAGCTCAGCCAGGCGAGCACTGGCATTATAAGATCTGCGGAAATGCACACAGACTTTCCTGGCCTGCCTCAGGACATCCTGTAAGCCCGGGTACCTGCCCAAGAAGCGCTGCACCACCAGGTTAAGGACGTGAGCCACACAGGGCACATGGGTCAGTTGTCCCTGTCGGAGGGCGGAGAGGAGGTTGGTGCCATTGTCGCAAACCACCATTCCTGGCTTAAGCTGGCGTGGCGTCAACCACCTCTCGGCCTGGCCCTGCAGAGCAGACAGGACCTCTGCCCCAGTGTGGCTTCTGTCCCCCAAACACACCAGCGCAAGCACGGCATGGCATCTTTTTGCCTGCGTACTTGCGTAGCCCCGTGAACGGCTACGGAGCACCGCTGGTTCATAGGACAAACCACAGGAAGAGGCCATGGAGGAAGAAGAAGAGGAGGGGGTGGAGGAGAGAGGTGTGTCACAACCAGTAGTAGCATTTTGGAGGCGTGGCGGTGGGACAACCTCCAACACTACTGCACCTTGTCCTGAATCCTTCCCAGCTGCCAAAAGAGTGACCCAATGGGCCGTGAAAGAAAGGTAACGTCCCTGTCCATGCCTGCTGGACCATGAGTCAGCGGTAATATGCACCTTACCGCTGACCGCCCTGTCCAGCGAGGCCAAGACATTGCCTTCCACATGCCGGTAGAGAGCCGGAATAGCCTTCCGTGAGAAAAAGTGGCGTTTGGGAACCTGCCACTGAGGAACCGCACATTGCACAAACTCACGGAAGGGGGCCGAGTCTACCAACTGAAAAGGCAGCAGTTGAAGCGCTAGCAATTTAGCCAAGCTAGCATTCAACCGCTGGGCATGTGGATGGCTGGGAGTGAACTTCTTTCGACGGTCCAGCAGCTGGGGCAGGGAAATTTGCCTGCTAGAATCGGACGTCGGTGTACTGCTAGCAGAGTGGGCGCAAGTACTTGGCTGTGACACACCTAATTCTACACCTTCATTCCTCTCAGTGCATGTTTCAGAGAGGACTGAAGTTATAGTGGGGTTGGAGATCCCAGCTGATGCGGTGCAAGGAGAGGTCCGCTTTGTTCTTTGGTGTGGGTCTTTGAGGTAGGCTTGCCAACGAGCTGCATGGCAGGTCAACATATGTCTGGTCAGGCATGTGGTACCCAAGCGGCTGATGTTTTGGCCACGCGATATACGCTTGAGACATATGTTGCAAACAGCAGCTGTGCGATCTGATGCACTAGCCTCAAAAAAGGCCCACACCAAAGAACTTTTTGAATGACGGGCAGAGGCAGCGCCCTGCACAGGCGGAGCTCTGCGGTGTGATTCCGTCGGTGTACTGCCCTTACGCTGGCCACCAAAGGGCATCCTGCCTCGTTGGAGATGTGCCTCCTCCTCATCCTCCTCCTCCTCCTCTCTCCTATTAGGCACCCACGTGGAGTCATTGACCTCATCATCCCCTCCCTCCTCATCACTGGAGCCAATCTGGCAGTATGCTGCAGCTGCTGGAACATGACTGCCAGATTGGTGTCCTTCTTGAGCATCCCCTCTGTCTGCTCTCACGCTACTGCCTTCCTCTAGCTGGGTTTCATCATCAGACCCTTCGAAACGCTGGGCATCCTCCTGGAGCATGTACCCAACACTGTGCTGAAACAGTTCGGGGGACTCCTCAGGAGGAGGACATGGTGGGTCTAGGGAAGGAGTGACTGATGATTTGTCTGACATTGATACCAGGGAAGACGACGCTTTGGCAGCTGCTTTTCCAGTACCCTGAGCCTGGGTGAGAGAGGATGAGGAGGAGGAGGAGGGCTTGGTCATCCACTCTACCAAGTCTTCGGCATGATGTGGCTCAACATGTCCAGCTGCCGAAAAGAAGGACAAGCGTGTCCCATGGCCATGTGCTGATGACAATGCACCGCGTCCACGACCAGCACTGTTGCCCCCAGACACAGAGCCTGCTTGCCCTCTTTTATTGCCTCCTGACTGTCTGCCTCTCCTTGTTTGCCTTCCAGACATTCTAATAGATGGCCTGCAGGGAGATGGGAAAAAAGCAATAAGGGCTACCTTCAGGTGTCCTTCTCTGTCCCTTGAAACAAGGACTTTCACAGTGAAAGAAACTGACACTGTCCCTACCTAGAGTTTTCTGTCCCTAGAATAAATGTTTTTTTTAATCACAATATAGCACAAGGACAATTCACTCAATGTCTCTCCAGGTCCCTGGAAACAAGGACTTGCAGAGTGAAAGAAACTGACACTGTCCCTACCTAGAGTTTTCTGTCCCTAGAATAAATGTTTTTTTTAAGCACAATATAGCACAAGGAAAATTAACTCACTGTCCTTACAGGTCCCTGGAAACAAGGACTTGCAGAGTGAAAGAAACTGACACTGTCCCTACCTAGAGTTTTCTGTCCCTAGAATAAATGTTTTTTTTAAGCACAATATAGCACAAGGACAATTAACTCACTGTCCTTACAGGTCCCTGGAAACAAGGACTTGCAGAGTGAAAGAAACTGACACTGTCCCTACCTAGAGTTTTCTGTCCCTAGAATAAATGTTTTTTTTAAGCACAATATAGCACAAGGACAATTAACTCACTGTCCTTACAGGTCCCTGGAAACAAGGACTTGCAGAGTGAAAGAAAAAAAACACTCTCCCTACCTACAGTTTTCTGTCCCTAGAAAAAATGTTTTTTTTAATCACAATATAGCACAAGGAAAATTAACTCACTGTCCTTACAGGTCCCTGGAAACAAGGACTTGCAGAGTGAAAGAAAAAAAACACTCTCCCTACCTACAGTTTTCTGTCCCTAGAAAAAATGTTTTTTTTAATCACAATATAGCACAAGGAAAATTAACTCACTGTCCTTACAGGTCCCTGGAAACAAGGACTTGCAGAGTGAAAGAAACTGACACTGTCCCTACCTAGAGTTTTCTGTCCCTAGAATAAATGTTTTTTTTAAGCACAATATAGCACAAGGACAATTAACTCACTGTCCTTACAGGTCCCTGGAAACAAGGACTTGCAGAGTGAAAGAAAAAAAACACTCTCCCTACCTACAGTTTTCTGTCCCTAGAAAAAATGTTTTTTTTAATCACAATATAGCACAAGGAAAATTAACTCACTGTCCTTACAGGTCCCTGGAAACAAGGACTTGCAGAGTGAAAGAAACTGACACTGTCCCTACCTAGAGTTTTCTGTCCCTAGAATAAATGTTTTTTTTAATCACAATATAGCACAAGGAAAATTAACTCACTGTCCTTACAGGTCCCTGGAAACAAGGACTTGCAGAGTGAAAGAAACTGACACTGTCCCTACCTAGAGTTTTCTGTCCCTAGAATAAATGTTTTTTTTAATCACAATATAGCACAAGGAAAATTAACTCACTGTCCTTACAGGTCCCTGGAAACAAGGACTTGCAGAGTGAAAGAAACTGACACTGTCCCAACTAGAGTTTTCTGTCCCTAGAATAAATGTTTTTTTTAAGCACAATATAGCACAAGGACAATTAACTCACTGTCCTTACAGGTCCCTGGAAACAAGGACTTGCAGAGTGAAAGAAACTGACACTGTCCCTACCTAGAGTTTTCTGTCCCTAGAATAAATGTTTTTTTTAATCACAATATAGCACAAGGAAAATTAACTCACTGTCCTTACAGGTCCCTGGAAACAAGGACTTGCAGAGTGAAAGAAAAAAAACACTCTCCCTACCTACAGTTTTCTGTCCCTAGAAAAAATGTTTTTTTTAATCACAATATAGCACAAGGAAAATTAACTCACTGTCCTTACAGGTCCCTGGAAACAAGGACTTGCAGAGTGAAAGAAACTGACACTGTCCCTACCTAGAGTTTTCTGTCCCTAGAATAAATGTTTTTTTTAAGCACAATATAGCACAAGGACAATTAACTCACTGTCCTTACAGGTCCCTGGAAACAAGGACTTGCAGAGTGAAAGAAACTGACACTGTCCCTACCTAGAGTTTTCTGTCCCTAGAATAAATGTTTTTTTTAATCACAATATAGCACAAGGAAAATTAACTCACTGTCCTTACAGGTCCCTGGAAACAAGGACTTGCAGAGTGAAAGAAACTGACACTGTCCCTACCTAGAGTTTTCTGTCCCTAGAATAAATGTTTTTTTTAATCACAATATAGCACAAGGACAATTAACTCACTGTCCTTACAGGTCCCTGGAAACAAGGACTTGCAGAGTGAAAGAAACTGACACTGTCCCTACCTAGAGTTTTCTGTCCCTAGAATAAATGTTTTTTTTAAGCACAATATAGCACAAGGACAATTAACTCACTGTCCTTACAGGTCCCTGGAAACAAGGACTTGCAGAGTGAAAGAAACTGACACTGTCCCTACCTAGAGTTTTCTGTCCCTAGAATAAATGTTTTTTTTAATCACAATATAGCACAAGGAAAATTAACTCACTGTCCTTACAGGTCCCTGGAAACAAGGACTTGCAGAGTGAAAGAAACTGACACTGTCCCTACCTAGAGTTTTCTGTCCCTAGAATAAATGTTTTTTTTAATCACAATATAGCACAAGGACAATTAACTCACTGTCCTTACAGGTCCCTGGAAACAAGGACTTGCAGAGTGAAAGAAACTGACACTGTCCCTACCTAGAGTTTTCTGTCCCTAGAATAAATGTTTTTTTTAATCACAATATAGCACAAGGAAAATTAACTCACTGTCCTTACAGGTCCCTGGAAACAAGGACTTGCAGAGTGAAAGAAACTGACACTGTCCCTACCTAGAGTTTTCTGTCCCTAGAATAAATGTTTTTTTTAAGCACAATATAGCACAAGGACAATTAACTCACTGTCCTTACAGGTCCCTGGAAACAAGGACTTGCAGAGTGAAATAAACTGACACTGTCCCTACCTAGAGTTTTCTGTCCCTAGAATAAATGTTTTTTTTAATCACAATATAGCACAAGGAAAATTAACTCACTGTCCTTACAGGTCCCTGGAAACAAGGACTTGCAGAGTGAAAGAAACTGACACTGTCCCTACCTAGAGTTTTCTGTCCCTAGAATAAATGTTTTTTTTAAGCACACTATAGCAGAAGCACAAAACACACTGACACTCTCCCTACCTATCCTTCTCTTTCCCTAAACTAAAGGAATCCAGGTTAAGCAAGAAAGAAATAACAGTCACTGTCCCTGCCTATGCTACTCTATCCCTGCTCCGGAACACACTACACTAGGCCGCCGTGCTGGCGGCCTTTTATAGTGTGGGGCGTGTACTAAACACCCTCAGCAATAATTGGCCACAGGCATCCTGCCTGTGGCCAATCATTGCTCTCCTCGCTGCCGGCGCTGTGATTGGCCAAGCATGCGGGGTCACAGTGCATGCTTGGCCAATCACAGCGCCTGGATGACACTGCGATGGCGTAGTGCATTGTGGGCCGTTCGCGTCACTCGAATTTGGCGCGAACGGCCCAAATCGTTCGATCTTCGTCGAACGATCGAACAGCCAATGTTCGAGTCGAACGTATGTTCGACTCGAACACGAAGCTCATCCCTACTCAGCAACTCGTTGTCCAGGACCAGGAGTTTGCAACCTCCCAGTCTCTGGGAACGCGTTGCACAGACCTTTCTGCAAGGCCTCCCGGAGTTGTCTCATCCTCTGCTCCCTCTGCGACGGTAACATAAGGTCCGCAACCTTACCCTTGTACCGTGGATCAAGGAGAGTGGCCAGCCAGTAATGGTCCCTCTCCTTGATCCGAAGAATACGAGGATCCTTCCGCAGACTTTGCAGGATCAGGGAGGCCATGCAGCGTAGGTTTGCTGAGGCATTCGCTCCGGAGTCCTCTGGGTCACTAAGGACGACATGATCCGCAGCCACCTCCTCCCAGCCACGTACAAGTCCACTGGTTTCTTGGGACTGTAAATCATCCCTAAAAGACTGCTGCTGATGATGCTGAGTGCCAGCCTCCACCTCCATGCTGACACAATCCTCCTCCTCCTCCTCCTCCTCCTCCTCCTCTTCCTGTGCGATGGGTGGGACAGAAGGAACACTGTCTGGGTAAAGGGGGCCTTGAGAGGCAAGGAAGTCCTCCTCTTCCTGCCTCTGTTCTGCCTCAAGTGCCCTGTCCATTATTCCACGCAGCGTGTGCTCCAACAGGTGGACAAGAGGTACAGTGTCACTGATGCATGCACTGTCACTGCTCACCATCCTCCTGGCCTCCTCAAATGGTGCCAGGACAGTGCATGCATCCCTGATCATGCCCCACTGGCGTGGAGAAAAAAAACCAAGCTCCCCTGACCCTGTCCTGGTGCCGTAGTCGCACAGGTACTCATTGATGGCCCTCTGCTGCGTGTGCAGCCGCTGCAGCATGGCCAACGTTGAGTTCCACCTGGTGGGCATGTCACATATAAGGCGGTTCTTGGGCAGGTTCAACTCCTTTTGCAGCTCAGCCAGGCGAGCACTGGCATTATAAGATCTGCGGAAATGCACACAGACTTTCCTGGCCTGCCTCAGGACATCCTGTAAGCCCGGGTACCTGCCCAAGAAGCGCTGCACCACCAGGTTAAGGACGTGAGCCACACAGGGCACATGGGTCAGTTGTCCCTGTCGGAGGGCGGAGAGGAGGTTGGTGCCATTGTCGCAAACCACCATTCCTGGCTTAAGCTGGCGTGGCGTCAACCACCTCTCGGCCTGGCCCTGCAGAGCAGACAGGACCTCTGCCCCAGTGTGGCTTCTGTCCCCCAAACACACCAGCGCAAGCACGGCATGGCATCTTTTTGCCTGCGTACTTGCGTAGCCCCGTGAACGGCTACGGAGCACCGCTGGTTCATAGGACAAACCACAGGAAGAGGCCATGGAGGAAGAAGAAGAGGAGGGGGTGGAGGAGAGAGGTGTGTCACAACCAGTAGTAGCATTTTGGAGGCGTGGCGGTGGGACAACCTCCAACACTACTGCACCTTGTCCTGAATCCTTCCCAGCTGCCAAAAGAGTGACCCAATGGGCCGTGAAAGAAAGGTAACGTCCCTGTCCATGCCTGCTGGACCATGAGTCAGCGGTAATATGCACCTTACCGCTGACCGCCCTGTCCAGCGAGGCCAAGACATTGCCTTCCACATGCCGGTAGAGAGCCGGAATAGCCTTCCGTGAGAAAAAGTGGCGTTTGGGAACCTGCCACTGAGGAACCGCACATTGCACAAACTCACGGAAGGGGGCCGAGTCTACCAACTGAAAAGGCAGCAGTTGAAGCGCTAGCAATTTAGCCAAGCTAGCATTCAACCGCTGGGCATGTGGATGGCTGGGAGTGAACTTCTTTCGACGGTCCAGCAGCTGGGGCAGGGAAATTTGCCTGCTAGAATCGGACGTCGGTGTACTGCTAGCAGAGTGGGCGCAAGTACTTGGCTGTGACACACCTAATTCTACACCTTCATTCCTCTCAGTGCATGTTTCAGAGAGGACTGAAGTTATAGTGGGGTTGGAGATCCCAGCTGATGCGGTGCAAGGAGAGGTCCGCTTTGTTCTTTGGTGTGGGTCTTTGAGGTAGGCTTGCCAACGAGCTGCATGGCAGGTCAACATATGTCTGGTCAGGCATGTGGTACCCAAGCGGCTGATGTTTTGGCCACGCGATATACGCTTGAGACATATGTTGCAAACAGCAGCTGTGCGATCTGATTCACTAGCCTCAAAAAAGGCCCACACCAAAGAACTTTTTGAATGACGGGCAGAGGCAGCGCCCTGCACAGGCGGAGCTCTGCGGTGTGATTCCGTCGGTGTACTGCCCTTACGCTGGCCACCAAAGGGCATCCTGCCTCGTTGGAGATGTGCCTCCTCCTCATCCTCCTCCTCCTCCTCTCTCCTATTAGGCACCCACGTGGAGTCAGTGACCTCATCATCCCCTCCCTCCTCATCACTGGAGCCAATCTGGCAGTATGCTGCAGCTGCTGGAACATGACTGCCAGATTGGTGTCCTTCTTGAGCATCCCCTCTGTCTGCTCTCACGCTACTGCCTTCCTCTAGCTGGGTTTCATCATCAGACCCTTCGAAACGCTGGGCATCCTCCTGGAGCATGTACCCAACACTGTGCTGAAACAGTTCGGGGGACTCCTCAGGAGGAGGACATGGTGGGTCTAGGGAAGGAGTGACTGATGATTTGTCTGACATTGATACCAGGGAAGACGACGCTTTGGCAGCTGCTTTTCCAGTACCCTGAGCCTGGGTGAGAGAGGATGAGGAGGAGGAGGAGGGCTTGGTCATCCACTCTACCAAGTCTTCGGCATGATGTGGCTCAACATGTCCAGCTGCCGAAAAGAAGGACAAGCGTGTCCCATGGCCATGTGCTGATGACAATGCACCGCGTCCACGACCAGCACTGTTGCCCCCAGACACAGAGCCTGCTTGCCCTCTTTTATTGCCTCCTGACTGTCTGCCTCTCCTTGTTTGCCTTCCAGACATTCTAATAGATGGCCTGCAGGGAGATGGGAAAAAAGCAATAAGGGCTACCTTCAGGTGTCCTTCTCTGTCCCTTGAAACAAGGACTTTCACAGTGAAAGAAACTGACACTCTCCCTACCTACAGTTTTCTGTCCCTAGAAAAAATATTTTTTTTTTTAAGCACAATATAGCACAAGGACAATTCACTCACTGTCCTTACAGGTCCCTGGAAACAAGGACTTGCAGAGTGAAAGAAAAAAAACACTCTCCCTACCTACAGTTTTCTGTCCCTAGAAAAAATGTTTTTTTTAATCACAATATAGCACAAGAACAATTCACTCACTGTCCTTACAGGTCCCTGGAAACAAGGACTTGCAGAGTGAAAGAAAAAAAACACTCTCCCTACCTACAGTTTTCTGTCCCTAGAATAAATGTTTTTTTTAAGCACAATATAGCACAAGGACAATTCACTCACTGTCCTTACAGGTCCCTGGAAACAAGGACTTGCAGAGTGAAAGAAAAAAAACACTCTCCCTACCTACAGTTTTCTGTCCCTAGAAAAAATGTTTTTTTTAATCACAATATAGCACAAGAACAATTCACTCACTGTCCTTACAGGTCCCTGGAAACAAGGACTTGCAGAGTGAAAGAAAAAAAACACTCTCCCTACCTACAGTTTTCTGTCCCTAGAAAAAATGTTTTTTTTAATCACAATATAGCACAAGGACAATTCACTCACTGTCCTTACAGGTCCCTGGAAACAAGGACTTGCAGAGTGAAATAAACTGACACTCTCCCTACCTACAGTTTTCTGTCCCTAGAATAAATGTTTTTTTTAAGCACAATATAGCACAAGGACAATTCACTCACTGTCCTTACAGGTCCCTGGAAACAAGGACTTGCAGAGTGAAAGAAAAAAAACACTCTCCCTACCTACAGTTTTCTGTCCCTAGAAAAAATGTTTTTTTTAAGCACAATATAGCACAAGGACAATTCACTCACTGTCCTTCCAGGTCCCTGGAAACAAGGACTTGCAGAGTGAAAGAAAAAAAACACTCTCCCTACCTACAGTTTTCTGTCCCTAGAAAAAATGTTTTTTTTAATCACAATATAGCACAAGGACAATTCACTCACTGTCCTTACAGGTCCCTGGAAACAAGGACTTGCAGAGTGAAAGAAAAAAAACACTCTCCCTACCTACAGTTTTCTGTCCCTAGAATAAATGTTTTTTTTAAGCACAATATAGCACAAGGACAATTCACTCACTGTCCTTCCAGGTCCCTGGAAACAAGGACTTGCAGAGTGAAATAAACTGACACTCTCCCTACCTACAGTTTTCTGTCCCTAGAATAAATGTTTTTTTTAAGCACAATATAGCACAAGGACAATTCACTCACTGTCCTTAGAGGTCCCTGGAAACAAGGACTTGCAGAGTGAAAGAAAAAAAACACTCTCCCTACCTACAGTTTTCTGTCCCTAGAAAAAATGTTTTTTTTTAAGCACAATATAGCACAAGGACAATTCACTCACTGTCCTTCCAGGTCCCTGGAAACAAGGACTTGCAGAGTGAAAGAAAAAAAACACTCTCCCTACCTACAGTTTTCTGTCCCTAGAAAAAATGTTTTTTTTAAGCACAATATAGCACAAGGACAATTCACTCACTGTCCTTCCAGGTCCCTCGAAACAAGGACTTGCAGAGTGAAAGAAAAAAAACACTCTCCCTACCTACAGTTTTCTGTCCCTAGAAAAAATGTTTTTTTTAATCACAATATAGCACAAGGACAATTCACTCACTGTCCTTACAGGTCCCTGGAAACAAGGACTTGCAGAGTGAAAGAAACTGACACTCTCCCTACCTACAGTTTTCTGTCCCTAGAATAAATGTTTTTTTAAGCACAATATAGCACAAGGACAATTCACTCACTGTCCTTCCAGGTCCCTGGAAACAAGGACTTGCAGAGTGAAAGAAACTGACACTGTCCCTACCTACAGTTTTCTGTCCCTAGAATAAATGTTTTTTTTAAGCACACTATAGCACAAGCACAAAACACACTGACACTCTCCCTACCTATCCTTCTCTTTCCCTAAACTAAAGGAATCCAGGTTAAGCAAGAAAGAAATAACAGTCACTGTCCCTGCCTATGCTGCTCTATCCCTGCTCCGGAACACACTACACTAGGCCGCCGTGCTGGCGGCCTTTTATAGTGTGGGGCGTGTACTAAACACCCTCAGCAATAATTGGCCACAGGCATCCTGCCTGTGGCCAATCATTGCTCTCCTCGCTGCCGGCGCTGTGATTGGCCAAGCATGCGGGGTCACAGTGCATGCTTGGCCAATCACAGCGCCTGGATGACACTGCGATGGCGTAGTGCATTGTGGGCCGTTCGCGTCACTCGAATTTGGCGCGAACGGCCCAAATCGTTCGATCTTCGTCGAACGATCGAACAGCCGATGTTCGAGTCGAACGTATGTTCGACTCGAACACGAAGCTCATCCCTAGTCACCACACTGGAATCACCAGGTACACTCACTTTCATTTTTCTTTCCTCTCTTTTTTTCCCCCTCTTTTTCCCCCCTTCTTGGGGGTTCTGTCGCTGCCGTGCACGGTCCTTGAATCTCTGGACAGGATTGGTCTGTGGTGGTTCCAGGACATTTCATCATGTGTGTTTGTGTCTGTGGCTTCTCCCTTATTTAGAATTTGTTTTTTTCTCACTACACTCTTATTTTTTGTTTTTCATCCTTCACACCCCGGGCAGTCCTGAGTCCCTGGACAGTATTGGTCTGTTGTGATTTCAGGAGGCCCTACCATGTCTTCTCTGTTTGCCCTGCTGCCAGTTTTTTTCGGTGGACTCTACACACCTTCCTCCTCACTCTCATTTCCTTGGGCTCTTTGCCCTCTTCCAGTCACATCCTCACTGACCACAATATTTTACATCTCACATAGATTGGAGCTGTCCACAGGTATTCCCCTGCAGCTCACCCTGGACACTTTTCATCGCCCCCCCCCCTGGCTGTGGTTGTTTCCGGCTGTGTCGCCTGCGATTCCGCGCCCCCCCCAGCTCCCGGCGGGAGTGGTTCTTGGCCTTCCTCAGCCACAAGGCTTTAGCAATTTATGACTACTTTTAAAGCTGTGAAGTAAGTAATCTGGGATGTTTTGGTTTTTTTTCTCCTGCATCCTTATTTAATTCATTGGAGTAATTTTGGATATATATTCTCACAGACATGAATTCTGCAAATTGCTTCTGATGAAGTGGAATTGAGTCCACGAAACGCGTCAAACCTACCATGCAGTTTATTTCAATCATGTCTGTATATTATACTTTTCCATTGTTTTTATTTAGTATGTGCTATAATAGAATTTTTATATGTCTACTATATGCCTATCAGCTCGTCATACTTGCTATGCATCATGTCCTATGTATTTATGAGTAAACCTCCTTTGTTCGTTTAATCCATTGGTTTTTGCCTACACGCATCTCATTCAAAGTCCCAAACTTCCCCACTTTTACCTATCCTTCTCTGTCCCTACACACAAGGTTTAGCAAAGAAAAAATATGACACTGTCCCTGCCTATCCTTCTCTTTCCCTGCGCCGGAACACACTACACGAGGCCGCCGCGTTGGCGGCCTTTTATAGTGTGGGGCGTGTACTAAACCCCCTCAGCAATAATTGGCCACAGGCATCCTGCCTGTGGCCAATCATTGCTCTCCTCGCTGCCGCGCTGTGATTGGCCAAGCATGCAGGGTCACAGTGCATGCTTGGCCAATCACAGCGCCGGGATTACACTGCGATGGCGCAGTGTATTGTGGGCCGTTCGCGTCACTCGAATTTGGCTGCGAACGGCCCAAATCGTTCGTTGTTCGCTGAACGCTGCGAACAGCCGATGTTCGAGTCGAACCTATGTTCGACTCGAACACCGAGCTCATCCCTACTCCTGATCATATTACACCTGAAGTTAGCCCGTATTGCTGTGTTTTCCTGGTGTGTTACACCAACAGGCATTTGCAGCACTTACAGCGGGCGGAGTGTGCCTCCTGCACATTATACACCTGAAGTTAACCCGTATTGCTGTGTTTTCATGGTGTGTTACACCAACAGGCATTTGCAGCACTTACAGCGGGCGGAGTGTGCCTCCTGCACATTATACACCTGAAGTTAGCCCGTATTGCTGTGTTTTCCTGATGTGTTACACCAACAGGCATTTGCAGCACTTACAGCGGGCGGAGTGTGCCTCTTGCACATTATACACCTGAAGTTAGCCCGTATTGCTGTGTTTTCCTGGTGTGTTACACCAACAGGCATTTGCAGCACTTACAGCGGGCGGAGTGTGCCTCTTGATCATATTACACCTAAAGTTAGCCCGTATTGCTGTGTTTTCCTGGTGTGTTACACCAACAGGCATTTGCAGCACTTACAGCGGGCGGAGTGTGCCTCCTGCACATTATACACCTGAAGTTAGCCCGTATTGCTGTGTTTTCCTGGTGTGTTACACCAACAGGCATTTGCAGCACTTACAGCGGGCGGAGTGTGCCTCCTGCACATTATACACCTGAAGTTAGCCCGTATTGCTGTGTTTTCCTGGTGTGTTACACCAACAGGCATTTGCAGCACTTACAGCAGGCATAGTGTGATTCCTGCAAAATATACTCCTGAAGTTAGGCCTTATTGCTGGTTTTCCCATCTCCCTGCAGGCCATTAGAATGTCTGGAAGGCAAACAAGGAGAGGCAGACAGTCAGGAGCCAATAAAAGAGGGCAAGCAGGCTCTGTGTCTAGAGACAACAGTGCTGGTCGTGGACGCGGTGCATCGCCATCAGCACGTGGCCATGGGACACGCTTGTCCTTCTTTTCGGCAGCTGGACGTGTTGAGCCGCATCATGCCGAAGATTTGGTAGAGTGGATGACCAAGCCCTCCTCATCCTCCTCATCCTCTCTCACCCAGGCTCAGGGTACTGGCAAAGAAGCTGCCAAAGTGTCCTCTTCCGTGGTATCAATGTCATCATCAGTCACTCCTTCCCTAGACCAACCATGTCCTCCTGAGGAGTCCCCTGAACTGTTTGAGCACAGTGTTGGGTACATGCTCCAGGAGGATGCCCAGCGTTTCGAAGGGTCTGATGATAATACCCAGCTAGAGGAAGGCAGTAGTGTGAGAGCAGAGAGAGGGGATGCTCAAGAAGGACACCAATCTGGCAGTCATGTTCCAGCAGCTGCAGCATACTGCCAGATTGGCTCCAGTGATGAGGAGGGAGGGGATGATGAGGTCACTGACTCCACGCCTAATAGGAGAGAGGAGGAGGAGGAGGAGGAGGCACATCTCCAATGAGGAAGGATGCCCTCGGGGGGCCAGCGTAAGGGCAGCACACCGACGGAATCACACCGCAGAGCTCCGCCTGTGCAGGGCGCTGCCTCTGCCCGTTATTCAAAAAGTTCTTTGGTGTGGGCCTTTTTTGAGTTGAGTGCATCAGATCGCACAGCTGCTGTTTGCAACATATGTCTCAAGCGTTTATCGCGTGGCCAAAACATCACCCGCTTGGGCACCACATGCTTGACCAGACATATGTTGACCTGCCATGCAGCTCGTTGGCAAGCCTACCTTAAAGACCCACACCAAAGAACAAAGCGGACCTCTCCTTGCACCGCATCAGCTGGGATCTCCATCCCCACTATACCTTCAGTCCTCTCTGAAACCTTCACTGAGAGGAATGAAGGTGTAGAATTAGGTGTGTCACAGCCAAGTACTTGCGGGCACTCTGCTAGCAGTACACCGACGTCCGATTCTAGCAGGCAAATTTCCCTGCCCCAGCTGCTGGACCGTCGAAAGAAGTTCACCCCCAGCCATCCACATGCCCAGCGGTTGAATGCTAGCTTGGCTAAATTGCTAGCGCTTCAACTGCTGCCTTTTCAGTTGGTAGACTCGGCCACCTACCGTGAGTTTGTACAATGTGCGGTTCCTCAGTGGCAGGTTCCCAAACGGCACTTTTTCTCACGGAAGGCGATTCCGGCTCTCTACCGGCATGTGGAAGGCAATGTCTTGGCCTCGCTGGACAGGGCGGTCAGCGGTAAGGTGCATATTACCGCTGACTCATGGTCCAGCAGGCATGGACAGGGACGTTACCTTTCTTTCACGGCCCATTGGGTCACTCTTTTGGCAGCTGGGAAGGATGCAGGACAAGGTGCAGTAGTGTTGGAGGTTGTTCCACCGCCACGCCTCCAAAATGCTACTACTGGTTGTGACACACCTCTCTCCTCCACCCCCTCCTCTTCTTCTTCCTCCATGGCCTCTTCCTGTGCTTTGTCCTCTGAACCAGCGGTGCTCCGTAGCCGTTCAAGGGGCTACGCAAGTACGCAGGCAAAAAGATGCCATGCCGTGCTTGCGCTGGTGTGTTTGGGGGACAGAAGCCACACTGGGGCAGAGGTCCTGTCTGCTCTGCAGGGCCAGGCCGAGAGGTGGTTGACGCCACGCCAGCTTAAGCCAGGAATGGTGGTTTGCGACAATGGCACCAACCTCCTCTCCGCCCTCCGACAGGGACAACTGACCCATGTGCCCTGTGTGGCTCACGTCCTTAACCTGGTGGTGCAGCGGTTCTTGGGCAGGTACCCGGGCTTACAGGATGTCCTGAGGCAGGCCAGGAAAGTCTGTGTGCATTTCCGCAGATCTTATAATGCCAGTGCTCGCCTGGCTGAGCTGCAAAAGGAGTTGAACCTGCCCAAGAACCGCCTTATATGTGACATGCCCACCAGGTGGAACTCAACGTTGGCCATGCTGCAGCAGCTGCACACGCAGCAGAGGGCCATCAATGAGTACCTGTGCGACTACGGCACCAGGACAGGGTCAGGGGAGCTCGGGTTTTTTTCACTACGCCAGTGGGGCATGATCAGGGATGCATGCACTGTCCTGGCAACATTTGAGGAGGCCACGAGGATGGTGAGCAGTGACAGTGCATGCATCAGTGACACTGTACCTCTTGTCCACCTGTTGGAACATACGCTGCGTGGAATAATGGACAGGGCACTTGAGGCAGAACAGAGGCAGGAAGAGGAGGACTTCCTTGCCTCTCAAGGCCCCCTTTACCCAGACAGTGTTCCTTCTGTCCCACCCATCGCACAGGAAGAGGAGGAGGATTGTGTCAGCATGGAGGTGGAGCCTGGCACTCAGCATCATCAGCAGCAGTCTTTTAGGGATGATTTACAGTCCCAAGAAACCAGTGGACTTGTATGTGGCTGGGAGGAGGTGGCTGCGGATCATGTCGTCCTTAGTGACCCAGAGGACTCCGGAGCGAATGCCTCAGCTAACCTACGCTGCATGGCCTCCCTGATCCTGCAAAGTCTACGGAAGGATCCTCGTATTCTTCGGATCAAGGAGAGGGACCATTACTGGCTGGCCACTCTCCTTGATCCATGGTACAAGGGTAAGGTTGTGGACCTTATCTTACCGTTGCAGAGGAAGCAGAGGATGAGACAACTCCGGGAGGCCTTGCAGAAAGGTCTGTGCAACGCGTTCCCAGAGACTGGGAGGTTACAAACTCCTGGTCCTGGACAACGAGTTGCTGAGGCTTCGGTCAGTCAAAGATGGAGCGGTGGGGAAGGTGGCCGTCTGACCGATGCGTTCAGACAATTCTTTAGTCCGCAACCCCAAGGTATGATCGGTTCCAGCAACCATCGCCAGTGTCTGATATACATGGTGCAGGAATACCTAGGGGCAAGGTCAGACTTGGACACCTTCCCCACCGAAAATCCTCTGGCTTACTGGGTCTTGAGAATGGATCACTGGCCAGAGCTTGCACAGTATGCAATTGAGCTACTGGCCTGTCCTGCATCCAGCGTTCTTTCAGAACGCACATTCAGTGCTGCTGGAGGATTTGTCACGGATCACAGGGTGCGCCTGTCCACCGACTCGGTTGATCGACTGACCTTCATAAAGATGAACCAGTCTTGGATCACCACCAGCTACCAAACACCTGAAGCTGATATAACAGACTAATTTATTTTCAAATGTCACATCCCTTCCAGACTGATGCTGAGAGACTGTCCTGTTATGTTGACTGACTATCCTCCTCCTCCTCAATGATTAGATTGATGATGTTTAACAGGGGCATGTAATTACAATTTTTTATGCAATGCTTTGCAGCAGGGCTCATTCCTGCACTCCAACTAGAGTATCTGGGAGAGGTTGCAGTGTCGTGGCACCAGCACCAGTGGCTAAGGCCCAATTTTTCAGCCCCTGTTTAACAGGGGCGTGTTATTACAATTTTTTATGCAATGCTTTGCAGCAGGGCTCATTTTTGCACTCCAACTAGAGTATCTGGGAGAGGTTGCAGTGTCGTGGCACCAGCACCAGTGGCTAAGGCCCAATTTTTCAGCCCCTGTTTAACAGGGGCGTGTAATTACAATTTTTGATGCAATACTTTGCAACAGGGCTCATTGCTGTGCTCCAAGTACAGTATCTGTGAGGGGTTGCAGTGTTGTGGCACCAGTGCCTAAGGCCCAATTTTTCTGCCCCTGTTTAACAGGGGCATGTAATTACAATTCTTGATCTAATAATTCACAGCAGGGCCCATTCCTGCGCCCACCAAGAGTAACTGTGAGGCCTTACAGTATTGTGTCAACACCACCACCACCATCACCACCACCAAAGGCCCAATTTTTCAGCCCCTGTTCAACAGGGGCATGCAATTACAATTCTTGATCTAATAATTCACAGCAGGACCCATTCATGCGCCCACCAAGAGTAACTGTGAGGGCTCACAGTGTTGTGGCAACATGTAAGGGGCAAATTTCAGCTGAGTATATATGGCAGGCCCCTACTTTCAAACATCCAACTTACAAACGACTCCTCCTTGCAAACGGAAGGATACAACAGGAAGTGAGAGGATATCTACCCCTAGGAAGGCAAATTCTCTCCTGTAAGAGTTAATATGGGAAAAAAAGTGTCTCCTCTCCACTGATGCTTTATCACCAATTCTTGTTTCAATAAAAAAAACAAATTTTCAAAAAACGTTTGTCATTAGGACGGAAAGTGAGGTGAACTGTTCTGAACAGGTGCACACTGCACAGACAGCAAAACAAATGTTACAGGGGTGATAACCCTTCCCTATGTTTTCCAAAAAGCTTAAAATAGATTTTTTGGCTGGAGCTACACTTAAACAATGTACCTGTTCAAAATTACAAACAGATTCTACATAAGAACAAACCTACAGTCCCTGTCTTGTATGCACCGCCTGTATACGGCTGTTCAGAGTATATAGGGCCTTTTTTATTTTGTGTGCGGGGTTCCCCTTAATATCCATACAAGACCCAAAGGGGCTGGTAATGGGCTGGGGTAGGGGGGGGGGGGGGTGTGATGGGGTAGCTATGCCATTTTTCTTAAAGATTTTCATTCATATTACCGGGACCAGACATTACATTAAAGCCGCAAGCAGTTTTAAATGGCTTTTTTTCCTTTCGAAATGTAATTTTGTGCAGGGACAGTTCTAAACACGGGAAACACGTGGCACTTCACAGGCATACTTTAGACACCCCCCAGGTACGATATTTAAAGGAATATTTGACTTTTTTTTTTTCACTTTATGCATCATTAAAATGACTGCTCCCGAAAAACGGCAGTTTTTAAAACTTCTTTTTGCATTGATACATGTCCCCTGGTGCAGAACCCGGGTTCCCAAACCCTTTTTAGGACAATAACGTGCATAATAGTCGTTATAATTAGCACTTTAGATTTCGAACGTTCGCATCCATTGTATTTAATAGGGTTCTAAAGTTCGTGCAAACTTTTGGTCCGTTTGTGGGTTCTGGTGCGAACCGAACCCGGGGGTGTTTGGCTCATCACTACTCTTTATGTAATCCTTTGTTTTGGCGAGTCTTTATAGGTTGTTTCCCTGTCACAAACCCTGGGACTCTCATGCAGCTCTGGAAACTGCTGTTATTCTGGAGCTGCGGGACAGGTTCCGCGCCTTGAGGAGTTCTACTTATAGCTACCGATCCAGTCGGTCCCTGACACAGTGTGTACCCATTTGGGGTGTCTGGACTGATGACCATAGAGTGTGCACCCATATGATCTACCTCTTATCTAAAGACACTAAGGAAATTAACGCATTTAGATGTTTATATATTGCTATTTAAGAAATGTTACCTCAGTTGTTTAACCTTGTTGGTTATAAGACATGCCCCAGAGTGAAATGGTGGCATTAAAGCCTCGTACACACGACCGAGAATCTCGTCAGGAAAAAACTTGTTGTTTTTCTTGACGAGATTCTTGGACAAGAAACTTGTCCCGGCCGAGTGTACAGACGCTTGATTCAAAGAACCCACGGTTCGTTGAATGGAGCGAACGCGGTGATGTCATCGACTACGTCGAGCGTGCGCTCGTCACATTCGATGCCATCGCCGCCATCTTGCTACACCCTACCTATGCCTAGGAAGCTACCGCGCATGCGTCAAAGTCATTTCGAGCATGCGCGGGCTTCCCGGAGGACAGGTAAGTGTACACACACACACTTTTCTCGTCGAGAAACAGGCTGACGAGAATCTCGACGAGAAAATGGAGAATCCTGACGAGAAAATAGAGAGCAGGTTCTCTATTTTTCTCGTCGAGATTCTTGTCGGTTTTCTTGACGAGAAACCTGATAGCCGCGTATACACGACCGATTTACTCGGCAAGAAAGCTCTGCCAGCAAGTTTCTTGTCGTTTTTCGACGAGAAACTCGGTCGTGTGTACAAGGCTTAAGATGTAATGTACTGCTTTTCAATAAAACTTTAAAATGGAAAACATTTTTAAAAAAATGCAGGTGCAATATTATGCAGAGATGGTGCATACCACATAAAAATTGCCACCTGCTGAAGCTGCCATGTCCTCTGTTTCCTCCTTGGGGTCTCGGAAATCCCCACAGCTGCGTATGCCTTCCCAATTCATCCCTTGTTGGAGAAATTGATGTATGATGACTGGGTTCACCCAGATAAACTGTTTTCTCCTCCTAAGAAGTTTTCCCTCCTTTGCCCTATGGAGAAAGGTTTCACCAAGAAATGGGGGGTGCCAGCTATGGACGCGGCTATTTCTTGTGTAAAAAAAAACCTTATCTGTCCGGTAGACAATGCTCAGGGCTTCAAAGATCCAACTGATAAAAAAATTGAATCTTTGCATAAAGCCTCCTCCTCTATGGCCGGTGCTGTGGTGCAGCCTGCAGTTGCAGCAATTGGCATGTGCCAGTTCCTCAAGGAACAAATGAAAATGGTGGTTAAACTCCTCCCTCCAGAAGAAGTTGAGGTTTATGAGGACCTTCCTAAGGCCCTATATTTTGCGGTTGATGCGATTATGGACTCTGTTCAGCAAGCCTCCCGCCTGAATCTCCTGCTGGTACACATGCGCAGGCAGGTCCCTTTGGCTGAAGCATTGGGAAGCTGAGGTTTCTTGCAAAAGATACTTGGCGGCGTTCCCATTTTATGGAGAATGCCTATTTGGAGATGATTTGGACAAATATGTCCAAAAGATTACCGGAGGCAAGTCTACACTGTTACCTGTTAAAAAGAAGAGTAAACGTCCCTCATTTAAACGTTCTCTTTCTCCAGCCCCTGGAACTTCATCTTCCAGGCAGTGGCGATGGCCTCCCCAGTCCAGTACTAGAGGGAAAGCCCAGAGCCAAGCCCAAGGGCAGAAAAGAGCTTGGGGTTCAAGGTCTTCCAAGCAAAACCCCAAAGCTTTGCTATGAAGGGGCGCCCCCGCTCGGCCGAGTGGGGGGAAGGCTGCTGCAATTCGCAGGCGCCTGACGGCAAGAGGTTCAGGACAAGTGGGTCATCTCCACGGTATCTCTAGGCTACAAACTAGAATTCTGAGAACTTCTGCACCCCGTTTTCTGAGATCAAGGATTTCCAAGAATCCAGAAAAAAGGGGGCCATTGCTTTTGGCCCTGGAACGCCTTTTGGCCCAAGGGGTAATCATAGAAGTAGCCCCAGAAGATCAGGGCTCAGGGTTCTACTCAAACCTCTTTACGGTTCCAAAACCAAACGGGGATGTCAGACCGATCTGAAAGACTTGAATCAGTTTCTGAACATTCGCTCCTTCCGCATGGAGTCTGTTCGTTCAGTGGTCTCCACCCTTCAGGGAGGAGAATTCCTGGCATCAATAGAGATCAGAGATGCATATCTTCATGTGCCAATATTTCCCGCTCACCAAATTTTTTCAAGGTTTGCGGTAGATTAGCACCACTTTCAGTTTGTGGCCCTTCCATTCGGTCTGGCTACTGCACCTCGGGTATTCACAAAAGTACTAGCCCCACCTCTGGCAAATCTGAGGGCACAGGGCATAGCAGTAACAGCCTATCTGGATGATCTGTTGCTCATAGATCAGTCCGTAACATGCCTAGACCGCAATGTGCACAGCACAGTGGAATACTTAGAGTACCTAGGCTGGGTCCTCAATCTAAAAAAAAAAATCCTCCTTACAGCCTCAAAGAAGGCTGGAATATTTGGTAATGTTTATAGACACGTCCCAAAGCAGGGTATTCCTGCCCAGGCCAAAGGCCAAGGCCATAAAAGACTTGGTCCGAGTGATAATAACAAAGAGGAAACCTTCCATCCGTCTATGCATGAGCTTATTGGGGAAAATGGTAGCCTCATTCAAGGCTGTTCCTTATGCCCAGTTTCACTCAAGGCCATTGCAGGGCAGCATTCTGTCCGCCTGGAACAAAAGAATGCAGGCTTTGGACCTTCCAATGACCCTGTCCTCACAGGTTCGCCAGAGCTTCAATTGGTGGTTGCTCCCCCAAAATCTGTTAAAGGGAAGATCCTTTATTCCGGTTACTTGGAAAATTGTAACCACAGACGCCAGCCTTATAGGCTGGGGAGCGGTTCTGGAAGAGGCATCTGCCCAAGGAAGGTGGTCCAGAGCCGAAAAGCTTCTGCCCATCAACATTCTGGAGATTTGTGTAGTTTATCTGGCCCTCAGAGTTTGATCTTACAGACTGCAGGGTTGTCCTGTTCGGATACAGTCCGACAACGCCACAGCCGTGGCTTATATCAATCACCAAGGAGGCACCAGGAGTATGAATGCCCAAATAGAGGTGAATCACATTTTTTCTTGGGCAGAAAGGCATATTCCTTGTCTATCTGTGGTCTTCATTCCAGGGGTAGAAAATTGCCAAGCAGATTTTCGAAGCCGCCAGCCACTGAGTCCAGGAGAATGGTCTCTATGCCCCAACATATTTCAAGCCATATGTCAGAAATGGGGTACCCCAGATGTAGACCTGTTGGCTTCCAGGTTCAAAACAAAACTGGACAACTTTGTGTCAAGGACAACGGATCCATTGGCTCAAGGGTCGGATGCCCTGACAATTCCGTGGGATCGGTATTCTTCGATTTATGCGTTCCCTCCAGTTCCGCTTCTCCCACGATTCCTTCAGAGAGTCAAGAGGGAAGGAAAGCCAGTGATCTTAGTTGCCCCGGCTTGGCCCAGGAGATCCTGTTATGCGGAAATCTTAAAGATGGCAGAGGGGAGGCCTTGGGTTCCCCCACTACGCTCAGATCTACTCTCACAGGGTCCAATATTCCATCCTGCCTTACAAAGTCTAAATTTGATGGTTTGGCTGTTGAGACACACATTCTGAAGAGACGTGGGTTCTCAGGCCAAGTCCTATCCACTCTGGTTAATGCTAGGAAGCCGGCCTCCAGGCTCATCTACTATAGAATCTGGAAGGCATATGTTTCCTGGTGTGAACCCAGGGGGTGGCATTCTAGGAAGTATGCCATTAACAGGATTCTTGCCTTTCTTCAGTCGGGCGTAGAGATGAAGTTGGCCTTGAGCACTATCAAGGGCCAGATCTCGGCCTTGTCGGTATTCTTTCAAAAACTGCTTGCCCCTCATGCCCTGACCTGGACCTTTGTTCAGGGAGCGCTGCGCCTGAATCCACCGGTTAAATCTCCCATGTGCCCATGGGACTTAAATTTGGTTTTGTCTGTTTTACAGAAACAACCTTTTGAACCATTGCACCATGCTTCTTTAGTTCTTTTGACAAGGAAACTAGTTTTTCTTGTAGCCATATCCTCAGCAAGGAGGGTATCGGAGTTGGCGGCTCTTTCCTGTAAAGAGCCATATATAATTATTCATGAAGACAGGGTGGCATTGCGTCCTCACCCAACTTTTTTTACCTAAAGTGATTTCAGGATTTCATCTGAATCAAGATGTAGTCCTACCGTCCTTTTTTCCAGATCCGCAGTCCGTGGAGGAAGAGAATCTACATTCTCTAGATGTTGTAAGAGAGGTAAAAATGTATCTGCAAGCTACGGCTCAGATACGAAAGACCGATTGTCTATTTATTCTGCCACAGGGCCCAAGGAAAAGTCAGGCAGCGTCGAAGTCCACTATTGCGAGTTGGATTCGACAAGTCAGTATTCAGGCCTATGCTTTAGAAAAGAAGATTCCTCCTTTTCAGGTTAAAGCGCACTCGACTAGAGCGGTTGGTGCTTCATGGGCAGTGCTTCACCAGGCCTCCATGGTTCAGATCTGCAAGGCTGCTACTTGGTCTTCGGTCCATACATTCACAAAATTCTACCAGGTAGATGTGAGAGGACATGAGGATGCTGCCTTCGGGCACAGTGTACTGCAGGCAGCAGTATAGATCCTCTGGCCCAATGGCAGTCTATGTTTCTTATCTGTGTCTCCCTCCCCTCAATTTACTATTTTCACACTACAGTGCCTCCCCACCAATCAGGAGGCAGGTCGGTGAGACCTGTTTTCCAATTGAACAAAGCGTCAGGCAAACCTATTGGATACCTAGCGGTGCTTTGGCAAGTGGAGGAAGCATGAGAGGAGCAGACACCTCCGCCACTGCTGCGGCCAGAGTGTGTGCCAGTGCCACGAGCCCCGTGGGGAGGGGGGGTGCAAGTGCCAGCTGTAAACCCTGAGCAGGGGGTGTGTGCAAGTGCCGCAAGCTGCGAGCCCTGAGCGCAGGGGGGGGGTGTGCCAATGCCGGGAGGGTTGCTGGGGGGGCCATATCTCTAATGCTCACCTATACACCCTATATCTTATGCTTACCTATATACCCTATATGTAATGCTCCCCTTTATACCATATCTCTAATGCTCACCTATATACCTTATCTCTAATGCTCACCTATATACCTTATCTCTAATGCTCACCTATATACCATATCTGTAATGCTGCCCTATATGTAATGCTCACCTATATACCATATCTATAATGCTCACCTATATACCCTATCTGTAATGCTCACCTATATACCCTATATTTAATGATGCCCTATATACCCTATATGTAATGCTCACCTATATACCATATCTCTAATGCTCACCTATATACCCTATATGTAATGCTCACCTATATACCCTATCTGTAATTCTCACCAATATACCATACCTGTAATACTCACCTATATACCCTATATGTAATGCTGACCTATATACCATATCTGTAATTCTCATCTACTGTATATAACATATCTGTCATGCTCACCTATATACCCTATCTGTAATGCTCACCTATATACCCTATCTGTACTGCTCACCTAAATACCATATCTGTAATGCTCAGCTATATACCCTATCTGTAATGCTGAGCTATATACCCTGATCTGTGAGGCTAAGCTATATACTATGTCCTGTGATGCTGAGCTATATACTCTGTCCTGTGATGCTGAGCTATATACTCTGTCCTGTGATGCTGAGCTATATACTCTGTCCTGTGATGCTGAGCTGTATGCTCCTAACACTATGGGTGGAAGCAAATGGAATACAGGGGATGGAGTGGATGGATTAGATAAGGGGTGGGGCTTATGAGAAGTGGGAGAAGTCAATAAGGAAGGGCGGGGTCTGGCGCCCCCCATTCTAAAACTTCACCAGCCGACACTGGACTTAAGAGCTTCCTGCCAGTGTTCATAGGTCAGCTTTGCAACAAAATAAGACCCAAAGCAAGACATTCTCTCACATGGGTAATAGTCACAGTCAAAACAAAGTCCAATAAAAACGATTAAGCCTCTTGGCTGGTAGTGAGACCACACTGGGTTTGCTTCAGATTTGAAGACATGGTTCATCACAGCCTGCATGAATTTTTTCCCAACAACCAAGGACTTACCCAGGGAAAAAACAAACTATACCCCAGGTGGGGAACAAGGTGTGGCCGACGCTCAACCCCCTTGCCTTTTGTTACAGACCTTTCACTGCCACCAATTTATCTCATGAGCCACATGGAGATTAAATTGTGTCCGTGCACAAAAAAAAAGTTAGCATTTTTTTTTCTTGAAATGTAGATGTATGTATAGATGTATAAATAATAATATTAATAAGTTAATATCATGCAAAATTTTAACTGCCATCTTTTTATTCTACAGGATCTCAGCATTTTAAAAATATATATGGTTCTAGGGGGTTTAAGTTATTTTATAGTGAAAATGCAGATTTTAACATTCAGCAAAAAAAAAATGAAACAATTGCTCTAGAGCAGGGGTGCCCAGAGGCCACGAGTGGCCCACGGAGCCCTCTCATGTAGCCCGCGACCTCCTGCTCTGGGATGGCGGGTTGGCAAGCCCAGATCATGGGTTGCCGACCCGCCATTTCAGAGCACCAGTATTGTGAATGAAGCAGACCGTAGTGGAAGCAAGCAGCTGCGGGGCAGAGCCGCATAAACCGATGCTTCCTGTATAGCGCCGGGCTCCTGTCGCAGGCAGAGTGATACAAAGTGCACTCTGCCTGGGACAGCAATAGCCGGCGATACCTGAATGGAAACTGTTATTACAGGTCAGTTTATTACTAAACTCACAGCATATATATGGGAATACATTATATCTGTTCTGCAGTTGTTAATAATTTGCTTTTAAACTGATTTGCAGGTGCAGCGCAGTGCTCAGATGCTCTGCGATTTACCGGCACCCCGTATGGCAGCACAGTGCACCTGTGGCCTTCCTGCAGGTTACCTGCACTGAGCCATAGACTTATGTTATTACCTGCGGGTTTGGTGCTCTTTCAGAAAGTGCATCACACCTGCAGGATAAAACAGAAGTCTATGGCAAAGTGCTGCTAAACTGCAGGAAAGCCGCAGGTGGACTGCGCTGCCACCCGGGGTGCTGGTAAACCTCAGAGCATCAGTGTGAAAGCAGCCTAAGGCCCCTTTCACACGATCAGTCTGACCCTCCATTTACCTCTATGGACCGGCAGATGTAAACAAAATTGTGTCTGTTTGCACCCACCTACCTCCAATCTGATCCACTAAAAAAGACAGAAGGGTATCTGTCCCCCTCCGTCTGTGCGGATCGGATCGTAAGGCCCATAGAGTAGAGTGGGGTGTGTCCATGTCTGCTCTGCATCTATAGAAAGTGGACACAGACCTGTTATCCGTATGCTCCGCTCATTGTAGGCTGCGAACAGTTACCCTGCTCTAGAGGGTATCCGGGTACAAGAATTTGCAGTGGAAATATTTGTTTTAATTTTTTATTTTTTTTTTATGCATGACCCTCCATTCTATATCCATTCCTTTATACTGGATTAACACATGGACCTCAAAAGATTTTCTTTAAGAATATATTTCCTTTCTTTTTTTGTTTTTTAAACTTGACCTTGCTGTTAATTTTTCGAATGCCTTGTACACATGATCGGATTTTCCCTCTGGATAAACTCAGACGGATTTTTCCAACGGAATTCCGTTCAAGCTGTCTTGCATACACACTGTCACACCAAATTCCGACCGTCAAGAACGCGGTGATGTACAATACTACGACGAGCTGAGAAAAATTAAGTTCTATGCTTCCGAGCATGCATCGACTTGATTCTGAGCATTAGTGTTTTTTTCTCCGTCGGAGTTCCACATTCCGGAATTTCCGATAGGAATTTTTTCCATCGGGAAAAAAAAGAGAACATGTTCTCTTTCTAAATTCCGACGGAAAAAAAGTCAGATGGGGCACACACACGGTTGGAATATCCGATGAAAAAATTCCGTCAGACTTTTTCCATCGGAAATTCCGATCGTGTGTACAAGGCATAAGGCTGATCTCAAGGATGTCACTTAGCCTGGAGATGGGTCCTACCATATCTGTGGAAAAGGGTTCTGTTGAGGCGTGAATTGTTCTCACCATTTTTGTGTAGGTTTCCTCTCAGTGCCCCAGTTTCCTATCCAGTCCAAAAACATACTGGTAGCCCCAACTGTCATTTCACAAAATCGGTCATAGTGTGTGTACAATAAGATCTTTGTTGAAATTTCATCTTCTAAAAAGCTTTACATTTTGTCTTCTAAATATCGTCTTTATATTTTCAGCTTCTAAAAAGCTTTACATTTTGTCTTCTAAATATTGTCTTTATATATTCATCTTCTAAAAAGCTTTATATTTTGTCTTCTAAATATCTTCTTTATATTTTCATCTTCTAAAAAGTTTTATATTTTGTCTTCCTGTAGAATTTTCTGCGTGGAATTTCAAAAGTAAAATTCTTTTGGATCGGTCTAACGGATGTGGATGGAACCTGGAAATGGGTGGATGGAACGTCTTATGACACAACTCCAAAGTAAGACACTGAAACCTCAAATATCAGAATCCTTCCCATATATCTCGAACACTAAAGCCGCATACACACGGCCGAGGTTCTCGTCAGGAAAAAAACGTTGTTTGTCCTGACGAGAATCTTGACAAGAAACTTGTCCCGGCCGAGTGTACACACGTACGATTCAAAAGAACCGCTGTTCTTTTGAATGGCACGAACGCGGTGACGTCATCGACTACGACGAGCATGCGCTCGTCATATTCGATGCCGTCGACGTCATCTTGCTACACCCTATGCCTATGCCTAGGAAGCTACCGGGCATGCGTCAACATCATTTCGAGTGTACACACACTCAGGTTTCTCGTTGAGAAACAGGCCGACGAGATTCTCAACGAGAAAAAAGCCCGCAGGTCGTCTTTTTTCTCGTCGAGATTTTGGCCAGTTTTCTCGACGAGAAAGCATACACACGGCCGGTTTTCTCGGCAAGAAAGCTCTCCCGGCAGTTTTCTTGTAGTTTTTTGCAGAGAAAACCGGTCGTGTGTACGCGGCCTAAGATCTGGCAAAATATTCTGAAAAGGTCGCACAAGGATGGATACTTGTGCTGAAGTACATTGTTAAGTTTTTAATTTACTCCACCCAGCATTTTACAATTTTTTTTTTTTACCAAGGACATTATAATATACATATTATCAGTAATGATATGTAGCGACCTCCCGGACCTCTAGAAGCCCAATGGTGACCTCCAGAGTCAGGGAGAGCTGACATCCTTCTGTGTAGAGTGGTTTATGAGGCATGGTGGTTGTGATGTTAAATAAAGTGATGGGCGCCAGATACTTTTTGGATGCAAAGAGATTTTTTTTGTCTCTTAAACAGAACTGTGGAAGAGCGGGATAGGGCCAGGACACCCTTGAGTAAATGCAATAATTGGCAGACTCCAAACTTCTATAGGTAGACAGCTATACAATGGAAGGCCTCCAGCCGGACACCACTCCTGTATAGGTAGGACCGCTGTCTCCTATGGCAACCATCTTGTAACAGTCACTGACGGTAGTTGTACTTGACTATAGGTAACACAACTAGTTCTCCTTGTACTCTACAATCTCTCACTGTAAATCTTCGCACACTGAACTCCCAGTCTCTCACTAGACTCTCAGACCCAATCGCCACTGAATCCCCTGAGCTCTTCAAGTTCCTTAACTCAGTATCTTCCTCAAGCGTCACCCCTACTTCCCTGCTGGGTCCCTGGCTTGGCACTCACAGATACTCTTTAAGCGTCACCCCTGCTGACCCGCTACGTCCCTGGCTTGGCACTCACTAATGCTACACAAGAGTGACCTCTGCTGTCCCGCTGGGTCCCTGGCTTGGTACTCACTGATGCTTTCTCACCTCATCACGGTTCCCAGGTTGGTGAGAAGACTGCTCTGGTACTAGCTTCAGTTGAATCACTGTAGTCTCCGGTAGCAAAGTGGATGGTCCCTTAGTGGCAACAGCATTCTCTCTACCTCCGACCACAGCTGGTTCCCTAGTCGGCAGAACCGTTACTCTCGGTTGGACTCCAATCCCGCAGTCCCAACCCTGCGCTGCTTCTACTATTTCTGGATAGGCCTCAGACTGCCTAGCAGACACATGTCCCTGGGATAGGCCTCAGGCTTCTGGCCTGACAGCCCGGGGCAGCACAACACACGTCCACCCAGACAGCTGTCCGGGTGGCACAGAACCCCGGGATCACCTGACTCCATCCAAATAAATAGGCTCTCCCAGCAGGCCAAGGGACCAAAAGAAATTCCTGCCCATTGGCTGAGGCACCCATTCATTCATGTCTGACCTTGCAAGGCCCTTGTCTATCTAATGCCACCAGCATAGTGCCATCTAGTGAAAGAAGAGAAAAGGTGTAGCAAGTCCAGATTTAGAGAGGAATCAATTAATCTTCTAACAATTGGTCCAGGGCAACTATCGCCTGGCAACTAAATTTAATAGCAACCCTGCCTAAACACCAGTGCCACTTGTCAGGGACCACCATGTTAGGGACCACCAGTGCCGCTTGTCAGGGACCACCAGTGCCGAATGCCAGGGACCACCATGCCAGGGACCACCATGTTAGGGACCACCATGTCAGGGACCACCAGTGCTGCTTGTCAGGGACCACCATGTCAGGGACCACCATGTCAGAGACCACCATGCCAGGGACCACCATGGGACCACCAGTGTAAAGCTGGGATTATTGTCAGTAATCACTTGTATGACACAGAGGGGATCTCCCGCAGTGTCAGGTATTGTATGTGAGAACGCTGATCGCTGATGCCCCGCCCCCGCCGTTATTATGATTGACAGCGCACTGTTCCTATAACGACAGGGGGGGGGAATAAGCGATCAGCGGGAGATTCCCTCTGTGTCATACAAATAATTACTGATGATAATCACCGCTCTGCACAGAGATAACAGGTGGTGGGGGCAGGCGGTGGGGGCGGAGTGGAGGGGCGGATTCCTGGCAGGGATGAGGAGGAGGGAAGAGAGAGAGGAGAAGAGGACACCTCCTCCATGGGCGGCGCAGACCAGGGGCTGTGAGTAGGGTGCCCACGTGTCCCGGATTGCCCGGGACTATCCCGCAATTGCCATGTATGTCCCAGGTCACGGGCACCTTCATTCCGGGACAATACAGTGTCCCGGAATGAAATAGAGGACACAGCCTGTCAGCCAGTGCAGCCACTGCATTTCCTGGACTGGTTGCTAGGGTCGGCCCTGCTTGGCGTCTAGTAACCAGTGATGTCACATACTATCAAACAGGCCAGGAGCGAAGCCTGCGCTTAGTGCTGCACAACTCTCTGCGGCCCCGTCCCTCCTCCTACGGCGCCCAGCGCCATTTAGCAGGGACTGGTCTGGTGTGATCTTCACTCTCCAGTGACTGTTAGCCAGGGGCGGACTGACCATTCGGGCATATCGGGTGCTGACCGAGGGCCCGCCTCTGCCTGTGTTGCAAAACATCCGGAGCGAACACATAGAGAGAGCTCTGCTGGTCTGATCTGAAGCTTTCCTGGCAGCTGCACACTGGCTCCTAACTTCGCTCTCCCTCCCGCACTAACTTTGGGCATAACAGCAAGTAGAAGAGCCGTGCAAGTGAGTACACTTGATATCACATGGATCCGGCCTGTCCCTGATAAAACTCTAGCCCTGCAGCCACAGAACAGATGCCTCTGATCCTTCCCACGCGCTTCCCCCTTCTCTCCCTGTGCTTGATAATGGAGGTGAAGTCCGCTCCAGCCAGCTACTGTCTCTGATGTTCTTCCAACCACTGCACGGTGCCTCTCTGATCCTCCCCTGTGCTCTCCCCCTCCTCTACTTGGGCTTGATAACAGAGGTCACTGCAAGGGCTCCTTTTCAGCCTCACAGATTGTACACCTCCTGTCCCTGCTTTCTCTGCATGCCTGGTTGCTGTGAATCTCCCTCAAACACCACAGTAGAAGAGGGGACACATTTAGGGCCGGTTCACACTGCTGCAATGTCAAACATCACATGTGATTCGCACCTCACTGCTGTGCAAATCTCATGTGATGTCTGTGCGATGCAAATTCAGCCATACAGATTGTATGGCTGAAATCGCATTCGGACCAAACTCACACAGGACCCATTTTTTGGTCCGCACCAGAATCGGATCGCATGGGTGTTCACAGCCATGCAATCCGATTCCTGTCTGAATTCACAGTTCGCACTGCGATATGCAAACTTTACTGGAGGTGTCATTAACCTGATGCTGATGTAACCAAATTTTTTTTTTTTTGAATGGGAGATCCCTTCAAGACTGCCTATGCTGATGCTGAGTGACTATCCTGTTATGCTGAGTGACTATCCTCTTCCTCCTCAATGTTCATGCTGATAGCTTGTAAGAACATTTTTGGTTCTGGGCACCGCCACCAGTGGCTAAGGCCCAATTTTTCAGCCCCTGAAAAAGGGGCATGTAATTACAATTTTTGATGCAATAATTTGCAGCAGGGCTCATTCCTGCGCTCCAACTAGAGTATCTGTGAGGGGTTGCAGTGTTGTGACACCAGTGCCTAAGGCCCAATTTTTCTGCCCCTGTTTAACCACTTAAGCCCCGGACCATTTGGTAGCTAGAGGACCAGAGGTGAATTCAGAATTTTGCACTGCGCTGCTTTAACTGTAAATTGTGCGGACATGCAATGTTGTACCCAAACGAAATTTGCGTCCTTTTCTTCCCACAAATAGAGCTTTCTTTTAATGGTATTTGATTGCCTCTGCGATTTTTATTTTTTGCGATATAAACGGAAAAAGACCGAAAATTTGGAAAAAAAATGATATTTTCTACTTTTTGTTATAAGAAAAATCGAATAAACTCAATTTTAGTCATACATTTAGGCCAAAATGTATTCAGCCACATGTCTTTAGTAAAAAAAATGTCAATAAGCGTATATTTATCGGTTTGCGCAAAAGTTATAGCGTTTACAAACTAGGGTACATTTTCTGGAATTTACACAGCTTTTAATTTATGACTGCCTATCTCATTTCTTGAGGTGCTAAAATGACAGGGCAGTACAAAACCCCCCCAAATGACCCCATTTTAGAAAGTAGACACCCCAAGGAAATTGCTGAGAGGCATGTTGAGCCCATTGAATATTTTTTTTTTGTCCCAAGTGATTGAATAATGACAAAAAATAAAAATAAAAAAAAAATTACAAAAAGTTGTCACTAAATGATATATTGCTCACACATGCCATGGTTATATGTGGAATTGCACCCCAAAATACATTCTGCTGCTTCTCCTGAGTACGGGGATACCACATGTGTGGTAACTGTGGTGGTGAAATTACCTCCTACAGCACTGGAGTCGCAGGGATCAGGCCTGTCTCTGCGAACGCTGCAGTTATGTTTGTTGTGTTTTGTAAGTGACAGTGATCGATCGATACTGCACTTGGGTGGCCTGGGCTGGACGGAGGGGCAAAACGCAGGTGCCAGCAGGTATCTGGGCTGATCCCGCTAACACTGCGTTTTTGGGAACCCTAAACTGCTGGGGACGCTAATATAGATCTGATTAGATCAGATATTGATCTGATCAGATACTATACCACTAAGGGGGGTGTATGCTTTACGCGTGGGTGTTAGCGTTACTGGCACTAACCTGACGCTGCCTGGGGTGTGACGCAGACCCTCTCTGATGCTAAAACCTAACTGATATCACCCGCCGGGCGATCAGGGGGTTAAACCTTTATTGGGTTATATACGGCGGGTGCCCTGACACTATAAAAAGCAAACTAACTAACCAGCGTCACCCGTAACACTTATATGATGATCACTGGTGAAAGGGTTAACTAGGGGCAATTAGGGGGTTAAAACCTTTATTAGGGTAATATATGGGGGTACCTGACGCTATATAAAAACCTGACGGCGAACCTAAAAAAAAATTACTGGCTACCTATCGGCATCACCGACACTAAGACAACGATCATAAAAACGATTGCTTAGCGACAGTGGTGATAGGGGGTGAAAGGGTTACCTGGGGGGCGATCAGGGGGTTAAACCTTTATTAGATAATATATGGGGGTACCTGACGCTATAAAAACCTGTGGCGAACCTAAAAAAAATTACTGGCTACCGATCAGCATCACCGACGCTAAGACATCGATCAGAAAAATGATCGCATAGTGACGGCGGTGCTAGGGGGTGAAAGGGTTACCTGGGGGGTGATCAAGGGGGTTACACCTTTATTAGGTAATATATGGGGGTACCCGACGCTATAAAAACCTGCGGCGAACCTAAAAAAAATTACTGGCTACCGATCTGCATCACTGACGCTAAGACATCGATCAGAAAAATTATCGCTTAGTGACAGTGGTGATAGGGGGTGAAAGGGTTACCTGGGGGGGCGATCAAGGGGGTTAAACCTTTATTAGGTAATATATGGGGGTACCCGACACTATAAAAACCTGCGGCGAACCTAAAAAAAATTACTGGCTACCGATCAGCATCACCGACGCTAAGACATCGATCAGAAAAATGATCGCATAGCCACGGCGGTGCTAGGGGGTGAAAGGGTTACCTGGGGGGTGATCAAGGGGGTTAAACCTTTATTAGGTAATATATGGGGGTACCCGACGCTATAAAAACCTGCGGCGAACCTAAAAAAAATTACTGGCTACCGATCAGCATCACCGACGCTAAGACATCGATCAGAAAAATGATCGCATAGCCACGGCGGTGCTAGGGGGTGAAAGGGTTACCTGGGGGGTGATCAAGGGGGTTAAACCTTTATTAGGTAATATATGGGGGTACCCGACGCTATAAAAACCTGCGGCGAACCTAAAAAAAATTACTGGCTACCGATCAGCATCACCGACGCTAAGACATCGATCAGAAAAATGATCGCATAGCCACGGCGGTGCTAGGGGGTGAAAGGGTTACCTGGGGGGTGATCAAGGGGGTTAAACCTTTATTAGGTAATATATGGGGGTACCCGACGCTATAAAAACCTGCGGCGAACCTAAAAAAAATTACTGGCTACCGATCAGCATCGCCGACGCTAAGACATCGATCAGAAAAATTATAACTTAGTGACAGTGGTGATAGGGGGTGAAAGGGTTACCTGGGGGGCGATCAAGGGGGTTAAACCTTTATTAGGTAATATATGGGGGTACCCGACGCTATAAAAACCTGCGGCGAACCTAAAAAAAATTACTGGCTACCGATCAGCATCACCGACGCTAAGACATCGATCAGAAAAATGATTGCTTAGTGACAGTGGTGATAGGGGGTGAAAGGGTTATCTGGGGGGTGATCAGGGGGTTAAACCTTTATTAGGGGGGTTAGGGGGCTACACTGGACCTAAGACTAAACTTTGGTGACACTTTTACAGTCACAAATGTCACTGATTGCAGTGATCACTAAATAAATGGTCACTGCAATCAGTGACACTGTGACTGGGGGCTGGGGGGGGCTGGGGGGTGATCTGGGGGTGTCTGGGGGGGCCTGGGGGGGCGATTTATGTGCCTATGTGTCCTGGTGTCAGTGTAGTGTTGTGTGTACTAACCTGGCATCTTCTCCTGTACGGCGCTCGGTATATGTGAGCGCCCCAGGAGAGATGACATCACTTCCTCCTTCCTGGCAGGCAGGGGAAGCTCTCTCATTCGTCGGGAGCGATCAAGAGGGGGTGGCCGGAATCGAACGGCCGTCCCCTCATGCCGGATCGCTCCCGAAGGTAAAACGACCGCTCACTGTAAAGAAGGGGGGTCCGATCGAAACCCCCAACTATACAAAGGCAATCACGTATATATACGTGATTGTGCCTGTCGGTGCCATTCTGCCGACGTATATTTACAGTGGGCGGTCGTTAAGTGGTTAACAGGGGCGTGTAATTAAAAATTTTGATTCAATAATTTGCAGCAGGGCTCATTCATGCGCTCCAACTAGAGTTTCTGTGAGGGGTTGCAGTGTTGTGGCACCAGCACCTGTGCCTAAGGCCCAATTTTTCTGCCCCTGTTCAACAGGGGGGTGTAATTACAATTCTTGATCTAATAATTCACAGCAGGGCCTGTTCCTGCGCCCACCAAGAGTAACTGTGAGGCTTAAAGTGTTGTGGCAACACCTAAGTCGCAAATTTCTGCAGAGTATATATGGCAGGCCCCTACTTTCAAACATCCAACTTACAAACGACTCCTACTTTAAGGTGACCAGATTTTTAAAATGAAATCCGGGGACATATTTTTTTTACTAGTAATGGTGGCAATCAGCGACTCTCTGCCCTTCGCCGTCGCCGCCCGCCTCACAGCCTGTTACAGTAAGTCTTAAGCCTCGTACACACGATCAGATATCCTATGGATTCTAATCCGATGGTTTTGTCCATCCGAAATCTGATGAAGCTGACTTTCCATCAGTCTTGCCTACACACCATCAGTCAAAAAACCGACCGTTCCAAACGCGGTGACGTAAAACACTCAGATGTGCCGAGAAAAATGAAGTTTAATGCTTCTGAGCATGTGTCGACTTGATTCTGAGCATGCCTGGGTTTTTTATCGATGGACTTGCCCACAGACGATCGGAATTTGCTATCAGTTTTTGATCCATTGGAAAAATTTAAAACATGTTCAATTTTTTAAAACCGATGGAAAAAAGACAGATGGGGCCCATACACGATCAGTTTGTCCGATGAAAAAAGTCCATCGGATAGTTTTCATCGGTAAAACCGATCGTGTGTACAGGGCTTAACTCTTCGGGCCCCGGCTACTACTGGGTGGGGAGCGGAGGAAGATCACTACACCAGGGAAGGCAAGGAGATAAGCAGGCAGGAGGCTGGCCGGGACTTGAGCCAAGACAGAAGAACATGCGAGCGGAGCTGGATGGGCACCCGAAACGGAAGAAATATTCCCTCCGCTCCGACCAGCACATGATCTTCAGACAATGGAAAAAATACAAACCCCCTTAAGCTAGTAGGTGCTGGGGGGTGTAATTCAGATTTTATTTTATTAATTCTGCACTGACTGTCTTTGAAATTGCCCCAGCCCCTGTTCAAATCCAATCCGGGGACAAAACTGGGGACAGACTTGGTCCGGGGACAGTGTCCTCAATCCGGGGACTGTCCCCGGAAACCGGGGATGTCTGGTCACTAGTGATGAGCCGAACACCCCCGGGTTCGGTTCGCACCAGAACCCGCGAACGGACCGAACGTTCGTACGAACATTAGAACCCTATTAAATACAATGGATGCGAACGTTCGAATTCTAAAGTGCTAATTATAACGACTATTATGCATGTTATTGTCCTAAAAAGGGTTTGGGAACCCGGGTTCTGCACCAGGGGACATGTATCAATGCAAAAATAAGTTTTAAAAACGGTCGTTTTTCGGGAGCAGTCATTTTAATGATGCATAAAGTGAAAAAAAAAAAAAAAATATTCCTTTAAATATCGTACCTGGGGGGTGTCTAAAGTATGCCTGTGAAGTGCCACATGTTTCCCGTGTTTAGAACTGTCCCTGCACAAAATGACACTTCTAAAGGAAAAAAAAGCCATTTAAAACTGCTTGCGGCTTTAATGTAATGTCTGGTCCCGGTAATATGGATGAAAATCTTTAAGAAAAATGGCATAGCTACCCCATGACCCCCCCCCACCCCAGCCCATTACCAGCCCCTTTGGGTCTTGTTTTTAAGGGGAACACCGCACACAAAATAAAAAAGGCCCTATATACTCTGAACAGCAGTATACAGGCGGTGTAAACAAGACAGGGACTGTAGGTTTGTTCCTAAGTAGAATCTGTTTGTAATTTTGAACAGGTACATTGTTTAAGTGTAGCTCCAGCCCAAAAATCTATTTTTAAACTTTTTGGAAAACATAGGTAAGGGTTATCACCCCTGTAACATTTGTTTTGCTGTCTGTGCCCCTGTTCAGAACATTTCACCTCACTTTGCGTCCCAATGACAACTGTTTTTGAAATGTGGTGTTTTTCTTGAAACAAGGATTGGTGATAAAGCATCAGTACAGAGGAGACACCTTTCTCCCATATTAATTCTTACAGGAGAGAATTTTCCTTCCTAGGGGTAGATTTCCTCTCACTTCCTGTTGTCTTCTTGCGTTTGCAAGTAGGAGTCGTTTGTAAGTTGGATGTTTGAAAGTAGGGACCTGCCGTATATACTCTGCAGAAATAGGCCCCTTAGTTGTTGGTGTTGGCACAACACTGTAAGCACTCACAGTTACTCTTGGTTGGTGCTGGAACGCCCTGCTGTCAACTATTATATCAGGAATTGTAATTACATATAATTGTTGAACAGTGGTAGTAAAAATTGGGCCTTTGATGGTGGTGCTGGTGCCACAACACTGTAAACCCTGACAGTTACTCTTGGTGGGTGCAGCAATGGGCCCTGCTGTGAATTGTTAGATCAAGAATTGTAATTGCATGCCCCTGTTGAACAGGGGCTGAAAAATTGGGCCTTTCGTGGTGGTGGTGGTGGTGGTGGTGTTGCCACAACACTGTAAGCCCTCAGAGTTACTCTTGGTGGGTGCAGGAATGGGCCCTGCTGTGAATTATTAGATCAAGAATTGTAATTACATGCCCCTTTTGAACAGGGGCTGAAAAATTGGGCCTTTCGTGGTGGTGGTGGTGGTGGCGTTGCCACAACACTGTAAGCCCTCAGAGTTACTCTTGGTGGGTGCAGCAATGGGCCCTGCTGTGAATTATTAGATCAAGAATTGTATTTACATGCCCCTGTTGAACAGGGGCTGAAAAATTGGGCCTTAGGCACTGGTGGCACAACACTGCAACCCCTCACAGATACTGTACTTGGAGCACAGCAATGAGCCCTGTTGCAAAGTATTGCTTCAAAAATTGTAATTACACGCCCCTGTTAAACAGGGGCTGAAAAATTGGGCCTTAGCCACTGGTGGCGGCACCCATAAACAAAAATGATCTTCCAAGCTATCATCATCAATCGTATCATTGAGGACTCGGAGGAGGAGGATAGCCAGTCAACATAACAGCACAGGCACTCAGCATCAGCATCAGTCTTGAAGGGATGTGACATGTTAAAATCAATTAGTCTGTTATATCAGCATCAGGTGTGTGGTAGCTGGTGGTGATCCAAGACTGGTTCATCTTGATGAAAGTCAGTCGATCAACCGAGTCGGTGGACAGGCGCACCCTGTGATCCGTGACAAATCCTCCAGCAGCACTGAATGTGCGTTCCGAAAGAACGCTGGATGCAGGACAGGCCAGTAGCTCAATTGCATACTGTGCAAGCTCTGGCCAGTGATCCATCCTCAAGACCCAGTAAGCCAGAGGATTTTCGGTGGGGAAGGTGTCCAAGTCTGACCTTGCCCCTAGATATTCCTGCACCATGTTTATCAGACGCTGGCGATGGTTGCTGGAACCGATCATACTTTGGGGCTGCGGACTAAAGAATTGTCTGAACGCATCGGTCAGACGGCCACCTTCCCCACCGCTCCTTCTTTGACTGGCCGAAACCTCAGCAACTCGTTGTCCAGGACCAGGAGTTTGTAACCTCCCAGTCTCTGGGAACGCGTTGCACAGACCTTTCTGCAAGGCCTCCCGGAGTTGTCTCATCCTCTGCTCCCTCTGCGATGGTAACATAAGGTCCGCAACCTTACCCTTGTACCGTGGATCAAGGAGAGTGGCCAGCCAGTAATGGTCCCTCTCCTTGATCCGAAGAATACGAGGATCCTTCCGCAGACTTTGCAGGATCAGGGAGGCCATGCAGCGTAGGTTAGCTGAGGCATTCGGTCCGGAGTCCTCTGGGTCACTAAGGACGACATGATCCGCAGCCACCTCCTCCCAGCCACGTACAAGTCCACTGGTTTCTTGGGACTGTAAATCATCCCTACAAGACTGCTGCTGATGATGCTGAGTGCCAGCCTCCACCTCCATGCTGACACAATCCTCCTCCTCCTCCTCCTCCTCTTCCTGTGCGATGGGTGGGACAGAAGGAACACTGTCTGGGTAAAGGGGGCCTTGAGAGGCAAGGAAGTCCTCCTCTTCCTGCCTCTGTTCTGCCTCAAGTGCCCTGTCCATTATTCCACGCAGCGTGTGCTCCAACAGGTGGACAAGAGGTACAGTGTCACTGATGCATGCACTGTCACTGCTCACCATCCTCGTGGCCTCCTCAAATGGTGCCAGGACAGTGCATGCATCCCTGATCATGCCCCACTGGCGTGGAGAAAAAAAACCAAGGTCCCCTGACCCTGTCCTGGTGCCGTAGTCGCACAGGTACTCATTGATGGCCCTCTGCTGCGTGTGCAGCCACTGCAGCATGGCCAACGTTGAGTTCCACCTGGTGGGCATGTCACATATAAGGCGGTTCTTGGGCAGGTTCAACTCCTTTTGCAGCTCAGCCAGGCGAGCACTGGCATTATAAGATCTGCGGAAATGCACACAGACTTTCCTGGCCTGCCTCAGGACATCCTGTAAGCCCGGGTACCTGCCCAAGAACCGCTGCACCACCAGGTTAAGGACGTGAGCCACACAGGGCACATGGGTCAGTTGTCCCTGTCGGAGGGCGGAGAGGAGGTTGGTGCCATTGTCGCAAACCACCATTCCTGGCTTAAGCTGGCGTGGCGTCAACCACCTCTCGGCCTGGCCCTGCAGAGCAGACAGGACCTCTGCCCCAGTGTGGCTTCTGTCCCCCAAACACACCAGCGCAAGCACGGCATGGCATCTTTTTGCCTGCGTACTTGCGTAGCCCCTTGAACGGCTACGGAGCACCGCTGGTTCAGAGGACAAAGCACAGGAAGAGGCCATGGAGGAAGAAGAAGAGGAGGGGGTGGAGGAGAGAGGTGTGTCACAACCAGTAGTAGCATTTTGGAGGCGTGGCGGTGGAACAACCTCCAACACTACTGCACCTTGTCCTGCATCCTTCCCAGCTGCCAAAAGAGTGACCCAATGGGCCGTGAAAGAAAGGTAACGTCCCTGTCCATGCCTGCTGGACCATGAGTCAGCGGTAATATGCACCTTACCACTGACCGCCCTGTCCAGCGAGGCCAAGACATTGCCTTCCACATGCCGGTAGAGAGCCGGAATAGCCTTCCGTGAGAAAAAGTGGCGTTTGGGAACCTGCCACTGAGGAACCGCACATTGCACAAACTCACGGAAGGGGGCCGAGTCTACCAACTGAAAAGGCAGCAGTTGAAGCGCTAGCAATTTAGCCAAGCTAGCATTCAACCGCTGGGCATGTGGATGGCTGGGAGTGAACTGGGAGTGAACTTCTTTCGACGGTCCAGCAGCTGGGGCAGGGAAATTTGCCTGCTAGAATCGGACGTCGGTGTACTGCTAGCAGAGTAGCCGCAAGTACTTGGCTGTGACACACCTAATTCTACACCTTCATTCCTCTCAGTGCATGTTTCAGAGAGGACTGAAGTTATAGTGGGGTTGGAGATCCCAGCTGATGCGGTGCAAGGAGAGGTCCACTTTGTTCTTTGGTGTGGGTCTTTGAGGTAGGCTTGCCAACGAGCTGCATGGTCAACATATGTCTGGTCAGGCATGTGGTACCCAAGCGGCTGATGTTTTGGCCACGCGATATACGCTTGAGACATATGTTGCAAACAGCAGCTGTGCGATCTGATGCACTAGCCTCAAAAAAGGCCCACACCAAAGAACTTTTTGAATGACGGGCAGAGGCAGCGCCCTGCACAGGCGGAGCTCTGTGGTGTGATTCCGTCGGTGTACTGCCCTTACGCTGGCCACCAAAGGGCATCCTGCCTCGTTGGAGATGTGCCTCCTCCTCATCCTCCTCCTCCTCCTCTCTCCTATTAGGCACCCACGTGGAGTCAGTGACCTCATCATCCCCTCCCTCCTCATCACTGGAGCCAATCTGGCAGTATGCTGCAGCTGCTGGAACATGACTGCCAGATTGGTGTCCTTCTTGAGCATCCCCTCTGTCTGCTCTCACGCTACTGCCTTCCTGTAGCTGGGTTTCATCATCAGACCCTTCGAAACGCTGGGCATCCTCCTGGAGCATGTACCCAACACTGTGCTCAAACAGTTCAGGGGACTCCTCAGGAGGAGGACATGGTGGGTCTAGGGAAGGAGTGACTGATGATGAGTCTGACATTGATACCAGGGAAGAGGACGCTTTGGCAGCTGCTTTGCCAGTACCCTAAACCTGGATGAGAGAGGATGAGGAGGAGGAGGAGGGCTTGGTCATCCACTCTTCCAAGTCTTCGGCATGATGTGGCTCAACATGTCCAGCTGCCGAAAAGAAGGACAAGCGTGTCCCATGGCCATGTGCTGATGACAATGCACCGCGTCCACGACCAGCACTGTTGCCCCCAGACACAGAGCCTGCTTGCCCTCTTTTATTGCCTCCTGACTGTCTGCCTCTCCTTGTTTGCCTTCCAGACATTCTAATGGATGGCCTGCAGGGAGATGGGAAAAAAGCAATAAGGGCTACCTTCAGGTGTCCTTCTCTGTCCCTTTACTTAAGGATTTCTAAATATGGTTGAGGATGATTGCTTTCGCACAGAATAGCACAATGACAATTTCCCTGACTGTCCAAAAAACAAGGATTTCAAAGATGGTTGATGAGGAATGCTTTAGCACAGTATAGCACAAGGAGAATTTCCCTCACTGTCCTTCTTTGTCCCTACAAACAAGGATTAGCACAGTAAAACACACTGACACTCTCCCTACCTATAGTTTTCTGTCCCTATAAAAAATGTTTTTTTAAAGATGGTTGATGATCAATGCTTTAGCACTGTATAGCACAAGGAGAATTTCCCTCACTGTCCTTCCCTGTCCCTACAAACAAGGATTAGCACAGTAAAACACACTGACACTCTCCCTACCTATAGTTTTCTGTCCCTAGAAAAAATGTTTTTTTAACCACTTAACGACCGCCCACCGCCGATTTACGTCGGCAGAATGGCACGGACAGGCAGAATCACGTAGATCTACGTGATCGCCTTTGTGCAGTTGGGGGGTCCATCCGGACCCCCCTTCACTGCAGTGAGCGGCCGTTAAGTGTTCGGGAGCGATCAGGCATGAGGGGGCGGCCGCTCGATTCCGCCCCCCACCTCGCGATCGCTCCCGGCCAATGAAATTGCTTCCTCCACCATGTGATGTAAACACAGGCTGGAGGAAGTGATGTCATCTCCCTCGCCGCGGTCTTTTCGTTCCCGGCGCCGAGGAGTGAAGACAGAGGTTAGTGCTCCAACAGTCCACTGACACGTAGGTACACATAGGCACACAAATCACCCCCCAGTCACCCCCAGATCACCCCCCAGGTCACCCCAAAGCCCCCAATCACAGTGTCACTGATTGCAGTGATCATTTATTTTACTGATCACTGCATTTAGTGTCATCTGTGATTGTAAAAAGTTGCAAGGCAGTTAGGATTAGGCCCCTTTAGGTCCAGGGTAGCCCCCTAACCCCCCCTAATAAAGGTTTAACCCCTTGATCACCCCCCAGGTAACCCTTTCACCCCCTAACTTCAGCGTCACTAAGCGATTGTTTTTCCGATCGCTGTATTCGTGTCGCTGGTGTTTTAGATAGGCAGTTATTTTTTTTTTAGGTTCGCCGCAGGTTTTTATTGGTGTCAGGTACCCCCATATTTAACCTAATAAAGGTTTTAACCCCCTGATTGCCCCTAGTTAACCCTTTCACCAGTGATCACCATATAAAGGTTACGGGTGACGCTGGTTGATTAGTTTGCTTTTTATAGCATCAGGGCACCCGCCGTATATAACCCAATAAAGGTTTAACCCCCCTGATCGCCCGGCGGGTGAGATCAATTAGGTTTTAGCGCCAGAGAGGGTCTGCGTCGCCCCAGGTTAGTGCCAGTAACGCTAACACCCACGCGCAAAGCATACACCCCCCTTAGTGGTATAGTATCTGATCAGATCTATACTAGCATCCCCAGCGGTTTAGGGTTCCCAAAAACGCAGTGTTAGCGGGATCAGCCCAGATACCTGCTAGTACCTGCGTTTAGCCCCTCCGCCCAGCCCAGCCCAGCCCACCCAAGTGCAGTATCGATCGATCACTGTCACTTACCAAACACAACACACATAACTGCAGCGTTCGCAGAGACAGGCCTGATCCCTGCGATCGCTAACAGTTTTTTTGTAGCGTTTGATATATTTGCTGACGACAGTCAGGTGCTTTTTTTCCTGTGAATCTTACTAGTGTACCCCTAAATTTAGAGCCCAAAATGGCAAGACGAAGGTACACTAGTAAAGAGGCCTACGAGATTCTGAGCATGACAGATAGTGAAGAGGAGGTCACGTATCTGTCAGATTCAGGCTCAGAATATCTTCCCGTAGAAGACAGTGACGTCAGCGGCCCCACGTCAGATAGCTCTGACGACGAAGTTGAGGTCCCTGCTAAGGTCAGGCGTACCCGATCCCGATCTTCTGAGGTTGTTGAGGAGCAAGAACCGCAGGTCTCTCGTATCATGGAGCAGAGTAGTACTAGCGCCGCTATTCCTTCTGGTGAACTGGCAAGCACCAGCGGCCTAGTACAGCCTGGACGTACATCCAGCACTGCAGTAACACTTGGTGACGTGGCGAGTCCCATAAGTGCAGTTCAAGCTGGCGAGGTGGCAAGCACAAGTAGTGTCCCGCTGCCACCAAGAAGACAAAGGCAGGCCCGTCGTGCCCATACTGCCCTTCCTGCAGAATTCGCCTATCCTGATTGGGTCCCCACCACTTCTGCAGAACCCGTACTTCCCCCATTCACTGCCCAACCCGGTATTCAGGTGGAAACAGCTGATTTTATGCCAATCGATTTTTATTCGCTGTTTTTCACGGAAGATCTCTATAGATCTATTGTGGACCAGAGTAATTTATATGCTGGTCAATTTATCGCCGCTAACCCCCAGTTGCCTAAAATTGCCAGAAATTGGAAACCAATTACGGTTTCCGAATTTAAGACCTTTCTGGGCCTTTCCCTCAACATGGGCACACATAAATTTCCGTCATTGCGTGCTTATTGGTCCACGCACCCAATTGACCACATGCCCGTGTTCTCTGCCTCCATGTCCAGGGCACGATACGAGCAGATTTTGCGGTTCATGCACTTCAACGACAATGAACTTTGTCGTCCACGTGGGGACCCTGAATACGACCGGCTCTATAAAATTCGGCCCCTCATAAACCACTTCAACGAACGTTTTGCAGCCTTGTTTACTCCCGATCAAGTTGTCTGCGTTGATGAGTCCCTGATTAAATTTTCTGGCCGCTTGTCTTTCAAGCAGTACCTTCCCAGCAAGCGTGCCAGATACGGGGTCAAGCTCTACAAGTTCTGTGACAGGGCAACAGGCTATGTAGTGAACTTTACGGTTTATGAGGGAAAAGACAGTCAGATTGAGTCGGTCAACTGCCCGGATTACATAGGGAGCGCTGGCAAGATAGTGTGGAACTTGGTGTCACCCTTATTCGGAAAGGGGTACCACTTGTATGTGGACAATTATTACACGAGCGTGCCACTGTTTAGTCACTTGTTTGATCATAAGATTGGAGCATGTGGCACCGTGCGACCTAAGGAGAGAGCCTGCTTGAAGTGTAATAACTTGCTCGCTATGAAGTGGAGGGACAATAAGAATGTTTTCCTTCTTACCTCCCTTCATGCAGACACGACAGTCCAAATTCGTACGGCGACTGGTGTTGTGGAGAAACCCCTCTGTGTCCACGAATATAACCAAAATATGGGAGGGGTGGACCTCAACGACCAGTTGATGGCGCCGTATCTAATTGACCGTAAGGCGAGACGCTGGTACAAAAAAGTGTCTCTATCATTATTCCAATTGGCTTTGCTGAACGCTCATGTGCTATACAGAGCTTCAGGCGGGACGTTATCTCTTCTAAAATTCCAGAATGAGATAGTCACAGAACTCCTGTATCCAGGCGGTTCTGCACCTCACCATCCCCAACCAAATGCAGTAAGCCGGCTGCATGAGAGGCATTATTCGTATGTCCTCCCGAGTACCCCTACCCAAAGCCACCCCCAAAAAAGATGTCGTGTCTGTAGCAAGCGCGGATTTAGGCGTGACACCCGTAGTTTTTGTCCACTCTGTCCTGACAAGCCTGGTCTTTGCCAAGGTGAATGTTTTGAACGCTACCACTCAAAAGTGAAGTTTTAGCGTAGGGTACAGCATTTCACAGACTAGGACACACTTACACAGGGTCTCCCAAGATGCCATTACATTTTGAGAGACCCGAACCATTACAGTTGTAAAGTTACAAAAAAAAGTGTAAAAAAGAAAAAAAAAAACGTAAAAAACAAAACACAAAAAAAATATAAAATAAAAAAACCAAAAATAGTTGTCGTTTTATTGTTCTCTCTCTCTCTCTATTTTCTCTCTATTGTTCTGCTCTTTTTTACTGTATTCTATTCTGCAATGTTTTATCATGCTTGCTTTTCAGGTATGTAATTTTTTGTTTTCAGGTGCGCCATTCAACTGCAGCGCGGATCTATTTATCTTGACAGCAACAGCGTTTGCTCCCACGATACATAAAGCCGTGACTCCAACGCTGTAGGAGGTGATTTCACCACCACAGTTAAAAAAAAAGAGCATATATGCCGAAGCATGGGGGCAGCAGGGGCGGAGGAGCGATTTTGCTCCTAATGCCGCGTACATACGGTCGAAATTCCGACCGTGTGTACGCGGCATAACTTTTTTGCGGGAGGATGCCCCCATGCTTCGGCATATATATATTTTAGGCACAGGTTGCGTTAAAACATTTTTTTATTTTTTACTAGGTTTTGTTTTGGTATTTGCTTTGCAGGTATGGCATGGTAAGGTCCTACTGTTGTACTGTAATGTTACTTTGTTTTAATGTTAACCACCATTTGCTTAGCAGGTACGCCATTCAGTTGCAGCGCGGATCTATTTATCTTGACAGCAACAGCGTTTGCTCCCACGATACATAAAGCCGTGACTCCAACGCTGTAGGAGGTGATTTCACCACCACAGTTAAAAAAAAGAGCATATATGCCGAAGCATGGGGGCAGCAGGGGCGGAGGAGCGATTTTGCTCCTAATGCCGCGTATATACGGTCGAAATTCCAACGGAGGCTTATCCGTGGAAAAGTCCGACCGTGTGTACGCGGCATAACCTTTTATGCCGCGTACATACGGTCCAAATTCTGACGAAGGCTTGACCGTGTGTACGCGGCATAACTTTTTTGCGGGAGGATGCCCCCATGCTTCGGCATATATGCCCATCATTAGAAGTGGGTGGATGAAGGGAGGTATTCTAATGGTGGGCATACCCACCAATCAATCTCTTTTTTTCGTTCAGCCAATAGGCTGTATGAAAAAAAAGATTACAATACATGTCCAACAAGGACCAGCAACGTACTGGTATGTTGCTGGACTTTGAATGTTTATACCAGAATGATGCCTGCGGGTTTAGGTATGATCTTGGTATCATTCTTTTCAGCCAGCAGCCGGCTTTCATGTAAAAGCAATTCTAGCAGATAATTAGCCTCTAGACTGCTTTTACAAGCAGTGGGAGGGAATGTCCCCCCCCCGGATATAAAAAGCGCCATTGGGAAATTGGGAAAGCATTTTATCACACTGATCTTGGTGTGGTCAGATGCTTTGAGGGCAGAGGAAAGATCTAGGGTCTAACCCCCCAATTTTTTTCAAAAAAAGAGTACCTGTCACTACCTATTGCTATCATAGGGGATATTTACATTCCCTGAGATAACGATAAAAATGGTAAAAAAATAAAATATGGAAGGCACAGTTTAAAAATAAAATAAAAAAGCCAAATAAATAATAATAAAAAAAAAAAAGCACCGCTGTCCCCCCCTGCTATTGCGCAAAGGCGAATGCAAGCGTCGGTCTAGCGTCATATGTAAACAGCAATTGCATCATGCATGTGAGGTATCACCGCGAAGGTCAGATCGAGGGCAGTCATTTTAGCAGTAGACCTCTTCTGTAAATCTAACGTGGTAACCTGTAAAGGCTTTTAAATGCTTTTAAAAATTAATGTAGTTTTGTCGCCGCTGCGCGTTTGTGCGCAATTTTAAAGCATGTCGTGTTTGGTATCCATGTACTCGGCCTATGATCATCTTTTTTATTTCATCAAACATTTGGGCAATATAGTGTTTTTTAGTGCATTAAAAATAAAAAAAAGTGTGTTTTTCCCCCAAAAAATGCGTTTGAAAAATCGCTGCGCAAATACTGTGTGGAAAAAAAAAATGCAACACCCACTATTTTAATCTGTAGGGCCTTTGCTTTAAAAAAATATATAATGTTTGGGGGTTCAACATAATTTTCTTGCAAAAAAAAAATTTCTTTCATGTAAACAAAAAGTGTCAGAAAGGGCTTTGTCTTCAAGTGGTTAGAAGAGTGGATGATGTGTGACATAAGCTTCCTAATGTTGTGCATAAAATGCCAGGACAGTTCAAAACCCCCCCAAATGACCCCATTTTGTAAAGTAGACACCTCAAGCTATTTGCTGAGAGGCATGTTGAGCCCATTGAATATTTTTTTTTTTTTGTCCCAAGTGATTGAATAATGACCAAAAAAAAAAAAAAAATGTACAAAAAGTTGTCACTAAATTATATATTGCTCAAACATGCCATGGGCATATGTGGAATTACACCCCAAAATACATTCTGTTGCTTCTCCTGAGTACGGGGATACCACATGTGTGGGACTTTTTGGGAGCCTAGTCGCGTACGGGACCCCAAAAACCAAGCACCGCCTTCAGGATTTCTATGGGTGTAAATTTTTGATTTCACTCCTCACTGCCTATCACAGTTTCGGAGGCCATGGAATGCCCAGATGGCACAAACCCCCCCCCAAATGACCCCATTTTGGAAAGTAGACACCCCAAGCTATTTGCTGAGAGGTATGTTGAGTATTTTGCAGATCTCGCTTTTTGTCACAAAGTTTTGAAAATGTAAAAAAAGAAAAAAAAAAAGAAAAAAAAATGTCTTTCTTAATTTTCAAAAACAAATGAGAGCTGTAAAATACTCACCATGCCTCTCAGCAAATAGCTTGGGGTGTCTACTTTCCAAAATGGGGTCATTTGGGGGGGTTTTGGGCTATTTTGACATTTTATGGCCTTCAAAACTGTGATAGGTAGTGAGGAGTGAAATCAAAAATTTATGCCCTTAGAAACCTTGAAGGCGGTGCTTGGTTTTTGGGGTCCCGTACGCGGCTAGGCTCCCAAAAAGTCCCACACATGTGGTATCCCCGTACTCAGGAGAAGCAGCAGAATGTATTTTGGGGTGTAATTTCACATATAACCATGGCATGTGTGAGCAATATATCATTTAGTGACAACTTTTTGTACATTTTTTTTTTCTTTTTGTCATTATTCAATCATTTGGGACAAAAAAAAAATATTCAATGGGCTCAACATGCCTCTCAGCAAATAGCTTGGGGTGTCTACTTTCCAAAATGGGGTCATTTGGGGGGGTTTTGTGCCATCTTGGCATTTTATGGCCTTCAAAACTGTGATAGGTAGTGAGGAGCGAAATCAAAAATTTATGCCCTTAGAAACCTTGAAGGCGGTGCTTGGTTTTTGGGGTCCCGTACGCGGCTAGGCTCCCAAAAAGTCCCACACATGTGGTATCCCCGTACTCAGGAGAAGCAGCAGAATGTATTTTGGGGTGTAATTTCACATATGCCCATGGCATGTGTGAGCAATATATCATTTAGTGACAACTTTGTGCAAAAAAAAAACAGTTTGTCATATTCCCGCAACCTGTGGCAAAATATAAAATATTCCATGGACTCAACATGCCTCTCAGCAAATAGCTTGGGGTGTCTACGTTCCAAAATGGGGTAATTTGGGGGGGTTTTGTGCTATTTTGGCATTTTATGGCCTTCGAAACTGTGATAGGTAGTGAGGAGTGAAATCAAAAATTTACGCCCTTAGAAATCCTGAAGGCGGTGCTTGGTTTTTGGGGCCCTGTACGCGGCTAGGCTCCCAAAAAGTCCCACACATGTGGTATCCCCGTACTCAGGAAAAGCAGCAGAATGTATTTTGGGGTGCAATTCCACATATAACCATGGCATGTGTGAGCAATATATCATTTAGTGACAACTTTTTGTACATTTTTTTTTCTTTTTGTCATTATTCAATCATTTGGGACAAAAAAAAAATATTCAATGGGGTCAACATGCCTCTCAGCAAATAGCTTGGGGTGTCTACTTTCCAAAATGGGGTCATTTGGGGGGGTTTTGTGCCATCTTGGCATTTTATGGCCTTCAAAACTGTGATAGGTAGTGAGGAGTGAAATCAAAAATTTATGCCCTTAGAAACCTTGAAGGCGGTGCTTGGTTTTTGGGGTCCCGTACGCGGCTAGGCTCCCAAAAAGTCCCACACATGTGGTATCCCCGTACTCAGGAGAAGCAGCAGAATGTATTTTGGGGTGTAATTTCACATATGCCCATGGCATGTGTGAGCAATATATCATTTAGTGACAACTTTGTGCAAAAAAAAAAAAGTTTGTCATATTCCCGCAACTTGTGGCAAAATATAAAATATTCCATGGACTGAACATGCCTCTCAGTAAATAGCTTGGGGTGTCTACTTTCCAAAATGGGGTCATTTGGGGGGGTTTTGTGCTATTTTGGCATTTTATGGCCTTCGAAACTGTGATAGGTAGTGAGGAGTGAAATCAAAAATTTGCGCCCTTAGAAATCCTGAAGGCGGTGCTTGGTTTCCGGGGTCCCGTACGTAGCTAGGCTCCTAAAAAGTCCCACACATGTGGTATCCCCGTACTCAGGAGAAGCAGCAGAATGTATTTTGGGGTGCAATTCCACATATAACCATGGCATGTGTGAGCAATATATCATTTAGTGACAACTTTTTGTAATTTTTTTTTTTTTTTGTCATTATTCAATCACTTGGGACAAAAAAAAAATATTCAATGGGCTCAACATGCCTCTCAGCAATTTCCTTGGGGTGTCTACTTTCCAAAATGGGGTCATTTGGGGGGGTTTTGTACTGCCCTGCCATTTTAGCACCTCAAGAAATGAGATAGGCAGTCATAAATTTAAAGCTGTGTAAATTTCAGAAAATGTACCCTAGTTTGTAAACGCTATAACTTTTGCGCAAACCAATAAATATACGCTTATTGACATTTTTTTTACTAAAGACATGTGGCTGAATACATTTTGGCCTAAATGTATGACTAAAATTGAGTTTATTCGATTTTTCTTATAACAAAAAGTAGAAAATATCATTTTTTTTCAAAATTTTCGGTCTTTTTCTGTTTATATCGCAAAAAATAAAAATCGCAGAGGCAATCAAATACCATTAAAAGAAAGCTCTATTTGTGGGAAGAAAAGGACGCAAATTTCATTTGGGTACAACATTGCATGTCCGCACAATTTACAGTTAAAGCAGCGCAGTGCCGAATCCCAAAAACAGGCTTGGTCCTAATGGCCCGAAATGGTCCGGGGCTTAAGTGGTTAAAGATGGTTGATGATCAATGCTTTAGCACAGTATAGCACAAGGAGAATTTCCCTCACTGTCCTTCCCTGTCCCTACAAACAAGGATTAGCACAGTAAAACACACTGACACTCTCCCTACCTATCCTTCTCTTTCCCTAAACTAAAGGAATCCAGGTTAAGCAAGAAAAAAAAATGTCACTGTCCCTGCCTATGCTTCTCTTTCCCTGCTCCGGAACACACTACACTAGGCCGCCGTGCTGGCGGCCTTTTATAGTGTGGGGCGTGTACTAAACACCCTCAGCAATAATTGGCCACAGGCATCCTGCCTGTGGCCAATCATTGCTCTCCTCGCTGCCGGCGCTGTGATTGGCCAAGCATGCGGGGTCACAGTGCATGCTTGGCCAATCACGGCGCCTGGATGACACTGCGATGGCGTAGTGCATTGTGGGCCGTTCGCGTCACTCGAATTAGGCGCGAACGGCCCAAATCGTTCGATCTTCGTCGAACGATCGAACAGCCGATGTTCGAGTCGAACGTATGTTCGACTCGAACACCGAGCTCATCCCTACTGGTCACCCTATCCTACTTGCAAACGGAAGGAGACAACAGGAAGTGAGAGGAAATCTACCCCTAGGAAGGGAAATTCTCTCCTGTAAGAGTTAATATGGGAAAACCGTGTCTCCTCTCCACTGATGCTTTATCACCAATCCTTGTTTCAATAAAAACACCACATTTTCAAAAGCCAATTGTCATTGGGACAGAAAGTGAGGTGAAATCTTCTGAACAGGTGCACACTGCACAGACAGCAAAACAAATGTTACAGGGGTGATAACCCTTCCCTATGTTTTCCAAAAAGCTTAAAAATAGATTTTTTGGCTGGAGCTACACTTTTAAAATGTACCAGTTCTAAATTACAAACAGATTCTACTTAACAACAAACCTACAGTCCCTGTCTTGTTTGCACCGCCTGTATACTGCTGTACAGAGTATAAATGGGCCTGGGGCCCCACGCCTTTCCTTTTTTTTTGTTTTTTTGGGTGCAGGGTTCCCCTCAATATCCATACAAGACCCAAATGGGATGGTGGGGTGGTAGCCATGACGATTTTCTCAATGATTTTCATCCATATCACCAGGACCAGACATTACATTAAAGCTGCAAGCAGTTTTAAATGACTTTTTTTTCCGTTAGAAATGTCATTTTGTGCAGGGACAGTTCTAAACACGGGAAACACGTGCCACTTCACAGGCATACTATACACACTACCCAGGTACGATGTTTAAAGTAATATTTCACTTATTTTTTTTTCACTTTAAGCATCATTAAAATCACTGCTCCCGAACTTTCGGTCTGTTCGCAGGTTCTGGTACGAATCAAACCGGGGGGTGTTCGGCTCATCCCTATCAATGAGTCGACCACAGTGGATTACTGGATGAGGCATGCCAGGGGAGCTGGGTGCGAGGTCAGAGGAGAGACTGTGGGGAAAGTGTCAAATCGATGCGGCCTGAGGGCGCAGGATTTGCAAGCTGGACTGGGATCAGTAGTCCACCAAGCTACACGTGCTACTAAATTACTAGAAGTTGAACTAGAGACTAAAGCCCCGTACACACGATCGGATAACCTATGGATTTTCGTCCGATGGATTTGTTCATCGGAAATCCGATGAAACTGTTTTTCATCAGTCTTGGCCACAGACCATCAGTCAAAAAACCGACCGTTCCAAACGCGGTGACGTAAAACACTCCGATGAGCCGAGAAAAATGAAGTTTAATGCTTCTGAGCATGCGTCGACTTGATTCTAAGCATGTGTGGGTTTTTTAACCGATGGACTTGCCCATAGATGATCGGAAATTCCCATCGGATTTTTATCCATCGGAAAATTTTAAAACAAGTTCTATTTTTTACAACCGATGGAAAAAAGACCGATGGGTACCATACACGATCGGTTGGTCTGATGAAAACCATCCATCGGACGGTTTTCATCAGTCAAACCGATCGTGTGTCTACGGGGCTTAAGGGTTTTGGACTTTATGAGGCACACAGGTAGGTATTATAAAACACTAATGCTGCGTACACACGATTGATTTTTTCGACGGTGAGAACACCGTCGAGAAAATCGACGTGAAAAACGAGGAACAGCTTGTTCCCCCCACACACGGCCGTTTTAAATGACATTTTTTTTTTGGTCGAAAAAAACGACCGTGTGTGGGCTCCCCGGCAGTGTTTCCCTATGGGAAAACTGCAGCGGAAAAAACTACGGGAATCACGACGAGAAAAATTAGAGCATGTTCTAATTTTTCTCGTCGTGATTAATGTCGTTTTTCCCGTCGAGAAAAATGACAAAAAGCCCACAGACGATCGTTTTTCTCGTCCAAAGGAAAAAATGTAATTTTTCTCGACGGGAAAAATGATCGTGTGTACGGGGCATAAGGGTTTTTATTGTAGAAAAATACTTGTATAAAAAACAATTAAACAGATAAAATTGTCTATAACAACATTATTGGATGGCCCTCTTGAGTGCTATCATAATTATTCCAATGGTATACATTTGTATTACAAATACAGATGTAGCACCCTCCTCACTCCCCTCTTATCTTCTGTTCGTCTGTCTCTTGTCTAGGGGTATCTTAGAGGGGAGGGAGCGGGGACACCACGCCAGGCCTTCACCACAGGTGTCAGTGTGATACAAGCAAAGTTATTTTACCTTCGGGTCAGTGTTGTGCACCTGGGTCCTCCACCGAGAGTCACCTCGAACAATGTCTGTCAGGAAATGAGCCCCACACCATTAAAGTCCAACACTCCTTTATTCCTCTCAGAATGAACACAATCAGTTGAACTCCCTTGTAGAAAAAAAGAACAGGAAAGGAGGTGTGGATGCGAGTAGGCCCAGACACAATGGCTTCTCCACTTTCCTCCCTGAAAGTGGGTTGCGGTCTCCGAGCGAGGGGGGGGGGGATTTCCTTCCAGGCGGTCTCCGACGAGAGGCTCACCCGTCACTGGCAATATGCTGTGCCCGGTCTTCAAGTGAGGAGCTCTCCCCGGTCCATTATGCCTTCCGGATTCTGGCATCCATCCCTGGAGTACCTTAGGATCCTTCCCTCGCGAAACTCATTGTTGGGCACTGAGCTCCGGACCTCCAGCCGAGTACCTCACCCCAGGCTAAAGGTGCCTGGGATGGAACACGATCTCTGGCTGTCCTCTAGGCCTAGGCCGCCTAGAGGACCGACACGAACCACTGTCCACAGGCTGAAGGTGCCTGGGACTACGAACCCCGTGACAAAAGATGGCCGGCCCCTTTATACCCTCTCCCAGCAAGCACGGCGGGTTCCCCGCCCCACCATACCGCTGCCGAGAGAGGACAAAAGGGAGGCTCGGCACACAGCGATGGTTCAACCCCCAGCCCGTGGCGACAGCGCCACCTCCTGGGCCGTAGGGAATCACACATCACTGATGTCACCGCCAGATTCAAATTACACCCGGGAAAGTACATACCCGCTACACAGAGGAACCGATAGCCATGAAGAGGATCCAGATGTAGAAGAAAGGTTGCTCTACATGTCACGCGTTATGAGAAAACGCTTCTTCAAGAGCATGAATATCTAATAAAACATACAAAAAATTGAAATCAATAAACATCTTTTTAATACAGAGAATAAAAAATATTAATAAAAAAGGTAACAGTAGAAAATAAAACATCACACATTGTTGTTTACTGGTGTGCTGAAGGCAGACACAGAAACAGCCCACGTCTGTACCCAGAGAGAGCAAATAGGCTAAGCCCCACAGTTGAGGCATACATAGATCTTATATATCATAGAGATGTCATTAAACCATACAACGCCCATGTGCTAATTGGGTAGATGCATAAAAGGAAGAGGTACATATACTCACAAAAATGGCTGTGTTAGAGGAAGCAACAGTCGGTCTTAACACCAAGACGGTGGCATTGTATCAAAACATACTGCCAGTCAGGGAAGGGTAATCTGTGAGTAAGGATAAAAGGAGTCTGTTTTGGATCGGATCAGAACCATCTGAACTATTATATCTGTCCTTATCCAAATTAAATGTAAAGTGTGCACACTTAAAGAAATAAAGAAATGTCACACTGACACACGCGAGCACAGATTGAACATTCTTCCTTGTGTTTATTGTTCCTCTTTTTTACAACTTGTATAGTATGCCTGATATATTGTCTCATATAGGGCGAGACATATGCAAAACATAATCTAATGACAGCATGTAAGCATTTTGACTGAGTTATGTCCTTATAGGGAGTGCAGGAATCGGGGTAACAATCTATATAGGGCAATCTTCCTTGTGACAGCCGTCTCGAAAGGAGGTACAATCTTGTTAACTCTTCGTAGTTCAGTTTCACAATAAACAGTGATGGACTGGCCATTGGGAGCACCGGGAGATTCCCGGTGGGCTGATCGGCAGTGGGTCGGCTGTGAATCACTGTCAGTGTCTCTGAGTGATGTCAGTAACTATTTATGTGAATTAAGCTCTGCACGCACCTGGCGGCAGCGCCAGCCAATAACCATCTCCGCTGCGCTGCCTCCGCAACACTTCCCTCCGGCTCCTCCTATATTTACAGCAGCCCTGCCCCCCTCCCACCGGCGTGACGTGTCTCACGGGTCACGGCTGTAGCCGGGAGGGGGTGGGAGGAGGAACCGAGGAGAGCGAGCTGCCTGGCTATCATGGAACTTGGACATGGGAGGAGCCGAGCCCGAGGATAGCTGCTGTGTTGTTCAAGTTCCAAGAGGAGGCGGAGCCAGCGCCGCTGAGGAGGAACAAGAACGATTCAAACCAGTGCCACCATTGCGAACAACTTCATCTTCTTCATACAACAGAACACAAACAAACTACTAAGGTATATGCTGATGCCATACGGAATGTTGTGCAGCCATCTGACTGCTGTGCAGTGTATGATGTATGAAGATTATGAACTGTGACTGTCATTCTGATTTTTTAAATATGCAGCATGACGGGGGAGGGGGGGGGTTAAATGTACTGTCTGCCACTGGTCATAGTAACTGATGTAATAATGTGACATGTCCTGCACTGGTCACAGTCACTGATGAATGAATTTACAGGTCACTGATGAATAAATTTACTGGCCACGGTCACAGACAAATTAATTCACTGGCCACAGACGAATGAATGTACTGCCACTGCTGGTCATTGTCACTGATGATGAATGAATGTACTGACCGCTGGTCAGCCTTTAATGCATCAGTGGCAGTTCATTCATTCATCAGTGACCAGTGGCATAGAGGGAGGTGGCATAGAGCGGGGTACCACCGGAGGAGGTGTCACTGGGGGAGGTGTCACCATGGGTGGTGTCACCATGGGAGGTGTCACTAGGGGAGGTGTCACCATGGGAGGTGTCACTAGGGGAGGCACCTCATGGGGAGCTGGTGGGGGAGGTGCCAACTGTAGCAAAGGGGCGGTAGACAAAGGGCGGTGTCTACTTCCTGAAGACCCAGCGCCGCCATTATAGGGCGGTGGCTGGCTGGGTAGTGCGAATTTTAACCCTTTTTCTGCTTTTTCTGTTTTTTTTTTATACACATATACAATAAAACCATTTTGGCTAATCTCTTGTTCTGTCCACCCCTCTTCATAAACAGCTTTTGCAGCTTTGAACCAAGAATTTGCTGCATTCAATAGCCCGTTGTCTGATAATAAACCCCTTTTGCTTCTCAGCAAACTACGCCATTTTTCTGGTTGTAATCGTCCACCCATATGCACGGTAATCTCACATACTTTTGCTTAGAGATGACCTTGTGGTTCCCCCCCCCCCGGTCGGATTGCGACGAACTTTGCACGTTTGCTATTCACCGAACCGGCGGACATATGGCGCTATTCGCGGCCGCCATATTCTTTAACATTGTGAAAAATTTTGACCCATGACACATCCATCATGTGGTACAGGACAGCCAATTGAGACATTTCAGCACATGGACATACCCCCTACCTTATAAATTGACCTGATCTGGCTGCCGTTTCACATTCTGTCTTTTGTCAGTGTAGGGAGAGGTTGCTGTGTGGAGCAGGGACAGACTGTAGTGACACAAATCACTAGCTATTAGGTCCACAAAAGTCCTTTCAAGGACTGATATAGGTGTACTATTGTTTGGTGTGCACTCTGCAGTATATAGGGGTGTAATACACTTATAATATACTTTCAAATATAGAAAGCATATTAGAATGCATTTCTATTGTGCAGCATTGTGACTGCTGAGCGGTTCGGCAGCGATACTACAACTACAAAGAGTGTCCCAGGAAGGAAATTTCTCACAGAAGGGCATCCCAGAGCTATATGGCCATGTTCAGCGGCAAGTGAATGTATCTCTGGCACACAGTGTCGGTGCCAAGATACATCTGACCACAGACACGTGGTCTAGCAAACACGGGCAGGAAAGGTATATAACTTTTACTGCCCACTGGGTGAACCTTCTGACGGCCGTCAAGCATGTAACCCGTGGCACCCGTGTAGATTTGGTTTTACCGCCACGGATTGCATGCAGGCCTGCCTCTTCTTCTCCTCCTCCTCCTACTCCATCCTCCCTCTCCTCCTCGGCTGACTCCTCCTCTTCCGCTGATACCGTCTCTTCCGCTGCACCGCCCAAGATCCCCAGAACCTATTCGACATGCCAGGTGAGACGTTGCCATGCTGTGCTGCATCTGTTGTGCCTGGAAGCCAAGAGCCACACTGGCCCTACACTCCTTTCAGCTTTGCGTTCACAGGCAGATCAGTGGCTAACACTGCTCAATTTGACAGTTGGTAAAGTGGTGTGCGACAACGGTGCCAATCTGCTGAGCGCGTTGAAACAGGGCAAAATGACACACGTGCCATGCATGGCACATGTCTTGAACTTGGTCGTGCAGTGATTCGTTGTCAAATACCCTGGGGTCCAGGACATCTTGCGGCAGGCAAGGAAAATCTCGGCCCATTTCAGAAGATCTTACACGGCCATGGCTCGCCTTGCTGACATTCAGCGGCGACACAATCTGCCGGTTAGAAGTCTTATTTGTGACTGCCCGACGCAATGGAACTCAACCTTGTATATGCTTGATAGGCTGCTCCAGCAGAAACGTGCAGTTAACGACTACCTGTACGAACTCTGCGTCAGGACAGGTTCTGGGGAGCTTGTTTTTTTTTCACCGCGCCAGTGGCTGCTCATGCGCGACGCATGCAGACTTTTGCGCCCATTTGATGAGATCACCAAACTGGTTAGTCGCAGCCATGGCGCCATCAGTGACATCGTACCTTATGCCTTCTTTATGGAGCGTGCATTGCGTCATGTCATTGATCAAGCCGTCGAGGAGCAGGAAGATGAGGAAGTCGCAATGCTGGATGAATTCCCAGGGGGGGCTACTCCATCTGAGACAAGTCAACAGAAGTCTGAAGAGGAGTCAGAGGAGGATGGTGGCGGGGCGGATGAGGAGGAGCAAGAAGAGCATGCTTTAAACCTTTCTGGGATCCCTGATGTGGTCCGTGGATGGGGGGAGGAGAATGAGGCCGACATTATCCTGGATGATGAGCAGGAGCCAGGCCACCAGACCGCTTCCAGTTTAGTGCAAATGGGGGCGTTCATGCTCTAGTGTTTTAAGAGGGACCCCGTATAAAAAGCATAAAGGGCAAGGACCAGTACTGGGTGGCAACGTACTTAGACCCCCGGTACAAAGAAAAAATGCCAGAAATGTTACCACCATCACAGAGGGCTGTCAGAATGGAGCACTTCCAGGCCTTGCTTAGAGAAATGCTGCATTCTGCTTTTGCGTGCACTGGCAGAGGAATTTCCACTCACAGAGAAAGAGTTGCGGGTACCAATTCAACAGCGCCTGCATGAAGAGGGCGGTATGAAGATGTGTTGGTCACATCTGATATGAGATCATTCTTTCAGCCTACCCATCGACAGCTGTCATCCGGATCCAGAATCAGGGAACGCCTAGACCGACAAGTGTCCGACTACATCGGATTAACGGCCGATGTGGACGCTCTGAGAAGTGATGAACCCCTGGACTACTGGGTGGGCAGGCTTGACCTCTGACCAGAGCTTTCACAATTTTCAATGGAACTGTTGGCTTGCCCCTCATCCAGTGTCCTGTCCGAAAGGACTTTCAGCGCAGCAGGGGGGATCGTGACTGATAAGCGCACTCGCCTAGCTCACGACAGTGTTGACTACCTCACATTTCTAAAAATGAATGAAGCATGGATCTCAGAGGAATTCAACAAATGTGACCAGTAGACCATGTTTGATTCAAATTCCTCATGACAGGCCACAAATATCCACCACTAGTGATGGACGAACATCTCCCGGGGCGGTTCGCGAACGCGATCGCGCGAACGCGGGTAAATGTTCGCGAACCGCGGGTTCGCGGCGGGCCCCACTCATTTCAATGGGAGGCGAACATTAAAAACCTCCACGTTATATTTGCAGCCACAAAATAATTACTAGCTGTGCACACATAGTCCCACAACATGGACAATGACATAACAGAAGTATTAAGCAAATTTAAGAACGACAACGACAAGCATTCTTTTTTTATCTGAAATTTTTTGTCAATTCAGGAGCGCATGAAGGCCATGGAAGAGACGCAAGGCCAGGCTATGAAGGGGGTGCATGAGATGATCCTGCTATTGGAAAAGTTGCCATAAATGTTTTTTTTTTTTTTTATAAGTTGTATAAATCGTTTATACAGTTATAACTTTTATTTAGTTTTTTGTAATATTGCTCGGTTTTATTGTAATAGCTCGGCCTAAATCAGCCGGAACTGACAGCAGCCGGTAATTACATGTCAAATACATACAGGGTCCATTCACACGTCTGTAAAATGGGTCCGCATCCGTTCCACAATTTAGTGGAATTGATTTTCAATTCCAGTCTGAAAAATTAGGCATTCACAGCCTGGATAAAGAAGTAAGTGTCGGCCAGTACAGGCCCCAAAAATTAGCCAACAGGCATTCATCTGACAGCAAAGAACTCTAAATTCTGTGGCTGGAGGTACATTAGGCATTCACAGGATAAATACGTTTCGGGCACTACAGGCCCCAAAAATTAGGCATTCAACGGACATAAAAGTCCTTTTATGCCGCTGTATTTACCCAAGAAGACAAGGACCATGAATAATTGTTATAGGTGGTGGTGGATATTTGTGGCCTGTCATGAGGAATTTGAATGAAACATGGTCTACTGGTCACATGTGTTGAATTCCTCAGAGATCCATGCCTCATTCATTTTTATAAATGTGAGGTTGTCAACACTGTTGTGAGCTAAGCGAGTGCGCTTATCGGTCACGATCCCCCCTGCTGCGCTGAACGTCCTTTCGGACAGGGCTCGCTCTGAGTCCTGATACATTAGAAGTTTTGTTTGTCCCTCCTGTGCAATGTAAGTTCCGCCTGCCTTTCCTCCCTATCTGCTGGTCCATCTCTCCCTCTGAACTCCCCTCCTGGTCGTCTCTTGTGGGCACCCACGTGACGTCCATAGACACATCATCATCTAAGTCACCTTCCCCACCACTAACATTAGAGATCTCAGAGTAGGCAGCAACAGCGGGGACCAACATCCTTGGGCTGATCTGGGTACTGTCGTCAGACTGCTGAGTGGCGCTTGTTGCTACCTCCTCTTCCTGATCCAATGTCAAGAATGCCTGCGCATCAGAGAAGTCTTGTGATGGATCAGAAAATAATTCCTGTGACTCAAGCGGAGGGTATATGGTGGCGGTGGTGTTGGTGGTAGTGTCTTTGGGGGTGCACACAGCAGAGAGTGAAGAGGGTGCAGATAGAGAGGATGAGGAGGGTGCAGAAGAGTAAGGCTGATTGAGCCAGTCAACCAAGTCTGGTGCGTCCTTTGACGTAATCGAACGCACCTTCTGCAACTTCCCACTTTGGCTCCAGCCTGGTGCTCCTGCCCTACCCCTACCACCCCTGCGGAAGGGCCTGCCTCTTCCTCTGTCTGTCATCTTTTTAAATGACCCTGTGACAAAAGGCTGTAGAGAAGGGCAGTATACGTGGAAGAAGGTATATAACACCCCGCTTCAAACTGTCGTTTTTCGGGGGCGACTGGTCTATCACAGCAGTTATAATACTTTTTTCTAATTGCGTTTGTCACTCTTTGTATTATTGCTGCAGAACCTCTCAGCAGTCACAATGCTGCACAGTAGAGATGCACTATACTATTCTTCCTATATGTGAAAGTTTTTTATGCGTGTATTAGACCCCTATATACTGCACACCAAATAGTACACACCTATACCAGTCCTTAAAATGAACTTTTGGGGAGCTTTATTGGTTAGTGATTTTAGTCGCTAGTCTGTGCCTGCGACACACAGCGGCAATTTCTACCTAAACCGAGAAAAGAGCTGCAGCACAACCGCTCAGAAGCTGCACAGTAGAAATGCACTATACTATTCTTCCTAGAGTATTTTATGCGTGTAGTACACCCCTATTTACTGCACACAAAATAGTACACCTATACCTGTCCGTAAAAGGACTTTTGTGGACTGTACACCTATACCAGTCCTTAGAAGGACTTTTGTTTTAGTAGTGTCTGTCCCTGCTAGTACACACACAGCAACCTTCCTACACTGACTAAAGACAGCTGCAGAACCGCACTATACTATTCTTCCTAGAGTATTTTATGCGTGTATTACACCCCTATTTACTGCACACAAAATAGTACACCTATACCAGTCCGTAAAAGGACTTTTGTGAACTGTACACCTATACCAGTCCTTAGAAGGACTTTTGTTTTAGTACAGTCTGTCCCTGCTAGTACACACACAGCAACCTTCCTACACTGACTAAAGACAGCTGCAGAACCGCTCAGCACTGCAGTCCCAATGCTGCACTATTGAAATTAACTAAAAGTGTATTACACCCCTATACACTGCACACGAAACAATTGTACACCTATACCAGTCCTTAAAAGGACTTTTGTGGACCTAATAGCTAGGATTACAGTCTGTCCCTGCTCCACACAGCAACCTGTCCCTACGCTGACAAATAACAGAATGTAAAATGGCAGCCAGATCAGGTCTATTTATAAGGTAGGGGGTATGTCCATCTGCTGAAATGTCTCATTGGCTGTCCTGTACCACATGATGGATGTGTCATAGGTCAAAGTTCCACAATGTAAAAGATTCAGAATATGGTGGCCGCGAACCGGCCGCGAACAGCGCCATATGTCCGCCGGTTTCGTGAACCGCGAATGCGCAAAATTTGCCGCGAACCGACCGCGGGGCGAACCGCAAGGCCATCTCTAGCCACCACCCATAACAATTCATGGTCCCTGTCTTAGGTAAATACAGCAGCATTTTTATGTCCGTTGAATGCCTAATTTTTGGGGCCTGTAATGGCCGAAACATATTTATCTTGTTAATGCCTAATGTACCTCCAGCCACAGAATACAAAGTTCTTTGCTGTCAGGTGAACGCCTGTTGGCTAATTTTTGGGGCCTGTACTGGCCGACACTTCTTTATCCAGGCTGTGAATGCCTAATTTTTCAGACTGGAATTGAAAATCAATGGGTCTGTAAACGCTCCGCTAAATTGTGTGTCAAGTCCCCTGTGGCCAGATGGCAGATGCACACCGTTGGGGGTCAGGAGTGCACCACAAGGTAGTGAACCCTATGGCTGACTGCTGCGGATGGGACACTGGGTGCTTGAGGAAAGCGGGACCAGTGGAGCACAACAGGGATCCACAGGGAGCTAGAGCCCAAGATTCCCCAGGGCGCGGAGTCTAAGATCCAGCAGGTTTTCACCAGAGCCTCTAGTGGTGAGGATGTTACGCTTCAGCTGGGTCCAGTTCGCGGCCCCCAGAGTCCCCTAGCTCACGCTCCGTAGGGTAAGGAGGATAGAGGGGAAGCAGCAGCAGCAGCACAGGACACAAGAATAGTGAGGGGAAAAGCCAAGGTCAGGGCAACAAGCAGACAAGGATAAACGAAGGACAAGCCAAAGGTCAAGGTCACGAGCAGACAGGGATAGTCGGGAACAAGTCAATATCGTAACACAGAGACAGACTTAGCACACGGCAGGCAGGAACCCAAACACACAATGCTTAAACAAACACGTTGATCAGCAAGGCAGACTTGCAGTGCACAGGTTATGGTTAATATAGAGTTCTGTGATAGGACCTGGGGGGAGCCAGGCTGGGAGGAGAGATTATAAAAGCAGCCAGGTGAGAGAGTTTGGCCTCTAAGATGAATACATGAGGAGGAAAGGTAAGATGGCAGAAAAACATTACTGCATATCCATGACATTGTGGAACGGATGCGGACCCAGTTTACAGACGTGTGAATGGACCTTATACAGAATGTATTTGACATGTATTTACCGGCTGCTGTCAGTTCTGGCTGATTTAGGCCGAGCTATTACACTAAAACTGAGCAATATTAAAAAAAAAAAAAATACACGTTATAACTGTATAAACGATTTATATAACTTATAAAAAAAACTATGGCAACTTTTCCAATAGCAGGATCATCTCCTGCACCCCCTTGATAGCCTGGCCTTGCCTCTCCTCCATGGCCTTCATGCGCTCCTGAATTGACAACATTTTGCAGATAAAAAAAGAATGCTTGTCGATCGCAGATTCGCTTAATACTTCTGGTATGTCAGTGTCCATGTTGTGGGACTATGTGGCTGCAATTTGACCTGGAGGTTTTTCATGTTCGCCTGCCATTAAAATGAATGGGACCCGCTGCGAACATGCGTTCACAAACCGTCCCATCAGATGTTCGTCCATCACTACTTTTGCTAACTTCTTCCCTTTTCTAACAGCATCTTCCCCCTCTCGTTCCAACACTAAATTACGAGTGAGCCTGCCCTCTTTTGGCTTCTGTAACTTCTGCCCCATCGCTAGCTGTTGGAGGAGTGTGGTGTGTGTCCGGGCTCAGGATTTACATGACGGTTTTACAAGGCTGTCTTGGTCTCAGAGGGACCAACAATACTTCTAACCGTCACCTTTCCTTCTTTGGACCACACTCACTCCAACATATAACACTGCTTAGGTCTTATGAGGACATATAGAGGACAAAGGGGAGAGGAGATAAAAGAAATATGAGAGAGGAATAGAGAAATAGCAAGGGAGAGAGTTTGCTCCTTGTAGACAGAAAATGACACACAAAGGAGAAACTTTGACAGTTGCGCAGCTGCTGCTCGAGAAAAGATTTTAAGAGAGACAGAACAGAGAGGGAGGAAGAGAAGGAAAGAGAGAGAGAGAGAGAAGGAGAAAAAAAGAGTGAATGTCTACTTCTCAAAACGTAGACTAGTCACGGTCCTGTCCACCCGAGGTGGCCACAGGAAAGGATCGAGGCGAGCAATACGTGACCACTTATTGCTCTCAACAAGACATAACAGGTAAGATAAAATGAAATTCAATGCACTACTTCCAACAGATAAAATGAAATTCAATGCACGACTTCAAACTTTTTTTTACATTTCCCAACACCATGCCTAAACTTCTCACCCTTTCTTTTTCTCTTTCCTCGCACTCTTCCAGCTTTTCCGGTTGTATTGGGCACCTTTCAGCTGTGTATCCCCTTATGCCGCGAACACACGGCCGTTTTTCTCGTCGAGAAAAACAACATTTTTCCCATTCGACGAAAAAACGATAGTCTGTGGGCTTTCTGTCGTTTTTTTTGACGAGAAAAATGGCATTAAAAACGACGAGAAAAATTAGAACATGTTCTAATTTTTCTCGTCGTTTTTTTCGACATGTTTTCCGCGGCAGTGTTTCCCATAGGGAAACACTGCCGCAGAGCCCACAGACGGTCGTTTTTTTTTTGGCAAGAGAAAAAACGACGTGAAAAACGACCGTGTGTGGGGAACAAGCCGTTCCCTCGTTTTTAATGACATTATTCACAGCGCTTTTTTAACCGACGTGAATAATGATCGTGTGTACGCGGCATTATCCTAGCTTCAGCTTATATAACTGGCAGTGACTTTCCAACACCAAACTTTACCAGATAATGTACATTTAGTCTAAATACCAACACATTTGGGGTCTCTGGTAGCAAGAGTTTTTTGACCAAAAGTCTCTTTCTTCTCTTTCTTATATCCATCCACTACCACATTAATTACCCCCAGCCTTCTTCATTTATACCAAAATGTAATCCAGAAACACACTTAGGACATGACATTACTGACTCGTTTGATAATGTGATCAAAAGTGAGTGGGATTCAGAGTATCTGTCACAGGATCTCCCGCGTCCAGCGTGTCTCCCCTGACGCCTCCTCTCAGTCACCACACCCGTGCAATACCGCACTGTCAGTTCTTCCAAGAGGAGTTTTAACCACGTCAGTAAATTATTCCGTCTGTGACAACTACCCCTTTTATCTCACCACCCCGTCACGAGTCAGCAGTACATATAACAAGGTGATGACCGTGAAATTGATTTTTCCAGAACCTCAAAGGATCTCCCACACAATGCGTGTCCGACGCCCCCTCCTGGGTACCTGTGCTTTACCGCACAATTATATACATATATTCCCCCCAGGAGGAGTTTTACTATAGCAATGTGGTAGCACCTATATGTATCCAATATAGCACATAAAGTATATATAGTATAAATAGTCCATGGATAAAAACAGAAATAAAAGTAAGAAAAAGTTTACCATAAATATGCAGTCATGTGGGTAAATACACTTTGCTGGAAAGCAAAAGAGAGGGAGAGAGGGAAACAAATTCCAGGAGACACTCAGTTGCCGCAACAGAATACGTAGACTGGTATATTAAACCAGTATCTATTAAGGGCAGGGCGATCGTGGTCCAGTATAGTGCCCAATGTTCAAGGCAGATCCTAGGATAAGCAAACAAAAAAGATGGAATAATAGGCAAGATTGCTTTAGGACAATATAGCAGCATAGTATGGCTGTTGTAGAGATGTATCCCTATAGTGGTCATAGCGCTATCTACCTCGGCGTCTGCTTTTGCGGTGTGACGAGAGTCTCCTGTGTCCCCAATGGTAGTCTGGCAAACAGAGACAGTGAGCTCTGTATATGTAGGCCTCTACCGGATATACATCACCACCATCAGGAAATGACGTTGTCTGGACTAGCCGATGGCTATCGCGCATGCGCCGACATCGCCGCTGACGCGGCAAAACCAGACAAATTATTAATATTTTTTATTCTCTGTATTAAAAAGATGTTTATTGATTTCAGTTTTTGTATATGTTTTATTAGATATTCATGCTACTGAAGAAGCTATTTCTCATAACGCGTAACATGTAGAGCAAGCTTTCTTCTACATCTGGATCCTCTTCATGGCTATCGGTTCCTCTTTTGTATAATTTACTGTACTCACTGTATTTGTAATACAAATGTATACCATTGAAATAATTATGATAGCACTCAAGAGGGCCATCCAATAATGTTGTTATAGACAATTTTATCTGTTTAATTGTTTTTTATACAAGTATTTTTCTACAATAAAAACCCTTAGTGTTTTATATTACCTACCTGTGTGCCTCTTAAAGTCCAAAACCCTTAGTCTCTAGTTCAATTTCTGCATAATATCGGGACGTTGGCACACTGTTTCTAGTATATCCACAGTGTCACCCTGTGAGGATATACGTAAAAATTATTTTTCCACAAAAAACGACTAAATTACTAGGCCGCCGGGGAGAGGTACTGCAGACCTCTGGCCTAGTAACAGCACCTATTACAGCCAGCAATGGAGACTGTTCAGAGTTGCCTCTTTCGCTCATAGAGGATGATGTGACAGGAAAGATAATGATCTTCAGTCAAGTTTGTGCAGGAGGAGCGACAGTCCTGGGAGCAACAGTCTGCAGGAGATACGCAGAGGAGGGGAAATAGTCTGCATGGTGATGCAGGGGAAGTGACTGTAGATATTATATGTGCATCAGTGCCTCAAGGCTCAACCAAATTTTAAGTTCTTAATATGATGGCAAAGCAACATGTTCTATGGGCATCCCATATCCCCCTTTCCCCCAACCAAGTTATATCCCCCCCAATAAACAAAAACAAAACAATGCAAATGACTGTTCATTGTCTCTGAGGTGATAGATGGAGGTCTGGCAGCTGAGTGATATGGTGGATGTTAGTTACTAGTAGCAACCAAGCTCTACATAAAAAGAAAAAACATTTGCCCTTTACATTTACAATTACAATTTTCATTTTAGGTCCCAGTTCTGCACAGTGTCTGTCTTGGCCTGATCAATATTGCCTCTCCTGTCCTTCAGGTTCTGGATTGGCAATCAGCCTGATGAATGGACAGGCCATGGTCTCGGAGGAGGGGAAGACTGCGCTCAGATGGGGGAAGGATTCGATTGGAATGATGATCACTGTTCCAGGAGCTACCAGTACATCTGTGAGAAGAAGATATACTGATCTGCACTGATGGACATCAGAGGACACCTGATATCTCTGTCTGCCTTTTCTCCTTCTCCATCATACTACAACCATATAGATTCTACTACTGTGGTAAATAATGCTTCAGGACATGCTGTGGCTTGTAGTTCCTCTAGATTAGTGGTTCTCAACCTCAGTCCTAAAGTACCCCCAACAGGCCATGTTTTCAGTTTTTTCTTTATCTTGCACGGGTGTTTTAAATCAGTAAATGGCTTGGTATTTTGGACAGCTATTGTATCTAAGAGAAATTCCCAAAACATGGCCTTTTAGGGGTACTTGAGGACTGAGGTTGAGAACCACTGCTCTAGATCAATGGTTCTCAACCTCAGTCCTCAAGTACCCCCATCAGGCCATGTTTTTGGAATTTCTCTTAGATAAAATAGCTGTCCAAAATACCAAGCCATAGACTCGGATTTAAAGCAAGATAAAGGAAAATCTGGAAACATGGCCTGTTGGGGGTACTTGAGGACAGGGTTGAGAACCACTGCTCTAGATTTTGAGGATATCAGAACGTCCATACTCAGCCTGCAGTTTTAATCATGATTTAAATTAAGAGTTATCCTACTTGTTATTAGTTAAGAAGGTCAATCTTCCCTCTCAGACCCCCCCTGCCCCTTTGATCCCCTTTCTCTAATGCCCCGTACACACGGTCGGACTTTTGACCGGCCAAAATCACATCGGAATTCCATCGGAGTAAAAGAGAACATGTTCTCTATCTAAACTCCGACGGAATTCTTTGGAGTTTCCAATGGAAAAAGTCAGATGGGGCATACACACGGTAGGAAAATCCGATGAAAAAATTCCGTCTGACTTTTTCCATCGGAAATTCCGATCGTGTGTACAAGGCATTAGCCTCATGCCCTTAACCCCCCCCCCCTGTACCTTATTACCAATTTCCTATACCCACCCCTGCCACAACCTTTACACCCCTCCTACCCTTTTATTCATTACCATACTACCACATACCCCACCTCATCCCTCATCCTTATCACTGTCATCTATAACACTGGGTTCCACCACCTCCCCAATAATGAGAACTCATCATAGTACCCTCTCTCCATCCTATAACCTCATACAGCTAATAACTACACTCTTCCCTCTCAGATACCCCCCTTTCTCATACCCCCAAGCCCCTCACCCCCACATTATTGCCACATCTTTATACCCCCTCGCCATAACCTCCACACCCTCCTAGCACTGGGTTGCACCTCCCATTTAATGAGAACTCATCATAGTAGCTCCCTCCATCCCATAGCCTCATAAATCTGATGATCATGCTCTAATCCCGGCATCCTGCCTCTCCTCTCCAGACCAGCCTGGAGAATGATGAAGAATACAACTAACCGCTATGCTGCCTATGACTCCTATGTATCACTATTATACTTTTATATAGCAATTTATATAGATCTTCGTATCATGCTACGTGTTCTGCACAAAGTGTGTATTCAAAATGGAAATTGTGTCACATGGAGCCGCTCTGTATTATGTTTTATACTGGGTGTGGAAAATAAATAAGTAAAAAAATAGCAAGTCAGTCTTAACCAATTACCACCCATGCCAATTCTGACACTTCTCTCCCACATGTAAAAATTTCTCCTCTAGGCTGGAAAGCCTGAGATCAAAAAAAATAAAATAAAAAACGATCTCAGCTTGCCAGCCGAGGCAATGGCAGTCTGTACAACTGCCAAGGCCAGACGTGACGTCATAACGTAACGCCCGGCCTCCGAAGGTCATGGAGATGACTTGGGACCATCTGGTCCTCGGTCAGCTCTATGGTAAACGGCCGCCCCCCAGCCGATTCATTCTCCAGCTCGCTGATCGCATGGCGGGAGTGGGGGATGTCCCTTCCCGCAACCTGTACAAACAATCAAGCAGTTAAACAGCCGCTACGATTGTTTTTACGGTGCAGGGAAACGCTGGCAGAAAAATAAGATATTTGAATGATACCTGTAACATTCAGATAACCCCGCTCAAAGTCTATACAAAGTCACATGACGTCGTTGGGCGGGAAGTCGTTTTATATATATACACACACACACAGAGAGGGTAAAATAAGTATTGAACACGTCACCATTTTTCTAGGGGCAAAAATGGGAAGAAATTCTGGACAGCCGCACTCCAAAAAAGTTTTTGCCTTTTATTCAAAAATGGACATCAAGAAAACATGCCACAGCAGAACAGAACGAACATAAGAGCTGATGCGTTTCACACTAACAAACAGTGCTTAGTCATAGCAGATGACTATGACTAAGCACTGTTTGTTAGTGTGAAACGTGTCAGGTCTTCTGTCCGTTCTGTTCTGCTGTGGCATGTTTTTTTGATGTCCATTTTTGAATAAAAGGCAAAAGCTTTTTTGGAGTGCCGCTGTCCAAACTTTCTTCCCATTTTTGCATTGTTACATGCATTGCCAGCACCTGGGGCTTCTAATCTGGAGGAAAGGCTTTTACTTTTGCTTGAACTTCCTGGAGCAGTGATATCCCTTTCTCTACCATTTTTCTTGGTAAAGATATTTTTAAAGGTGCTATTGACATGAATTTTCAGAAAGTTCAGAAATGAAGTTCTGTGTAATAAAATGGAAAGGCACAGGACAAAGTATTGAACACGCTAACTGAAATGTTATTTAATACTTGGTACAAAATCCATTGATGGTAATGACGGTTTCAAGACACCTCCTGTATGGAGAAATCAGTCCAATGCGTTGATCAGGTGATTTTGGCCCATTCTTCCACACAAACAGTCTTCAAATCTTGAAGGTTCCGTGGGCCTCTTCTATGAATTCTGATCTTTAGTTATTTCCATAGATTTTCTATTGGATTCAAGTCAGGTGATTGGCTGGACCATTCTAGCAGCTTTATTTTCTTTCTTTGAAACCAATGTTTCCTTGGCTTTGTGTTTGGGATCATTGTCCTGCTGAAATGTCCGACCTTGTTTCATCTTCATCATCCTGGTAGATTAGGGCAGATTATTATCACCATTCATCCTTCCTTCAATGATATGAAGTTTGCCAGTAACGTATGCTGAAAAATAGCCCCACCCCCACCATGATATTCCCACCCCCAAACTTTGATGTTGGTATGGGGGTGTTTTTCGGGTGATGTGCCATTTGACCTCCAAACATGCTGTGTATTGTGGCATCCAAAGTGTTCAATGTTTGTCTCATCTGACCAGACTATATTCTCCCCGTATTTCCCAAGCTTGTCTAAATGTTGTGCCGTAAACTTTAAACGAGCTTCAACATGATTTTTCTTCAGCAATGAAGTCTTGCCTGGTGAGCGTGCAAACAGGCCATGGCGGCTGAGTGCATTACTTATTGTTTTTTTCTAAACAATTGTACCTGCTTAATCCAGGTTTTTCTGAAGCTCTCCACAAGTGGTCCTTGGCTTTTGGACGACTCTTCTGATAATTCTTTTCACTCCTCTGTCAGAAACCTTGCGAGAAGCACCTGGTTGTGGCCAGTTTATGGTGAAATTATGATTCTTTTCACTTCTGGATTATGGCCCCAACAGTGCTCACTGGAGCATTCAGAAATTTAGAAATGCTTCTGTAACCAATGTCATCAGTATAGGTCCAGAGAGAGCTCTTTGCTTTTACCCATCATGAGATGTTTTCTGTGTGACACCTTGGTAATGAGACAACTTTTTTATAGGCCATCAGGTGAGACTGAACCAGTTGATATTAATTTTCACTCACAAGGGGCAGGATCACTTTCTAAGGCTGGGTTCACACCGCCGCCGCATGTGGCTCACAGCAGGGGTTTGGTGCGTGCTGGTTCACCGGTTCAGGTCCGATTTCAGCCCGAATTTTGGCCTAAAATCAAACCTAAAACGCACCAAAAAAGGCACACGTTTTTTCGGCACACTGCACCGAACCCGCTGCGGAGATATGTGAACTGGCTCCATAGAGAGCCAGTCACATTCTGCTGCTATGCGAATTGAATGTGGGGAAACGCGCATTCAATTTGCATAGGTGTGAACCCAGGCCTTAATGTTTTGCAACAATACGGTTGGGAAGGTGTCAGAAACCATGAATCAGACCGAGACAGAAGTACAGTTAAATAACACTTGTTTAATAATAAAAATAAAAAGGTAAACAGAGTAAGCGTAGTCAAAACATAGCCAGAGTTCAGTAACCGTATCGGGTAGTCGGCCAAGCCAAAGTCCAAGAACCAGCGATAAAGGTAGTAGTACAGCAAGCAGGATCTGTAGCCAGAGGGAACGTCAGTCAAGCAGATCTTCAACTGGAACGCAGGAGAAAGTCTCTTGTGATGTTAACACAGGTTAAGGCGAAGAGCAAATGAACTGGAAGTCCTTAAGTAGGCAGAGCTGATGAGCGGATCATCAACAGGTGGATCACTGTGGAGAGATGGAAGCTGGTAATTAGCTGACAGCTGAGCTGCCAGCACAGGGAAGGAAGGGCTGAACCCAGCCCTGACAGAAGGTCCAGAGAGAGCTCTTTGCTTTTACCCATCATGAGATGTTTCTTGCGTGACACCTTGTTAATGAGACACCTTTTTATAGGCCATCAGGTAAGACTGAACCAGTTGATATAAATTTTCACTGACAAGGGGCAGGATTGCCTTCTAATTACTGATAGATTTCAGCTGGTGTCTTGGCTTTCCTTCCTTTTTTGCACCTCCCTTTTTTCATGTGTTCAATACCTTTTCCCTGTGTCCTTCCATTTTATTACACAGAAATTCATTTCTGAACTTATTTTTTTTGTGTCTTTGTATGTATGGATTGCATGGGTTGTTACCGACATGTGGGGGACATTTTGATGTCAATAGCACCTTTAGAAATGTATTTACCTAGAAAAATTGTGACGTGTTCAATACTTATTTTACCTGCTGTGTGTATATTTTTATTTATTATGTTAGGAATTAGCTCAGTAGCGGGTGTGAGTGTCTCCCTTGATGAGTCGCAGCATGGTGAAAAAGGTAAAGCAGACAGCAGGATCTCGGTGAAACACAAGTGTGGTTTATTTATAAAGTTTGTGTCCACAAAGTACAGGCATAAAAATAGCAAAAGAAAACAAAAACAGAAAATAAACCCTTGCCATGTTAGGTGACTAACTACAAACGCAGTGTAGCACTGCTCCCTCGGGGGTTAGTTGATGATGCATGTTCTCTTATGCCGCCATGACCCTGCAAACTCTCCAGCCCCTCTGACACTCTAGGTTCAGACATCAACTCTCTCTGATTTTACTTATTTGAGCTGAGAGGTTTAAACAAGAATAATTCAGCCAAATCCTGGGTTCAGCAAGACTGGGCCAAAATAACACTTGTAGCAATAACAATTAACCACTTGCCGACCGGCTCACGCCGATATACGTCGGCAGAGTGGTACGTTCCCGTGAATCGCCGTATATGAACGGCGGCTCCTTTAACCACTTCAACAGCGGGCACTTTCACCCCTTCCTGCCCAGGACCATTTTAAGCTTTCAGCGCTGTCACACTTTAAATGACAATTGCTACACTGTACCCAAACAGAATTTTTATCATTTTCCTCCCACAAATTTTCCTTCACTGATGGACACTGATGAGGCAGGACTGATGGACACTGATGAGGCGGCACTGATGAGTTGGCACTGATGAGGAGGCACTGATATGTAGAATTGATGGGCACTGATAGGCGGCACTGAAATGCGGCACTGATAGGTGGCACTGATGGGCACTGACAGGTGGCACTAATTGGCACTCATAGGCAGCACTGATTGGCACTGACAGACGGCACTGATGGACACTAATAGATGGCACTGATGGGCAGCACTGATGATGCGGTACTGACAGGTGCTACTGCTGGGCACTGATTGGCACTGTGGTGGGTTTGATTGGCACTGTGGTGGGCTCTGATTGGCACTGTGGTGGGCACTGAGAGACTTTATTGCGGGCAACTGACTGATAGCTATTGGGCACTGATTGGCAGCTGATGGGCACATCTGATGGGGGCTGTGCTGATAGTCAATGTGCTGATTATCAGCACAGCCCCCCCCCCCCTGACAGGGAGAGCCGCCGAATGTCTCTCCCTGTCAGCGCCAAGCAAGGAATGCCGAGGAATGCCGTTTGCCAGCACTTCCTGGTTCACATGATAATCAGCTGTGATTGGTCTCCTTACCACAATCGGAGATGCGGTGTGTCAGACTGACATGGCGCATCAGCCATCGCTGCGCTGCACGCCCCCTGCCTGCAAGACAAAGGCATAATGATCTAGTATGACTAGCATACTAGCTCATTATGAATTACTTACCATAGATCAAAGCCCCCAAAGTCATCCTCGTCTCCCCCTCCGGCCGCAGACATCTCTGCCGGAGGTTACTTCCGGGTTTCGCCTCTCCGGCGCTGTGATTGGCAGAAGCGGCGAAGACGTCACTCCGCGCATGTGCGTGGGAGCCGTCAAAGCCGGCATTAGCCATTCACAAAACCGGCATTGTCAGTGTGCCTGCGCCGTTGTCTACGGCGCGCATGCGCCATAGACATCGGTGCATTCTATTCGGCAAATATCTCCTTAACCGTGTAGGTTTAGGAGATATTGCAAACACCTACAGGTAAGCCTTAATCTAGGCTTACCTGTAGGTGTAACTTCCCCCAGAGGGTTTACAACCACTTTAAGAGCCATAGCAGGTGCGCACCCGCTGCACGGTGGGGGATCCAATGCGCGTGGTCAGCAGGCACGATTGCCGCCGGCCACCCATGATCATGGGCACGAGAGCTAGAACAGGGATTTGTGTGTGTAAGTAGGAGCAACGATCAGGCTCCTCCTCCAGTCAGTCCCCTCCCCTCACAGTTAGAAACACACCTAGGGAACACACTTAACCCCTTGATCGCCCCCTAGTGTTAACCCCTTCCCTGCCAATGACATTCATACAGTAATCAGTGCATTTTTATATTGGAAAAAAAGGGGGGTGCTTTCGCGCTTCTACTGAGTAATGAAATGATACAAAAGTGCTAAGTGCCAATATGTGCAAACAGCTGCATAAACGAAATGTGTTCACCTTACACAATACAAGAATAAATAAAGAAAATTTAATTCGCGCTGTGAGCTAACATACAAATAGTGATTACCGGTAATACAAACTAGAATATGTGAAAAAATATGAAAAAATATATATATTGCACGTGCATATACCTGTGAATAAATACCAATATTATATATTGCACTCCAATATTAAAGTGCTAGTGCAAAAGAAATAATAACATTGCTGCATACAATCTAAATAAATATGGCACTACATCCTATTTAAGATCACAGAGACTTATTTATTTTATTTATCACTTCAGTACAAGAACTTTTTATTATTTATTGTTGCACTAATATTATTTATTAAATTATTATTCATTATTTTAATATTATATAAACACCATTTTTCATTTTTCATCACTCTTTCACTGCAAGATCATCATTTTGGTTTATGGGACTTTATTGGCATAGGATGTAGTGCCATATTTATTTAGATTGTATGCAGCAATGTTATTATTTCTTTTGCACTAGCACTTTAATATTGGAGTGCAATATATAATATTGGTATTTATTCACAAGTGCATTTTTATAGCCATGATCGCTGTATAAATGTCAATGGTCCCAAAAAGGTGTCAAAGGTGTCCGATCTGTCTGCCGCAATGTCGCAGTACCACTAAAAATCGCAGATCGCCGCCATTACTAGGAAAAAAAATGCCATAAAAATGTCATAAATCTATCCCCTATTTTGTAGACGCTATAAGTTTTACGCAAACCAATCAATATACGCTTATTGCGTTTTTTTTTTTACCAGAAATATGTAGAAGAATATATATTGGCCTAAACTAATGAAGAAATTTGTTTTTTTAAAAACATTTTTGGGATATTTATTATAGCCAAAAGTAAAAGATATTATTTTTTTTTCAAAATTGTCGCTATTTTTTTGTTTATAGCGCAAAAAAAAAAAAAAATGCAGAGGTGATCAAATGCCGCCAAAAGAAAGTTCTATTTGTGGGGAAAAAAAGGACACACATTTTGATTGGGTGCAATGTCGCACGACCGCGCAATTGTCAGTTAAATTGTCGCAGTGCTGTATCTCAAAAAATGGCCCGGTCATTAAGCAGGAAAATCTTCCGGGGCTGAAGTGGTTAACAATGACACATGAATGGAACAATATACACAATCACATGGGATATTATATGATAGCTATAAATGAATATAAAGAAATGTGTCCACTTTAAAGGAAAACCCTGGGCTGACCTATAACACGTTTATCCTAATTTAATTTGTTCATAAACGACCTGGAGGATGGGGTAAACAGCTCAATCTCTGTATTTGCGGATGATACTAGACATGTGCACTGCCAAAAAATTTGTTAGTTTTCGTTTCATTCGTTTTTGTTTTTTTATCGTTTTTCGGGTCATTCGTTATGATCGCAATTCGTAAATTCATACATTCGTAAATTTGTAAATTCGTACATTCGAAAATTTGTAAATTCGTACATTCGAAAATTTGTAAATTCGTACATTCGTAAATTTGTAAATTCGTACATTCGAAAATTTGTAAGTTCGTACATTCGGAAATTCGGAAATTTGAAAATTCGAAATTCAAAAAACCCGAAAATTCGAAAATCTGAAAAAATAACTATTAAATTATAGGTATTGTAATTTCCTTTCAAATTTGGCTGTTAGCGAATGTAACAAATACAAATTTATCCGAAGTTACGCATAACCTGAAATAACGAATGCCACATCTAAAACAAATGGAACGGAACAAATTAATAATTAATAATAATAATAAAATGTTTTTATTATTATTATTGTTATTTATTATTATTATTAATTCATTACGTTCCATTCGTTTAGATACGGCATTTATTATTTCGGAAAACAATTCGTAACTTCGTTAAGTTCACTAACAGCCAAATTTGAAAGGAAATTCCAATACTTATTTACGAATTTACGAATGTACGCATGTACGAAATGTACAAATGTACGAATCTACGAATTTTTGGATATTCGAATTTACAAATATTCGAATTTACGAATATTCGTTAAAATTCGTTAAATGAGTTTTCGTTAATTTGGATATTTCCGAATTAACAAATTTGTCGAAATTCGTTAAAAAACGAATTCGGAACTAAACGAATTGCACATGTCTAGATGATACTAAGCTAAGCAGGGCAATAACTTCTCTGCAGGATGTGGAAACCTTGCAAGAAGATCTGAACAAATTAATGGGGTGGGCAACTACATGGAAAATGAGGTTCAATGTAGAAAAATGCAAAATAATGCAAAAATATGAATGCTATCTATGCACTGGGGGGAGAACCTCTGGGGGGAATCTAGGATGAAAAAGGACCTGGGGGTCCTAGTAGATGATAGGCTCAGCAATGGCATGCAATGCCAAACTGCTGCTAACAAAGCAAACAAAGCAAACAGAATATTGGCATGCCTTATTAAGGGGATCAACTCCAGAGATAAAAAATTAATTCTCCTGCTCTACAAGACTCTGGTCCGGCCGCACCTGGAGTATGCTGTCCAGTTCTGGGCACCAGTCCTCAGGAAGGATGTACTGGAAATGGAGCGAGTACAAAGAAGGGCAACAAAGCTAATAAAGGGTCTGGAGGATATTAGTTATGAAGAAAGGTTGCGAGCACTGAACTTATTCTCTCTGGAGAAGAGACGCTTGAGAGGGGATATGATTTCAATTTACAAATACCGTACTGGTGAGTGGTGACCCCACAATTGGGAGAAAACTTTTTTGTGGAAGGGAGTTTAACAAGACACCTGGCCACTCATTAAAATGAGAAGAAAAGATGTTTAACCTTAAACTGTGTAGAGGGTTCTTTACTGTAAGAGCGGCAAGGATGTGGAATTCCCTTCCACAGACGGTGGTCTCAGCAGGGAGCATCAATGGTTTCAAGAAACTATTAGATAAGCACCTGAACGACCACAACATACAGGGATATACAATGTAATACTGACATATAATCACACACATAGGTTGGGCTTGATGGACTTGTGTCTTTTTTCATCCTCACCTACAATGTAACTATGTAACTAATGAGAAATAGTATACTATAGCGACCAGTAAAGTCTCCCCTTTAAGAGTACTAACAACACTGTCCTAAAAACAAGGCCTTGCACTGTCTTCACTGGCAACGTTGGAGCTCATAGAACAACGATTCCTGGCTGCAGCAAAGTGATGATAAACAATGTAAGATAGCAAATCCCAGTTGACAGCAATTCTATTTGTAATCCAAGTGAATGTCACCTGTGCACAGTGTTGAAAGGAAGAAAAGAGAGGTGGACGGCCGCACTCTAATACAACACCTTTATTCATGTAAATCGTGATCCATACACCAACAGAGGTACAGGTTACAGATGCAAATAAGTGACGGGTTTCACACCGTTAGCGGTGCTTAATCATAGCTGTAGGACCACCGACCCCAATCCTTCATTTATACGTATAGACCCCTGGTCACATGACCAGACGTATCTCTCCGGATTGCGATCAGGTGTAGTCCTTCAAAAATTCACACACATGGAGGGAGTGGGTGTGGAGGCGATCAGTGCAGACATCAAATTAAAATTAACCCCAGAGGGGGAAAGTTTTATTTTAAATCCATATGAAGGGACTGCAAACGATCGCTTACAAACAGACTCCACACTTCATTGGATGTAAATATACACCAAATGAATGACATTTTATGCCTATCTATTCAATAAACACTTTGTAAAAACATTATATGAAATTCAGTGGAACCTTGGATTACGAGCATAATCTGTTCCAGAAGAATGCTTGTAATCCAAAGCACTTGCATATCAAACCGAGGTTCCCCATAGAAGTCAATGGAAACAAAAATTATTTGTTCCACATTGACTTCTATGGCATGCAATACTGCATGTGGCCAGAGGTGGTGGGGACGTCAGAGAGACTCGGAAATACGCGAAGATCGTTCGGCTGCCCTCGGAAAACCCTGGAAAGGCTCGAAAACACTCGGGAGCGGAGTATTTCCGATCGGCTCCAGTGCCCCCGCACCTCTGGCCAAATGCGGTACTGCACATCGCAGAGGCTTGAATCCTGCTCCTTTTGCGAGACAACACTCTCGAATTCCTTCGCTTTTCTAACACAAGGCTGAGTGAACAGCGAGAGCCCAGCATGGCGCCCGCTGTTCACCTTTTTGGGCGCCTATGGCTCTAATCAGGTGCTTCCAAAAAATACCCCCAGGCCGTAATTCAGGTGCCCTGCGCCCGAAAAGGTAGGGTGACCAGACATCCCCGGTTTCAGGGGACAGTCCCCAGATTGAGGACACTGTCCCCAGACCAAGTCTGTGCCCGATTTTTTCCCATGATTGGATTTGAACAGGGGCTGGGGCAATTTCAAAGACAGTCAGTGCAGAATAAAAAATAAAATAAAAATCTAAATGCCCCGCTCCTACTTGCTTGGGGGGGGGTGTATTTTTTTCCATTATATGTGCCCCCTTCTGATGATCATGTGGTGGTCGGAGCGGAGGGAATATTTCTTCAGTTTTGGGTGCCCATTCAGCTTCGCTCCCATGTTCTTCTGCCTTGGCTCAAGTCCCGGCCAGCCGCCTGCCTGCTTATCTCCTTGCCTTCCCTGGTGGAGTGATCTTCCTCCACTCCCCACCCAGTAGTAACGGGGCCCGGAGAGTAAGACTTGACAGGCTGTGATGTGGGCGGTGACGGGCAGAGAGTCGCTGATTGCCGCCATTACTAGTAAAAAAAAATTGTCCCCGGATTTCATTTTAAAAATCTGGTCGCCTTACGAAAAGGGGCCAGACACCTGAATAGGTGCGGCGACCATAGATAGATTCAAGCAATGCATAAATCTATCTATGGTGATAGAGGGGTGCCAGGAGAGAGGGGGCAGCGCCCATGTGCCCCTTATGGATGCACTGAAACTGCCTGGAGGATTGTCAGACATATATCCCATAGTTTGTGGACGGACCCTACAGACTAAATAATATACACTGATTTGGGTTATTTTCACCAAAGAAATGGAGAAGAATACAGTTTGGCCTAAATTTATGAAGAACTATTATTTATTTGCAAAATGTTATACCAGAAACAAAGAAAAACTTTTTTTTTTCAAAATTTTTGGTCAGTTTTTTTATTTATTTAGCAAAAAATAAAAAAAAAACAGTGGTGATTAAATACTAGACATGTGCACACTGAAATATTTTGTTTCGGAATTTCGTTTTTGTTAGAAAAATTAATTTATTTAGTTACTCCCGAATTTCGTTTTTATTTATTTAGTTTTTCGTTAGAAATTGCATTTGCCCAAAAATTTGAATGAATTAAGGTCGAATCTGTCTTTGAAGGCTTATGGTGTCTGTCGAATGTTCAAAGAAGATTCGACGGAGCAGCGAAACTGTACGACGCTGCAATCATACATTTCCAGTCTAATGCATCCGCCTACAAGCTATAGTAGAATTATAATGTTGTATGACACTAGTAATAATTATATTTATTAATTACTATTACTAGTCAACCAACATTAGAATTCTTCTATAGCCTATGGGCTTCGACGTTTGTATGTTTTTCGATGCTTTGTCGAATCTTCGTCGTTCACGTTGAATTGTCAAGTTAGTTCTAGCTATTTTACTGCTCCTCCTCTTTGGTTACAATCAGCCAATAACATTTATCATCATCATTATTTTTATTTTACTTCCCCCACCCAATTCCAGCAGCGATCTTTTCTCTCTATAATGTCGAATCTTTTCTCTCTATAATGTCGAATCTTTTCTCTCTATAATGTCGAATCTTTTCTCTCTATAATGTCAATTCTTTTCTCTCTATAATGTCAAATCTTTTCTCTCTATAATGTCGAATCTTTTCTCTCTATAATGTCGAATCTTTTCTCTCTATAATGTCGAATCTTTTCTCTCCATAATGTCGAATCTTTTCTCTCCATAATGTCGAATCTTTTCTCTCTATAATGTCAAATCTTTTCTCTCTATAATGTCAATTCTTTTCTCTCTATAATGTCGAATCTTTTCTCTCTATAATGTTGAATCTTTTCTCTCTATAATGTCGAATCTTCTCTCTATAATGTCGAATCTTTTCTCTCTATAATGTCGAATCTTTTCTCTCTATAATGTCAAATCTTTTCTCTCTATAATGTTGAATCTTTTCTCTCTATAATGTCAAATCTTTTCTCTCTATAATGTCGAATCTTTTCTCTCTATAATGTTGAATATTTTCTCTCTATAATGTCGAATCTTTTCTCTCTATAATGTCGAATCTTTTCTCTCTATAATGTCGAATCTTTTCTCTCTATGTAGAATAATCTTGGACTAATAGAGTTAAGGTTAGGCACATTCGACCACAGGTTCGATGGACACAGATTGTTATTGTCAGCGTCACGTCGAATCTCCTATCTATATCGAACTGTTGTTGCAACGAAAACAAAAATTAAGCATTTGTTTATGTCGGATCTTTCGGTTTTCGGATTCTGCATTTTCGTTTTTGTTAAAACGATAACGAAAATACCTGAAATTCAGACGAAAATGCATTCGGACGAAAACGAATGCACATGTCTATTAAATACCACCAAAAGAAAGCTCTATTTCTGTGAAAAATGATAAAAATGTCATATGGGTACAATGTAGCATGACCTCGCAATTGTCATTCAAAGTGTGAGAGCACTGAAAGCTGAAAGCTGGCCTGAGCAGGAAGGGGGGGGGGGGAAGTGTCCGGTATGGAAGTGGCTAAAAGGAAGTGCTGACATGAATGCAGAATGGTGACCCTGCAAAAATATTTTTGAGAGGTTCTCATTTTACCCGTCTATTGTTGCAGAGCAGGTATTAGGATAATACCTTAACAATAACTTCCATTAGATCTAGTGATGTCATCACTTCTCCATGCAATGCAAGCAGATCATAGCTGGTGGGAGGGGCTGGTAGGGGGCTGTACATAGCGTCACGTCACACCACATCACACCACCCTCAGTACTCCTTTCAAGAGCTCTCAACCATGATGCAAATGGTAGGCTGGCTCTTGGGAGGAGTTATGCAGATATTAAAATGCCTTTATAGGTGGGTGTCAGTCCGGAGGAGTGGGTGTTCCTAGACAGGCTCACATTCAGACCACCCACCCTAGATAACACCCACATGTGAAGATGAGCCACCATGATTGAAAAAACTGAAATCCAAGGAATGAAATGTGGTCCGTCAGGGAGAGTCAAGCAGGGGAGGAAAGGTCTCGATCAATGTTTCTCAACTCCAGTCCTCAAGTACCCCCAACAGGTAATGTTTTCAGACTTTCCATTATTTTGCACAGGTAATTTAATCAGTTCCACTTCCTTAGTAATTCCCACAGCCATTTCATCTGAGGGAAATCCTGAAAACATGACCCGTTGGATGTACTTGAGGTCTGGAGTTGAGAAACATTGGTCTAGATCAGTGGCTCTCACCCCTGTCCTCAAGTACCCCCAACAGGCCGTGTTTGCAGGCTTTCCTTTATCTTGCACAGGTGCTTTAAATCAGAGTCAATGGCTTGGTATTATGGACAGCTATTTTATCTGAAGCCCTGTACACACGGGTGGAAATCCCGTCGAAAAAAAAAACGTTGGTTTTCTCGACGGGATTCCTGGCAAGCTTGTCTTGCCAAGCCCTGTGTACAGACGGGCACTCCAAAAAAATGCAGTTTTTTTGAATGGCAAGAACGCGGTGACGTCATTGACTACAACGAGCCAGCTAGCTCGTCACATTCGATGGCATCGCCGCCATCTTGCTACACCCCACACTAACCTTGTATGCTACCGCGCATGCGTCAAAGTCTTTTCGAGCATGCGCGGGTTTACCTCGGACAGGTAAGCATACAGACGACCGGTTTTCTCGGTAGGAAACACTCTTCCGAGAATCACGACGAGAAAAATAGAGAGCAGGTTCTCTATTTTTCTCGTCGAGATTCCCGGCAGTTTTCCTGTCGAGAAACCATACACACAAACGGTTTTCACGGCAAAAAGCTCTCCCAGCAGTTTTCTTGCCGAGAAAAACGGTCGTGTGTACGAGGCTTAAGGGTAATTCCCAAAACATGGCCTGTTGGGGGTACTTGAGGAGAGAGGTTGAAAACCACTGATCTACATGACACTGGACTTCCTCCAGCCAGGAAATGAAGCAGAATCTATCTGACTCTCTGTAGCTTCTAATGCTCATTGTGAGAAGCTCACAGTGGGCTACATTCACTAAGCGGTATCTTACCACGTCCAAGTATGTTTATTGGCATTCGCGAAAAATGCTACTAAAATACTGCATGAGTTATTTTATGAAGTCATGCAGCATTTTAGTAGTGAACGCCTGCAGTAATTTACTGCCGGCGTCCTTAAACACACGCTGTAAATAGCTGGTTGTTCAGGAGCAGGCAACCACTGGCATCCTTAACTACCAGTAACTGTCATGGTTGTTAAGGAGTGGGTGGCTGCTGCGTCCTTAACAACGGATGAGTCATCAGCTGACAGTGGGATGTAAAAAACAAAAGAAGAATTGCTGGCAATGAAAAATTAAGAAAAAAACTTCATGAGGTTCCCCCCAATCCATACCAGGCCCTTATCCAAGCATGCAGTTTAGGAAAAGAGGGGGACAAGTGAGCTTCCCCCTCCTGAACTATACCAGGCCACATACCCTTAACATTGGGGGGGGTTGGAAGCCCAAAGCACCCTGTCCCCATGTTGATTGGGACAGGGGTCTCTTCCCCACAACCCTGGCTGGTGGTTGTGGGAATCTGCAAGCGGAAGAGTTATCGGAATCTGAAAGCCTCCTTTAACAAAGGGACCACCAGATCCTACCCCCCCATGTTAATGAGTAACATAGTAACAAAAATGTGGTAAAAAACTAAAATTAAAATAAGTCCCTCGGTGCAGATCCATCGTCAATCATGATGCCTGCCGTGCCTGCAAAAGCTCCGCTCCTGACGATGGCTCCCGCCATCTGACAGTCCTTAAATACCTAAGAGGCATTGCCCCCCAGTGATGGCACCCCCCTTGTGATGTCCCTGACCCAGCATGCCCCTGTTCAGTGATGTCACAAGGTGGCGGTGCCATCACTGGGTGGCAATGCCCCTTAGTTATTAAGGAACTGTCATGGCGGAGCTGTCAGACAGCGGGAGCCTTTTTTTCTGATTGGCGATGCCGGTGGGCATCATGATTGACAATGGATCTACATTGGGTGGCTTTTTTTTTTTTTTTTTTAAATAAAGGACTTGTCAAAAACTTCCTACTGTCTTTGTTTTTACACCACACTTTTTTTTGGGTGAATGAGTAGGGTTGCTATGTACCCCATACTCATTCACATGGAGGGACGAGGATCTGAAGGCCCCCTTGTTAATAGGAGCTTCCAGATTCAAATAAGCCGCCAACCCACAAACCCCCACATACACCAGCCAGGGTTGTGGGAAAGAGACTCTTGTCCCCATCAACATGGGGACAATGTGCTTTGGGGGGCAGAAGAGCCCACCTGTCCCAAAGCACCCCTGCCCAATTTTGAGGGCATGTGGCCTGGTACGGTTTGGGGGGGGGAGGCGCTCGCTCGTCCCTTCCCTTTCCTGTCCTGCTGGGCTGCTTGCTCAGATAAGGGTCTGGTATGGATTTTAGGGAGGACCCCATGCCATTTAAAAAAAAAAAATTGGTGGGGAGTTCCCTTCAAAATCCATAACAGACCCGAAGGACCTGGTATGGATCGGGGGAACCCCACACCATTTTTTTTCTTTTTTTTTTCATTGCCAGCTATTTTTTTTTTCACATTTAGCTGTCAGTGGGGAACCCTGCTCCTTAACAACTAGTACACATTCCATAAATACCACATGCCTCGGTCACTACTTTTATTTAATTACTTATTTCCTGCTGTGAATTGAGTTTAACGCTTGTTCATGCAGTATTTACCAAGCGTTTTCAGTGCAGAATGGTATAGTGAATTGACAGTTTCAGGATTGCATGCTGTATGTAGGGAAAATGTGTCTGGACACCTACATACCGCATGCAAGATGCTTTTGTGAATGGAGCCCGCCGTGTGGTGAAATATAGGAGCATATAAAACTGTGCAAGACTATAGACAAGGCTGGAGTTCAGCTTGAAAACTGCAGATTGGACGCTCTGAGATCCTCCCATTCTAGAGGAATAACAAGTACCAGCATATCCTGTAGTATTGCTTTATGCAGTAGTAGATCCTATATGGCCGTAGCATGATAGAGTAGGAGAAAAGGCAGACAGAGATATCAGGTGTCCTCTGATTTTCTTCAGTCCAGATCAGAAGATGATCTTTTTCTCACAAATGTACTGTATTTTTCGGGAACAGGAAGAATCATTCCAGTCATTACTAGGCCTTAACACAGCACAGTCTTCACTTCCTCCGGGACTTTGACTCTTCCGATCATCGGGCTGGCCCTTCCCCCAGAACCTGAAGGACAAAACAGACAATATTGATTAGACCAAGACAGGAACTGAGCAGAACTGGGACCTCAGAGATGCTTTAAAATGAGATCTTCAAGATGTGAGCCCAACTACTGTGATGGAATGCAAGAGAGCTGACCACACGCTACAATGCGATGGTACAATCTACTGAGCATCCTCCTAGATACTGTAGGTGCTAGAATTAGTTAAAATCAGTGCAGGTTCAATATAATTATTGTGTTAGGTAAATTTAGTTTGCTGACTGTATTCAGTGCAGCTGATTAATTAGGTCAGTTTAGTGTTCTGAGCTGCTGCCAGCCTAATAGCTCCCTCTGCTTTTCAGAAAGCTGTGATAACTTTCTGGATCATAGGTGTGGAGCTTTGCAGATGGCAGTATGAATATTTATACAGCCCCGGCCAGGGGAGGGCTGGCGGCCTTAGGTCTGGGGGGCAAGTCCAGTCAAGTGGCTCATTGAACCGCCAAATCAGCTCACCATCCATGGCCCACCTGGTTTTTCAATGCAGCCTCACCAGTGCCCATCAGTGCAGCCAACTCCAGTGCCCATCAATGCAGCCTGATCACTGGGGCAGGTTACATGGGGTGTATGGGGGGGAGCTGGGGGGTCAGCTAGGGGTGTCAGGGTCTCTCACCTCAGCAATCTCAGCTCAGCAAGTCCTTGCACGCCACGGTCTCCTGGGGTCAAGTTGCAGCCAGCGCCCAGCCCTGCAGCCCAACTCCCTGGCACGCCCTGCCTCTGTCTGCTTCCAAGAATCCGGTCCCAGGGAGTTGTAGTTTCCTCTATGCTGCTGTGTTTTCCACCCACCAGAAGCTTGAGTGCGGACTACAACTCCCAGAATGCAACAGCTAGTGGTCGCCCGCCAAGGCTATGCCCCCGGCCCGACTTCCTAGACCAGAATAAAAAAGAAAATGGTAGCGGGCAGGTGGCTGCCGGCCATTTTGAACATAGTTTAGGGTGGCCTGGGAGGCAATTTCCCCCCTGCCCCCTGGCCCAGCCCTCCCCTGGCCCTGGCCAATCCCAGGGTGCTGGGCCCTGAAGGCATGCTGAGTAACTGTATATATTCTCTGAGCACACTGAGCTTGGGGTCTTTTCCTGGAGAGGATTAGTCCAGCCTGGAGGGCTCGCTGCCATGTGCTTGCTGTTCCTGAAGCCTCAGGTGGATGAATGAGCGCATGGATGCTGAAGCTGCTGAGAGCTGACTGAGAGACTGTCTGCTGAAGAACAAGTCTGGTATCACTGGAGGAAAGTGTCACTTGAAAGGTGGACGGAGGCAACCTGCTTTCCCTGGACAATTTGTAAATACAGACTCCTGAGAGATCTTGGAGACTTTTGGGCTGCTGCCACCCCTCTTGTGCTAGAGAGTCAGCTATGTGTCTGCCAAAAGAGACATTGTCTGGTGTCTTGAAAAGCTTAGTTTATCAAATTCTTTGTGAAGGAACTATGCTGTTATTGTGCTAAAGAAAGAAGCTTGTGTTCTTTAACTGCTTCTACTACTGAGGAGCTAAGTCCAGTGCTGGAATAAGGTCATCCAATGGCCAGGAAAAAGATGCCAAACTGCTCTCCCCTCTTCCCTTAGGGTTAGGGTCAGGGCACCCCCATCCATGCAATAAACCATTGCACTCAGGGCAGTTTTCCCTCCTGCCCACCCTTGTCCCGACCTTGGCTCAGTCTATCTAGTTGCTTATATTACAAGCCAAGTCCACAGTTTGCTACCTGTAGGGGATTTTGCTTCAGCTCTACATTTGCCTATTTCTACTACAAGCCAAGTGGGAGTGTACTGGCCAGGGTAGCGCAGGGTTTGGGAAGTTATTCCTGGGGGGGGTAGGAGGGGCCAGGGTCCGAGGCTCAGTCCCTTGCCACCAGAAGAAAAAGCAGCTCCCACCCTCCCGCCCCTAATGTTTTGTGTTAAGTTATTGGTGATGTGTTATTTTGATTTTGAAGGACGGGGTGGCAGGTTGGGGATCTTTGGAGGCATTAGGAATTAAGAACAACATGGCAGAAGTGGGGAAAAATCTTGGTATGGGATCCTCAGTTGATGCCAGTTAACCGAGGTTTAACTGGTGTAGCGGACCCCCCATATTGGGGGTCGTTATGCTTAAATTTAAGGGGTAGCCTGAGCAAGTAGTTAGGCTCAGGCTGTTTGAATTCTTTAAATTGGTCTCTGCTCTGTTGTAATGTTGCCTGGCAGTACAGTTCCCTGTTGACCTATTGGTCACTCTGTCACCCAGGTCTCAGGTTGAACCACAGGTGGCAGTGCTATTGGGTGTCCTCTCTTGGCAGCCGTGCAGTGGGTGTGGTCTACACGCTGTGAATGCCGGGAGAGGGTACATAAGGGGCAAACGCCATTAGGCAGCGAGTTTGGAGGTGATACAGGGGACCTCTTGGTCCTAGGCATGTACCCCACATTCGGTGGCCCTCATGGCCAGGGGTGCGTGCGTGTGTGTTTGGTCTCGGGCACCTTTAGCCTGAGGCTGCATGGTTCCAGGTAGGCCCAGCACCTTTAGCTTAGGCCTACATTAGAAGAGGAGTCCCTGGGTGCCCAGGGAGGGGTGACTTGCTCTGAAGGAGAGGAAACCAGGGAAGGATCGGTCCCAAGGGGATGAGTGAAAGAAGTCACTGTATCAGGAGAGGCCTGGTTGCCTATCAGAGGGAAGGATTCCATATTCCGCCAAAAGCCTTGTAACGTGCCCCGCTGGCACCTAGGTTCTCAAGTGTTACAAGTGTCGGGAGGTTCGGGACTTGGAGGTTCATTATCCTGATCGTATCCCAAGGAAAATCACAAGTGAATGTTCCGTGCTCCACACCGGCTGCTAGAACCGTCAGAGGGGACTATCCGGGTGAGCAAAGCCCACTCGGGAATGAGTGGAGAAAAGTATCAGTTAAGTGCCGCGTGCCTGAACCTGCCTCCCTGTTCAATTCTCTATCTCCAACTTTCCTATCCGGTTACTATGCAAGAGAAATAAATATTTCTTTATTGGGTTTAATACTGTCTGGACAATGGCCTTCTTGAACTTTCAGAAAAAATAGACTTTTCCCTACATTCTAGGGACGAGAACCAACGGAAGGAGGTAACTCGCTGCAGGACCCAAAATCTGATAACACCGCTCACCTTCTTCACTAAGAAGGATACTGGGCTTGTGGCATGGTGTGTCCCATTCTGCTTGTGGAGGTAAGGGGGAGAAAACGATCTGTGTGCTACACTGGCATCGGGAGATGTGTATCAGCGTGGAAGGTGTAGAGTGGTGTTGTCCCCAAGTCGGCGCGGCCGTGACTGGGGACCTTGTGTGGACACACTGATACGGTTATAAATTTGGTTAGTGCCTCCAAAGATCCTCAACATTGGTTAACCCCCTTAGCGGTAATCCCCAGCCAGACTCGGGCTGCATCGCAGTATCCAGGGGAAGTAGTTTACCTTGTTCCCTGGATCCTGGGATGTCCTCCCGCAGTGTCTGCGAGCCGTGTCTCGCTCGATCCTCACTGCCGAGTGCCGATTGCCAAGCTCCGTTCCCTGCGACGGTGCGGCGCACGGGGACGGAGTTCAGCGCCAAATTCAAAAAGTGAAACACATAGTATAGATACAGTATACTGTAATCTTACAGATTACAGTACTGTATCAAATAATTACACATCCCCTTTGTCCCCAGTGGTCTGCCCAGTATATAATAAAAACTGTTCTTTCTGCCTGGAAACTGGAGATTGTCCATAGCAACCAAAAAGTGTCCCTTTATGTCAAAAGTGGTTTTAGAACAGCTAAAAAACAGCGACAATAAATTAGAATCACTTGCAGAATTGAGCGATAGCAATTTGTGGGGAAATTCGTCATCAAACACTAAATCTAATGACAGCGACAATTCTGCAACTGAGCAAATTTCAGTGTTTTTGATTTGATTACATTATTGAATAATTTTTATTATAATTACATTACATTTGTTATAATTATTTATAGTTATTTATTATATTATAATTTATGATTTTGTGTTTCAAACTTTAAAATACCCGGGATGTCTACTAGACTCTGGTTTGGTCAGGTTTAAGTAATTAATAACAAGAATTCCAGGCCTACAATACATAACACCACATTTCCATGCAAAATAATTGTACCGCTTTTGGTACAAAATTCCAGAAAGAATCATACCGCTAGGGAGGTTAAAATGTATTTGGGGGAAAATTGTGTTTTGTTAATAAAGGTTATGGTTTGAAATGTTTAATAAAATGGGCGGTGCAACCAATTTACTCCAAAACAGGTGTTGTCTGGTTATTTAATAGGTATGTAGGGGGGTGTAGAATTAAGAGGTAACACAGGCGGTTTGCATAGGCTATACCATAGTCAAGTAGTTCACTGTCCTAAACTTGTACATAGTTTATGTTTTTGGAGTATCTCAATCAATTCCCTCATCCCTATCCAAGTTCTCCAAACTTAAAAACAACATCCCTAGACTGGTTATTGTGGAAAAGTGTGGCTGAGATTGTGTGCCTGGCTATAGAACAGAGGTCTCAAACTGGTGGCCCTCCAGCTGTTGTAAAACTACAAGTCCCATGAGGCATTGCAAGGCTGACAGTTACAAGCATGACTCCCACAGGCAGAGGCATGATGGGATATGTAGTTTCACAACAGCTGGAGGGACGCTAGTTTGAGACCCCTGCTATAGAACAATCCACTGGGGAAGAACCTGGGAAAAGTTCTTGACTATGGTATAACAGATGTACTCTTTACTGCATACCCCACATTATACTCCATTTCCTTACCTACTGTACATCTAAGTAACAAGACCACACATCCATTTTGGAGTAAAACATAGGCCGTAGCAGCCTTATTTATTTAAAATACATAATTTATCAAAATCAACTCAAAAAACATAACAAACAACTGTTATTAGAAAACCATTACATCCTAGCGTTGGTCTTTGTAGGAACCTCAAATTACCATATTGTACAAACCTGGCACTGCGGTACCTCTCCATCTGTTCATAGGCCTCAAGCCGACAAGCTGGCTCAGAGACGACCACGGACCGCAGTGCTCCCATTATCAAAATATTCCAGCTAAACCTCGGTTAACTGGATATTGATTTAGGCTGAGGCCCAACTCACACAGATATAGAACACCTCATCCCGTTTAAATTGTGAAAAGAAAATATTGGAGAATTGAGCACCTAGGTGCTCTGGGATTTTAAACGGTGTTCAAAAAAAATAGCTTACATAGAGATATAAATAAAATTTAACAAGGTTTATTAAATGATTATAAAAAGAAAGAAACAGACAAGCATATTGTAAAAAAACATCCACAGAGTTAAATGATGAAGCAATCACAGCATGTGATAAACTGGCATCGAGAGTCACTCTACTAGTTTCGCTCACTAAGAGCTTCCTCAGGAGTTTATTGACAACGAACGCTGATCATACTAGAAGATAAAATTTGCATAAGTCAAACAGTGGATGTAAGGCACGTCCGTTGTACAAAAGACATAAAGAGCAATAAGTTGTGATACAACATAGTCAAACAAGAAACACATCATAGGTAATAAAGTATAATGGTATGAAGAAAAAATGTTATATATTAATAATCACAATCTGAATAACAGAATATAACTCACCACGGGACTCAAAGTCGCATATAGGCAGAGGGTCACAGAAACATACTAAAATTCCCAAAGATAAACAGGACCGACCACTATGGACAAACAAACCATCCCAGGCATCAAGGCCATAGAGAGCAAAGATAATAGAACAGAGTAGAACCTAAAAATTGGGTATAGCAAAAAGAAAATTGGTTGTCGGAACATAATCTCGGTATCTGACCTAGGTCAGAAGACATCGAGCACAGGTTCCAAAAATATATAATGAATAAACACATACCTGAAACAGACAGGTACAGCATGAATAATGCCAATTAGTTATTTTGATGACGATTTGTCTGGCTCAATCAGTCGCTCTTTTTCAGGTATGTGTTTATTCATTATATATTTTTGGAACCTGTGCTCGATGTCTTCTGACCTAGGTCAGATACCGAGATTATGTTCCGACAACCAATTTTCTTTTTGCTATACCCAATTTTTAGGTTCTACGCTGTTCTATTATCTTTGCTCTCTATGGCCTTGATGCCTGGGATGGTTTGTTTGTCCATAGTGGTCGGTCCTGTTTATCTTTGGGAATTTTAGTATGTTTCTGTGACCCTCTGCCTATATGCGACTTTGAGTCCCGTGGTGAGTTATATTCTGTTATTCAGATTGTGATTATTAATATATAAAAAAAATTCTTTATACCATTATACTTTATTAACTGATGTGTTTCTTGTTTGACTATGTTGTATCACAACTTATTGCTCTTTATGTCTTTTGTACAACGGACGTGCCTTACATCCACTGTTTGACTTATGCAAATTTTATCTTCTAGTATGATCAGCGTTCATTGTCAACACATTCCTGAGGAAGCTCTTAGTGAGCGAAACTAGTAGAGTGACTCTCGACGCCAGTTTATCACATGCTGTGATTGCTTCGTCATTTATCTCTGTGGATGTTTGTTTACAATATGCTTGTCTGTTTCTTTCTTTTTATAATCATTTAATAAACCTTGTTAAATTTTATTCATATCTCTATGTAAGCGATTTTTTTCGAACACCATTTAAAATCCCAAAGCACCTAGGTGCTCAATTCTCCAATATTTTATTTTCTCGGTTAACTGGAATACACCCTTAGGACCCATACCACCGATAGGTCCTGACCACTTGCTTTGAGGTATCTTCCTTCCCCCGCAAAGACCAACACCCGCCACCGCGCCCAAGGGAAACACCTTACCCTTGGGTGCCCCTCCACACCCTCAGAGCTCTTTGTATGCCATCTTGCAGTCCCAAGGCCCACATATCTGTCCCCACCTCATTAAGGTGCACACCATCCCCCCTAAGGTATCTTCAGGTGTCTACTTCCAGCTCTAAATGCCTCACCACCAACCCCCCATTTTTAATCACAAATCTACCTACATCCCTATTAATCTTCCTACGAGCCCTGTTAATACCCTCAATGGACCTCTCCATCCTCCAGGCGGTCCGAGCCACAATGTCGGACCACACAATTATCATGTCCGGGAAAGCCATACGAAGGCGCAAGAAATCAAACTTGATATCTCTGGTAACATCCAACATTGACCTCACCCCCAAATCATTACCACCTAAGTGCAAGATTAATACGTCAGGTGGCCTGTGCAAAACGTTGCACCTCCGGAACCATACTGCTCCACAGCATACCAGGAACTCCCAGACAGCGAACGCAGGCCTCCTGTCTTGGGAACCCCAGCTGCCGACCTTCAGGTCTAACATCAGCCCTCTCAGCCCCCCCAAAACACAAAAGAATGGCCCAGTATCCAGACCAATACGTGTGCCATATATGAAAGAAAAGAAAGACAAACAACCTCCATGACCTCCAGAAGCCCAACTAACAACATAGCTATTTACACTCCCCCCCTCAGCTCCCTTCATGCCAACCCCACCAGCAACTGAGGGTGAACCTACAGCCAGAATCTTCTAGACTCCCACCTGCCAATACACTTAACCGCCTCCACATCCATCCCAGACCTGGCCGCTTCTGTAGCCGCCCCTATCCAGGAATGAGTGAGAGAACTCCTTCTCCTGCAACCCCAATGCCCGCAAACACTTCCTGAATACAGAGACAAATTGATATCTAGATAAAGGAGCCCCATCTGCGTGTAACAAAAAGGAACCCGAGACTGCAGGGCGAACCTCCAAGTAACCCCTCACGGCCCCCACTGGACACAATGGCGAGCCCTGGATGGGGAAAACCTGTACCAACTTACCCTTACCCACCTGATCAGTCTTGGATCTCCTGAGCACCAATGAAACCCCATCCGATGTACACACCACCTCACTGGCCCAGATACCCCCATGTACCTGTGTTGATGGGCTAACCAACTCACCAATCCTAAAGGCTCCAAAAAAGGCCAACGAAAAAGCCACCCTGAACAAGGTGACCTCGTACCCCGACGAACACAAGCCTATTAACTGCCCCAAGACCACTTCTAGTATATCAAATGAGACCGGGCGCCTACCATCTCTGTGCTGTCCCACATGGCGGTACCCTTTGAACGCCTGTCACACCCAAAAGTCTTTTGTAAAATCTGGACACCCTTGCCATTTAAATAGAAACGCCAACCCCGCCAATTTTTTACTTAATGCGGACCTAGACACCCCGGCCTCCATGTTCCTGGAAAGAAAATACAATACCAGTAACTGGACATCTGAGCTCACCAGGTCAAGTCCTGCCTCCCGCACCAACTCCTGCCATTCCAGCCACACCTTCTTGTACGCTGCCCATGTAGCCCTACTCACCGAATTTTTAATCCAACCGGAGATTATTCCTACGGAATGTTCCACAGCCAGCCTGGACACGGGACCCCCTGTTGCTCCGCATCCGGCGCCAACTCTCGGAATCTGTCCCACTGAAAGCGAGACAGCGCATCAGCAATGACATTTTCCACCCCCGGAAGATGCACTGCATACACAAAGACATTAAGTTGCAAGCATCTCAAAACCAGGTGTTGCAGGAGCCGAACTACTGGAGGGGACGACGCAGACACTTTGTTAATCACCTGCACCACCCCCAAGTTGTCCCAATGAAAACGCACTTTCATATCCACACGCGCCCCACAGTTCCACAGCTAGCACCATCGGAAACAGTTCCAGCAGCACCAAGTTCTTTGTAAAGCCAGTGTCAATCCACGACTGTGGCCAGGGGTCTGCACTCTACCTACCCTGAAAGAAAGCCCCAAAGCCTGACCCTCTGGCCGCATCAGTGTAAAGCTCCAAATCAAAATTGCTGACTGGGCCAGACATCCACAATGCCCTCCCATTATAGAACTCCAAGAAGGAATGCCAAACTTACAAATCCTCCCTGTGTGCTTTAACCAAACGCACAAAGTCCTTGGGCGATCGGATCCCGGCCGTGCTAGCTGAAATCGTCTGCATAACACCCTGCCCATCGGGAGTATGCGGCACGCAAATTTAAGCTTCCCTAATAGCGACTGTAGCGCTTGAAGCTGCACCTTGCGCAGTCCCAGCATGCTCGTAACGTAATCTCCAGTTTGAGAGCCTCCAACTTGTCCAACGGCAGCCGACACTCCATTGCATCTGGGTCCAGGGCAATGCCCAAAAACGTGATAACCGTGCTAGGTCCCTCAGTTTTCTCAGGCGCCAATGGAATCCCAAACCGTTCTGCTATGTGTTCCAGAGTAGCTAATAGCAGAGCCTGGACGAGGCCAGACCCACACAAAGGAAGTCAGCAAGATAGTGAATAATGGAATTTACTCCTGACACATCCCTGACAACCCATTCCACAAAGGAGCTGAATTGTTCAAACAGAGCACAGGAGATGGAGCAACCCATCGGGTGGCACATGTCAACATAAAACTCCCCATTCCAGTGACACCCAAGTAAGCGAAAGCTGTCTGGGTGAACCGGCAACAGCTGAAAAACCGATTCAATATCGGCTTTTGCCATCAACGCCCCTTGCCCATACCGACGCACCCAATCCATTGCTGCATCGAAAGAAGTGTAGCTTACTGTACACTCCTCTGGATCAATTGTGTCATTGACCGACCCACCTTTTGGGAAGGAAAGGTGGTGGATAAGCCGGAATTTGTTGGGCTCCTTCTTGGACACGACCCCCAGCGGGGGCCCAGGGCAACTTCCTTGCGCAGTTTCTCAGAAACTACGTCCGAATGTTTCAGAGCTGACCGTAGATTCCGCGGCACCGGAGGGATAACCTCCAATAAACACGGTATGTGAAACCCCTCCAAATAACCCCCCTCCAACAAACGAGCCGCCCACTGTCAGGATACCTACCCAGAAACGGCCACATCCTTTCCACCATCACCGGTGTCCTCCCTTTTATGCGCACACTCTCCGGGACGACCTTTTCCCTGCTTAAAACATCTGGACTGCGTGTTAGAACCTCTGCAACTGGAACACTTATGCTTGTAGTGGCATGACCCCCCAAACTTGCATGTACTCTCATTTTACTGCCAGCAAACCCCCTTTTCTTTCTCGTACATCACGGGACACAGAGCGACATAGTCATTACTATGTGGGTTATATAGATACCTTCAGGTGCTGGCACTGGCAACTTCCAAAACCGGAAGTACCCTCCCCTATATAAGCCCTACCCATCTGGGAGTACCTCAGTTTTTTGCCAGTGTCTAAGGTGTTGGCCAAGAAGTAACATGTGTTTTTCACTGAGCTTGCGTACAGGTTCTTTTGGGCCTCAGTAAGCTATTCCGGATCCGACCAAAAAAGCTTCATAGCTAAACGGTTGGTACCCGGGCCTTGCAAGAGAAGAGCAAGGTTTTGCCTGTAATGCCTCTCTTAGGAGGGCTGGACCCTGGGATCCAGAGCTCTGGTCATACCCACGACCAAGATGTTTTCTGTGCAGGGTGCTATACAGGTCCAGGGGAGTGGAATCCTTGGGAACCCGGTCCCTGAAGGTTTAATTACAATGCCTGCCGTGATAGGTGAAGTTTGGGCTTCTGTGGACCAAACAGAGTCCTGCGGCGAGGAAAAGGTAAGTGGGGGCCCTCAGGAACTTGGTTCTATTGGGGGACCCCCAAGCCTAATTTGTCTTTCTGCCTGTTACCTAAGGTATTCCCGCTAATATCTGTGCATGCCTGTTACTACTAAGAAAATGTAAAAAAAATTAATAGTAGACAAGAAAAAAAAAAAAAAAAATGGTAAGACCGCAGTACCTGTGTTAAACACTAGAGGCCGCTATGGTTCTTTTTTCTTGTAATGTGGATTTTTTTTTTCCAAAGTCAAATCCAGGCAGTTGGTAAGTTCTCTGCTGGGAAGCTGTCTCCTCTGCCCTGTTGCTGCGCTCATCCATCCCCAGGCCCTGCGGCAGGGACCCTGGCTCCCATCTAGCTCCTTATTTTTTCAAAAAAGAGCGCCGAAGGCGCACGTGCCCGCGCGCGAGCGCGTGCACGCGCCTCTATACAGTATATAGAGGCGATCTGGAGAAAGGGGCGGGGCTGGTGGATGACGCTCGGTGTGCGCCGCGGCGCTACTGCGCATGTGCGGGCATCCAGCGTGTTTAAAAGCACAATCACAGCTGGCTATTGAAGTGCACAGACAGAGCTAGCAACAGAAATAAGGCACACAGAGGCGGTTGATGCAGGCATCCCCTAGAAAGGCACTTTAATAGGCACCAACTGTTATATAGCAGCCAAATTGTGCTAGACTATTATCAGTAAAAGTGGTGTATTACGGCTGGAATACCTCAGCTTTGGGCTTAGGAATATGCCGTCCAGAAGCTCCGGAACTAAATCTTCCAGGAAGCGAAGGGGGTCTCCATCGGGCTCTGAGGATCTTGGGCATGCTTCTGCTGCACCAGTCTCCCCTGAAGATTCAGAGGTTAGTGACCGTAGAGACCCCGCAGGAGTACCTGGTACTGTGGCTGTCCTCAGTTCACCTGCTCCTGTGTATGTAACAGAGGAGGTTTTTTCCTCAGCTCTGGGAGGATTAGAAGAGAGATTGTCAACATTGATCGCTGCCTCCCTGTCAGGGAAAGCACGCCCGATCTCCGTCTCCTCCTTCAGAGTACCTGTTAGCGGAGCAACAGTCCCATACAGGGATCGACCTGCCTGAAGGGGATCAGGATGAGGTTGATTCTGTTATAGAGGAATCAACAGTGGAGGAACCTTTCTCAGCATCCCAAGCTGAAAGATTATGGGTTCAGTCTCTGACTAACATGGTCCGATCAGCATTTAAAATGCACCTTGCGGAACCATCAACCACTACTGTCTCCTCGCTGGGGTCGCTAAAAGCTCCCCAGACTGTCTGTTCCTTTCCACTTCACCCTTTACTGGAAGGGCTCATTTACCAGGATTGGGAACATCCTGATAAAATATTTACTCCCCCCAAGAGATTTCCGGTGGTCTATCCCATGGAGGAGAAGTTCATCAAAAAATGGAGGGTCCCTACAGTGGACGCAGCCATCTCTTGTGTGAATAAATCTCTGACATGTCCAGTAGATAATGTCCAAATGTTCAAGGACCCAATAGATAAAAAATTGGAGTCCTTATTAAAATCTGCTTTTTCTACAGCAAGCTTGGTGACACAACCAGCAGTGGCAGCTATTGGGGTCTGCCAAGCAGTGAAGGATCAGTTGAAACAGGTCTTAAGGGACTTGCCAGATCAGCAGGCCCTTGCCCTAGCTGATCTACCTAGAGCCTTATGCTTTGCGGTTGACGCCATAAAGGATTCAATCCATCAGGCCTCCCGCCTTACGCTGTCTGTAGTACATATGCGCAGGCTTCTATGGCTCAAAAACTGGTCTGCTGAAGCTCCCTGTAAAAAATTGCTGGTTAGCTTCCCATTTCATGGTGAACGCTTATTCGGGGAAGACCTGGACAAATATATCCAGAAAATTTCCAGCGGTAAAAGTACACTCTTGCCGGTTAAAAACAGAGTTAGAGGTCCCTCTTTTAAGAGGCCTGCTTCTCCAGTCCCTGGGGCATCGGCTGTGAAACAGTTCCGACGGCCTCCTCAGTCAAATCCCGGGGGTAAAAATCAGGGACAATCGCAGGGTAATAAGAAACCCTGGGTCAGGAGAGGTACAAAACCTCCCCCAAAGTCAAATTCATGAAGGGTTTCCCCCACTCAATCGGGTGGGGGGAAGACTCCAGTTGTTCGCAGAGACCTGGCGGGACACGATCAGAGACAGATGGGTGCTCTCCGCAGTAAGTCTGGGATACAGATTGGAGTTAAAAGACTCTCCTCCTTCCCATTTTATGAGGTCAAACGTGCCAAGGGATCCCCGGAAGAGAGAGTCCCTCCTGTTGGCACTAGAACAACTATTGCTCCAAGGAGTAATTATGGAGGTTCCCCTGGAAGAATGGGGGTTCGGATTTTACTCAAACCTCTTTACAGTCCCGAAGCCAAACGGGGACGTGAGGCCCATATTAAATCTAAAAGGGCTAAACAAATTCCTGCATATCAGGACTTTCCGGATGGAGTCGATCCGATCGGTGGCCACTGCCCTACAAGGGGAGGATTGGTTAGCCTCGATCGACATCAAAGATGCTTATTTGCACATTCCCATCTTTCCAGTCCACCAAAAATTTCTACGCTTTGCAGTAGAAGGGCGCCATTTTCAGTTCAGAGCCTTACCCTTCGGTCTGGCCACAGCACCACGAGTGTTCACAAAAATTCTGGCCCCATTATTGGCCAATCTAAGAACACAAGGTGTAACGATAATGGCATATCTAGACGACTTGTTGCTGATAGACCACTCAGTGAAAAAACTAGAAGTGGTCGTTCACAAGACAATCAAGTATCTGGAATCTCACGGTTGGATTATCAACCGAGACAAGTCAGCCCTAAAACCAGTCAAAAGTCTGGAATACTTGGGGCTAAGGCTGGATTCAGGCCAGAGAAAAATATTCTTGCCTCGAGAAAAGGTGTTGTCTTTGAGAGATTTGATCCACCTAGTGGGTACAAAAAGACAGCCGTCCATACGCCTGTGCATGAGGCTGCTGGGAAAAATGGTGGCATCATTCGAAGCAGTACCCTACGGTCAATTCCATTCAAGGAATTTGCAAAGGGCCATACTGTCAGCCTGGAACAAAAAAGTTCAGGCCCTAGACTTACCAATGTCCTTGTCCCCTTCCGTTCGCAAGAGCCTCCGTTGGTGGTTGGTTCTCCAGAATCTGGAAAAAGGGAAATCCTTCAGTCCGATTTCTTGGAAGGTGGTCACTACAGATGCCAGCCTTATAGGCTGGGGAGCAGTACTGGAGCAATGGTCTCTCCAGGGCAGATGGTCGGATGCAGAAAAGGCCCTGCCCATCAATCTCTTAGAGATACGAGCAGCCCGGTATGCCCTAGTAGCATGGACATCCAAACTCCAAGGGTCCCCTGTCAGAATTCAATCAGACAATGCCACAGCAGTGGCAAATATCAATCATCAGGGTGGCACCAGGAGTCGTGCAGCCCAGAGGGAAGTAAATTACATCCTGAAATGGGCAGAAAGATATGTCCCAGCCATATCCGCGGTATTCATTCCAGGAGTGGAGAATTGGAAGGCGGACTTTCTAAGTCGCCAACAATTATGCCTAGGGGAATGGTCCCTTCACCCCGAGGTTTTCCGGACAATATGTCAGCGGTGGGGAACACCGGATGTAGATCTGCTAGCATCCAGATTCAACACAAAGGTGGACAGGTTTGTCTCTCGGACAAGGGATCCCCTAGCTTGCGGCTCGGATGCCCTAGTGTTCCCTTGGGATCAGTTCAAGCTGATATATGCATTCCCACCGCCACAATTGTTACCTCGATTACTCCGCAGAATCAGGGTAGAAAAGAAACCAGTGATTCTGGTGGCTCCAGCGTGGCCCCGAAGAGCATGGTACGCAGAGATTGTAAAAATGTCAGTGGGGAGTCCTTGGACTCTCCCACATCGTCCGGACCTGCTTTCGCAAGGACCAATATACCACCCTTCCTTACCAGCCCTAGGTTTGACGGCCTGGCTATTGAAGCCCACATTCTAAAAAAGAGAGGGCTCTCTAATCCTGTGGTATCTACCATGATCAATGCCAGGAAGCCGGTATCCAGGCAGATCTACTATAGAATCTGGAAGGCGTACATCGCGTGGTGTGAGGCCAAGAAATGGCATCCACGTAAGTACGTAATAGGTAGGATTCTGGACTTCCTACAGTGGGCTGTAGATAGGAAGCTTGCCTTGAGTACTATCAAGGGTCAGATTTCGGCCTTGTCAATATTTTTTCAAAGGCCCTTGGCTTCGCATTCACTAGTCAAAGCCTTTATACAAGGAGTGATGCGTATTAGTCCTCCGGTTAATATTCCCATATGTCCATGGGATCTAAACCTGGTTCTGTCGGTTCTACATAAACAACCATTTGAACCATTACAGCATATTTCCTTGGTTCTTCTCACCAGGAAATTGATTTTTCTAGTAGCCATTTGTTCGGCTAAAAGAGTGTCGGAATCAGGGCCGTTGGAACAGGACAGGCAAAACAAGCAATTGCCTGGGGCCCCAGCTGGCCTGGGGCCCCAGCCTAGGATGCCTGCCTGCTGCCTGTCACTGTCCTGGATTTCCAATGCCGCCCTGGGTCGATCTAAATCAAATGCAGGATCGATCTGACAGTGGCTGTGGACCCCCCTAGCCTAGCTAGCTAGCACTGTCTCTGCTGGTTGCTACGTGAAGCCCGCTTGGCTTGTAGCAACCAGTGACGTCACTAGCAGAGCAAGAGAGAGGCAGAGTTGTGCCTATCACAGGCAGCGGAAGAAAGATCTTCTAGCTAGCTCCGCCTCCGAGTCCACCCTCCTCCTCCTCCTCCTCCTCCTCCTCCTGCTCTGTCCTCGAGGCACACTGTCCAGCCACTCAGCCAGGCACTCAGGCAGCGGCATGCTGAAGTCTGAAGAACATAGAAAGACGTGACAGAGTGAGACAGATTTCAGCCAGCTGTAGAAAGCAGGCAAGTAAGCATTGCTCACTCACCATTGTCAGCACAGCACTGACCAACACATCATAAGGGGTGGGCACTGCACTGGGCAGGACTGGAGCAGTAGTCAGCTCTGAGGGGTTCATGCTGGGACCTGTAGTTCTTCACTTTTGGGGGGGGGGTCACATGATTTCCAGTCCCAGCATGAACCCTCCCTGCCCTGCCAGGATAGGACACACAAACACATCCTAGCAGGGCAGGGAGGGTTCATTGTGGGACTTGAAATCATGTGACCCCCCCCCCCCCCAAAGTGAAGAACTACAGGTCCCAGCTGAACCCCTCAGGACACACAAACACATCCTAGCAGAGCAGGGAGGGTTCATGCTGGGACTTAAAATCATGTGACCCCCCCAAAAATGAAGAACTACAGGTCCCAGCATGAACCCCTCAGAGCTGACTCCTGCTCCAGTCCTGCCCAGTGACCACCCTTATGTGGGCACTGGGCAGGACTGGAGCAGTAGTCAGCTCTGAGGGGTTCATGCTGGGACCTGTAGTTCCTCACTTTGGGGGGGGGGGGTCACATGATTTCCAGTCCCAGCATGAACCCTCCCTGCCCTGCTAGGATGTGTTTGTGTGTCCTCTCCTGCCAGGATAAACTGTATCGCTATGCTGTGGTTCCTGTAGGCTTTGCGGGGGGGGGGGGGGCCTCCAAGTCCATTTTGCTTGGGGCCCCCAAATTCCTTCAAACGGCCCTGGTCGGAATTAGCAGCTATGTCCTGTAAAGAGCCATATCTGGTTATCCATAAGGACAGAGTAGTGTTACGTCCTCATCCAGCCTTTCTTCCTAAGGTGGTATCGAGGTTTCATTTGAACCAAGATGTGGTTCTTCCTTCTTTTTTCCCCAAACCTAGTTCGGTAGAGGAAAAGTTATTGCATTCTTTGGATGTAGTAAGAGCAGTTAAAGCTTATCTAAAAGCCACTGCTCAGATTCGCAGAACGGATACTTTGTTTATTCTGCCGGAAGGCCCCAGAAAGGGTCAGGCAGCGTCAAAATCTACTTTAGCCAAGTGGATTCGACAGGTCATAATGCAAGCCTATGGCTTGAGAAGGAGACCGCCTCCGTTCAAAGTTAGGGCGCACTCCACGAGAGCAGTTGGAACTTCATGGGCAGTGCATCACCAGGCCTCCCTGGCTCAGGTCTGTAAGGCCGCAACATGGTCTTCAGTACACACGTTTACTAGGTTCTACCAGGTGGACGTTAGAAGTCAGGAGGATGTCGCCTTTGGGCGCAGTGTGTTGCAGGCCGCAAAAGATCCTCATGTCTGATAGCGCTCAGCTTATGTATGGTGTATCCCCCCCCTCATTGGGCATTGCTTTGGGACGTCCCACATAGTAATGACTATGTCGCTCTGTGTCCCGTGATGTACGAGAAAGAAAATAGGATTTTTATAACAGCTTACCTGTAAAATCCTTTTCTTGGAGTACATCACGGGACACAGAGCTCCCACCCCTCTTTTGGGGACACTTATTGCTTTGCTACAAAACTGAGGTACTCCCAGATGGTAGGGGCTTATATAGGGGAGGGTACTTCCGGTTTTGGAAGTTGCCAGTGCCAGCACCTGAAGGTATCTATATAACCCACATAGTAATGACTATGTCGCTCTGTGCCCCGTGATGTACTCCAAGAAAAGGATTTTACAGGTAAGCTGTTATAAAAATCCTATTTTTCTTACCTGCCGATTGTCCAAGGGAAGAAGTTCCACCGGCCCCTCCTTGAAAAAACTGAATCGGTGCCCTCGCCGAGGTCATAAGCCGCATCCACAGACTTATATCTTTATGATCCCACCGCAGGTCCGGTCGAACTGCTCTCCTCTGTCTGAACTGTTCATCATATCGGAGCCACCCTGTGCCCCCCCCGTAGACCCTGTATGCCTCTCTGATTGCATCCTGGTAGCAAAAGAGCGCCAAACAATGTTCATGGTTCTTTTGCCCTATCACACCTGCAACCAATTTGTGAATGTCCGCTAAATAAGCCTATTCTTTTTTTCCTCTTCCTCCTTTTTTGAATCGTCCGGCTTCACCCTATCCAGGTTGAACTTCTCCAACGGCAACAGTGAGAACATCTCCACATACTCACCTTTCCATATTTTCTCCCTCACCTCAGGTTTCAGGTGAGCCCCTAGAGGTCCTTCATAACACACATAAACCTCACATTTTGCTGAATCAGCCAACTTAATGACATCCTGTTTCGCAGCAGGGTCATCAGTACCCCCCGCCTTTGCGGTTACTTGTAGCCCTTGACTTGCTACCACGCCTCCTACCGCCTGATTTGCAGCTGCAGGTGGAGCAGCCCCGATCCGGGGAGCAGGGGCCCCAACTGGCCCCCCTCCCAGCGTAACCCACACCACTGCCAGACTGGCAGCCACCGCGTCCCCCTTTTCAAGCTGGCTGACCAAGCTTTTGAGCCCCACAAGGAACCCCTGCAAGTTATCCTTCCCCACACTAACACCAATGGGCGCCTCGCTCCCCCTAGCCTGCCCACTCCCAGAGTCCCCTGCCACTGCAGCCCCCCCATCACTACCATTAGGCCCACGGTCCCGGCCATTACCCCCAATCTGACCCTGTGAAGGAATGTACACCCGTCCCGGACACCTGTGGCACCGAAGGAAGGTGACCGGCTGAGGAGGTAGTTTGCCCAGTCACCGCTGCCACCAACATCCCACGCCGAGGCTTCATGCCTGCCAGAGACACCCGGGGGGCGGAGCCCGCGCCTTACGACTCCACACGCCGCTGCTACCAGTGCATTCTCATCTGCCCGCTGTTGCCAGTACTATCCTGCTTCTGTCTGCTATCCACCAGCTGTATACGAGCCCACCTACTTACTGAAGACTATTGACAACCTCTCCTGCCTGGCGTTGATACCCGCTCTGCTACTGGCAAGACCTACAGGCACTCCAGCCACTCTGCACTCCTACACCTTCTGTTCCCACTACCAGAGGTGCAAGAAAGGCCTTCCTCATCTGTTCAGGCTCTGCTACCAGATACATGATAGGCATGCAGAGGATGACAGTGGTTAGAAGGCTCAGGGTTGCCAACAGCATCTGCCATGTGAAGTGAAGTGCGGCCTGGCCGGTCCACACCCAAGTGGGCAGCTTCCTGAAGAGGTAGAAGTAGGCCCTGCTCTCTCCCCACTACTCCAGAACCTTTCCCTACCGCTGCTACTGTCCCTGTCAGACAAGGAACCTGTCCCTAACCTGTCCACTCGCATAAAGCATGCCAAACCCAGGGGCAAGAATCTTCAATAGACTCTACCTGACTGGCCGCAGGAACATGTGGGGCATGTGCAGTGGCAGCTGGTGCTCAAACAAACTGAAAGATTCTGAAAAAAACCCCCATCAAACGCAGTAACTGTGCCATCAAACACAGTCACTGTGCCTACAAACGCAGCCACTGTGCCATCAAACGCAGCCACTGTGCCATCAAACGCAGCCCTGTGCCATCAAACGCAGCCACTGTGCCTCTAAACACTGCCGCTGTGCCCTAAATGCTGCCACTGTGCCATTAAACGCTGCCACTGTGCCCCCAAATGCTGCCACTGTGCCCATTAAACGCTGCCATTGTGCCATCAAATGCAGCCACTGTGCCATCAAATGCAGCCACTGTGCCCCAAACGCTGACACTGTGCCCATTAAACACTGCCACTGTGCCCTAAATGTTGCCACTGTGCCATTAAACGCTGCCACTGTGCCTCAAATGCTGCCACTGTGCCCATTAATCGCTGCCACTGTGCCCCCCGCCTGCCCGGCACTTACTCTGTTTCGGGAGGGCAGCGGGTGACGGCGGCAGGTGGCGAGCGATGTCCGGTGTCCTCCATGTCTTCCCGAACTCAATGTCTTCTCCCGCCCGCCCTCTCCTATGATTGGACACCTGATAGGCGGCGTCCAATCACAGCGCCTGTCATTTCAGCCAATCAGGTGACAGGTAACAGACCCGAGCACCTGATTGGCTGAGAGGCGGGTAAGTGTTAGGAAAGCAATTCATTCGCTTTCCTAACACGCAGCTGAGTGAACAGCGAACACCCAGCATGGCGCCCACTGTTCACTGTTTTGGACCCTATTAGAGCCTACGGCTCTAATCAGGTGCTTCCAAAAAAAAGCCTGCCCCTGTAAATCATGATTCTATCTATGGTGAGAGAGGTGGCAGGAGAGAGGGGGCGGCGCCCGTGCACCCTTTAACCCAGGAGCTTTTGAAGGAAACGAAGTGGAATATTCTGCAATGGCCGAGTCAATCACCTGATCCCAACCCCAATTGAGCATTTCACTTGCTGGAGGCAAAACTAAAGGCAGAAAGACCCACAAACAAATAACAACTGAAGACAGCTGCAGTTAGAGCCGGGCAAAGTATCAGAAAGGAGGAAAGCCAGTCTTTGGTAATGTCCATGGGTTCCAGATTTCAGGCAATCATTGCCAGTAAAGGATTCTCAACAAAATAATAAAAATGAACATTTTATTTATGATTAGATTCATTTGTCCAATTACATTTGAGCCCCTGAAAATGGGGGGGGGGACTGTGTATAAAAATGGTTGCAGTTCCTATAATTTGTACTTGATATTTATGTTCAACCCCCTTGAATTAAAGCTGAAAATCTGCACTTCAAATTCATTTGGATTGTTTTATTTTAATTTTATTCTGGTGGCATACAGAGCCAAAAGTATGAAAATTGTGCCTGTGTCCAAATATATATGGACCTAACTGTATATCAGGAAGTCAGTGAGTTCTGGAACAGGAAAGTATTAAGGATATGAAAACATTCACAATTGACAAAAGTTTCACATCCATCCAGAAATTGATATATTTCACTTTGATGTACCATAGATATTAGAATACTCTCCTTTCACTCACACCAAGAGGCAAGCAAGAGGGAGCACATTAAGTATCTACATCCAGAGAAGAGGCGGCAACCCACTAGTCCTGTCCGTGGATATCCCCATTTTTTCACCATTTCACCATGTGGACTTAAAGGGGTTGTAAAGGTCCAAGTTTTTTCACCTTAATGCATTCTATGCATTAAGGCAATGGTTCTCAACCTGGGGGTCGGGACCCCCTCGGGGGTCGAATGACGATTTGCCAGGGGTCACCGAATCCTGGACTGTTCCTGAAGCCCGCACTGCTCTCCCATCCTTTTTGCATCCGCCCAACAGGGCTGTCCCTGGATCCTGTGGCCACCCACTCAGCCTCTTCGCAGCGGCCCATTCAGTTCACGGCATGGGTGGGGGGCAGACAATAGAGGTCAGCTGACTGGTGAGGAATGTGAAGTGGGAGGGGCTGGAGGAGACCCCATCTCCTGATTTCGGCATAGGTGTCGCTCCTACGAGACACCACAAAGTAACAAAGACACAGTGAAGCCGGAGACAAAGTGAATAACACTACCTGTTATTATAGTTGCCATTAAAAGTCCCCACTACAGTTCTCAGATCAGCAGATGACCTTAATCAAGAGAACCTAAGTTGGCTGATCAGAACTCCCCTCAGCACTGCCACTGATCCCATCCCCCACCAGCGCTGCCACTCATCCCATTACCCCCCCCCCCCCCCCCATCTAGGAGTAAGAAAAGGAATAAAAATAGAGAATACATGGAAGGGAGAAGAAAAGAGGGGGGGGGGGACAAAGAAAAAGGGAGAGAAAGAACAAGAAAGACGGCTAGAGAGAGAAATGGCAGAAAAAAAAAATAGGATAGAGAGAGATAAAGGGGAAAGAAAGGAGAACAAAGAGAGTGGATTAGGGGCGCAAATTACTTTTCTTGCCTTGGGTGCCGACAACCCACACTACGAAAATTATTTTACTGTTGGGGGTCCCCACAACTTGGAAAATTTTATCAAGGGGTCACGGCACTAGAAGGTTGAGAACCACTGCATTAAGGTGAAAAAACATCTGAGGATTAGCGCCCCCCCCCGAGCCCCTGACCCCCGCGCCGTGAATGCGCTGGCTTTTCGGCTGGACTTCTTGGCTCATTCATTGGTTGATTGAAAGCAGCGCAGCCATTGGCTCGCGCTGCTGTCATTCACATCCAATGACGCGGCGCACGGGGGGGGGGCGGGACAGAGTGATACAGTGAGCGGCTATAGCCGCGGGCTGTGTCACGGGAGCGCGCCCGCAAAAACTACCCACCATGCTCGCTCGCTCACATGAAAGTGAATAGTTCTTGCGGGCAGGAGCCCAGACAGCCACCGAGGGACCCCAGGAGACCAGGTTCGGGGCCACTCTGTGCAAAACGAGCTGCACAGTGGAGGTAAGTATAACATGTTTGTTATTTTTATTTTAATTTTATTTGCCTTTAGTGTTCCTCTAATTCATTATATAGCATTTTTTAAACAAATTATATGCAGCGCGACTTTGTTGATTTATATTTGTTTTATTGTGCTAATTTTACATGATTAAGGCCCCTTTCACACTGAGGCGCTTTGCAGGCGCTATTGCGTTAAAAATAGCGCCTGCAAAGCGCCCTGAAAAAGCCGCTACTTTGTATACTGTGTGAAAGCCAGAGGACGTTCACACTGAAGCGGTGTGCTGGCAGGAGGGTAAAAAATTTTACTATTTATGGACCCCTCTCAGCTCCCATCCATGGACCCCTCTCAGCTCCCATCCATGGACCCCTCTCAGCTCCCATCCATGGACCCCTCTCAGCTCCCATCCATGGACCCCTCTCAGCTCCCATCCATGGACCCCTCTCAGCTCCCATCCATGGACCCCTCTCAGCTCCCATCCATGGACCCCTCTCAGCTCCCATCCATGGACCCCTCTCAGCTCCCATCCATGGACCCCTCTCATAGCTCCCATCCATGGACCCCTCTCAGCTCCCATTCATGGACCCCTCTCAGCTCCCATTCATGGACCCCTCTCAGCTCCCATCCATGGACCCCTCATCTCAATTGACAGTCCCAGCTCCTGTTAATGTCATCTCCCACTGATTCCATGTCCCCCCCATGGAAGTGACAATCCCAGCTCCACTGATTTCCTCCTGTCTTGTCCCATTCATGTGTATATAGAAGTGTGTCTTTCCTCTCTTCCCTCCATCTCTCCTCCAGGCTGCTCCCCCTCTCCTCTCCATTCCTCTGTCTTCTCTTCCAGGCTGTGACTTTCCCTCTCCTGCATTCCTCTCTCCTCCACCACCTCCTGCTGCCTGCACTCTATTCCCGGCTCCGTGCTCTCCAGCATTGGCTGAGCCTGCCTGGAAGAGTGTCAGCGGCTGCCCTTCTCCCGATCCCTGGTACCTTGCTGCAGTAATCCGGCTCAGAGCCCGCTGATCAGAAGAAAGAGGCGGAGAGCGGCTCCGGGCTGACTCACCATATTCGGCACCTGCTTCACTCTGCTCTGCGATAATCCCCGGATTCCCCGCCATGTACCGGCATGTTCAGTCACTGTCTCAGGCGCCCTGTGATTGGGCGTATGGGGTCATGTGCGGTGGCGGGGCTGGCCTGTCCACGATCGCGGTAGATCCTGGAGTCCCGCCTCCACCCATTCAGTCTCCTGCACCCTGTGATTGGGCGAAGGTGGGACTCCAGGATCTACCGCGATCTTGGACAGGCCAGCCCCGCTGCCGCACATGACCCCATACGCCCAAGCTTAGTGAAGGATTGGCTCAGGCTGCTCTAGTCCTGCAAAGGGAACGGCGTTCCTGCTGTGAAAAAAGTGCAGGGACACCGTTCCCACATGGCCCCGCAGGACTCTAGCCCTGGTTTTCTGGGTGAAAAAATATTGTGAAGCTCTGGGTGGAGTGAATTAATGCCTCAACAATGTGTTTTCATCCCAGGAATCCATCGATGTGCCACCTTTTCTGATCATTTTGCCAGATCCTAGTTCTGGAGATATGTGAGAAGGGTTTGTAATATTTGAGATTTCAGTGTACTTACTTTGGAGTTGTGTTATAAGGTGTTCCATCCACCCATCTCCAGGTTCCATCCTCCTCCATTAGACCGATCCACAAGGATTTGTCTTTTTTAATCCTACACAGATATTTCTTAGAAAAAGACAAAATATAGAAGTTATTAGAAAATTACCGTATTTATCGGCGTATAACACGCACCCCAAGTTAAGGAGGGAATTTTAAGGAAAAAACTTTTAGGAGGGAAGTGTAAGGAAAAAAACTTACATCTAAATGCCCATCAATGCAGCCTTATCAATGTCCATCTGCAGCCTTGCCCAGTGTCCATCTGCAGCCTTGCCCAGTGTCCATCTGCAGCCTTGCCCAGTGCCTTTGCAGCCTTGCCCAGTGTCCATCTGCAGCCTTGCCCAGTGAATTGGCAAACTTGCCCTGATTTAAAATTGGCGCAGATTTCCACCTACTGTGAGCGGAGCCGAGATACAGAAAGCCGAGTGTACTTCGGCTAGACTCGGCTCTGCTCACAGTCCCGCCCATCTCCACTGATTGCGAGAGGAGCGGGCGCCGCTGACATACACAAAGCCAAAGTACACTCGGCTTTACTCGGCTCCTCTCGCAGTCAAGCCCACCTCCACTGATTGCGAGCGCCGCTGACATACAGAAAGCGGAGTGTACTTCGGCTAGACTCGGCTCTGCTCACAGTCAGGGGCGGGACTGCGAGAGGAGCCGAGACTAGCCGAAGTACATTCGGCTTTCTGTATGTCAGCGGCGCTCGCAATCAGTGGAGGTGGGCATGATTACGAGAGGAGCCGAGTAAAGCCGAGTGTACTTCGGCTTTGTGTATCTCGGCTACGCTCACTCACGATCAGCAGGGGATCGGCGGGGATCGGCGTATAACACACACCCACGATTTTCCCCTGATTTTAAGGGGAAAAAAGTGCGTGTTATACGCCGATAAATACGGTAATTATTATACACACAATGGCTGATTGTGAAACCTTATCAGGTGGTTATATAGATGAATTTACGATATCTGGAAATTAGGAATATTTTGATTAGGTGATGCCAGGCCTGGACTGGGACAAGAAATAGGCCTGAGCATTTAAAAACTGGGCAGCCCAGTCCCTTGGGGGAGTAGGTCGGAGATGTGGGGCGGGCGTTCGCCTGGGCGGTTGGTGACCAGATATTTATCCAGAGAATCATCCCAATACAGCAAAGAGACATCCCCAGATCAGCAAAGAGACATCCCCAGACCAGCAAAGAGACATCCCCAGACCAGCAAAGAGACATCCCCAGACCAGCAAGGAGACGACACCAGACAAGTAAAGAGACATCCCCATACCAGTAAAGAAACATCCCCAGACCAGCAAAGAGACGCCCCCAGACCAGCAAAGAGATGGCCCCAGACCAGCAAAGAGACGGCCCCATACCAGCAAAGAGACAGCCCCATACCAGTAAAGAGACAGCCCCATACCAGTAAAGAGACAGCCCCATACCAGTAAATAGACAGCCCCATACCAGTAAATAGACAGCCCCATACCAGTAAATAGACAGCCCCATACCAGTAAATAGACAGCCCCATATCTGTAAAGAGACAGCCCCATACCAGTAAAGAGACAGCCCCATACAGACAGCCCCATACCAGTAAAGAGACAGCCCCATGCAGACAGCCCCATACCTGTAAAGAGAGAGCCCCATACCAGTAAAAAGACAGCCCCATACCAGTAAAGAGACAGCCCCATACCAGTAAAGAGACATCCCCAAACCACTCCCTTTCCCTGCCACTACAGAGCGGGACTTTGGATGTAATGCACTGGAACATATTCGATTTTTTATCCACTGCACTCCGGCGGGTGTTAGGAGAGAGGCTGCTGTCTCCTTCAGTGTAGCTATACCTCCAGCGTGGCCGGCCCGCGCATTGTCTGTCCCCTGCATGTGCTTCCTGCATGTCACAGGAGCCTTCTCTCCCACCTCCTTCTACACCTGGAAGTGTGCTGGCGCCGCCCCTGCTTTAGAAATGCCCGTATAGCAGGAGGTGAGCGGCGGCCGCGGTCTGTGTTAACCCTGACCGCGGTCGCCGCTTACCTCCCGCTGTGCGGCCCAGTCATCAAAAGGCCGCTCTTCCTACACCATGCAGCCCAGGGACCGCGGCCCACCGGGCAAACGCCCGGTGTGCCCTATGGCCAGTCCGGGCCTGGGTGATGCCATTCTGCAACACCCACCGGAGTGAATAGGAAACACAATTGTCCCCACAGCTCTGAGCTCCAATCTTACCATACAAGCTTAGAAGGAGTACTAATGCCGCGTACACACGATCGGAATTTCCAACAACAAATGTTCGATGTGAGCTTTTGGTCGGATATTCCGCCCGTGTGTAGGCTCCATCAGACATTTGCTGTCAGAATTTCCGACAACAATTGTTTGAGAGCCGGATCTCAATTTTTCCAACAACAAAAGTTCTTGTCGGAAATTCCGACCGTGTGTAGCCATTTCCGACGCACAAAAGTGCTTGAATGCTCGGAATCAATTTGACGCATGCTCGGAATCATTGTACTTCATTTTTCTTGGCTCGTCGTAGTGTTGTATGTCTCCGCGTTCTTGACCACCGAAATTCCCGAGCAACATTTGTGCGACCGTGTGTATGCCAGACAAGTTTGAGCCAACATCCGTCGGAAAAAAATCCACGGTTTTGTGGTCGGAATGTCCGATCGTGTGTAGGCGGCATAAGAGTCATTTATGAGGGTCAGTGACTCTGATATGTGGACATTACTGAAGTCTTTTTTTCACTTATAAACCTTTTATTGTTGCTTATGTCTGTTTTTGTAACATATTTTCGATAAATAATTTCTGCACCTTGATTTTTCATTTAATTAAAACAATGCTTAACCACTTGACAACTGGGCACATAACCCCCTTCCTGCCCAGGCGAAATTTCAGGTTTCAGCGCCGTCACGCTTTGAATGACAATTGCGCGGTCGTGCGACGTGGCTCCCAAACAAAATTGACGTCCTTTTTTTCCCACAAATAGAGCTTTCTTTTGGTGGTCTTTGATCATTTCTGCGGTTTTTATTTTTTGCGCTATAAACAAAAATAGAGCGACAATTTTGAAAAAAACACAATATTTTTTATTTTTTGCTATAATTAATATCCCATTTTTTTTTTTAAAAAACTATTTTTTTCCTCAGTATAGGCCGATACGTATTCTACATATTTTAGGTAAAAAAAAAATCGCAATAGGCGTATAGTGATTGGTTTGCGCAAAAGTTTTAGCGCCTACAAAATAGGGAATAGAATTATGATTTTTTTTTTATTATTTTTTAATTTATTTTTTTACTAGTAATGGCGTCGATCTGCGATTTTTTTTTTGTGACTGTGACATTACGGCGGACACATCGGACACTTTTGACACATTTTTTGGACCATTCACATTTATACAGCGAACAGTGCTAAAAATATGCACTGATTACTGTATAAATGTGACTGGCAGGGAAGGGGTTAACCACTAGGGGGCGATCAAGTAGTTAATATGTTCCCTGCTAGATGTTCTTACTGTGGGGGGGAGGGGACTGACTGGGGGAGGTGACTGATGGTTGTCCCTATGTACAAGGGACACACCATCCGTCTCCTCTCCCCAACAGGACGTGGATCTCTGTGTTTACACACAGAGATCCACGTCCCTGGCTCTGTGACAGCCGATCGCTCGTACCTGGCGGACATCGCGGCCGCCAGGCACGCGCATCGGCACTCGCCTGACACGGCGCGCATCGCGGAAGTAAACAAGAGGACGTCCATGGACGTCCTATCAGCAATTGACGACCGCTTTGCGGACGTCTTTTGCTTATAGCCCGGGCGCGAAGTGGTTAAAAATCATAAAGCTGAACCACTGAAGGTTCTAATTAGAAATTAGGGATGAGCCGAACACCCCCCGGTTCAGTTCGCATCAGAACATTCGAACGGACCGAATGTTCACGCAAACTTTCGAACACCGCTAAAGTCTATGGGACTCGAACGTCAGAAATCAAAAGTGCTAATTTTAGAGGTTAATATGCAAGTTATTGTCATAAAAAGTGTTTGGGGACCCGGGTCCTGCCCCAGTGTCATGGATATGCAGTAGTGTCTGTCTGCCATCTTACCTTCCTCCTCATGTGTTCATCTAGAGACCAGACCTCCTTCACCTGGCTTCCTTTATAATCTCCTCCCAGCCTGACTCCACCCCAGGCCCTATCACTGAACACTATATTAACCTGTGCACTGCAAGCCTGCTTTGCTGATCAACGTGTTTGTTAGGCATTGTGTGTTTGGGTTCCTGCCTGCCGTGTGCTACGTCTGTCTCTCTGTTACGTTATTGGCTTGTCCCCGACTATCCCTGTCTGCTCGTGACCCTTGACCTTCGGCTCGTTCTTCGTTATCCTTGTCTGCTTGTGGCCCCTGATCTTCAGCTTGTTATTCGGTTCTCTCTTATCGTGTGCTGCTGCTTCCCCTCTTTTCCCCTTATCCTACGGGGCGTGAGCTAGGAAACTCCAGGGGCCGCGACCTGGTCCCAGCCTGCAGCTAACATCCTCACCACTAGAGGCCCTGGAGAAGACCAGCTGGGTCTTAGACTCCGCGCCCTGGGGAATCTTGGCTCTAGCTTCCGTTTGGATCCCGGTTGTGCTCCTCTGGTCCCGCTTTCCACAACCACCCAGTTTCCTATCCGCAGAAGCCAGCCATAAGGTTCACTACCTCGCGGTGCACTCCTGTCCCCCTACGGTGTGCATCTGTCACCTGGCCACAGGTGACCCTGACACCCAGGGGACATGTATCAATGCAAAAAAAAGTTTTAAAAACGCCTGTTTTTTCGGGAGGAGTGATTTTAACAATGCTTAAAGTGAAAAAATAAAAATGAAATAGTCCTTTAAATATCGTACCTCGGGGGTGTGTATGATATGCATGTAAATTAGCACGTGTTTCCCGTGTTTAGAACTGTCCCTGCACAAAATTTCATTTCTAAAGGGAAAAAAAAGGCATTTAAAACTGCTATCGGCTTTAATGTAATGTCTGGTCCTGGTGATATGGATGAAAATCATTGAGAAAAACGGCATGAGTACCCACCACCCCCCCAGCCCATTACCAGCCCCTTTGGATCTTGTATGGATATTAAGGGGAACCCCGCACACAAATAAAAAAAAGGAAAGGCGTGGGGCCCCCAGGCCCTATATACTCTGAACAGCAGTATACAGGCGGTCCCAAGAAAGACAGGGACTGTAGGTTTGTTCTTAAGTAGAATCTGTTTGTAATTTTGAACAGGTACATTGTTGAAGTGTAGCTCCAGGCAAAAAATCTATTTCTAAGCTTTTTGGAAAACATAGGTAAGGGTTATCACCCCTGTAACATTTGTTTTACTGTCTGCATCCCAATGACAAATGTTTTTAGAAAATTTGTTTTTTTTAGGGAAACAAGGATTGGTATTAGTAGGAAGAGAACACCAGGAATTGCCTGCAGGTAGCTTTAGTTGCACACTGTGTACACTGACTGAAAATACTGCAGCTACCTGCCTGTAAGTATATTAGGAAGAGAATAACAGTTACGGATCTAGCTAAACGGAATACAACACCTGGGATTAGGGTGACCACATTTCCAAACTGCCATTCAGGGACACCCCCCCCCCCCCCCAAAATGATGATTTTTGACAAAAAAAAGTGTCCCCTTAGTACTACTGTACTAAGGGGCACTCTGGAGAAATGTAAAGGGGCACTCTGGAGAAAGTAAGGGAAGGTAAGGGAACACTCTGGAGGAAGTAAAGGGAGGCAAGGGAGCACCACTACACTGACCTACCTGACCCCTAAAATGACCTGTCCACTACACTGAACCCTGCACTGACCCACCTGACCACTATTAACTACCTGGCCTCTACACTGACCTACCTGAACCCCCTGACCACTACACTCCTCCCTGCAGTACTCACACTACTGACTACTCCCCCACACAAACACAAGGTAGATCGGTGGATTTCACTCACCACTCCAGGCCAGGACTCCATCCATGAAGATCATCCATAGATGACTGCTATCCCCCAGTCGCTCCTTGGTATCCCCCGCATGCCGAGAACTCCGCCAGCAGCCGCCGCGCGCTCGTCTGCACCGAGCACCGCCCCTCCCACTCACACACACGGACCGCCCGGCTCAGGCTGGCTGGCTGCACAGGAAAGTGGCTCTGTCTCTGAGACGGTCACTGGCGTTACTGGAGGAGGACTCGGATGACGGCTGGCCTGGCTGGCTGTGCACAGGTGAGTGGCTCTGTCTGAGTGGTCACTGGCGTGAGCGTGAGCATCACGGTCATTCACTCTGTGCTGGCCCTGGGCTGGCTGGTGGCTGCGGAGGGAGGCGCGCGCGCTGCTCTCAGACTCAGCATAGTGTGCGCCGGGCGGGTGCACTCACTGCCCACACTGACAGGCCTCATCTCAGCTGACGTCACTGGTTGCTAGACGCAGAGCGGCCCCTAGCCTAGCAACCAGATAGGCTGCGGCTGCCACTGCCAATGTGTTATCATCAGTGTAATAAAATTTATAAGGTGGTGGCGGCGGACAGGCGGAGCGGATTGGTCACTGTTTTTTTTTTCATTCCGGTACATCTGTATTGTCCCAGAATGAGCTGCCCGGGACACAGGACAAAAATCTCTAATCAGGGACAATCCCGGGCAATCCGGGACACATGGGCACCCTACCTGGGATGCATATATATATATATACTAAATACACTGACTGCAGCTAACTGACTCGCCTGCCTGCTCTATCTAGCTCAAATTAAATGACACTGTCTCTCTCTTTCTCTCTTTCTCTTTCTCTCTCTCTCTCTCTCTTTCTCTCTTTCTTTCTCTCTCTCTCTCTCTCTCTCTCTCTCTCTCTCAGCACGCCGGAACACACTACACAAGGCCGACTTCCAGGCAACCTTATATAGTGTGGGGCGTGTACTAAATCCCCTGAGGCATAATTGGCCAAAGCCACCCTGCCTTTGGCCAATTCTGGCTCTTCGTTCTTACCACGCTGTGATTGGCCAAAGCATGCGGGTCATAGTACATGCTTGGCCAATCATCAGCCAGCAATGCACTGCAATGCTGCAGTGAATTATGAGCCGTGACGCGCCACTCGAATTTGGTGCGAACGGCCCATAATGTTAGTAATTCGACGAACCGTTGAATGGCCGATGTTCGCATCGAACTTACGTTCGACTCGAACTCAAAGCTCAAACCTATTAGAAATTAACCACTTCAGCCCCGGAAGGGTTATTCCCTTCATGACCAGGCCATTTTTCGCGATACGGCACTGCGTCATTTTAACTGGCTATTGTGCAGTCGCGCGACGCTGTACCCAAATTGACGTCCTTTTTTTCCAACAAATAGAAATTTCTTTGGGTGTTATTTGATCACCTCTGCTGTTTTTATTTATTGCCCTATAAACCAAAAAAGACCAACATTTTTTTTTTTTTAAAAACAATTATTTTTACTTTCTGCTATAAAACATCCAATAAAAAATGTCAAAAATCAAATTTCTTCATAAATTTAGGCCAATATGTATTCTGCTACATATTTTTTGTAAAAAATTGGTTAATAATACTGATTGGTTTGCGCAAAATTTATCACGTCTACAATGTCTACAAACTATGGGATATATTTATGGATTTTTTTTTTTTTACTAGTGTAGCGGGTATATGCTTTTTTTTTTTTTAATCTGGTGGGGAAAACTGTGATGTATGATTCCCTGGGGCCCACCAGGTGGCACTGTCGCTTTGGGCCCGGGGTTGAGTCATCATTGCGGTGGCGTACCTCTTTTGGTCTCTCTCAGCGGTTGTATGGTGGGGCAGGGAACCCGCCGTGCTTGCTGGGAGAGGGTATAAAGGGGGCGGCCATTTTTGGTGGCGGGAGTCGAGCCCCGGCACCTTCAGCCTGAGGGCGGTGGTTCGTGTCGGTCCCCTAGGCGGGTCTAGGCCTAGAGGACGTTCGGAGGTCGTGTTCCATCCCAGGCACCTTTAGCCTGGGGTGAGGTATTCGGATGGAGGTCTGGAGCTTAGTGCCCACCACTGAGTTCCGCGAGGGAAGGAGGTCCTAGGGAACCCCGGGAGTGGGTACCCGAATCCAGAAGGCGTAATGGACCGGTGGGAGATATTTACTTGAAGACACCGTGCAGCATATTGCCGGTGACAGGTGACCCTCCCATGGGAGACCGCCTGGAAGGAAATCCCCACTCGCTCGGAGACCCCAACCCACTTTCAGGGAGGAAAGTGGAGAGTTCATTGTGTCTGGGCCTACTCGCACCCACACCCCCTTTTCTGTTCTGTTCTACAAGGGAGTCTAACTGATTGTGTTCATTCAAGAAGAATAAAGGAGTGTTGGACTTTAATGGTGTGGGGCTCATTTTCTGGCAGACATTGTTCAAGGTAACTCTCGGAATGGAGGTTCCAGGTGCAGAACACCGACCCGAAGGTAAAACAAGAACTTTGCTTCCACCACACAAACATCTGCGGTGAGGGCTTGGCGTGGTGACCCCGCTCTCTCTCCTCTAAAGTACCCCTAGACAAGAGACAGACAAGCTGATAGAAGAGAGGGGAGAGAGGAGGCCGCTACACGAGTAATTTTTAGTGGGACTGCAACATTGTGGCGGACAAATCGGACACTAAGTGACACTTTTTGGAACCAGTGACACCAATACAGTGATCAGTGCTAAAAAAATGCACTGTCACTGTACACTAATGACACTGACAGGGAAGGGGTTAACATTCAGGGGCGATAAAAGGGTTAACTTTGTTCCCTGGGAGTGCTTGCTAACTGTGTTGGGGATGCTTTGACTGGGGGAAGACAAAGATCTGTGTTCCTGCTTAGCAGAAACACAAGATCTCCATCTTCCCCTCTGACAGAACGGCGATCTGCCTTGTCTGCCTCTCTCAGTAAAGATCACCGGGTGCCCAGCAAACATCGGGTTCACCGGACCAGCTGATTGGCTCCCGCTGAGTCCAATCACAGCAAGAGCGGGTCACCAGCGGCGTGCACGAACACCAGGCCTGGAAATTGAGATCACGTACAGGTGCGTGATTTCACGCTGAAGGGCCGCCCTGCTGCAGTTAATGTACATGGGACGGTCCAGAGGCAGTTAAAGAATTTTGCCTCTGTAAAGAAGCGACAGCAGTGTAACCTCTGTTACATTCCTGTCTGGATGAGGCAGAAAGTAATACACACATTTTTTTTTTTAAATGTCAGAATTTTTCCAACAGATTCTATAGGCAAAGATTTCTGTTAAAACACGCTGGGGTTGATTTACTAAAACTGGAGAGTCCAAAATCTGGTGCAGCTGTGCATGGTAGCCAATCAGCTTCTAATTCCAGCTAGTTCAATTAAGCTTTGACAATAAAACCTGGAAGCTGATTGGTTTTTATGCACAGCTGCACCAGATTTTGCACTATTCATTTGACCTGACTCAGTCATAATCACTCTCAGTCTGCCAGCGCTTAGATTGTCGTCCTGCAAACTGGAACATCTCTTCACAGGGTGAGACTGAGAGCATAATAATCTAATACTGCTGGCAGTGATGTGATCTGACAGTGGGAATATCACAGTAGGAAGAGTCTATCTCTTCAGCATTCATACCATCTCTCCATGGCTATTAATGACTATCAGATGGGCCTTCTCGTCCTCACAGGCTTTCTTGGAGTCGTTCCATGTTTTTGAGTCTGAAGACAAGTAGTAACAGCTGAGTCCATATCGTCTCCATCCCTCTCTGCATACTGGATTAGAAGCACCTGAGGGAGCAAGAAAGGACTGGATTGTTATGGTTATAGCCGGACAGTTCAGCCAAGACTGTAAAATTATAATAAAAGGAAATCACAGATAAAAAGGCATCACATCCCTGAGTCAGACCCTGGATTCTTATACACTATATTACCAGAAGTATTGGGACGCCTGCCTTTACACAAACATGAACTTTAATGGCATCCCAGTCTTAAGCCCCGTACACACGGTCTGACTTTTGCCCAACAAACTTCGTTTTGAGCAAGTTGGACCAACAATTCGATCGTGTGTACGCTCCATCGGACAAACTTTTTTCGTTTGGTTTTGGATTTCATCGGACAAAAGTTGGGTCTGCAAACGGACAAACTTTTGCCCAACAAAAGTCCGATGGAGCAAAGTCCGACCGCGTGTACAGAAAACCATCGGACAATAGCAGAAGTTGACCAAAGGATGGCGGTAAAGAGCAGAAAGGAGCAGAAAAAACATGCAATGTTGTAAGAAGTTTTAAGAAAGTTTGCAGAAAAGTCCTGTGGTGTGTATGCTATGGGTGTTCCCAACCAACTCCGTTCGGACAAAAAAACACGGAAAAGTCCGATGGAAGTCCGACCGTGTGTACGAGGCTTAAGTCCGTAGGGTTCAATATTGAGTTGACCCACCCTTTGCAGCTATAACAGCTTCAACTCTTCTGGGAAGGCCGTCCACAAAGTTTAGGAGCCAGTCATCAGTGCCTGACCTCACAAATGCTCTTCTGAAAGAATGGTCAAACATTCCCATAGACACAGGCCTCGTACACACGGCCGAGAATCTCGTCATGAAAAAACTCGTCGTTTTTCTTGACGAGATTCTTGGACAAGAAACTTGTCCCGGCCGAGTGTACACACGATCCATTCAAAGAACCCGCGGTTCTTTGAATGGAGCGAATGCGGTGACGTCATCGACTACGACGAGCGTGCGCTGATCACATTTGATGCCGTCGCCGCCATCTTGCTACACCCTATCTATGCCTAGGAAGCTATCGCGCATGCGTCAAAGTCATTTCGAGCATGCGCGGGCTTCCAGGAGGACAGGTAAGTGTACACACACACACTTTTCTCGTCGAGAAACAGGCTGACAAGAATCTCGACGAGAAAATTTTTCTCGTCGAGATTCTTGTCGGTTTTCTTGATGAGAAACATGATAGCCGCGTACACACGACCGATTTACTCGGCAACAAAGCTCTGCCAGCAAGTTTCTTGCTGGTTCTTGCCGAGAAACTCGGTCGTGTGTACGAGGCTACACTCCTAAATCTTGTGGACGGCCTTCCCAGAAGAGTTGAAGCTGTTATAGCTGCAAAGGGTGGGCCAACTCAATATTGAACCCTACGGACTAAGACTGGGATGCCATTAACCACTTGCCGACCGGCTCACGCCGATATACCTTGGCAGAATGGCACGTACAGGCAAATTAACGTACCTGTACGTCGCCTTTAAGATGCAGCATTGTGGGCGCGCTCGCCGCGAGCTCTGTGAGCGTGATCGCGGGTCCCGCGGACTCAATGTCAGCGGGGAGTCCCGCGATCGTCTCACAGAGAGGAAGAACGGGGGAAATGCTGATGTAAACAAGCATCTCCCCATTCTTCCTAGGTACAGGACACGATCACAGCTCACTGTAATCGGGAGCGGTGATCAGTGTTGTGTCACACTTAGCCCATCCCCCTACAGTTGGAACACATCCCTAGGACACATTTAACCCCTTCAGTGCCCCCTCCTGGTTAACCCCTTCACTGCCAGTGTCATTTGCACAGTAATCAGTGCATTTTTATAGCACTGATCGCTGTGTAAATGTGAATGGTCCCAAAATAGTGCCAAAAGTGTCCGATGTGTCCGCCATAATGTCGCAGTTACAATAAAAATCACTGTTCGCCACCATTACTAGCAAAAAAAAAATAATAATAAAAATGCCATAAAACTATCCCCTATTTTGTAGATGCTGTAACTTTTGCCCAAACCAATCAATATACACTCATTGCGATTTTTTTACCAAAAATATGTAGAAGAATACGTATCGGCCAAAACTGAGGGGAATTTTTTTTATATATATTTTTGGGGATATTTATTATAGCAAAAAGTAAAAAAAATTTTTTTCTAAATTGTTGCTTTTTTTTGTTTATAGCGCAAAAAATAAAAACCGCAGAGGTGATCAAATACCACCAAAAGAAAGCTCTATTTGTGGGGAAAAAAGGACATCAATTTTGTTTGGGAGCCACATCGCACGACCGCGCAATTGTCAGTTAAAGCGACGCAGTGCCGAATCGCAAAAAGTGCTCCGGTCTTTGGCCAACCAAATGGTCCGGGGCTGAACTGGTTAAAGTTCATGTACGTGTAAAGGCAGGCGTCCCAATACTTTTGGTAATATAGTGTATGTCTTGGAAACTTTAACAATGAGATCCTCCCTGACATAATTCTTAGCTCTGTTCCTGCACACCCGGGAGTTTTGTGTTTCCACTCAATTTTGTGTGTCACGGCTTTTCTTACATTACATTCACCATGATGCAAAATCCAAATGCTGGGAAACAATCAAAATAGGCACCGCAGGCAGACTTAGGAACTCAGAGCAGGAATATTGGGACCCCCTATAACTGGCACTGTAGGTCTACAGACCGAGAAACTAAGCCCAGGGATGGTGGGAACTTCTCATAAAGGACACAGCAGGTGTATAGATCTGGCGTCTTGCAATTAAATGCAGCCGTGGTGGGAACTCCTCATAATAAGCCAAGCAGTTACCCAGACTCAGGAACTCAGAGAAGGGATGGTGGAAACCCCTATAATAGGCACAGCAGGTGTAGAGGCATGTCAATATTGGCAGACCTGGCAGGGATGGTGGAAACTCCTCTTTTTGGGCAAAATGGGTGTGCAGATCCAGGAACTCGGTACAGGGATATAGGTAACCTTATAATGGGAACAGCTAATGTACAGACCTGGGAACATCTATTGGGCAGCACCGGTGTTTAGAGCTGAGAACTCGGCGCAGGTTTGGTGGAAACCAGTGGTGGCTGGTGCTCAATTTTTTTTAGGGGGGGCGCAAACAAACTGAAAAAAAAAATAAACATCAATTGCCGCCATTGTGCCCATCAAACGCCACCAGTTTTCCCCCTCAAATGCAGCCAGTTTCCCCCCAAATGCAGCCAGTTTCCCCCCAAATGCAGCCAGTTCATCCCCAAATGCAGCCAGTTTATCCCCAAATGCAGCCAGTTTCCCCCCAAATGCAGCCAGTTTCCCCCCAAATACAGCCAGTTTCCCCCAAATGCAGCCAGTTTGTCCCCAAATGCAGCCAGTTTGTCCCCAAATGCAGCCAGTTTCTCCCCCAATACAGCCAGTTTGTCCCCAATACATCCAGTTTGTCCCCAAATGCAGCCAGTTTATCCCCAAATGCAGCCAGTTTCCCCCCAAATGCAGCCAGTTTCCCCCCAAATACAGCCAGTTTCCCCCAAATGCAGCCAGTTTATCCCCAAATGCAGCCAGTTTCCCCCCAAATGCAGCCAGTTTCCCCCCAAATGCAGCCAGTTTCCCCCCAAATGCAGCCAGTTCATCCCCAAATGCAGCCAGTTTATCCCCAAATGCAGCCAGTTTCCCCCCAAATGCAGCCAGTTTCCCCCCAAATACAGCCAGTTTCCCCCAAATGCAGCCAGTTTGTCCCCAAATGCAGCCAGTTTGTCCCCAAATGCAGCCAGTTTCTCCCCCAATACAGCCAGTTTGTCCCCAATACATCCAGTTTGTCCCCAAATACAGCCACTTTGTCCCCAAATGCATCCAGTTTGTCCCCAAATACAGCCACTTTGTCACCAAATACAGCCAGTTTCCCCCAAAATACAGCCAGTTTCCCCCAAAATACAGCCAGTTTGTCCCCAAATGCCGCCAGTTTGTCCCCAGCCCGGCACCCACCTTCCTCAGGTCAGCGCCATCCTCCTCCATGCTCCCTCCGCTCCCTCGATGTCTTCTTCTGTCCTCGATGTCGCTTCAGCCAATCAGGTGACCGGTAACCAGACCCGGTGCACCCGATTGGCTGAGAGGCGGGTCAGTGTTAGGGAAGTGATTCCCTAACGCAGGACTACGTAAGCAGAGAACGCATAGCCTGTGTGCCTGCTGCTTAACCATTTGGAAGCCGATTAGAGCCCTCAGGCTCTAATCGGGAAGCATATTAGAGCCCACGGGCTCTAATCAGGCACTTCCAAAACACACCCACCGCTGTTATTCAGATGGCCGGCGCTCAACAGGGGGCCGGACACCTGAATAGTGGGCCGCAGCGGCGACAATAGCTATATTCATGCAATGCATGAATATAGCTATTGTTGAGTGACGGGCGCAGGGGAGACAGGGGGCGGCGCTCCTGCACCCACTATGGACGCACCCCCACTGGTGGGAACTCCATATAACTGGAGCATCAAGTGTACCCAGGAACTTGGCACAGGGATGGTTGTAGCCCCTCATATTGGGCACAGCAGGTATTCCAAGTGGAAAACTCAATAAGAGATTTGGAGAGATGTCAGAGGGTTTGTTTCTGTGTATTGTGGACCCTTGAAGAAATTTTGGCTAAAATAGTTTAGGATAAACTTACTCCCTAATCTGCTCCAAGAATTGGAGACATATGGAGAGCTATCAAACTTTAAAATAAATTATGTAAAATCTGAAGCAATGGGAATTGCGATTCCCAAGGAAGAACTGAACATTTTGAAAGTTAACTATAAATTTAGATGGACAGATCAAGCATTGAAGTACCTAGGGACTTCCATTCCGGCGGATCTTACACAAATATATAAGATCAATTTCTTGCCATTACTTGCTAGGGTTCGGGTCCTCCTGGAGGGATGGCAGAAAGGTTTTTTTTCGTGGTTTGGGAGGTGTAATATCATTAAAATTAACATCTTGCCAAAATTTTTGTACCTCTTCCAGACGCTCCCTATTGCGATACCTAAACAGTTTTTCAAACAGATACAGTCCTTGCTCGGAAGATTTATATGGGCAAATAAACACCCAAGAATTAGGAGATCGCTGATGTCACTACCTAAACGATATGGAGGTGTGTCAATCCCAGATGTATATAAGTACTATCAGGCGGCTCTATTGAGCCGCTTGATCGATTGGAGTTGACATAGTGAGGGGAAAATTTGGTCAGAGATAGAACAAGCTCAGTGTAGTGGATTACTTCACCGAGCGGCATGGTGTTATAAGGACCTCCCGGGGTGTGTAAAGACGCACCCCTTGATAGGCCCTACACTCCGGATGGGATATGGGCTATTTGTGAAAGGGAAATTATCAACACTGGATTCACCTCTTTTTCCCATTCTGGGGAACCCACAGTTTGGACCGGGATTGAAGAAGGGACCCTTTAGTGAACTGGTTGAACAGGGGTTGTTTCAGGCATCTCACTTTATAAGAACAGGTTCTTGGCCCACGATCCAGGAGATGATAACAGGACAAAGTGTATGTCAATTGGACTTTTGGAGGGCAATGCAATTAAGACACTTTTTTTATACCCTGAGCTCACCGAGTAAATATGAAAGAAAGCTAACGAAGTTTGAGGAGTACTGTAATGGGAGTGGTATAATGCGGCACACCCTATCTAAAATTAGTGAACTGCTGAATACTCCCGGTGAGGAGTTTCAGTTGCCCTTTTTCAGGAGGTGGGAGATGGAGTTAGATAGGGTTTTTTCGGAGGAGCAAAAGAATAAAATATTACGTAACATTTTTGAATCCTCAGTCTGTATAAAAATGCAAGAGATGAACTTCAAGATACTATCACAATGGTACCGTACCCCAGCCGTATTAAGCAGATGTTACCCAGATATATTAGATAAGTGTTGGCGGTGCGGGGGAAATGGAGGGACGTTAATACATATTTTCTGGACTTGTCCCAGAATACTGAGATTCTGGAAGGAGGTCCGAGAAATTGCGCAAAGGTTTAGAGAGGAGGAGCTACCAGACGATCTGACTTATTTCCTGTTACAGGACTCGGACACCACGGTGAGAGAGTATAAGAGATCGGTCCTCTGTCATCTCCTGAATGCGGCAAGAGCCTGTATTCCAGCAATGTGGAAGCAGACCCAGCCACCGTCAGTAGGGATGTGGCTCAAGCGGGTAGAAGACTTGAATTTGATGGAGGACCTGGTCTGGACCTCCAGACAGAAACGGGGAGTTTATCTCGAAATATGGTCAGAATGGAATGTCTTTAAATACTCGGAAGAGGGAAAAACCTTAATAGACCATAATTGAACGGTTACCGGGGGACTGGGGGGGGGGCATGGAGGAGAGAGAGTGGGAGCTTTAATCCCCTTGTGGGGTTGTTTTCTTTTTTCCTTTTCTTTTTTTTTTTTCTTTGGGAGGGAGGGTGGGGTTAAGTTGAAATAAAGAGAGCGTCAATGAGATAGAGGGAAAAATTGGGGCACAAATCTCCCGGCCATCCTGGGGAGTAAGAGGGGCCTAGGGTTGAGGGGGATTGGATGCCCAATGGTGCGGACACGAACGACTTGAAGGTTATATGAGTAATATGAGTAAGGCCTGGGCGAGAGGCGAGGAATTAAATATACATAGAATGGCGGATATTGCATATCAGGATGTATGATATATATGACAGAAGATAAATGTCCAGTGGTGATACAAGAAGTATATAGAATGTACCCTTATGATATTTGTTCTCGCTTTCTGTTTGTTTCAAAACAAAACAATAAAAAAGTTAAACATAAAAAAAAACTTACTTTTCATTTTCTGGACCTCTTCTGCCACTTTCCCCAACAACTCCATAATCGACTCCATGTCACTGGAAGAAGGAGCTGAAATACACAGGAGAAGGAAAGGTAAGAGCTGGCTTTCTTTACACCAGAGGTCTCCAAAAAAAAAAAATACTTGTTTTAGATGTTGTATAGTAGAAAGTAAAAAAAAAAAATATTTTTTTTCACCAAAAAAAAAAAAAAAAAAACAGTGGTGATCAAATACCACCAAAAGAAAGCTCTATTTTTGTAAAAAAAATGATATTAATTTCATTTGGGTACAGTGTTGCATGACCATGCAATCTCCAGTTAAAATAGCGCAGTGCTAAATAGCAAAAAATGTCCAGGTCATGAAGGGGGAAAAACCTTCTGGTGCTGAAGTGGTTAAGGATATGCCGCTATGTTAGCAGATGGCAATAATTTATTACTCCAGGTGGACTAATTATTGTGTTAAGGATATGCATATCTATTAAGTTGAATTCCCAATACTATTCAAGCATTGACCAGATCTCCCAATCATCTACATGTTTTAGAAAAACTCCCCCACTCTTTGTGGGTCCATGAATAGGGAGGTGTTAAGAATATTTAGATAACAGCTATCAAAACCTCTCTAATATACATTGAGAAGTACATAATTACCAGTGACTTCATCTGGTAAATTACACGTCACATCAGAATCTGAAAAGAGAGGGAAACCAATATCAATTAGTATAATCAGGTTTATCATTATACACCCCTCTGTACTCTACATACATTCATTTAAGACACACCCACTACCCTGTAGGCAGGTGCCTAGATGTGGAGCTCCTACTTTGTCAAGTTCTACCCCATGTTGTATTTCTTCACAGTTTTTACTGAGGAACTATGATTAGCCGATTTTGTGACCAGAAGTCAGGAGGGCTTAAAGGTGTCAGCTTCCATGTGTTCATAGCTCTGCCCCCTTGTGGCGGGCTATGAATAAAAGAGGAGGTAACCTTTTAGAGTCCTTTTGATGGGGGATTACAAGGAGGACTGAAAGTACATATACTGTAGCTCTGCTTTAATTTTTTGGGGGCTTGGTGGGTAACGAGTCAGGGCACAGAAGATGGTTCATAGACTTTACATAAAGGACTTTGCTCTATTTCAATTTTGAAAATTGGGGGAGCCTGAAGTTAGGATGAACTAGAATCATGAATGGAGAAATCTGTGAGAGAATAACCTTTACATTGCTCTGTACCTGCACAAAATTCCAATAAAAGTTCTAAAGTTCTAAGAAAGTGCCTGATCTGATGTTCCTTCAAAAGAAGTCCATGCATGGTGGATCGGAAGAACAGGACTTAGGATGGGGATGAAGAGGAGTCGGTGTGAACACATTATAAAGGTCTAGCCTGCAGTAGAGTGGAGAAGGCCATATTGTGGTTGCTAAGGGAAAACAGAATGCCAGGACTTAGGATGGGGGTGAAGAGGAGTTGGTGTGAACACACTATAAAGGTCTAGCTTGCAGTGGAGTGGAGAAGGTGAGCTTGTGGTTGCGAAGGGAAAACAGAATGCCTGGTCTAATGTTCCTTCAAAAGAAGTCCATGCATGGTGGATCAGAAGAACAGGACTTAGGATGGGGATAAGGAGGAGTCGGTGTGAACACATTATAAAGGTCTAGCCTGCAGTAGAGTGGAGAAGGCCATATTGTGGTTGCTAAGGGAAAACAGAATGCCAGGACTTAGGATGGGGATGAAGAGGAGTTGGTGTGAACACACTATAAAGGTCTAGCTTGCAGTGGAGTGGAGAAGGTGAGCTTGTGGTTGCGAAGGGAAAACAGAATGCCTGGTCTAATGTTCCTTCAAAAGAAGTCCATGCATGGTGGATCAGAAGAACAGGACTTAGGATGGGGATGAAGAGGAGTCGGTGTGAACACATTATAAAGGTCTAGCCTGGAGTAGAGTGGAGAAGGCAATATTGTGGTTGCGAAGGGAAAACAGAATGCCTGGTCTGATGTTCCTTCAAAAGAAGTCCATGCATGGTGGATCAGAAGAACAGGACTTAGGATGGGGATAAGGAGGAGTCGGTGTGAACACATTATAAAGGTCTAGCCTGCAGTAGAGTGGAGAAGGCCATATTGTGGTTGCTAAGGGAAAACAGAATGCCAGGACTTAGGATGGGGATGAAGAGGAGTTGGTGTGAACACACTATAAAGGTCTAGCTTGCAGTGGAGTGGAGAAGGTGAGCTTGTGGTTGCGAAGGGAAAACAGAATGCCTGGTCTAATGTTCCTTCAAAAGAAGTCCATGCATGGTGGATCAGAAGAACAGGACTTAGGATGGGGATGAAGAGGAGTCGGTGTGAACACATTATAAAGGTCTAGCCTGGAGTAGAGTGGAGAAGGCAATATTGTGGTTGCGAAGGGAAAACAGAATGCCTGGTCTGATGTTCCTTCAAAAGAAGTCCATGCATAGTGGATTTAAAGAACAGGACTTAGGATGGGGATGAAGGGGAGTTGCTGTGGACACATTGCAAAGGTCTAGCCTGCAGTGGAGTGGATAAGGGGATATTGTGATTTCAAGGGAAAAGTTATGTTGGCTGATCAAGTAGCCAGCCAGGGGGAAGTGATGGTGACCTGGCATGGGTACCAGAAGTCCCTGGTGGTGAGGGGGCTTGTGAGATTAACCCCCTCCCTAACAACTGGTGCCCCACATACAGGGTCCCATATTGCAACACAGGATACCGCATGTACCTAGCCTGGAGGTCACAGTGAGGGCCCTCAGGAGTGGAGAAGCTCTGGAAAATGTGATATGTGAGATGATCTCTGTGTGTGTCGGGGAGAAGTCTCATAGTGTCACTGAAAGTGAGGTGACACATCAGGCTGTGCTGGTGAGTGGGGTACAGGCTCTGTGGTACCCACTCAGAATTGCTGCATCCATTGGGAGAGTACAGTTAAAGTGAATTGTGAGACACTGAGAATTGTGACATACACAAAGGGTTAACTGTGCAAGCAGAGCATGCTCGCTTCTGAGTTGGAGTTTCCCTTAACTGTAATCTCACATGACTGTGGCCTCCGACTGTGAGCACAGGCATTATCTAGCGCACACAACTGACCAGATCCCCCAATTATCTATAGTATATGTTTTAGAAAAACTCCCCCATTCTTTGTGGGCCCATGAATAGGGACTGGATACAGAAGGTGATTAGAATATTTAGATAACAACAGCTACCAAAACCTCTCCAATATACATTGAGCAGTACATAATTACCCATGACTTCATCTGTTAAATTATAATTCACGACAGAATCTGAAGAAGAAAGAGACACATACTAACCATTAGTATATTCGGGTTTATCATTATACACCACTCTGTACTCTACATACATTAATTAAAGACACACCCACTACCCTGTAGGCAGGTGCCTAATTGTGGAGATCCTAATTTGACAAGTTCTACTTTATGTTGTATTTCTGCACTGTTTTTACTGAGCAATTTTGGTTAGTTTGTTTTGTCTATTAGGCTGCCCAGAAGTCAGGAGGGGGTTAAGGTGTTTGCGGCTCTGCTAGAGGGCTATAAATACATGGGGAGGCAACCTATCAGAGTCCTTTTGATGGAGGTATTGCAAGGAGGACTGCAGTCACATGTACTGTAGCTCTGCTTTAACGTTTGGGGGGCTCCCTCTTGGTGGATAACCAGTCGGGGGGACTTTTCTCTATTTGAAGGTTTGAACTGGTGCAGCCTGAAGTTAGGATGAACTAGAGTTGTATATGGAAGAATCTGTGATAGACTGATGTTTATATTGCTCTGTACCTGCACAAGTTTCCAGTAAAAGTTCTAATGCCGCGTACACACGATCATTATTCACGGTGGTTTAAAAACCGGCGTGAATAATGACATTTTAAACGAGGGAACAGCTTGTTCCCCACACACGGTCATTTTTCTCGTCATTTTTTAAAATGACGAGAAAAACGATCGTCTATGGGCTCCGCGGCAGTGTTTCCCTATGGGAAACACTGCCGCGGAAGAAATGTCAGGAAAAACGACGAGAAAAATTAGAACATGTTCTAATTTTTCTCATCGTGATTAATGCCGTTTTTCCCGTCGGGAAAAACTGCAAAAAGCCCACAGACGATCGTTTTTCTCGTCCAAAGGAAAAAATGTCATTTTTCCCGACGGGAAAAATGATCGTGTGTACGCGGCATAAGAAAGTGCCTAATGTTCCTATAAAAGGAGTGCATGGCTAGCATATAAAAAGAACAGGATTTAGGATGGGGATTAAGAGGAGTTGGTGTGAACAGAGGTCTCGCCTGCAGTGGAATGGAGTGGAGAAAGTGATATTGTGGTTGCTAAGGGTAAACAGAGTGATGTTGGGTGACCTGGCATGGGTAACAGAAGTCCCACCTTAACATTGATTTCATGTTACTGTGGCCTCCGACTGTAAACGGCAGTCATCAGGAGCGAGTCCTGGATTGGGCACATTAAGCCCCACTCACAACTCTGCCCACCCCATTTGGGGGTCACACAGTTTCTGCTAAGGAGAAGGATCAACCAGTCAGAACTAGGAATTTAGTCATATGACCATACTGGGATTCCATAGAAGTGGTTTGCAGTGCACAAAATCACAATATTTCAGGCAGGGGAGGGCTGGGCCAGGGGGCAGGGTGGCAATTGCCTCCCAGGCTGCCCTAACTTATGTTCAAAATGGCTGGCAGCCGCTGCCCGCTACCATTTTCTTTTTTATTCTGGTCTAGGAAGTCGGGCCGGGGGCACGGCCATGGCGGCCAACCACTAGCTGTTGCATTCTGGGAGTTGTAGTCCGCGCTCAAGCTTCCGGTGGGTGGAAAACACAGCAGTGCAGAGGAAACTACAACTCCCTGGGACCGGATTCTTGGAAGCAGACAGAGGCAGGGCGTGCCAGGGAGTCGGGATGCAGGGCTGGGCGCAGGCTGCAACTTGACCCCAGGATCAGGACCGTTACCCCCCCAGGAGACCGTGGCGTGCAAGGACCTGCTGAGCTGAGATCGCTGAGGTGAGAGACCCTGACACCCCTAGCTGACCCCCCATCTCCCCCACCATACACCCCATGTAACCTGCCCCAGTGATCAGGCTTCATTGATGGGCACTGGAGTTGGCTGCACTGATAAGCACTGGTGAGGCTGCATTGGAAAAACCAGATGGGCCATGGATGGTGAGCTGATTCGGCGGTTCAGTGGGCCACTTGACTGGACTTGCCCCCCAGGCCTAAGGCTACCAGCCCTCCCCTGATTTCAGGACTGTTACCATTTATGGTCACCATGGAGCAAGGTGGACTGGGCAGTGAAAATCTAATTTGGTAATAGGTCTGCTTTAAAGTCCACTCCAGTTTAATAAAAAAAAAAACACTGCTGAGGACAGAAGAGGACCCATGAGGTCAGAACCCACCCACTGCTGAGGATAGACGAGGACCCATGAGATCAGGATCCACCTACTACTGAGGACAGAAGAGGAACCATGAGATCAGGATCCACCCACTACTGAGGACAGAAGAGGACCCATGAGGTCAGAACCCACCCACTGCTGAGGACAGATGAGGACCCATGAGATCAGGAACCACCTACTGCTGAGGACAGAAGAGGACCCATGAGGTCAGAAACTGCCCACTACTGAGTACAGAAGTGGACCCATGAGGTCAGGATCTACCCAATGCTGAGTATAGAAGAGGAGAAGAGGACCCATGAGGTCAGAACACACACATTGCTGAGGACAGAAGAGAACCCATGAGGTCTGGACCCACCCACTGCTGCGGACAGAAGAGGACCATTGAAGTCCCGTGGCCAGACAGTAGACCTATCGAGAAATAGTATATATGCTCATTTTTTTTTTTTAAATACATGAAAAAGTGTGGGGGTGATCTAAGTGGTCTGGGGGCAAGATGAGTATATTTGGGGGAAGGATTTAGAGTTCATTATCTTCTTATGTGTATTATCTCCTTCAGATACCACTACATACCCAGTAAAAACGTGAACTTTCAAAATATTTTTGTCATACAACATTAACTAATTCTTTTGAAATCTGTGTAGCACTACCCCCCGCAGGAGCTGCTGGTTTTGTTTTGGGTCTTACCGTTACCTCACTGTTCCACCGTGTCCGTCATAGGTATCAGCACCAACACATAGGCCTTGTACACACGGCCGAGATTCTCGTTGAGAAAAACATGTCGTTTTTTTCGACGAGATTCTTGGACAAGAAACTTGTCCCGGCCGAGTGTACACACGCTCGTTTCAAAGAACCCGCGGTTCTTTGAATGGAGCGTACGCGGTGACGTCATCGACTACGACGAGCATGCGCTCGTCACATTCGATGCCGTCGCCGCCATCTTGGTATACCCTACGTATGCCTATGAAGCTACCGCGCATGCGTCAAATTCATTTCGAACATGCGCGGGCTTCCGGGAGGACAGGTAAGTGTACACACACTCACTTTTCTCGTCGAGAAACATGCCGAGGAGAATCTCGACGAGAAAATAGAGAGCAGGTTCTCTATTTTCTCGTCGAGGTTTCTTGTCGGTTTTCTCGACGAGAAACCCGATAGCCGCGTACACACGACCGATTTACTTGGCAAGACCTCTCTGCCAGCAAGTTTCTTGCTGGTTCTTGCCGAGAAAATCGGCCGTGTGTACGAGGCCATAGTCTCTTTTTCCAATGGTTTTATTCAACAAAGTCAGATAGAGGGATGGAGGGTTAGGGGAGATTCTGGCACCTTGTATTTGCGGATCACGGGTACTTCTCTAATCCAGAGGACAAACAGTTTCCACACTGGATATAGCAACCACCGGATATGCCTCTCTCACTGACCTAGCAGCCGGTGCAGTGCTCGGTCATAGTCTCTGCCACAGACTTGAAGAATATCTTAGAGTCATTAGATAATCCTCTGCCACAGGATTGTATAACAAAGAACTTTCTGTAAAGTCAAAGTACAGTCACACAGTACCAGTTTCTTTCAGCCGATCCTGCAACACTGTGTGGTAGATGGGTCGGGATGCGTCCTCCAATTGAGTCTCCAGGCTCTTCCTGAGATACCAGCCCTTTTGGCTCGGTCCTCTCGGAGAAAAGTCCTCCCCTGGTTTCTCCAATTGCTTGGCTTCTCCCCGCAGGCAAGAGAGCACAGGACCACCCCTGACGAGTAGGCCCCAGAAACTCCTGGGCCTACTTCCAGTAACGAGGCCTCGGGCCAGCCAGCCCAGAGGCAGGAAAACTGCTACGGCACACCTTAGGCCAGGAGGACCATCAGGTCAGAGAGAGCCCCGGAAGTCGGTGTCTGTCCCTTAAGTACCCTCTCCCAGAATGCACAGTGGGGGGACCAATCCCACTGAGCTGCTTCTGGACAAGAGGTACCCAATACATCCAGCCTGCTGCATTTCCAACCTTGACCTGTGGTAGCAGCAACACCCACAGTCAAGTGGAAAATGCGCAAAACAGCTGGACTGGAACAGAAACCAGCAATTTACCACAATTATTCTGAGCTAAACTACAGCTCAGACAACTAAATTTACAAATAGCACCTACCCAATAGGATCAGGGCACTACACACTTCCCCCATTGCAACAGACGATGTCCTCATCGTCTTGAAAAATATGACTCTCACTCCTAAAAGTGGATACCTGAATCCCATAAAACTTGGATGGGGAAAAGGGGAGGGTAAGAAAAGGAAATTACTGATTTTTTTTTTTAAAAACATACACAGTTGAGTCACATTACCATGTATTACCACCCCTGACTATCTGTCTAAACCACCCACTCTCCAGCAGTTTGGCAGAAGATCCAGGGTACCTGAAAGACAAAACACACAGGCAACAATATAAACATTACTGTACAACAGGAAGCAAAGCCTCACTTCCTGAGAGATGAGCCTTTCTTTCCCCCATATGTATATTATTTTTTTCTTTATGTGGGTAGCTAAGTGTAAAAAGAGTCCAGTTTTGTGGGCAAACTTCCACCACCTAGGGGCAGAAGAGCAACATGACAGAGTCCTTGAACGCAAGCAACCAGACATACCTCTTAAAGAGGAAATACTCAAGGCGGGTGCCTGCACAGAGGCTGGAGCAGCAGCAGAGTCTGCCTGCACAGGGACTACCGGAGCGGCCACAATAGGACACTCTAGATGAGCCGTGCAACTTAGGAGCGTCCTTATCGCTGTGGCAACCTGATCCATGCGGTGATCCAGGTCATCCAATCTGGAAAAAATATTATCAACAAGTGGATTGGCTGCATCTTCTGAAGTCATGGCCTTCGCCTAATGTCAGGAACCATGAATCAGACTGAGACAGAAGTATAGTTAAAGCACACTTGTTTAATAATAAAAATAAAAAGGCAAACAGTAGGATTTTTAAAACAGCTTACCTGTAAAATCCTTTTCTTGGAGTACATCACGGGACACAGAGCAGCATAGTCATTACTATGTGGGTTATATAGAATTACCTTCAGGTGCTGGCACTGGCAACTTCCAAAACAGGAAGTACCCTCCCCTATATAAGCCCCTCCCATCCGGGAGTACCTCAGTTTTGTAGCAAAGCAATACGTGTCCCCAAAAGAGGGGTGGGAGCTCTGTGTCCCGTGATGTACTCCAAGAAAAGGATTTTACAGGTAAGCTGTTTTAAAAATCCTACTTTCTTGTTCATACATCACGGGACACAGAGCAGCATAGTCATTACTATGTGGGACGTCCCAAAGCAATGCCAAATGAGGGGGGGGATACACCATACATAAGCTGGGCGCCATCAGGCATGAGGATCTTTTGCGGCCTGCAACACACTGCGCCCAAAAGCGACATCCTCCTGACTTCTAACGTCCACCTGGTAGAACCTAGTAAACGTGTGTACTGAAGACCATGTTGTGGCCTTACAAATTTGAGCCAGGGAGGCCTGGTGATGCACTGCCCATGAAGTTCCAACTGCTCTCGTGGAGTGCGCCCTAACTTTGAACGGAGGCGGTCTACTTCTCAAGCCATAGGCTTGTATTATGACCTGTCGAATCCACTTGGCTAAAGTAGATTTTGATGCTGCCTGACCCTTTCTGGGGCCTTCCGGCAGAACAAACAAAGAATCCGTTCTACGAATCTGAGCAGTGGCTTTAACTGCTCTTACTACATCCAAAGAATGCAATAACTTTTCCTCTACCGAGCTTGGTTTGGGGAAAAAAGAAGGAAGAACCACATCCTGGTTCAAGTGAAACCTCGATACCACCTTAGGAAGAAAGGCTGGGTGAGGGCGTAATACTACTCTGTCCTTACGAATAACCATATATGGCTCCTTACAGGACATGGCGGCTAATTCCGACACTCTTCTAGCCGAGCATATGGCTACTAAAAATATCAATTTTCTGGTGAGTACAACCAAGGAAATGTGCCGCAAAGGTTCAAACGGCTGCTTCTGCAGAACCGACAGAACCAAATTTAGATCCCATGGGCATATGGGAGCTTTAATCGGTGGAATAATACGAGTCACCCCTTGCATAAAGGATTTGACAAGTGAATGCATAGCCAGGGGCCTTTGAAATAGTATTGATAAGGCCGAAACCTGGCCCTTGATAGTACTTAAGGCAAACTTCCTGTCTACAGCCCACTGCAGGAAGTCCAGAATTCTGCCTATAACGTACTTACGTGGATGCCATTTTCTGGCCTCGCACCAAGTGATGTACGCCTTCCAAACTCTATAGTAGATCTGCCTGGATACAGGCTTCCTGGCATTGATTATAGTTGATACCACAGAGTTAGAGAGACCTCTCTTCTTTAGGATGTGGGATTCAATAGCCAGGCCGTTAAACTTAGAGTTAGTAAGGAAGGGTGGTATATCGGTCCTTGCGAAAGCAGGTCCGGACGACGTGGAAGGGTCCAAGGACTCCCCACAGACATTTTGATGATCTCCGCGTACCAGGCCCTTCGGGGCCACGCTGGAGCCACCAGGATCACCGGCTTCTTTTCCAACCTGACTCTGCGAAGGAGTCGAGGCAACAATTGTAGCGGAGGGAATGCATATATCAGTCTGAACTGATCCCAAGGGAACACCAGAGCATCCGAGCCGCAAGCGAGGGGATCCCTTGTCCGGGAGACAAATCTGTCCACCTTTGCGTTGAATCTGGATGCTAGCAGATCTACATCCGGTGTTCCCCACCGCTGACATATTGCTCGGAAGACCTCGGGATGAAGGGACCATTCCCCTGGGCATAACTGTTGGCGACTCAGAAAGTCCGCCTTCCAATTCTCCACCCCTGGAATGAAGACAGCTGATATACATGGGACATGCTTTTCTGCCCATTCCAGGATGTGACTTACTTCCCTCTGGGCTGCACGACTCCTGGTGCCTCCCTGATGATTGATATATGCCACTGCTGTGGCATTGTCTGATTGAATTCTGACAGGGGACCCTTGGAGTCTGGATGTCCAGGCTACTAGGGCATACCGGGCTGCTCGTATCTCTAAGAGATTGATGGGCAGGGTTTTTACTACATTTGACCATCTGCCCTGGAGAGACCATTGCTCCAGTACTGCCCCCCCAGCCTATAAGGCTGGCATCTGTAGTGACCACCTTCCAGGATATCGGACTGAAGGGTTTTCCCTTCTGGAGATTCTGGGGGATCAACCACCAGCAGAGACTCTTCCGAACGGAAGGGGACAAAGCCATCGGGAAGTCTAGAGCCTGAATTTTTCCGTTCCAGGCTGACAATATGGCCCTCTGTAAATTCCTTGAGTGGAATTGGGCGTATGGCACAGCTTCGAATGATGCTACCATCTTTCCTAGCAGCCTCATGCACAGGCGTATGGACGGCTGTCTTTTTGCACAAAGCAGACGGACCAAGCCCCTCAAAGAGGATACCTTGTCTAGAGGTAAGAAAATCTTCCTCTGGTCTGAATCCAGCCGTAGCCCTAGATATACCAGGTTTTTCACTGGCTGTAGGGCTGACTTGTCCAGGTTGATGACCCAACCGTGAGATTCTAGATACTTGATTGTATCGACAATTACCACTTCTAGCTTGGCAACTGAGTGGTCCATCAACAACAGGTCGTCTAGGTATGCCATTATCGTTACACCCCGTGTTCTTAGATCGGCCAACAGTGGGGCCAGAATTTTTGTGAACACTCGTGGTGCTGTGGCCAGACCGAATGGTAAGGCTCTGAACTGAAAATGGCGCCCTTCTACTGCAAAGAGTAGAAATTTTTGATGACCTGGAAAGATGGGAACATGCAAGTAAGCATCTTTGATGTCGATCGAGGCTAACCATTCCTCCCCCTGTAGGGCAGCGGTGACCGATCGGATCGACTCCATCCGGAAAGACCGGACGTTTAGAAATTTGTTTAGACTCTTTAGGTCCAATATGGGTCTTATGTCCCCGTTTGGCTTCGGGACTGTGAAAAGGTTTGAGTAGAAACCCAACCCCCACTCTTCCATAGGAACCTCCATAATTACTCCTTGGAGCAATAGTTGTTCTAACGCCAATAGGAGAGACCCTCTTTTCAGAGGGTCTCTTGGCATGCCTGACCACATAAAATGGGAAGGAGGAGACTCTTCTAACTCCAACTTGTATCCCAGAGTTACTGCGGAGAGCACCCATCTGTCTTTGATTGTCTCCCGCCAGGTCTCTGCGAACAACTGAAGTCTTCCCCCCACCTGATTGAGTGGGGGCAGCCCTTCATAGGCTTGACTTGGAGGCTGGTTTAGTACCCCTTCGGATCCAGGGTTTCTTATTACCCTGTGACTGTCCCTGATTTTTACCCCCTGAGTTTGACCGAGGAGGCCGTCGGAACTGCTTAGTAGCAGACGTCGCAGGGATAGGAGAGGTAGTCCTCTTAAAAGATGGACCCCTAGACCTCTTCTTACTCGGTAAGAGAGTACTTTTACCACTGGAAATCTTCTGGATATACTTATCCAGGTCCTCGCCAAAAAGGCGTTCCCCATGAAATGGGAAGCTAACTAAGAGCTTCTTACAGGGAGCTTCAGCAGACCAGTTTTTGAGCCACAGAAGCCTACGCATATGTACCAAAGACAGCGTGAGGCGGGAGGCCTGATGGATAGAATCCTTGATGGCGTCAACTGCAAAGCATAATGCTCTAGGCAGATCAGCCAGAGCCTGGGCCTGCTGGTCTGGCAAATCCCTCAGGACCATTTTCATCTGATCCTTTAAAGCTTGGCAGACCCCAATAGCTGCCACTGCTGGCTGTGTAACAGCCCCTGCTGTGGAAAAAGCAGATTTTAATAAAGATTCCAATTTTTTATCTACTGGATCTTTGAACATTTGAACATTATCTACTGGGCATGTCAGTGATTTGTTCACAGAAGAGATGGCTGCATCAACCGTAGGAACATTCCACCTCTGGGTGAACTTTTCCTCCATGGGATAGATCACCGGAAATTTCTTAGGCGGAACAAATAGTTTATCAGGATGTTCCCAGTCCTGGTATATAAGTCCTTCCAATAATGGATGTATTGGAAAGGAGCAATTAACCTGGGGAGCTTTTAGCGACCCCAATGAGGAGACAGCAGTAGTTGATGGTTCAACAAGAGGCATTTTAAATGCAGATCGAACCATGCCAGTTAGGGTCTGGACCCACAATCTTTCAGTCTGTGATGCTGAAAATGGTTCATCTACTGTCGATTCCTCAAAAACAGAGTTAACCTCCTCCTGATCCCCTTCAGGTAGGTCGGTCCCTTCCTGGGACTGTTGCTCTGCCAACAGGCACTCTAATGGAGGTGATGGAGATCTGGCGCGCTTTCTTTCCTGCAGAGAAGAAGCGATCAATGCTGCCAATCTCTGCTCCAATCCCTCCAGAGTTGAGGCAAAAACCTCCTCTGTTATATATGCAGGAGCAGGTGGACTGAGGACAGCCGCAGTACCTGGCACTCCCGGGGGTTCCTTATGGGTATTAACCTCTGATTTCTCAGGGGAGGAGGGTGCAGATGACTGCTCCAGATCCTCAGAGCCCGATGGAGACCCCCTATACTTCCTGAGAGTTATATCTCAGAGTTTTTTAGGCGGCATATTCCTTAGTTCAAAGCTGAGGTATTCCAGCCGCAATACACCCCTTTACTGAAATAGTCTAATGCAATTTGCTGCTATGTACATCAGTGGGTGTCTACTAATGCGTCTTTCTGGGGATGCCTGTATCAACCGCCCGCTGTAAGCCCCTATACCATGCTACCAGCTCCTTTTCATGCTCTGTGTCCATAGGAAGCAGCGTGGACTGAGTCCTTTTATCTTGCTGGGACGCCCGCACATGCGCAGAAGCGCTGGGCGCACAGAGCGCGTCATCCGCCAGGCTCCGCCCACTTTTTTGAAGCTAAATCTATAAAAAGAAAGCGTGTGTGCGCGCGCGCGCGCGTGCACGTGTGCGCTCTTGGCGCCCTGTAGGGAGAGGAGCCAGGGTCCCTGTTTCACCAGGACTCGGGGATGGAAGGAAACTACTTGGCAGCATGACAGAGGAATGCAGCTTCCCTGATAGAGAGCTCACTCATCTGCCTGGACTTTCACCATGGAAGGAATAGTCCCAAGAAAAAAAGACGTTCCACAGTGGCCTCTAGTGGACAAACACAGGTACCGCACTTTTGCCTTTTTTTTTTTTTTTTTTTAAACCTCCTTTATGAAAAACATTTCCAGGTTTACAGTTTTTAAAACTTCCTTTATGAAAAGACATTTCTAGGATTTCTTAGGCATATACAGCTATTAGCGGGAATACCTTTAGGTAACAGGCAGAAAGACATATTAGGCTTGGGGGTCCCCTCAATAGAACCAAGTTCCTGAGGGGCCCCCACTTACCTTTTCCCCGCTGCAGGACTTTGTTTGGTCCACAGAAGCCCAAACTTCACCTCTCACGGCAGGCATTGTACTAGACCTTCAGGGACCGGGTTCCCAAGGATTCCACTCCCCTGGACCTGTATAGCACCCTGCACAGATAGCCTCTTGGTTTTGGGTATGACCAGAGCTCTGGATCCCAGGGTCCAGCCCTCCTAAGAGAGGCATTACAGGAAAAACCCTGCTCTTCTCTGCAAGGCCCGGGTACCGACCGTTTAGCTATGAAGCTTTTTTGGTCGGATCCGGAATAGCTTGCTAAGGCCCAGAGAACCTGTACACAAGCCCAGATGAATACATGTTAACCTTGGCCAACACCTTAGACACTGGCAAAAAACTGAGGTACTCCCGGATGGGAGGGGCTTATATAGGGGAGGGTACTTCCTGTTTTGGAAGTTGCCAGTGCCAGCACCTGAAGGTAATTCTATATAACCCACATAGTAATGACTATGCTGCTCTGTGTCCCGTGATGTATGAACAAGAAAGAGTAAGCGTAGTAAAACAAGCCAGGGTTCAGTAACCGGATCGGGTAGTCAGCTAAGCCAATGTCCAGGAACCAGGGATAAAGGTAGTAGTTCATCAAGCAGGATTTGTAGCCAGAGGGAGCGTAGTCAAGCAGGTCTTTAACAGCAACGCAGGAGAAAGTCTGTAGTGATGTTAATACAGGCGAAGGCGAAGAGCAAATGAACTGGACGTCCTTAAGTAGGCAGCTGACGAGCGGATCATCAACAGGTGGATCACTGGAGAGATGGAAGCTGGCAATTAGCTGACAGCTGAGCTGCCAGCACAGAGAAGGAAGGGCTGAATGCAGCCCAGACAGCTACCTCCTCCTCCACAGAATTATGTATGGGGAAAGGGAAGTAACCGCTCCAGGTGGATATGCTTTGGTAATCAGGCTCCCTTTCAAAGACGAAGGGTGCTGGCAGTGCATATAGCAAAGAACAAAAAGGAAGTTTCGATAGCCGCGCTCCAGAAAATTAATTTCTTTAGTTGCCTTTAATCGCTGTGAGTAAGCTCTATGAGTAAGCACTAAGTACTAGTGCGAAACGCGCCAGTGTGTGTCCTATTATTCTTGCTGTGGATTGTAGTGTTTTTTATCCTATTTTTACGAAAAAAGACAACTAAAGAAATTAATTTTCTGGAGTGCGGCTGTTCAAACTTTGTTTTTGTTCATTACAAAATTATGTAAGCAGGATCTCCTTCCACTACCTCCTCCTCCACATAATTATGTATGCAGGATCTCCTTCCACTACCTCCTCCTCCACATAATTATGTATGCAGGATCTCCTTCCACTACCTCCTCCTCCACAGAATTATGTATGCAGGATCTCCTTCCACTACCTCCTCCTCCACAGAATTATGTATGCAGGATCTCCTTCCACTACCTTCCCATCCACAGAATTATGTATGCAGGATCTCCTTCCACTACCTCCTCCTCCACAGAATTATGTATGCAGGATCTCCTTCCACTACCTCCTCCTCCTCCACATAATTATGTATACAGGATCTCCTTCCACTACCTCCTCCTCCACAGAATTATGTATGCAGGATCTCCTTCCACTACCTCCTCCTCCACAGAATTATGTATGCAGGATTTCCTTCCACTACCTCCTCCTCCACAGAATTATGTATGCAGGATCTCCTTCCTCTACCTCCTCCTCCACAGAATTATGTATACAGGATCTCCTTCCACTACCCTCCTCCTCTACAGAATTATGTATGCAGGATCTCCTTCCACTACCTCCTCCTCCACAGAATTATGTATGCAGGATCTCCTTCCACTACCTCCTCCTCCACAGAATTATGTATGCAGGATCTCCTTCCACTACCTCCTCCTCCACATAATTATGTATGCAGGATCTCCTTCCACTACCTCCTCCTCCACAGAATTATGTATGCAGGATCTCCTTCCACTACCCTCCTCCTCCACAGAATTATGTATGCAGGATCTCCTTCTACTACCTCCTCCTCCACAGAATTATGTATGCAGGATCTCCTTCCTCTACCTCCTCCTCCACAGAATTATGTATACAGGATCTCCTTCCACTACCTCCTCCTCCACAGAATTATGTATGCAGGATCTCCTTCCACTACCTCCTCCTCCACAGAATTATGTATGCAGGATCTCCTTCCACTACCTCCTCCTCCACATAATTATGTATGCAGGATCTCCTTCCACTACCTCCTCCTCCACAGAATTATGTATGCAGGATCTCCTTCCACTACCCTCCTTCTCCACAGAATTATGTATGCAGGATCTCCTTCCACTACCTCCTCCTCCACAGAATTATGTATGCAGGATCTCCTTCTACTACCTCCTCCTCCACAGAATTATGTATGCAGGATCTCCTTCCACTACCCTCCTCCTCCACAGAATTATGTATGCAGGATCTCCTTCCACTACCTTCCCATCCACAGAATTATGTATGCAGGATCTCCTTCCACTACCTCCTCCTCCACAGAATTATGTATGCAGGATCTCCTTCCACTACCTCCTCCTCCACAGAATTATGTATGCAGGATCTCCTTCCACTACCTCCTCCTCCACATAATTATGTATGCAGGATCTCCTTCCACTACCTCCTCCTCCACAGAATTATGTATGCAGGATCTCCTTCCACTACCCTCCTCCTCCACAGAATTATGTATGCAGGATCTCCTTCTACTACCTCCTCCTCCACAGAATTATGTATGCAGGATCTCCTTCCTCTACCTCCTCCTCCACAGAATTATGTATACAGGATCTCCTTCCACTACCTCCTCCTCCACAGAATTATGTATGCAGGATCTCCTTCCACTACCTCCTCCTCCACAGAATTATGTATGCAGGATCTCCTTCCACTACCTCCTCCTCCACATAATTATGTATGCAGGATCTCCTTCCACTACCTCCTCCTCCACAGAATTATGTATGCAGGATCTCCTTCCACTACCCTCCTTCTCCACAGAATTATGTATGCAGGATCTCCTTCCACTACCTCCTCCTCCACAGAATTATGTATGCAGGATCTCCTTCTACTACCTCCTCCTCCACAGAATTATGTATGCAGGATCTCCTTCCACTACCCTCCTCCTCCACAGAATTATGTATGCAGGATCTCCTTCCACTACCTTCCCATCCACAGAATTATGTATGCAGGATCTCCTTCCACTACCTCCTCCTCCACAGAATTATGTATGCAGGATCTCATTCCACTACCTCCTCCTCCACATAATTATGTATGCAGGATCTCCTTCCACTACCTCCTCCTCCACAGAATTATGTATGCAGGATTTCCTTCCACTACCTCCTCCTCCACAGAATTATGTATGCAGGATCTCCTTCCTCTACCTCCTCCTCCACAGAATTAGGTATGCAGGATCTCCTTCCACTACCTCCTCCTCCACAGAATTATGTATGCAGGATCTCCTTCCACTACCTCCTCCTCCACAGAATTATGTATGCAGGATCTCCTTCCACTACCTCCTCCTCCACATAATTATGTATGCAGGATCTCCTTCCACTACCTCCTCCTCCACAGAATTATGTATGCAGGATCTCCTTCCACTACCTCCTCCTCCACAGAATTATGTATGCAGGATCTCCTTCCACTACCCTCCTCCTCCACAGAATTATGTATGCAGGATCTCCTTCCACTACCTCTTCCTCCACAGAATTATGTATGCAGGATCTCCTTCCACTACCTCCTCCTCCACAGAATAATGTATGCAGGATCTCCTTCCACTACCTCCTCCTCCACAGAATAATGTATGCAGGATCTCCTTCCACTACCTCCTCCTCCACAGAATTATGTATGCAGGATCTCCTTCCACTACCTCCTCCTCCACAGAATTATGTATGCAGGATCTCCTTCCACTACCTCCTCCTCCTCCACAGAATTATGTATGCAGGATCTCCTTCCACTACCCTCCTCCTCCACAGAATTATGTATGCAGGATCTCCTTCCACTACCTCTTCCTCCACAGAATTATGTATGCAGGATCTCCTTCCACTACCTCCTCCTCCACAGAATAATGTATGCAGGATCTCCTTCCACTACCTCCTCCTCCACAGAATAATGTATGCAGGATCTCCTTCCACTACCTCCTCCTCCACAGAATTATGTATGCAGGATCTCCTTCTACTACCCTCCTTCTCCACAGAATTATGTATGCAGGATCTCCTTCTACTACCTCCTCCTCTACAGAATTATGTATGTAGGATCTCCTTCCACTACCTCCTCCTCCACGGAATTATGTATGCAGGATCTCCTTCCACTACTTCCTCCTCCACAGAATTATGTATGCAGGATCTCCTTCCACTACTTCCTCCTCCACAGAATTATGTACGCAGGATCTCCTTCCACTTCCTCCTCCTCCACAGAATTATGTTTGCAGGATCTCCTTCCACTACCTCCTCCTCCACAGAATTATGTTTGCAGGATCTCCTTCCACTACCTCCTCCTTCACAGAATTATGTCTTCTGGTCTTTCCACTGACATTTTACTGCTAAGAGTATGGAAGTAGCTGCTGAATCCTTTCAAAAGAAACCCTCGGTTTACAAACACTCACCATTCTTCATCTGTAATATTTCCTTTTGTGTACTTTTATCTAAAAGAAAAGAGAAATAGTTATCAGAAAAGATCCCTCAACCGTTGGAGAGATCAGATGAGCAAATGCAGTTACAGAAATATCTAAACACATTTGTCAGCACAGAATTCTGGATATCGTGGATCTTCACTGTGGGCATTGTAGGACCTCATTCACTTACAATAATTCATCATATAATTTTAAAGTGGAACTCTCATCATTCACAGGTAGGGATGAGCTTCAAGTTCGAGTCGAACTCATGTTCAACTCGAACATTGCCTGTTCGCCCGTTCGCCGAACAGCAAACAATTTGGGGTGTTCGCGGCAAATTCGAAAAGCCGCAGAACACCCTGTAAAAGTCTATGGGAGAAATCTAAAGTGCTAATTTTAAAGGCTTATATGCAAGTTATTGTCATAAAAAGTGTTTGGGGACCCGGGTCCTGCCCCAGGGGACATGTGTCAATGCAAAAAAAAGTTTTAAAAACGTACGTTTTTTCGGGAGCAGTGATTTTAATAATGCTTAAAGTGAAACAATAAAAGTGAAATATTCCTTTAAAGTTCGTACCTGGGGGGTGTGTATGATATGCCTGTAAAGTAGCGCATGTTTCCCGTGCTTAGAACTGTCCCTGCACAAAGTGTCATTTCTGAAGGAAAAAAAGTCATTTAAAACTCACTCGCGGCTATAATGAATTGTCGGCTCCCGGCAATACAGAGAACAGTCATTGAAAGTCATTGATAAAAAAAATATATATATATGTGGGGGTCTGGTATGGATATTAAGGGGAACCCTGCGTCAAATTGAAAAAAAAATGGCGTGGGGTTCCCCCCAAATATCCATACCAGACCCTTCATCCGAGCACGCAACCTGGCAGGCCGCAGGAAAATAGGGGGGGACGAGAGAGCCCCCCCTCCTGAACCGTACCAGGCCACATGCCCTCAACATGGAGAGGATGCTTTGGGGGTCTGTGATCCCTCAAAGCACCATGTCCCCATGTTGATGTAGACAAGGGCCTCATCCCCAAAACCCTTGCCTAGTGGTTGTGGGGGTCTGCAGGCGGGGGGCTTATCGGAATCTGGAAGACCCCTTTAACAAAGGGGACCCCCAGATCCTGGCTCCCCCCATGTGAATTGGTAAGGGGTACATTGTACCCCTACCATTTCACAAAGAAAGTGTAAATAATTGTAAAAAAAACACAGACACAGTTGGAAAAGTCCTTTATTAAAAATAAAAAATTAAAAACCTATTCCAGCGGTGGTAATTCAGTCTGTCCAGCGTTGTTCTCTATGTCCCGCGGTGACCTGATGTCCAGCGTTGCAGTCTCCTCCAGTCTCCACTCCACATGAAACCCCCATGACGTACGTGATTCGATTCCTCTGCAGTGTAATAAATGAATAGACCCGCCCCTTCTCACGTTCCCCATCAGGTCTGCTCAGCCTTACACCCAGTGAAGATGACCCCACCCACCTACGTCATTGGCTGAGCGGACCTGATGGGGAACGTGAGAAGGGGCGAGATCTATTCATTTATTACACTGCAGAGGAATCAAATCACGTTCCCCATCAGGTCCACTCAGCCAAAGACGTAGGCGGGGTCTGACGTACGAGGGGGCAGGGTCACCCGTCAGATCATAGGGGTAAGCCCTGGCTTTCCCCGCTTGCGGGGAATAGCCAATGACGTAGGCGGGATCCTGCCTACGTCATTGGCTATTCCCCGGCAAGCGGGGAAAGCTGGGGCTTACCCTACGATGTGACGGGTGACCCCGCTCCCTCGTACATCATGGGGATTTCGTGTGGAGTGGAGACTGGAGGAGACTGCAGCACTGGACATCAAATCACCGCGGGACATAGAGAACAACGCTGGACAGACTGTATTACCACCGCTGGAATGAGTTTTTTATTTTTTATTTTTTTATTTTTAATAAAGGACTTTCCCAACTGTGTCTGTGTGTTTTTTTACAATTTTTTACACTTTCTTTGTGAAATGGTAGGGGTACAATGTACCCCTTACCAATTCACATAGGGGGGTGGGATCTGGGGTCCCCTTTGTTAAAGGGGTCTTCCAGATTCCGATAAGCCCCCCGCCCGCAGACCCCCACAACCACCGGGTAAGGGTTGTGGGGATGAGGTGCTTGTCCCCATAAACATGGAGACATGGTGCTTTGAGGGGTCACAGACCCCCAAAGCATCCTCCTCAAGTTGAGGGCATGTGGCCTGGTACGGTTCAGGAGGGGGGGCGCTCTCTCGTCCCCCCCTCTTTTCCTGCGGCCTGCCAGGTTCCGTGCTCAAATAGTGGGTCTGGCATGGATTTTTGGGGGGAACTCCGTGCCATTTTTTTAAAAAATTTGGCGTGGAGTTCCCCTTAAAATTCATACCAGACCTGAAGGGTCTGGTATGGATATTTGAGGGGAACCCCACGTCATTTATTTTTTTAAATTTGACACAGGGTTCCTCTTAATATCCATACCAGACCTGAAGGGCCTGGTAATTGAATTTGGGGGGACCCCCATGCATTTTTTTTTTAATCAATGACTTTTCTCTGTATTGCCGGGAGCCGACAATTCATTAATAGCCGCGAGTGAGTTTTAAATGACTTTTTTTCCTTCAGAAATTACACTTTGTGCAGGGACAGTTCTAAGCACGGGAAACAAGCGCCACTTTACAGGCATATTATACACCACCCCCCCCCAGGTATGAAATTTAAAGGAATATTTCACTTTTATAGTTTCACTTTAAGCATTATTAAAATCACTGCTCCTGAAAAAACTGCAGTTTTTAAAACTTATTTTTGCATTGATACATGTCCCCTGGGGCAGGACCCGGGTCCACAAACCCTTTTTAGGACAATAACTTGCATATAAGCCTTTATAATTAGCACTTTTGATTTCGAACGTTCGAGTCCATTGTATTTAATAGGGTTCTAAAGTTTGCGCAAACTTTAGGTCTGTTCGCAGGTTCTGGTGCGAACTGAACTGGGGGGGGGGGGGGTGTGCGGCTCATCCCTATTCACAGGGTTTCATGGTGGGTGTAAAATGTTTAATAATGTGTCCTTGTAATATTCCTAGGTATTTATTACCTCTAAAAGATATCACAGTACTTCCCCCTTCATCTGCCTTTCTCTACAGAGAGATGGTGCCAAGTACAGATGGTCAACAACCAGTGAATAATGTGCTTGATCACCCCAAATTTTGAAAAAAAAGTGCTTCCCACATAAAATACAAATCTAATAAACATTTAAACCCCAAAGACATCGTTCACATTTTTCAAAGGGACGTCTTGCTGCAAAAAAAGCCATTTAACCTTAAATTAGGGCCCTATCAAGTCAATATACACTAAAAAATAAAGAAACCCTGCCCAAATGCCACCACCCTTAAACAGATGAAAATTTTGTTGTTTTCCTCTGCGCTCTTTAGCCTGTCAGCTCTTTGGGAACCTGTTTGTGATGAATGGCAGATTGTAGTGGAACCCCTGGGGACCTCTCCCTGTTTAGAAATGCTAGATTAGGTTATAAGGACTGGTATAGTTCAGGAATACCATACACTTGCTGCCTCTCTATTTCCTGGCAAGCCAGCCTGCATGCTCAGATAAGGATGTTTTATTTTTTATAATTTTTTTTGCTGGATGATGATACTGTATATGACCATGACAATATGGGGTCAATGATATCACCAGGGAAACCCTTTTGTTTACAAGTAGTGTGACAGACCCAACCAGGACAGGGGCTTTTGGAGAGGACTAGAGGCAAGCCTCCTACCCACTGTTTTTGGCCCATGGAGAGAGCAGATCATTCTCTGATGGACAGCCACCTAATAGATGCTTAGAGTGAGGCCACATACACACGACCGGCTGTGTGTAAGCGGGTTTCAGTTTTCTCGTCGAGAATCTCGTCGGCCTGTTTCTTAACGAGAAACCCGAGCGTGTGTACACTTACCTGTCGCCGTAGAAACCCGCGTATGCTCAAAATGACTTTGACACATTTGCGGTAGCTTCCTAGGCATAGGGTGTAGCAAGATGGCGGCGACAGCATCGAATGTGACGAGCGCACGCTCGTCGTAGTCAATGATGTCACCGCGTGCGTGCCATTCAAAAGAACGGCGGTTCTTTTGAATCCTACGTGTGTACACTCGGCTGGGACATGTTTCTTGTCAAGATTCTCGTCAGGAAAAACGACGTTCTTTTCCTGACGAGAATCTCGGCCGTGTGTACGAGGCTTCAGGCTTGGATTACTTCTCTAAATGAGGACAATAAATCTTCCCTTCTGGAGTGGATAGAAAGATGTAATATTAATCTTGTACAGGGTAATGGTCAGAGGAAATGTGGTGGCCCTCCTGCAGACTCCGGTGGAGAGGCGCCTTCACTCGGGACAGAAATATTTATCAACAATATCTCTTAAGAAATCTATGAAGATAAATGAATTCCACCTTTTCAGACTGCTGGAGTATTGTATGAGTTTGTCTTATAGACTGTTGTAGACTTTTTGCCAGATAGTCAGAGTAAAGGCCCATACACACGATAGGACTTTTTGACAACAAACTTCAAAATGAGCAGGTTTTTCAAAAAATCCGACCGTGTGTACGCTCCATCGGACAAACTTTTTCGGTTTTCATCGGACAAATGTTCGCTCTGCAAACAGACAAGCTTTCCGGCAACAAAAGTCCTATGGTGCAAAGTCCTGCCGTGTGTACAGAAATCCATCGGACTTAAGTCCAAAGTACAAACACGCATGCTCAGAACCAATGCAAAAGATCAGACAACAATACAGAAGTTGACCAAAGGGTGGCGGTAAAGAGCAGAAAAAACACGTGATTTGGTGAAAGTTTGCTGAAAAAGTCCTGCCGTGTGTATGCATACCAAGTTCACAACCAATGCCCTGTGAACAAAAATCCATGGAAAAGTTTGTTTAAAGTCCGACTGTGTATATGAGGCTGTAGGGTGGGGTTTGTTACGTGTTTATTGTTAATTAGGTCTTTTCCATTGTTCTATTGTTTCTGTCTGTCTTCTTGTCTATGTGTTTATACTTGTGTAGCGGACCCCCCACATTTGGGGGTCACTATGCCTGAAATTTAGGGGACAGCCTGAGCAATAGTTTGGCTCAGGCCTTCTGATCTACTTAAATTGGACTCTGCCCTGCTGTAGTGTTGCCTGGTGTATAGTTCCCCATTGACCTGTAGGTGGCGTTGTTGCCCAGATCTAGGGTTGAACCACAGGTGGCACGGTAGCATGATTGGGTGTGCTCTCTCAGCAGCCGTGCGGTGGGCGTGGTCGGCTCGCTGTGCATGCTGGGAGAGGGTACAGAAGGGGCGGATGCCATTATTCGGGGAGCAGTTTGTGCCACCCGGCCTTTCAGGCCAGGGGTGCGTGTGTGTGTATCAGCCTCAGGCACCTTCAGCCTGAGGCTGCACCTCAAGAAAGTAGGCCCAGCACTTTTAGCTGAGGTCTACCCCCGAAAAGGAGTCCCAGGGTACCCAGGTGAGGGTAACTCACTCTGACCAAGAGGAAGCCGGGGGAGGACCGGTCCCAAGGGGATTAGTGACAGGAGGTCGCCGTCTCGGGAGAGGCCTGGCTGCCTGTCAGAGGGAAGGATTCCTATCTGCCACAGACCTAGTAACGTGCCCCATTGGCACCTAAGGACTTGAATGTTACTAGGTTGGGAAGTTCCGGACCAAAGAATTCTAAGTTGGAGAATCTCCTGATCGTATCCCCAGGAAAATTCAAAGGAACTGTCCGAGCTCCACTCCGGCTGCTAGAATTGTGAGAGAGATCTATCCGGGTGAGCTAAACCCACTCGGGACCGAGTGGCGACGATTGTAGATAGGTGTTGTGTGCCTGAACCTACCTCCCTATCCAATTCCGCCTCTCTTCAGTTTTCCCTGTTAATCAAGCAAAGGAAAAATAAACTCTTTTGTTGGAGTTGATTTTGTCTGGACATTGGCCTTTCTTAAGGAACGAATATAGCCTTTCCCCTATACTCTCTGGGGACGGGAACCAACTGAAGGAGGTAACTCGCTGCAGGACCCAAAACCGTAATAACACCGCTCAACCTCTTATACCAGGAGGATACGGGCATTGTGGCATGGTGTGTCTTATCCTCGGAGGTGAAGGTAAGTGGGGAAAATGATCTGTGTGCTATACTTGCAATAATGTGTATTGTACAGGACTTTGTATTCAGGGTTGTAGGTGCTGAATGGTCTGGTCACCTAGGCTGGTTTAAGTGACAAGTTTATTAGCTCATGTTAATGATATCACTGTCAGCCATTAGTTGCTAGAGGTGGATTAGCATCATTTCTGTTGGCTGTTCTTTAGTTATGTTAATTATATTCCTGTATACAGTTACCTTTGCATACGATAATGTGCTCAAGCTTTTATCTGATTTTGTGTGGTATATAAGTTCTCTGTGAGTTTTCAATAAACAGTTTTATGTTTTTCACCACCCTACACTGTGTCCTGACTAGTGACCAGGGATGAGCCGAACACCCCCCTGTTCGGTTCGCACCAGAACCTGCGAACAGACAGAATGTTTGCGTGAACTTTAGAACCCTATTACATTTTTAACAATGGACTCGAACGTCCAAAATCTAAAGTGATAATTATAAAGGCTAATATGAAAGTTATTGTCCTAAAAAAAGTGTTTGGGGACCCGGGTCCTGCCCCAGGGGACATGTATCAATGCCAAAAAATGTTTTAAAAACTGCAGTTTTTTCGGGAGCAGTGATTTTAATAAAGGTGTCTTCCAGATTCCGATAAGCCCCCCCGCCCGCAGACCCCACAACCACCGGGCAAGGGTTGTGGGGATGAGGCCCTTGTCTCCATCAACATGGGGACATCCTCCCCATGTTGTGGGCATGTGGCCTGGTACGGTTCAGGAGGGGGGGGCGCTCTCTTGTCCCCCCCTCTTCCCCTGCGGCCGGCCAGGTTGCGTGCTCGGATAAGGGTCTGGTATGGATTTTTGGGGGGGACTCCACGCCATTTAAAAAAAAATTTGGGGTGGAGTTCCCCTTAAAATCCATGCCAGATCTGAAGGGCCTGGAATGGATATTTGGGGGAACCGCACGCATTTTTTTTTTTTATTTGCGGCGGGGTTCCCCTTAATATCTATACCAGACCTGAAGGGCCCGGTAATTGAATTCTGGGGGACCCCCACACTTTTTTTTTTTTTTTTTATCAATGACTTTCTATGTATTGATAAAAGCCGACAATTCATTAATAGCCGCGAGTGAGTTTTAAATGACTTTTTTTCCTTCAAAAATGACATTTTTTGCAGGGACAGTTCTAAGCACGGGAAACATGCGCCACTTTACATGCATATCATACACACCCCCCAGGTACGACATTTAATGGAATATTTCACTTTTATTGTTTCACTTTAAGCATTATTAAAACCACTGCTCCCGAAAAAACTGCCATTTTTAAAACTTTTTTTTGCATTGATACATGTCCCCTGGGGCAGGACCCGGGTCCCCAAACACTTTTTATGACAATAACTTGCATATAAGCCTTTATAATTAGCACTTTAGATTTCTCCCATAGACTTTTCGAATTTGCCGTGAACACCCCAATTTGTTCGGCGAACGGGCGAACAGGCAATGTTCGAGTCGAACTCGAAGCTCATCCCTACTAGTGACTAGATGAGCTGCGGGATCTGGTATCGGTCTGTTAATGGGCAAGGGAAGCTTATACAATGGACATACACCTCTTGAGTACCAAGGGTCCATCACAAGTAGAAAAAGGTGGAAGATTGGAACCATCGTTTAGCAGCACATTTTCTTCTTTTAAAATAACACTTTAGTACCTCCTACAGGTGGCCCACTTCACAGACAGGTTTAAGGCATTTCCCGGTCATGTTATTTAAAGGACTTGTGCATTTGTAATGTTGCACATTAAATCTTATTAAAAGTTCATATTTGCAGTGCCCCGCTAACCATGTCCACCTAACCATGTTTGCCTATCACTTGACCAATTAGCCTTGACAACGACCAGAATAAAAGTTCAAGATTCACCTCAAATTGACTTCAGTAGGGTGTGCATTAACATTTGCACTTTGAGGATGCGTTCACTAAATGTCATGTGAACTACATTCAGGCACATTCACTCATCCCTAATCATCACACACACATGCACATGCAAGAGGTAGATGAATAATTTTAGAGCTGTGATGTCAGTGCTTGGCTTACATAGCCTTTCATGGATGGGTACTTCAGCACTCATTGATAAAATGATTTGTATTTCCCAATCTCTCTGACTGGGAACATATATTATCATGTCATATGCATTTTCTTTATACTCTCCTGATAGAGATTCATTATTTATACTGGCCTTATATACATTTAATTTTCGTTCAACAGCCCCCCAAGACTATTGAGTTTTTTAAGGTTTCACAATTAGGTATTTCATAATTTCAGTTCTTAACCACATATATACGGTAGGTCATTTATTTGCTCATATAGTTTTTAATAGGTGGGTACCCCAGCACTCATTGATACATTTATTTGTGCTCTCCAATCCTTTTAGTTGGAGACACACATGTTATCATGATACATGCATTGTTTATGTACCCCCACTGATAAGATTTTTGTCATTTATATTGGTTATACATAGATTTAATTTTCATTCAACAGTCTCTCAAGACCATCATAGGACATAACTATTGTCACTATCTGGAGATTGTTCTGCTGGGTATCCTGCGCCCCTGTTTGTTGCCCTGTTTCGGTTGTTCCGCGGTTCTCGCAACCACAGCGCCCGGATAAGACGCCCCTTTTTCGGGGTTTACAGACATGTGTTCCGCACCTCTTGCAGACAGTATTTTTGTGAGTATATCATAATAAATGGGGGGGGGGTGTGTTTTTTCTTCCCCCCATTTAGCCTCCTTTTTTGAGACAGTTACCCTAGGACGCATATATCTGATACAATTTTTTTTTTTTATATTTACTTTGTTACAGATTTACACATGATGGCCCCTGAAGAATGGATGTAATTCCATGAAACGCGTCGGTATTTTGCATTATGTTTTAACTGATCATGTGCTTTTACTGTTTTATACAAATCATGTATTTTTTGTAATCAATTAATTGATGTCTAAATGTTCTTAAGTATACAATTTGGTATTTAGTCCTTAAAATAATGGGAAGTCAAGAGGTAATATACCCATAATTTCTTCCCCATGGATATGTGTCATTTATGCTCTCTATGTATGATATAGAAGGTATGTTGTGTCAATGATCATGAATTTGTATTATTACTCAAAATTTACACATAATAAATACCAATCCCATTAACCACTTGGACTGCGTACCTCATTTAAAGTCCCACCCTGCATTCTTAGTTTCATCATGCTTGCATAGGATGTCATGCCTGCCCCACCCATAAGCCCTGTACACACGGCCGAGAATCTCGTTTGGAAAAAAACAGTTGTTTTTCCTGACAAGATTCTTGACAAGAATCTTGTCCCGGCCGAGTGCACACACGTACCTTTCAAAAGAACCGCCGTTCTTTTGAATGGCACCAGCGCGGTGACGTCATCGACTACGACGAGCGTGCGCTCGTCACATTCGATGCCGTCGCCGCCATCTTGCTACACCCTACCTGTGCCTAGGAAGCTACAGCGCATGTGTCGAAGTCATTTCGAGCATGCGCGGGTTTCCTCGGCGACAGGTAAGTGTACACACACTCGGGTTTCTCGTTGGGAAACAGGCCGACGAGAATCCCGTCGAGAAAAAAGACCGCAGGTCTTCTTTTTTCTCGTCGAGATTTTGGCCAGTTTTCTCGACGAGAAAGCATACACACGAACGGTTTTCTTGGCAAGAAAGCTCTCCCAATAGTTTTCTTGTCGTTTCTTGAAGAGAAAACCGGTCCTGTGTACGCGGCTATATACTTAGAAACCACTGGCTTCACCCAGTCTATTTATCTACATAGCCACAGTTGCTAAGGTTGTGGTGGGTGTCTGCATCTGCTGCTTCCTTAGCAACCATTGACAGCAGTAAAAATATAAATCAATCAGCACAATTTACAATTCTATTCTTACAGGGGTCCACTGCGGGAGGTGAGCTGATAATATTACCAGTGGTGGAGGTTCTTCACAAAGTCACTTATTTTATCGATCGGCATCAGCACTTAATATGGAGACTTATTATTGGTGCTTGTGATTTGCTATTTTGATCATTTTAGATTTAGCGCTGCACTATTTTACTAATATGATTACTTTGTGGGATTTGGTATTTTGACCCTGAGTGTTCAGCAGCTAGCTGGTATAGGATAATAATTGCGCTGATTGATTTTTATTTATAGTTCCTCTAGGAGAGCTGGACAAGGCCGTAGAAGGTCCCTAACCCATCAGCAGAACCAGTATCTGCTCCTTTTGCAAGGAGGAACAGGATGAGCACTTGCCAGAGCCCAACAAAATGACCTCCAGCAGGCCACTGGTGTGAATGTCTCTGACCAAACAATCAGAAACAGACTTCATGAGGGTGGCCTGAGGGTCCGACATCTTCTAGTGGGCTCTGTGCTCACTGCCCGGCACTGTGGAGCTTGATTGGCATTTGCCATTGAACACCAGAATTGGCAGGTCCACCACTGGCGCCCCATGCTTTTCACAGATGAGAGCAGGTTCACCCTGAGCATATGTGACAGACGTGAAAGGGTCTGGAGAAGCCGCGGAGAACTTTATGCTGCCTATAACATCGTTCAGCATGACCAGTTTGGTGGTGGGTCAGTGATGGTCTGGGAGGCATATCCATGGAGGGACGCACAGACCTCTACAGGCTACACTATGGCACCCTGACTGCCATTAGGTATCGGGATAAAATCCTTGGACCCATTGTCAGACCCTACGCTGGTGCAGTGGGTCCTGTGTTCCTCCTGGTACATGACAATGCCCGGCCTCATGTGGTGAGAGCATGCAGCCAGTTCCTGGAGGATGAAGGAGTTGATACCACTGAATGGCCCACACACTCGCCTGACCAAAATCCAATAGAACACCTCTGTTTTCGGTCCATCAGACGCTGCCAGGTTGCACAGGAGCTCAGTGATGCTCTGGTCCAGATCTGGGAGGAAATACCCCGGGACACCATCTCATTAGGACACCTTCCCCCGATGTTGTCAGGCCTTCATACAAGCACATGGGGGCCAAACAAACTACTGAGGACCATTCTGAGTTGCTGCCATGAAATTTCAGCAAAATGGACTAGCCTGCTGCATAATTTTTTCACTTTGATTTTCGGGATGTCTTTGAATGTAGGTTAATAATTTTAATTTCCATCAAACGATGTGGCATCTTTTCGTTCCTAACACATTACCCAGTCCATACCAGTATAGATCCTAACACATTATCCAGTCCATACCAGTATAGATCCTAGCACATTACCCAGTCCATACCAGTATAGATCCTAACACATTATCCAGTCTATACCTGTATAGATCCTAACACATTATCCAGTCCATACCAGTATAGATCCTAACACATTATCCAGTCCATACCAGTATAGATCCTAGCACATTACCCAGTCCATACCAGTATAGATCCTAACACATTATCCAGTCTATACCTGTATAGATCCTAACACATTATCCAGTCCATACCAGTATAGATCCTAACACATTATCCAGTCCATACCAGTATAGATCCTAGCACATTACCCAGTCCATATCAGTATAGATCCTAACACATTATCCAGTCTATACCTGTATAGATCCTAACACATTATCCAGTCCATACCAGTATAGATCCTAACACATTACCCAGTCCATACCAGTATAGATCCTAACACATTACCCAGTCTATACCAGTATAGATCCTAACACATTACCCAGTCCATACCTGTATAGATCCTAACACATTACTCAGTCCATATGAGTATAGATCCTAACACATTACCCAGTCCATACCTGTATAGATCCTAACACATTACCCAGTCCATACCAGTATAGATCCTAACACATTACCCAGTCTATACCTGTATAGATCCTAACACATTACCCAGTCCATACCAGTATAGATCCCAACACAATACCCAGTCCATATGAGTATAGATCCTAACACATTACCCAGTCCATACCAGTATAGATCCTAACACATTACCCAGTCCATACCAGTATAGATCCTAACACATTACCCAGTCTATACCTGTATAGATCCTAACACATTACCCAGTCCATACCAGTATAGATCCTAACACATTACCCAGTCTATACCTGTATAGATCCTAACACAATACCCAGTCCATACCAGTATAGATCCTAACACATTACCCAGTCTATACCTGTATAGATCCTAACACATTACCCAGTCCATACCAGTATAGATCCCAACACAATACCCAGTCCATATGAGTATAGATCCTAACAGATTACCCAGTCCATACCAGTATAGATCCTAACACATTACCCAGTCTATACCTGTATAGATCCTAACACATTACCCAGTCCATACCAGTATAGATCCCAACACATTACCCAGTCCATATGAGTATAGATATCCAGCATGAGATTTTTCCCCATTGAGATCTGATGTGTTTTCAAAGTGTTCCTTTCATTTTTTTTGAGCAATGTACTTCCCTGCCCTATAAATGGTCAACTAATAAATGATTTCTGTCTCTTTTATAGTTTGATGTAATAACACTAATAGAAATTAAAATAGAGATACTCACAGTAAATGAAGAGAAGACTGATGAGGATGATCACAACAAGGAAGATCAATATTAGGAGGACCCCCAGGATCCATATCACCCGGTGCTGTGTACTCTTGGCAGCTAGACAGACAGAGAGGATAGTGAATAATCCTGCGTGTATTAGCCGGTATAATAATCCTCCAGAATTCCTATCTCTCATACAGTGCCGGGACAAGGTCATCTAGATCCCAGGGCAAACATGCCAAATTTTACCCCCCCCCAAATCTTTATGGGCACTATGTGTTAGCAAAAATTCACTCCCCCCCCCAAAAAAATCTGAGCACTAATCTGCATGCTCACCCCCTGAGCACCCAGCTCAAATCCTCTTTTTTTTCCCCATATGCCCCAGCACACCCCCCCCAATAAAAAATCTTCCCCCTTCTAGCGCAAATCCTCTACCCCTAAAATATCCCCTCCAAGCACAGATCCTCTCCCCCCCACTCCAAATCCCCCCTTCTCCCTCACAGTTAGAAACACCTCCTTAGGGAACACATTTACCCCCTTGATCGCCCCCTAGTGTTAACCCCTTTCCCTGCCAGTGACATTTATACGGTAATCAGTGCATTTTTCATAGCACTGATCGCTGTATAAATGTCACTGGTCCCAAAAAAGTGTCTGATCTGTCCGTCGCAATGTCGCAGTACCGGTAAAAATTGCTCATCACTGCCATTACTAGTAAAAAAATAAAATAATTAAATAATAAAAATGCCATAAAACTATCCCCTATTTTGACGCTATAACTTTTGCGGAAACCAATCAATATTCGCTCATTGCAATTTTTTGATGAAAAATTCATTTTTTTTATATTTTTTCTTGGGATATTTATTATAGCAAATAGTAAAAAATTGAGCGTTTATTTTCAAAATTGTCACTCTTTTTTTTGTTTATAGCGCAAAAAATAATAGAAAAAAATCTTTCCCCCCTCCTAGCACAAATCCTCTACCCCTCAAATATCTCCTCCAAGCACAGATCCTCTCCCCCCCCCACTCCAAATCCCCCCTGCCAGAACAAATCCCACTCCCCCAATCGTCCATCCTAGCACAACCCCCCCTTCCCCCCCACCGCCACACACAAAAATGTCCGCTTCCAGCACAAATCACCCTCCCAATCAATCGTCCATCCTAGCACAAAGCCCCCCCCCCCCCTCCCGACACACACACACACATTTCTGCTACCAGCACAAATTACCCTCCCCCAATCATCCATCCTAGAACAAATCCCCCCCCACACACACAAATCCCCCTTAATCATCTTTACTAGCACAACCCCCCCCCCCAATAAAAAATATATAAAGATATACATATTTCCTCTCTACCATATTACTTTTATAGCACACCCTTCTAGCACAAATCCTCTTCCTCCTCTTCCTCCATCCCCCTTCCCAACACAAACACCCCCCCCCCCAATCACCACTCCTAGAATGCCTCCCTAGATTTGCCCTTCTAGAACAATTCTTACTCCCAGCCGCTCCCCAAATTCCCCTTCTCAACACAAATTCCCCCCCTCCCCCTTGTGGTGCCCCACCCCCCCACCTCACATGATACCACCGTGCCCATGGAAGCCGCCCATCCTGCCCACAATTTATTCCCGGTCCTGCTCACATAAAGCTATTTTACATTCATCCTGGATCATCTGTGTTATATACCTATATCACATCATGTCACTGTGTCATGCAGTATACAGTATATCATATTGAGGTGTGAAATTTATACTGAAGCATGGCAACCAATGAGATTCTGTCTTTTATTACCTCTATACAGACCTAGTAAGAGGTGATATGTGATTGGTTGCTCTGGTTTATAGATCCAGTATTGCAGTATTAGTATTACATGTGTCCTATAAATGGAGACTCGGATCCTCAGCTGTCTATAATGGATGGAGAAGATACCCCTCATTATAATAACTTACCTTTGGCTTTCTGTGTTTTCTTCATCCTCCGTACACCGAGATCACAGGTGTTGGCATATACATTGTCCTCACTAAGTTGATCTGTAGAAGAACAGAGACCTTCATATGAAAACCTAAGATTCCGAAGAGGATAATCAGGCAATGCAGATATAATGCAGATATAATGTATACTCTCCACTCAACATTCCTTCCATCAGACTGGTGAATTACCTCATCCTAGGCCATGGGTGCTCAACCTCCATGTATAAATACATAAGGGGGGATATGATCTCCATGTATAAATACATAAGGGGGGATATGATCTCCATGTATAAATACATAAGGGGGGATATGATCTCCATGTATAAATACATAAGGGGGGATATAATCTCCATGTATAAATACATAAGGGGGGATATGATCTCCATGTATAAATACATAAGGGGGGGATATGATCTCCATGTATAAATACATAAGGGGGGATATGATCTCCATGTATAAATACATAAGGGGGGGATATGATCTCCATGTATAAATACATAAGGGGGGATATAATCTCCATGTATAAATACATAAAGGGGATATGATCTCCATGTATAAATACATAAGGGGGGATATGATCTCCATGTATAAATACATAAGGGGGGATATGATCTCCATGTATAAATACATAAGGGGGGATATGATCTCCATGTATAAATACATAAGGGGGGATATGATCTCCATGTATAAATACATAAGGGGGGATATAATCTCCATGTATAAATACATAAGGGGGGGATATGATCTCCATGTATAAATACATAAGGGGGGGATATGATCTCCATGTATAAATACATAAGGGGGGATATGATCTCCATGTATAAATACATAAGGGGGGGGGATATGATCTCCATGTATAAATACATAAGGGGGGATATAATCTCCATGTATAAATACATAAAGGGGATATGATCTCCATGTATAAATACATAAGGGGGGGATATGATCTCCATGTATAAATACATAAGGGCGGGGATATGATCTCCATGTATAAATACATAAGGGGGGGTATGATCTCCATGTATAAATACATAAGGGGGGGTATGATCTCCATGTATAAATACATAAGGGGGGTATGATCTCCATGTATAAATACATAAGGGGGGATATGATCTCCATGTATAAATACATAAGGGGGGGTATGATCTCCATGTATAAATACATAAGGGGGGATATGATCTCCATGTATAAATACATAAGGGGGGTATGATCTCCATGTATAAATACATAAGGGGGGGATATGATCTCCATGTATAAATACATAAGGGGGGGATATGATCTCCATGTATAAATACATAAGGGGGGTATGATCTCCATGTATAAATACATAAGGGGGGATATGATCTCCATGTATAACTACATAAGGGGGGGATATGATCTCCATGTATAAATACATAAGGGCGGGGATATGATCTCCATGTATAAATACATAAGGGGGGGATATGATCTCCATGTATAAATACATAAGGGGGGGATATGATCTCCATGTATAAATACATAAGGGCGGGGATATGATCTCCATGTATAAATACATAAGGGGGGATATGATCTCCATGTATAAATACATAAGGGGGGGTATGATCTCCATGTATAAATACATAAGGGGGGGGTATGATCTCCATGTATAAATACATAAGGGGGGGATATGATCTCCATGTATAAATACATAAGGGGGGGATATGATCTCCATGTATAAATATATAAGGGGGGATATGATCTCCATGTATAAATACATAAGGGGGGATATGATCTCCATGTATAAATACATAACGGGGGGGGGTATGATCTCCATGTATAAATACATAAGGGGGGATATGATCTCCATGTATAAATACATAAGGGGGGATATGATCTCCATGTATAAATACATAACGGGGGGGGGGGTATGATCTCCATGTATAAATACATAACGGGGGGGGGTATGATCTCCATGTATAAATACATAAGGGGGGGATATGATCTCCATGTATAAATACATAAGGGGGGATATGATCTCCATGTATAAATATATAAGGGGGGATATGATCACCATGTATAAATACATAAGGGGGGATATGATCACCATGTATAAATACATAAGGGGGGGTATGATCTCCATGTATAAATACATAACGGGGGGATATGATCTCCATGTATAAATACATAAGGGGGGATATGATCTCCATGTATAAATACATAAGGGGGGATATGATCTCCATGTATAAATACATGAGGGGGGATATGATCTCCATGTATAAATACATAAGGGGGGATATGATCTCCATGTATAAATACATAAGGGGGGATATGATCACCATGTATAAATACATAAGGGGGGGTATGATCTCCATGTATAAATATATAAGGGGGGATATGATCTCCATGTATAAATACATAAGGGGGGTGGGGTATGATCTCCATGTATAAATACATGAGGGGGGATATGATCTCCATGTATAAATACATAAGGGGGGATATGATCTCCATGTATAAATACACAAGGAGGGATATAATCTCCATGTATAAATACATAAGGGGGGATATGATCTCCATGTATAAATACATAAGGGGGATATGATCTCCATGTATAAATACATAAGGGGGGATATGATCTCCATGTATAAATACATAAGGGGGGATATGATCTCCATGTATAAATACATAAGGGGGGATATGAGCTCTATGTATAAATACATAAGGAGGGATATGATCTCCATGTATAAATACATAAGGGGGGGTATGATCTCCATGTATAAATATATAAGGGGGGATATGATCTCCATGTATAAATACATAAGGGGGGATATGATCTCCATGTACATAAGGGGGGATATGATCTCCATGTATAAATACATAAGGGGGGGTGGGGTATGATCTCCATGTATAAATACATAAGGGGGGATATGATCTCCATGTATAAATACATAAGGGGGGATATGATCTCCATGTATAAATACATAAGGGGGGATATGATCTCCATGTATAAATACATAAGGGGGGATATGATCTCCATGTATAAATACATAAGGGGGGGCTAGGATCTCCATGTATAAATACATAAGGGGGGGATATGATCTCCATATATAAATACATAAGGAGGGATATGATCTCCATGTATAAATACATAAGGGGGGATATGATCTCCATGTATAAATACATAAGGGGGGATATGATCTCCATGTATAAATACATAAGGGGGGATATGATCTCCATGTATAAATACATAAGGGGGGATATGATCTCCATGTATAAATACATAAGGGGGGATATGATCTCCATGTATAAATACATAAGGGGGGATATGATCTCCATGTATAAATACATAAGGGGGGATGTGATCTCCATGTATAAATACATAAGGGGGGCTATGATCTCCATGTATAAATACATAAGGGGGGATATGATCTCCATGTATAAATACATAAGGAGGGATATGATCTCCATATATAAATACATAAGGAGAGATATGATCTCCATGTATAAATACATAAGGGGGGATATGATCTCCATGTATAAATACATAAGGGGAGATATGATCTCCATGTATAAATACATAAGGGGGGATATGATCTCCATGTATAAATACATAAGGAGGGATATGATCTCCATATATAAATACATAAGGAGGGATATGATCTCCATGTATAAATACATAAGGGGGGATATGATCTCCATGTATAAATACATAAGGGGGGATATGATCTCCATGTATAAATACATAAGGGGGGATATGATCTCCATGTATAAATACATAAGGGGGGATATGATCTCCATGTATAAATACATAAGGGGGGATATGATCTCCATGTATAAATACATAAGGGGGGATATGATCTCCATGTATAAATACATAAGGGGGGATATGATCTCCATGTATAAATACATAAGGGGGGGCTATGATCTCCATGTATAAATACATAAGGGGGGATATGATCTCCATGTATAAATACATAAGGAGGGATATGATCTCCATATATAAATACATAAGGAGAGATATGATCTCCATGTATAAATACATAAGGGGGGATATGATCTCCATGTATAAATACATAAGGGGGGATATGATCTCCATGTATAAATACATAAGGGGGGATATGATCTCCATGTATAATTACATAAGGGGGGGATATGATCACCATGTATAAATACATAAGGTGGGGGGGGTATGATCTCCATGTATAAATATATAAGGGGGGATATGATCACCATGTATAAATACATAAGGGGGGATATGATCTCCATGTATAATTACATAAGGGGGGGATATGATCACCATGTATAAATACATAAGGTGGGGGGTATGATCTCCATGTATAAATATATAAGGGGGGATATGATCACCATGTATAAATACATAAGGGGGGATATGATCTCCATGTATAAATACATAAGGGGGGATATGATCACCATGTATAAATACATAAGGGGGGATATGATCTCCATGTATAAATACATAAGGGGGGATATGATCACCATGTATAAATACATAAGGTGGGGGGGGTATGATCTCCATGTATAAATATATAAGGGGGGATATGATCTCCATGTATAAATACATAAGGGGGGATATGATCTCCATGTATAACTACATAAGGGGGATATGATCACCATGTATAAATACATAAGGGGGGGGTATGATCTCCATGTATAAATACATAAGGGGGGATATGATCACCATGTATAAATACATAAGGGGGGATATGATCTCCATGTATAAATACATAAGGGGGGATATGATCACCATGTATAAATACATAAGGTGGGGGGGTATGATCTCCATGTATAAATATATAAGGGGGGATATGATCTCCATGTATAAATACATAAGGGGGGATATGATCTCCATGTATAACTACATAAGGGGGATATGATCACCATGTATAAATACATAAGGGGGGATATGATCTCCATGTATAAATATATAAGGGGTGATATGATCTCCATGTATAAATACATAAGGGGGGATATGATCTCCATGTATAAATATATAAGGGGTGATATGATCTCCATGTATAAATACATAAGGGGGGGTAGGGTATGATCACCATGTATAAATACATAAATGGTCCATAGAGTGAACTTGGTGTTCAGATATTCACTTTAAGGTCATTATGAAGGACAAGGGGGACTCTTTATGTCTGGAGGAAAAAAGAATTATCCTCCTCATACAAAAAGGCTTCTTTACGGTAAGAGGTGTGAAGAATGTGGAAGAGACTCCCCTGTGGAGAGCTCAGTAGATTGTTTTTAGAAACAATTGTTGGATTTATTCCTATATGCATAGAATATAACTCACTTTTAACATACATGGAATTACACCAGATAACGTTGGTCCAGGGAACATATGGTTGCGTTATGGGATTAGGTTGAACCATTCTTTATAATGTTGTTTTGTTTTCTTCTTTTAGGTGGATTGTAGGTATCGGGTTCTATAGACAGAAATGTACTATTTATTTATTTATTCATATTTTCTTTTTCTGTTGGTTAAACTCAATGGACTTTTTTTTTTAACTAACCAACTACGTATCTGATAGGATCAATAGATTTGCTTTTACTCTAATTAAAGCGGAAGTAAACCCATGGATTTAACAGTTTCAAAAAGCAGTTACATTCCCGGCATGCCAGGAATGCTAACTGTCACATTGGTTGCACTCTCAACCAAACTGTCAAACCATCCAATGGCTGGTGTCATAACTGGTCACATGTGCAGCATCATGGCAGTTGAAGATTAAACAGAGGCCAAGATGGCAGCTTCCTTGCCTGAAAATGATAGGAGGGTTTACTTCCACTTTAAACACATATAACAAAATGCTTTCATGGGAATATTTAACAGACCAAAAGTGAAGACAAAACGGAAGCTCATTGAATACACACCCTATAAGGATATTAAATGTTATTTTTGCAATATTCCTGCCCCCCTCAATATTAGTCAACGATCACATCGACCACCTACCGGGCTCCATCTCTAGATTTTCAGCTCCCTTCATTACACGCTGCGGACAAACTCGATTCTGTTCCCTGCGCAACCTGCATCTTCAACACACCGTGTTTTTATCTGTATAATCTTCTTTAGAAAGTGTTGCTTCAGGGGAAGTGTCTGCAATTTTCCGTATAATATTATTGCAGTAAAACGTGTTCCCGCTCATGAATAGAATATTTAATCTCAGGGAGATCTGGACTCTCATTGGTTTATAATAAATTGATGTGCATTACTCCTCCATCAAAAATAACGTTTAAGGAAAATATAATGTTGTTACGTCTCTTTAACCACTTAAGCCCCGGACCAATATGCAGCATAAAGACCAGGCCCCTTTTTTTGCGATTCGGCACTGCGTCTCTTTAACTGACAATTGCGTGGCCGTGCGACGTGGCTCCCAAAATTGACTTCCTTTTTTTCCCACAAATAGAGCTTTCTTTTGGTGGTATTTAATCACCTCTGCGGTTTTTATTTTTTGCGCTATAAACAAAAATAGAGCGACAATTTTGAAAAAAATGACATATTTTTTACATTTTGCTATAATAAATATCCCCAAAAATATTAAAAAAAACATTTTTTTTCCTCAGTTTAGGCCGATACGTATTCTTCTACATATTTTTGGTAAAAAAAAAAATTGCAATCGGTGTTTATTGATTGGTTTGCGCAAAAGTTATAGCGTTTACAAAATAGGGGGTAGTTTTATGGCATTTTTATTCTTATTATATTTTTTTATTAGTAATGGCGGCGATCAGTAATTTTTTCCGTGACTGGGACATTATGGCGGACACATCGGACATTTTTGACACATTTTTGGGACCATTGTCATTTTCACAGCGATCAGTGCAATAAAACTGCACTGCTTACTGTGAAAATGACACTGGCAGTGAAGGTGTTAACCACTAGGGGCGCTGAAGGGGTTAAGTGTGCCTAGGGGAGTGATTAATACTGTCAGGGGGCGTGGCTACGAGTGACATGTCACCGATCTCCGCTCTGATTACACAGAGGGGAGATCGAGGGACAGTGTCAGTAGCGGAGCGGGGACATGTTGTGTTTACACTAACATCTCCCCGCTCCATCCCTCCGTGAGACGATCACGGGGATCCCCGCGGCGATCGAGTCTGCGGGAGCCGCGGGCCGACACACGGGGATGACTACAGGGTCACGAGCACGCCACCGGCGGCATGTGTGCGACCACACGGCAGGCAGTTAAAGGGCCACGTACAGGTACGTGATTGTGCCTGTACGTGCCATTCTGCCGACGTATATATGCCGTGAGCGGTCCTTAAGTGGTTAAATCATAAATATTTTTCGAACACTCATATAATGTAAATAATGCAAGTCAAGTGAAAAAAATATGTCACCCAACATGTGATTTAGGTGCTCAAACACAGTGTGATGTAAACACAGTCCAATAAAAAGTACCGTATTTATCGGCGTATAACACGCACTTTTTTCCCCTTAAAATCAGGGGAAAATTGTGGGTGCGTGTTATACGCCGATACTCCGTCGAATTCCCCTGCTGAAAACGAGCAAGAGGAGCGAGCGGAGCCGAAGCCGAAGTACAATCGGCTTTACTCGGCTCCTCTCACAGTCCCGCCCATCTCTGACTGCGCCGCTGACATAGAGAAAGCCGAGTGTACTTCGGCTAGTCTCGGCTCCTCTCGCAGTCCTGCCTGTGACTGTGAGCAGAGCCGAGTCTAGCCGAAGTACACTCGGCTTTCTCCGTCAGCGGCGCAGTCAGTGGAGATGGGCGGGACTGCGAGAGGAGCCGAGTCTAGCCGAAGTACACTCGGCCCCGCTCGCTCCTCTCCACAGAAATCGGCGCCAAATTTAAAAAAACGCCGAGACTGACACGATCGCAAAGGCACTGGGCAAGGCTGCAGATGGACAGATGGACACTGGGCAAGGCCGCAGATGGACAGATGGACACTGGGCAAGGCTGCAGATGGACAGATGGACACTGGGCAAGGCTGCAGATGGACACTGGGCAAGGCTGCAGATGGACAGATGGACACTGGGCAAGGCTGCAGATGGACAGATGGACACTGGGCAAGGCTGCAGATGGACAGATGGACACTGGGCAAGGCTGCAGATGGACAGATGGACACTGGGCAAGGCTGCAGATGGACACTGGGCAAGGCTGCATGCTGCATTTAAATGTAAGTTTTTTTTCCTTGAATTTCCCTCCTAAAAGTTTTTTTCCTTAAAATTCCCTCCTAAACTTGGGGTGCGTGTTATACGCCGATAAATACGGTAAATATTGTACCTGATGGTGTCCCCTTAGTCTGTCTGTAAAGTGACACATATGTACCATGTATAGAACCTGCTGCAGCAAAACTGATGTGTATAATGAAACAAAAATGAAATCTAAATTGCTGGCAATATAATACCATTGCCTGCAATACAATCAAAAATGAAAAAAACAAACAGCGTGGGGTCCCCAAATGCATAGTTTAAGTTCATGCTGGGTCGGTGATGTCACAAGGGGGCGGGGCCACCATGTGACATCACCAGGTGATTAGTATTGGCGATATTGCCAGTCCTTTGGCCATTTCCCTGACAAGGAGATAAAAGTTTTAGACCAGACAAAAGCAAAATGACGTCTTAAGCCCCATACACACGGTCGGACTTCCATCTGACTTTTCCGTGTTTTTTTGTCCGAACGGAGTTGGCCGGGCACACCCATAGCATACACACCACAGGACTTTTCTGCAAACTTTCCCAAAGCTTTTTCCAACATCACGTGGGTTTTCTGCTCTTTTCTGCTCTTTACCGCCACCCTCTGTATGACATATGTGTTCCACATCTTTATAAACATGTTAAAGATTGAAAGCTAGAGAGTTATGCAAAAAAGCTGTCTACCACCCTACGTTTAGTAGAAAATAAGGCATAATGGGCTTGGGAGAAAGATTTATTAAAGCGGAGGTTCACCCTAAAATTACACTTTTTATTCCTGTAATCCTAGTGCTATGTACAATACTGTGTCACTAACCTTTTTAAGTTTTGGATGCTGTAAAAGAAGTACATCTTCGGAATTCTGTTGTACTTCCTGCTTTTCCTCCCGCGGGAGTGGGCGGGTCCTTTGGTTTGCCCGGCGGCCCTAAGTGTCCTGGGATGTCGGCGTAATGTCATCACAACGGGGCGTGTACTTAATGCTGACGCCCGTTGTGATGGCAACCAGGAAGTGTTGACGGCGCTGCTCGCCGTCAACACTGCACTTGAGCGAGATACAGCGGTGAATGCCGGGAGACGCGCATTCACCGCTACCCGGAAATCTATGCTTGTGGGCTTCAAGATGCCCACAAGCAAAATGGAAAATCAAGGAAACATTTCATAAGTGTTTATTTCTTCAAAAAACGGATGGGGGATGTTATGTAGCGCTGGAGATGTGAGTACATTACAGTCATCATTAGTCACATTGAATGCACAAAAAGAAAAAACATGTATGGACCGCGGAACCTCCGCTTTAACTACTTGCTGCCCATGCTATAGCCAAAAGACGGCTACATCGCGGGCCTTAATCGTCTATGAGACTCGGGCGATCACAGATCAGAGTAAGGGGTCGATCCCGGCCCCTTAACACGTGATCAGCGTTCAGCCAATGACGGCTGATCACGTGATGTAAACAGAAGCTCGGTAATCTGTATTTTTTTTCCCCTCACGCTATCCTTGTAATAGAAATAAAAGTGATCAAAAAATAAAAAGATTTAAGGGAAAGTGTAAAAATAAAAAGATAAAAATAAGATAAACATTAAAAAATGAATATAAATAAATAGGTAAACTCTCCCATCCCCTCATGCTCGCACGCAGAAGCGATCGCATACATAGGTCACGCCCGCATATGTAGATGGCGTTCAAACCACACTTGTGAGGTATCGCTGCATTTGTTAAAGTGAAAAAAAAAAAAATAATAAAAATAAAAAATGTCACTGCCCCTACCTATGACTGGTCTTCAAAGCAAGGAGCATTGGAAGGACGAACGCATGTAAACAAAAACACAGAATAACCAAGCTCAACTTACCAACCAATCAGCAACCAACCAAATTCACCTGTCTAACAGTGCGTTAAAAACAGGGGTTTAGTTGCACGCATTTGCAAATACATGCGTAAGCTGAGCAGGCCCCGTCAAGGCTCCCTGTGTACTGCAAGTCCTAACTCTGAAATGTAAAGTCTCCTCAGTGGAAGCACATGTATGCTGATGGATAGATAAAGGGCAGATAACTGGAGCCCTTGTTAAAGTGAGAGAAATATTTCTAGTGCTAGACCTCCTCTGTAACTCTAAACTGGTAACCTGTAAAAATGTTGAAAGTGTTGCCTAAGTACTGTAGTTTGGCGCCATTCCACGAGTGTGCACAATTTTGAAGCATGACATGTTTGGTATCTATTTACTCAGCGTAACATCATCTTTCACATGATACAAAACATTGGGGTAAATATTGTGTTTTTTGTTTTTTGTAATTCATGAAAGTTTTTTGTTTTTTTAAATCGCGTTTGAAAAATTGCTCCGCAAATACCGTGTGACATAAAAAATTGCAACAACCTCTATTTTATTTCCTAGGGTCTCTGCTAAAAATAATATATATATAATGTTTGGGTGTTCTGAGTAAATTTCATAACAAAAGCCCAAAAATCTTGCAAATAAAGCATAAATCGTTCATTAGAGCCTGACAATAATACAATGTAACGACTGCTTTCAAAATTAATGATCTATTTTTGGAATTTGTCTTGCATTTTAAGATTTGTTTTGTATATTGAGATTTGCTCTTTATATTTGGATTTGTTTTATATATTGGGATCCATTTTATATATTCAGATTCATTTATTTAGATTTGTTTTGTATATTCAGATTAATTTAGTATATTCGGATTTGTTTCCTATATTCGGATTTGTTTCCTATATTGGGATTAATTTCCTATATTCGGATTTGTTTCCTATATTCGGATTTGTTTCCTATATTCGGATTCGTTTCCTATATTCGGATTTGTTTTGTAAACTCAGATTTGTTTCATATATTCAGATTCATCAGAGTGCTTTGTTTTGTACAGTATATTTGGATTTGTTTCGTATATTAAGATCTGTTCTGTATGCTGAGATTTGTTTTGTATATTCAGATTTGTTTTGTATTCTGAATTGTTTCGTATATACTGACTCATTTTGTATATTCAGATTTTCGTTTATTCGGATTTGTTTCCTATATTCGGATTTGTTTCCTCTATTCGGATTTGTTTTGTTTATTCAGATTTGTTTTGTTTATTCAGATTTGTTTCCTTTTCATATTTTTTTTTTTTGTATATTCTGATTAATTTAGTATATTCAGATTTGTTTCACATTCAAAATTGTTTTGTATATTCGGAATAGTTTTGTTTATTCAGAATTGTTTCCTATTCATATTTGTTTTGTATATTCTGATTCAGTTAGTAAATTCAGATTTGTTTCGTATATTCAGATTTATTTCTTATATTCAGATTTGTTTTGTATATTCCGATTTATTTCTTATATTCCGATTTGTTTTGTATATTTAGATTAGTTCTGTATATTCAGATTCATTTAGTATATTCGGATTTGTTTTATATATTCAAATTTGTTTTGTATACTCAGATTTAGTTCATATATTCAGATTCGCCAGAGTGCTTTGTTTTTGTACAGTATGTTTGGATTTGTTTTGTATATTAAGATCTGTTCTGTATGTTGAGATTTGTTTTGTATATTCATAGTTGTTTCGTATTCTGAATTGTTTCGTATATCCTGACTCATTTTGTATATTCAGATTGTTTATTCGGATTTGTTTCCTATATTCGGATTTGTTTCGTTTATTCAGATTTGTTTCCTTTTCATATTTGTTTTGTATATTCTGATTAATTTTGTATATTTAGATTCATTTAGTATATTCAGATTTGTTTCTCATTCGGATTTGTTTCCTCTATTCGGATTTGTTTCGTTTATTCAGATTTGTTTCCTTTTCATATTTGTTTTGTATATTCTGATAAATATTGTATGTTCAGATTTGTTTTGTATATTCAGATTTAATTCTTATATTCAGATTTGTTTTGTATATTTAGATTAGTTTTGTATATTCAGATTAATTTAGTATATTCAGATTTGTTTCTCATTTGGAATTGTTTAGTATATTCAGATTTGTTTCTCATTCGGAATTGTTTAGTATATTCAGATTTGTTTCTCATTCGGAATTGTTTAGTATATTCAGATTTTTTACGTTTATTCAGATTTGTTTCCTTTTCATATTTGTTTTGTATATTCTGATTCATTTAGCAAATTCAGATTTGTTTCGTATATTCAGACTTATTTCTTATATTCAGATTTGTTTTGTATATTAAGATCTGCTCTGTATGTTGAGATTTGTTTTGTATATTCATAGTTGTTTCGTATTCTTAATTGTTTCGTATATACTGACTCATTTTGTATATTCAGATTTTCGTTTATTCGGATTTGTTTCCTATATTCAGATTTGTTTCGTTTATTCAGATTTGTTTCCTTTTCATATTTGTTTTGTATATTCTGATAAATTTTGTATGTTCAGATTTGTTTTGTATATTCAGATTTATTTCTTATATTCAGATTTGTTTTGTATATTCAGATTTATTTCTTATATTCAGATTTGTTTTGTAGATTTAGATTAGTTTTCTATATTCAGATTCATTTAGTATATTCGGATTTGTTTCTCATTCGGAATTGTTTAGTATATTCGGATTTGTTTAGTTTATTCAGATTTGTTTCCTTTTCATATTTGTTTTGTATAATCTGATAAATTTTGTATATTCAGATGTGTTTTGTATATTCAGATTTATTTCTTATATTCAGATTTGTTTTGTATATTTAGATTAGTTTTGTATATTCAGATTAATTTAGTATATTCAGATTTGTTTCACTTTCGGAATTGTTCCGTATATTCTTATTTGTTTTGTATATTCTGATTCATTTCGTAAATTCAGATTTAATTAGTATATTCGGATTTGTTTCATATATTTAGATTCATAAATTCATATTTATTTCTTATATTCAGATGAATTTTGTTTATTCAGACGTATTTCTTATATTCAAATTTGTTTTGTATATTTAGATTAGTTTTTTATATTCAGATTAGTTTTTTATATTCAGATTCATTTAGTAAATTTGGATTTGTTTTGTATATTTAGATTTGTTTAATATATTTAAACAAAGTGTGTGTAGAAACAATAATAATCAAAAAATTTAAAAATAAGGAAGAAAATAGAAATAGGCATGGGAATTAATTAAATAACCCTGACAACTCACATAAATGAGAACCTGTTATATTTATATATATATATATATATATATATATATATATATATATATATATATTATATTACTTGTTATAGAACATTATTACGTATACATGGTCAGGGTAACCGAAAATTGTTACGCGTGTCATCTATTGTTACTTTTAGGTTTTTGTATACCATAGGAGGTCTTCAGAAAGTATTAAAGTGAGAGAGAGTACATCGGGTTACGTGGAAGTGATTTTGTCTCTAAATGCCCTTAAATCTGAACATTGTGTAATTTGAACTATTTTGAGAATAATATGCAACGAATAATTAATATATATTATGGATTCTTTCTCGTTTCCATAACAAACATGTTTTTGACTGTTTTCTTTTTTGTTCCCTTTTTAAAAATTGTAAAAAAAAAATAATAATAATAATAATAATAAATATATATATATATAGAAAACTTTTTGAAACTTGTAATCTTCACTTTCTTAAGTACTTTTTCCTCTTTTTCATCTTTTGTTCCTCCTCCTCTTTCTCTAGAATTTCTTTCAGTTTGTTGTAATGCGCAATAAAGGCTTCCTCTTTTTTGTAAGGAGCAAGTTGTTTCTTTTTTTTTTCCCTTCCTCTTATGCCGCGTACACGCGACCGTTTTTTGATGGCGTGAAAAATGCAATTTTTTTTTAAATTGGTAATTAAAAACGATCGTGTGGAGGCTCCAGAGCATTTTTAACGACGTGAAAAATGGCCTAAAAAAAAAATAGAACCTGCTCTATTTTTTCACGTCGTTTTTCACGTCGTTCTTTTTAACGTCGTGAAAAACGCTTGTGTGTGCGCTCTTACAAGGGGAAAAAAAATGCGCATGCTCAGAATCAAGTTATGAGACGGGAGCGCTCGTTCTGGTAAAACTAGCGTTCGTAATGGAGATAGCACATTCGTCACGCTGTAATGGACTGAAGAGCACGAGGCTGAAAAGCACGAATCGTCTCTCACCAAACTTTACGAATACGAGGATCAGCAAAAGCGCCCCAAAGGGTGGCGCCATCCGAATGGAACTTCCCCTTTATAGTGCCGTCCTACGTGTTGTACGTCACCGCGCTTTACTCGAGCATTTTTTTCCACGATAGTGTGTAGGCAAGGCAGGCTTGAGAGGAAACACGAAAAATCACGTGGAGAAAAACTTTGTTTTTTTCAATGACATTAAAAACGGCCGTGTGTACGCGGCATTAGCTGACTAATTTTCTCCTCCTTTTCTGTATAATAAACTGCAAGAAGCTTAATCCATTTTGGTGAAAATACGAGAACCCAGTGCAGGGACTTAGCCACCTAGCACCCGGGGCAAAGATGCCAAACGATGCCCCCCTCCCCCAAAATGTATGAGCTTTATGTGTCAGCAAAAATCGCCCCCCCCCCCAAAAAAATGTGAGCACTAATCTTCACACTTACAAAATAAGCATAAATTCCCTTTGCTAGCCAAGATGCAACTCTAACAAAAAAAATCCCTCTTTTAAGTACAAATCCCCCCTCCCAGCTCAAATATTCTCTCCCTCCCCAATCCCCCCCCAACACAAAAACACAAATCCTCTACCCTTCACATTTTCCCTCTGAGCATAAATCCCCTCTCCCTCCCAGAACAAATCCTCTCTCTCCACAAATTCCCCTTCCTAACACAAATCCTATACCCCTCAAATTTCCCCTCTGAGCATGAATCCTCTCCCCCTCTAAATCCCCCTCCCAGCTCATATCCTCTCCCTCCCCATATCCCCCCCTCCTAACACAAATCCTCTACCCTTATAATTTGCCCTCTGAGCATATATTCCCCCCCCCCAAACCCTCCAGCTTAAGTCCTTTCCCTCCACAAATCCCCCTTCCTAACACAAATCCTGTACTCCTCAAATTCCCCCTCTGAGCTTAAGTCCTCCCCCGCCCCCAAACCCCTCCTGCCAGCTCAAATCCTCTCCTCCACAAATCCCCCCTCATAACACAAATCCTGTACCCCTCAAATTCCCCCTCTGAGCTTAAATCCTCCCCTGCCCCCAAACCCCCCCTCCCAGCTCAAATCCTCTCCTTCACAAATCCCCCCTCATAGCACAAATCCTGTATCCCTCAAATTTCCCCTCTGAGCATAAATCCCCTCCCCCCATCCCCCTCCCAGCTCAAACCCTCTCCTTCACAAATCCCCCCTCATAACACAAATCCTCTACCCTTTAAATTTCCCCTCTGAGCATAAATCCTCTCTCCCCCTAAATCCCTCCTCCCAGCTCAAATCCTCTCCCTCCACAAATCCCCCCATCTAACACAAATCATCTACCCTTTAAATTCCCCTCTGAGTATAAACCCTCCCCCCTCTAAATCCCCCTCTCCCAACATTAACCACTTGACCACTGGGCACTTAAACCCCCTTCCTAACCAGACCAATTTTCAGCTTTCGGTGCTCTCACATTTTGAATGACAATTACTCAGTCATACAACACTGTACCCATATGAAATTTTTGTCCCCTTTTTCACACAAATAGAGCTTTCTTTTGGTGGTATTTAATCACCGTTGGGTTTTTTATTTTCTGCGCCATAAAAGAAAAAAGACTGAAAATTCTGAAAAAATAAATAAAATGTTCTTTGTTTCTGTTATAAAATTCAGCAAATTAGTAATTTTTCTTCATAAATTTTGGCCAAAATTGATACTGCTACATATCTTTGGTGATAATAAGTACAAATTGGTGCATATTATTTGGTCTTTGTGAAAGTTATAGAGTCCACAAGCTATGGTGCCAATATCTGAAAATTGATCACACCTGAAGTACTGACGGCCTATCTCAATTCTTGAGACCCTAACATGCCAGAAAAGTACAAATACCCCCCAAATGACCCCTTTTTGGAAAGAAGACATTCCAAGGTATTTAGAAAGAGGCATTGTGAGTTTTTTGAAGTTGTCATTTTTTCCCACAATTCTTTGCAAAAATCAAGATTTTTTTTTCTTTTTTTTTTTTTTCACACAATTGTCATATGAGCAGGTTATTTCTCACGCACAGCATATGCATACCACAAATTACACCCCAAAACACATTCTGCTATTACTCCTGAGTAGGGATGAGCTTCGTGTTCGAGTCGAACATACGTTCGACTCGAACATTGGCTGTTCGATCGTTCGACGAAGATCGAACGATTTGGGCCGTTCGCGCCAAATTCGAGTGACGCGAACGGCCCACAATGCACTACGCCATCGCAGTGTCATCCAGGCGCTGTGATTGGCCAAGCATGCACTGTGACCCCGCATGCTTGGCCAATCACAGCGCCGGCAGCGAGGAGAGCAATGATTGGCCACAGGCAGGATGCCTGTGGCCAATTATTGCTGAGGGTGTTTAGTACACGCCCCACACTATAAAAGGCCGCCAGCACGGCGGCCTAGTGTAGTGTGTTCCGGAGCAGGGATAGAGTAGCATAGGCAGGGACAGTGACTGTTATTTCTTTCTTGCTTAACCTGGATTCCTTTAGTTTAGGGAAAGAGAAGGATAGGTAGGGAGAGTGTCAGTGTGTTTTGTGCTTCTGCTATAGTGTGCTTAAAAAAAAACATTTATTCTAGGGACAGAAAACTCTAGGTAGGGACAGTGTCAGTTTCTTTCACTCTGCAAGTCCTTGTTTCCAGGGACCTGGAAGGACAGTGAGTGAATTGTCCTTTTGCTATATTGTGATTAAAAAAAACATTTATTCTAGGGACAGAAAACTCTAGGTAGGGACAGTGTCAGTTTCTTTCACTCTGCAAGTCCTTGTTTCCAGGGACCTGGAAGGACAGTGAGTGAATTGTCCTTTTGCTATATTGTGATTAAAAAAAACATTTATTCTAGGGACAGAAAACTCTAGGTAGGGACAGTGTCAGTTTCTTTCACTCTGCAAGTCCTTGTTTCCAGGGACCTGGAAGGACAGTGAGTGAATTGTCCTTTTGCTATATTGTGATTAAAAAAAACATTTATTCTAGGGACAGAAAACTCTAGGTAGGGACAGTGTCAGTTTCTTTCACTCTGCAAGTCCTTGTTTCCAGGGACCTGGAAGGACAGTGAGTGAATTGTCCTTTTGCTATATTGTGATTAAAAAAAACATTTATTCTAGGGACAGAAAACTCTAGGTAGGGACAGTGTCAGTTTCTTTCACTCTGCAAGTCCTTGTTTCCAGGGACCTGGAAGGACAGTGAGTGAATTGTCCTTTTGCTATATTGTGATTAAAAAAAACATTTTTTTCTAGGGACAGAAAACTGTAGGTAGGGAGAGTGTTTTTTTTCTTTCACTCTGCAAGTCCTTGTTTCCAGGGACCTGTAAGGACAGTGAGTTAATTTTCCTTGTGCTATATTGTGATTAAAAAAAACATTTATTCTAGGGACAGAAAACTCTAGGTAGGGACAGTGTCAGTTTCTTTCACTCTGCAAGTCCTTGTTTCCAGGGACCTGGAAGGACAGTGAGTGAATTGTCCTTTTGCTATATTGTGATTAAAAAAAACATTTATTCTAGGGACAGAAAACTCTAGGTAGGGACAGTGTCAGTTTCTTTCACTCTGCAAGTCCTTGTTTCCAGGGACCTGGAAGGACAGTGAGTGAATTGTCCTTTTGCTATATTGTGATTAAAAAAAACATTTTTTTCTAGGGACAGAAAACTGTAGGTAGGGAGAGTGTTTTTTTTCTTTCACTCTGCAAGTCCTTGTTTCCAGGGACCTGTAAGGACAGTGAGTTAATTTTCCTTGTGCTATATTGTGATTAAAAAAAACATTTATTCTAGGGACAGAAAACTCTAGGTAGGGACAGTGTCAGTTTCTTTCACTCTGCAAGTCCTTGTTTCCAGGGACCTGGAAGGACAGTGAGTGAATTGTCCTTTTGCTATATTGTGATTAAAAAAAACATTTATTCTAGGGACAGAAAACTCTAGGTAGGGACAGTGTCAGTTTCTTTCACTCTGCAAGTCCTTGTTTCCAGGGACCTGGAAGGACAGTGAGTGAATTGTCCTTTTGCTATATTGTGATTAAAAAAAACATTTTTTTCTAGGGACAGAAAACTGTAGGTAGGGAGAGTATTTTTTTTCTTTCACTCTGCAAGTCCTTGTTTCCAGGGACCTGTAAGGACAGTGAGTTAATTGTCCTTGTGCTATATTGTGCTGAAAAAAACATTTATTCCAGGGACAGAAAACTCTAGGTAGGGACAGTGTCAGTTTCTTTCACTCTGCAAGTCCTTGTTTCCAGGGACCTGGAAGGACAGTGAGTGAATTGTCCTTTTGCTATATTGTGATTAAAAAAAACATTTTTTTCTAGGGACAGAAAACTGTAGGTAGGGAGAGTGTTTTTTTTCTTTCACTCTGCAAGTCCTTGTTTCCAGGGACCTGTAAGGACAGTGAGTTAATTGTCCTTGTGCTATATTGTGCTGAAAAAAACATTTATTCCAGGGACAGAAAACTCTAGGTAGGGACAGTGTCAGTTTCTTTCACTCTGCAAGTCCTTGTTTCCAGGGACCTGGAAGGACAGTCAGTGAATTGTCCTTTTGCTATATTGTGATTAAAAAAAACATTTTTTTCTAGGGACAGAAAACTGTAGGTAGGGAGAGTATTTTTTTTCTTTCACTCTGCAAGTCCTTGTTTCCAGGGACCTGTAAGGACAGTGAGTTAATTGTCCTTGTGCTATATTGTGCTGAAAAAAACATTTATTCCAGGGACAGAAAACTCTAGGTAGGGACAGTGTCAGTTTCTTTCACTCTGCAAGTCCTTGTTTCCAGGGACCTGGAAGGACAGTGAGTGAATTGTCCTTTTGCTATATTGTGATAAAAAAAAACATTTTTTTCTAGGGACAGAAAACTGTAGGTAGGGAGAGTGTTTTTTTTCTTTCACTCTGCAAGTCCTTGTTTCCAGGGACCTGTAAGGACAGTGAGTTAATTTTCCTTGTGCTATATTGTGATTAAAAAAAACATTTATTCTAGGGACAGAAAACTCTAGGTAGGGACAGTGTCAGTTTCTTTCACTCTGCAAGTCCTTGTTTCCAGGGACCTGGAAGGACAGTGAGTGAATTGTCCTTTTGCTATATTGTGATTAAAAAAAACATTTTTTTCTAGGGACAGAAAACTGTAGGTAGGGAGAGTGTTTTTTTTCTTTCACTCTGCAAGTCCTTGTTTCCAGGGACCTGTAAGGACAGTGAGTTAATTTTCCTTGTGCTATATTGTGATTAAAAAAAACATTTATTCTAGGGACAGAAAACTCTAGGTAGGGACAGTGTCAGTTTCTTTCACTCTGCAAGTCCTTGTTTCCAGGGACCTGGAAGGACAGTGAGTGAATTGTCCTTTTGCTATATTGTGATTAAAAAAAACATTTATTCTAGGGACAGAAAACTCTAGGTAGGGACAGTGTCAGTTTCTTTCACTCTGCAAGTCCTTGTTTCCAGGGACCTGGAAGGACAGTGAGTGAATTGTCCTTTTGCTATATTGTGATTAAAAAAAACATTTATTCTAGGGACAGAAAACTCTAGGTAGGGACAGTGTCAGTTTCTTTCACTCTGCAAGTCCTTGTTTCCAGGGACCTGGAAGGACAGTGAGTGAATTGTCCTTTTGCTATATTGTGATTAAAAAAAACATTTATTCTAGGGACAGAAAACTCTAGGTAGGGACAGTGTCAGTTTCTTTCACTCTGCAAGTCCTTGTTTCCAGGGACCTGGAAGGACAGTGAGTGAATTGTCCTTTTGCTATATTGTGATTAAAAAAAACATTTATTCTAGGGACAGAAAACTCTAGGTAGGGACAGTGTCAGTTTCTTTCACTCTGCAAGTCCTTGTTTCCAGGGACCTGGAAGGACAGTGAGTGAATTGTCCTTTTGCTATATTGTGATTAAAAAAAACATTTATTCTAGGGACAGAAAACTCTAGGTAGGGACAGTGTCAGTTTCTTTCACTCTGCAAGTCCTTGTTTCCAGGGACCTGGAAGGACAGTGAGTGAATTGTCCTTTTGCTATATTGTGATTAAAAAAAACATTTATTCTAGGGACAGAAAACTCTAGGTAGGGACAGTGTCAGTTTCTTTCACTCTGCAAGTCCTTGTTTCCAGGGACCTGGAAGGACAGTGAGTGAATTGTCCTTTTGCTATATTGTGATTAAAAAAAACATTTTTTTCTAGGGACAGAAAACTGTAGGTAGGGAGAGTATTTTTTTTCTTTCACTCTGCAAGTCCTTGTTTCCAGGGACCTGTAAGGACAGTGAGTTAATTGTCCTTGTGCTATATTGTGCTGAAAAAAACATTTATTCCAGGGACAGAAAACTCTAGGTAGGGACAGTGTCAGTTTCTTTCACTCTGCAAGTCCTTGTTTCCAGGGACCTGGAAGGACAGTGAGTGAATTGTCCTTTTGCTATATTGTGATTAAAAAAAACATTTTTTTCTAGGGACAGAAAACTGTAGGTAGGGAGAGTGTTTTTTTTCTTTCACTCTGCAAGTCCTTGTTTCCAGGGACCTGTAAGGACAGTGAGTTAATTTTCCTTGTGCTATATTGTGATTAAAAAAAACATTTTTTCTAGGGACAGAAAACTGTAGGTAGGGAGAGTATTTTTTTTCTTTCACTCTGCAAGTCCTTGTTTCCAGGGACCTGTAAGGACAGTGAGTTAATTGTCCTTGTGCTATATTGTGCTGAAAAAAACATTTATTCCAGGGACAGAAAACTCTAGGTAGGGACAGTGTCAGTTTCTTTCACTCTGCAAGTCCTTGTTTCCAGGGACCTGGAAGGACAGTGAGTGAATTGTCCTTTTGCTATATTGTGATTAAAAAAAACATTTTTTTCTAGGGACAGAAAACTGTAGGTAGGGAGAGTGTTTTTTTTCTTTCACTCTGCAAGTCCTTGTTTCCAGGGACCTGTAAGGACAGTGAGTTAATTTTCCTTGTGCTATATTGTGATTAAAAAAAACATTTATTCTAGGGACAGAAAACTCTAGGTAGGGACAGTGTCAGTTTCTTTCACTCTGCAAGTCCTTGTTTCCAGGGACCTGGAAGGACAGTGAGTGAATTGTCCTTTTGCTATATTGTGATTAAAAAAAACATTTTTTTCTAGGGACAGAAAACTGTAGGTAGGGAGAGTATTTTTTTTCTTTCACTCTGCAAGTCCTTGTTTCCAGGGACCTGTAAGGACAGTGAGTTAATTGTCCTTGTGCTATATTGTGCTGAAAAAAACATTTATTCCAGGGACAGAAAACTCTAGGTAGGGACAGTGTCAGTTTCTTTCACTCTGCAAGTCCTTGTTTCCAGGGACCTGGAAGGACAGTGAGTGAATTGTCCTTTTGCTATATTGTGATTAAAAAAAACATTTTTTTCTAGGGACAGAAAACTGTAGGTAGGGAGAGTGTTTTTTTTCTTTCACTCTGCAAGTCCTTGTTTCCAGGGACCTGTAAGGACAGTGAGTTAATTTTCCTTGTGCTATATTGTGATTAAAAAAAACATTTTTTCTAGGGACAGAAAACTGTAGGTAGGGAGAGTGTTTTTTTTCTTTCACTCTGCAAGTCCTTGTTTCCAGGGACAGAGAAGGACACCTGAAGGTAGCCCTTATTGCTTTTTTCCCATCTCCCTGCAGGCCATCTATTAGAATGTCTGGAAGGCAAACAAGGAGAGGCAGACAGTCAGGAGGCAATAAAAGAGGGCAAGCAGGCTCTGTGTCTGGGGGCAACAGTGCTGGTCGTGGACGCGGTGCATTGTCATCAGCACATGGCCATGGGACACGCTTGTCCTTCTTTTCGGCAGCTGGACATGTTGAGCCACATCATGCCGAAGACTTGGTAGAGTGGATGACCAAGCCCTCCTCCTCCTCCTCATCCTCTCTCACCCAGGCTCAGGGTACTGGAAAAGCAGCTGCCAAAGCGTCGTCTTCCCTGGTATCAATGTCAGACAAATCATCAGTCACTCCTTCCCTAGACCCACCATGTCCTCCTCCTGAGGAGTCCCCCGAACTGTTTCAGCACAGTGTTGGGTACATGCTCCAGGAGGATGCCCAGCGTTTCGAAGGGTCTGATGATGAAACCCAGCTAGAGGAAGGCAGTAGCGTGAGAGCAGACAGAGGGGATGCTCAAGAAGGACACCAATCTGGCAGTCATGTTCCAGCAGCTGCAGCATACTGCCAGATTGGCTCCAGTGATGAGGAGGGAGGGGATGATGAGGTCAATGACTCCACGTGGGTGCCTAATAGGAGAGAGGAGGAGGAGGAGGATGAGGAGGAGGCACATCTCCAACGAGGCAGGATGCCCTTTGGTGGCCAGCGTAAGGGCAGTACACCGACGGAATCACACCGCAGAGCTCCGCCTGTGCAGGGCGCTGCCTCTGCCCGTCATTCAAAAAGTTCTTTGGTGTGGGCCTTTTTTGAGGCTAGTGCATCAGATCGCACAGCTGCTGTTTGCAACATATGTCTCAAGCGTATATCGCGTGGCCAAAACATCAGCCGCTTGGGTACCACATGCCTGACCAGACATATGTTGACCTGCCATGCAGCTCGTTGGCAAGCCTACCTCAAAGACCCACACCAAAGAACAAAGCGGACCTCTCCTTGCACCGCATCAGCTGGGATCTCCAACCCCACTATAACTTCAGTCCTCTCTGAAACATGCACTGAGAGGAATGAAGGTGTAGAATTAGGTGTGTCACAGCCAAGTACTTGCGCCCACTCTGCTAGCAGTACACCGACGTCCGATTCTAGCAGGCAAATTTCCCTGCCCCAGCTGCTGGACCGTCGAAAGAAGTTCACTCCCAGCCATCCACATGCCCAGCGGTTGAATGCTAGCTTGGCTAAATTGCTAGCGCTTCAACTGCTGCCTTTTCAGTTGGTAGACTCGGCCCCCTTCCGTGAGTTTGTGCAATGTGCGGTTCCTCAGTGGCAGGTTCCCAAACGCCACTTTTTCTCACGGAAGGCTATTCCGGCTCTCTACCGGCATGTGGAAGGCAATGTCTTGGCCTCGCTGGACAGGGCGGTCAGCGGTAAGGTGCATATTACCGCTGACTCATGGTCCAGCAGGCATGGACAGGGACGTTACCTTTCTTTCACGGCCCATTGGGTCACTCTTTTGGCAGCTGGGAAGGATTCAGGACAAGGTGCAGTAGTGTTGGAGGTTGTCCCACCGCCACGCCTCCAAAATGCTACTACTGGTTGTGACACACCTCTCTCCTCCACCCCCTCCTCTTCTTCTTCCTCCATGGCCTCTTCCTGTGGTTTGTCCTATGAACCAGCGGTGCTCCGTAGCCGTTCACGGGGCTACGCAAGTACGCAGGCAAAAAGATGCCATGCCGTGCTTGCGCTGGTGTGTTTGGGGGACAGAAGCCACACTGGGGCAGAGGTCCTGTCTGCTCTGCAGGGCCAGGCCGAGAGGTGGTTGACGCCACGCCAGCTTAAGCCAGGAATGGTGGTTTGCGACAATGGCACCAACCTCCTCTCCGCCCTCCGACAGGGACAACTGACCCATGTGCCCTGTGTGGCTCACGTCCTTAACCTGGTGGTGCAGCGGTTCTTGGGCAGGTACCCGGGCTTACAGGATGTCCTGAGGCAGGCCAGGAAAGTCTGTGTGCATTTCCGCAGATCTTATAATGCCAGTGCTCGCCTGGCTGAGCTGCAAAAGGAGTTGAACCTGCCCAAGAACCGCCTTATATGTGACATGCCCACCAGGTGGAACTCAACGTTGGCCATGCTGCAGCGGCTGCACACGCAGCAGAGGGCCATCAATGAGTACCTGTGCGACTACGGCACCAGGACAGGGTCAGGGGAGCTTGGTTTTTTTTCTCCACGCCAGTGGGGCATGATCAGGGATGCATGCACTGTCCTGGCACCATTTGAGGAGGCCACGAGGATGGTGAGCAGTGACAGTGCATGCATCAGTGACACTGTACCTCTTGTCCACCTGTTGGAGCACACGCTGCGTGGAATAATGGACAGGGCACTTGAGGCAGAACAGAGGCAGGAAGAGGAGGACTTCCTTGCCTCTCAAGGCCCCCTTTACCCAGACAGTGTTCCTTCTGTCCCACCCATCGCACAGGAAGAGGAGGAGGAGGAGGAGGAGGAGGAGGATTGTGTCAGCATGGAGGTGGAGGCTGGCACTCAGCATCATCAGCAGCAGTCTTTTAGGGATGATTTACAGTCCCAAGAAACCAGTGGACTTGTACGTGGCTGGGAGGAGGTGGCTGCGGATCATGTCGTCCTTAGTGACCCAGAGGACTCCGGAGCGAATGCCTCAGCAAACCTACGCTGCATGGCCTCCCTGATCCTGCAAAGTCTGCGGAAGGATCCTCGTATTCTTCGGATCAAGGAGAGGGACCATTACTGGCTGGCCACTCTCCTTGATCCACGGTACAAGGGTAAGGTTGCGGACCTTATGTTACCGTCGCAGAGGGAGCAGAGGATGAGACAACTCCGGGAGGCCTTGCAGAAAGGTCTGTGCAACGCGTTCCCAGAGACTGGGAGGTTGCAAACTCCTGGTCCTGGACAACGAGTTGCTGAGGCTTCGGCCAGTCAAAGAAGGAGCGGTGGGGAAGGTGGCCGTCTGACCGATGCGTTCAGACAATTCTTTAGTCCGCAGCCCCAAAGTATGATTGGTTCCAGCAACCATCGCCAGCGTCTGATAAACATGGTGCAGGAATATCTAGGGGCAAGGTCAGACTTGGACACCTTCCCCACCGAAAATCCTCTGGCTTACTGGGTCTTGAGGATGGATCACTGGCCAGAGCTTGCACAGTATGCAATTGAGCTACTGGCCTGTCCTGCATCCAGCGTTCTTTCGGAACGCACATTCAGTGCTGCTGGAGGATTTGTCACGGATCACAGGGTGCGCCTGTCCACCGACTCGGTTGATCGACTGACTTTCATCAAGATGAACCAGTCTTGGATCACCACCAGCTACCACACACCTGATGCTGATATAACAGACTAATTGATTTTAAAATGTCACATCCCTTCAAGACTGATGCTGATGCTGAGTGCCTGTGCTGTTATGTTGACTGGCTATCCTCCTCCTCCGAGTCCTCAATGATACGATTGATGATGATAGCTTGGAAGATCATTTTTGTTTATGGGTGCCGCCACCAGTGCCTAACGCCCAATTTTTCAGCCCCTGTTTAACAGGGGCGTGTAATTACAATTTTTGAAGCAATACTTTGCAACAGGGCTCATTGCTGTGCTCCAAGTACAGTATCTGTGAGGAGTTGCAGTGTTGTGCCACCAGTGCCTAAGGCCCAATTTTTCAGCCCCTGTTTAACAGGGGCGTGTCATTACAATTTTTGAAGCAATACTTTGCAACAGGGCTCATTGCTGTGCTCCAAGTACAGTATCTGTGAGGGGTTGCAGTGTTGTGCCACCAGTGCCTAAGGCCCAATTTTTCAGCCCCTGTTCAACAGGGGCATGTAATTACAATTCTTGATCTAATAATTCACAGCAGGGCCCATTGCTGCACCCACCAAGAGTAACTGTCAGGGCTTACAGTGTTGTGGCACCAGCACCACCATCAAAGGCCCAATTTTTACTACCACTGTTCAACAATTATATGTAATTAAAATTCCTGATATAATAGTTGACAGCAGGGCGTTCCAGCACCAACCAAGAGTAACTGTGAGTGCTTACAGTGTTGTGCCAACACCAACAACTAAGGGGCCTATTTCTGCAGAGTATATACGGCAGGTCCCTACTTTCAAACATCCAACTTACAAACGACTCCTACTTGCAAACGCAAGAAGACAACAGGAAGTGAGAGGAAATCTACCACTAGGAAGGAAAATTCTCTCCTGTAAGAATAAATATGGGAGAAAGGTGTCTCCTCTGTACTGATGCTTTATCAGCAATCCTTGTTTCAAGAAAAACACCACATTTCAAAAACAGTTGTCATTGGGACGGAAAGTGAGGTGAAATGTTCTGAACAGGGGCACAGACAGCAAAACAAATGTTACAGGGGTGATAACCCTTACCTATGTTTTCCAAAAAGTTTAAAAATAGATTTTTGGGCTGGAGCTACACTTCAACAATGTACCTGTTCAAAATTACAAACAGATTCTACATAAGAACAAACCTACAGTCCCTGTCTTGTATGCACCGCCTGTATACGGCTGTTCAGAGTATATAGGGCCTTTTTTATTTTATGTGCGGGGTTCCCCTTAATATCCATACAAGACCCAAAGGGGCTGGTAATGGGCTGGGGTAGGGGGGGGGGGTCATGGGGTAGCTATGCCATTTTTCTTAAAGAATTTCATCCATATTACCGGGACCAGACATTACATTAAAGCCGCAAGCAGTTTTAAATGGCTTTTTTTTCCTTTAGAAGTGTCATTTTGTGCAGGGACAGTTCTAAACACGGGAAACACGTGGCACTTCACAGGCATACTTTAGACACCCCCCAGGTACGATATTTAAAGGAATATTTGACTTTTTTTTTTTCACTTTATGCATCATTAAAATGACTGCTCCCGAAAAACGACCGTTTTTAAAACTTCTTTTTGCATTGATACATGTCCCCTGGTGCAGAACCCGGGTTCCCAAACCCTTTTTAGGACAATAACATGCATAATAGTTGTTATAATTAGCACTTTAGAATTCGAACGTTCGCATCCATTGTATTTAATAGGGTTCTAATGTTCGTTCGAACTTCCGGTCCGTTCGCGGGTTCTGGTGCGAACCGAACCCGGGGGTGTTCGGCTCATCACTACTCCTGAGTATGGCGATACCACATGTGTGAGACTTTTACACAGCGTGGCCACATACAGAGGCCCGACATGCAGGGAGCACCTTCAGGCGTTCTGGAGCACCCAGGCCAATTCTGACATTTCTCTCCTACATGTAAAAATCATCATTTATTTGCTAGAAAATTACATAGAACCCCAAAAAATTATATATGTTTTTTTTCATCAAAGACCCTAGAGAATACAATGGCGGTCGTTGCAACTTTTTTTTTCGCACAGTATTTGCGCAGCAATTTTTGCGAACGCGTTTTTTTGGGAAAAAAACAGTTTCGTGCTTTAAAAAAAAACCCAGTAAAGTTAGCCCAATGTTTTTGCATAATGTGAAAGATGAAGTTAGGCCGAGCAAATAAATACCTAACATGACACCCTTCAAAATTGCACACGCTCGTGGAATGGCGCCAAACTTCGCTACTTAAAAATCCCCATAGGCGACGCTTTAATTTTTTTTACTGGTTACATGTTTTGAATTACAGAGGAGGTCTAGGGCGAGAATTATTGCTCTCGCTCTAACGTTCGCAGCGATATCTCACATGTGTGGTTTGAACACCGTTTTTTCATATGTGGGCGATACTTACATATGCGTTCGCTTCTGCATGCGAGCACACGGGGACAGGGGCGATTTAATTATTATTTTTTTATTATTGTTCATTTTACTTTATTTGTTTTAGTTTGACACTTTTTACCCAAAAATAATTTTTTTGATCACTTTTATTCCTATTACAAGGAATGTAAACATCCATTGTAATAGGAATATGACATGATAGGTCCTCTTTTACAGTGAGATATGGGGATCAATAAGACCCCACATCTCACCTCTAGGCTGGGAAGCCTGAAATAATAAAAAAAAAAGATCCTGGCTTCGATCGTAGCGGTGAGTCGGTAGAAGCACCGGAGGGTGGCGGGAGGGGGGGGGGACGTCCCCTCTCGCCTCCCATAAGAACGATCAAGCGGTGGAACAGCCGCTATGATCATTCTTATGGTCTAGGGAATGCCGGATGAAAAAGCTAATATCTGAATTATGCCTGTAGCTGCGGTCATCCTTCAGATATCCCCGCACAAAGTCAAGGAAGTCATATGACGGCCAGCGGGCGGGAAGTGGTTAAAATGCATGTTTTTTTTTTAACACAAAGTTGTCCATTTATACAATATTTCTAACACATAACATGTACATACCAAAAATGACACCCCAAAATAGATTCTCCTACTCCTCCTGAGTGTAGCGATACCACATGTGTGAGACTTCCACAGCCTGGCCACATACAGAGGCCGAGTACAGCCGAGTATGGCTGAGCATGGCCAAGCATGGCCGAGTATGGCTGAGCATGGCCAAGCATGGCCGAGTATGGCTGAGCATGGCCGAGTATCGCTGAGCATGGCTGAGTATGGCTGGGTACGGCTGGGTATCGCCGAGTATGGCTGGGTACGGCTAGGTAGGTATTGCTGAGTATGGCTGGGTATCGCACAGTATGACTGGGTATTGCAGAGTATGGCTGGGTACGGCTGGGTATCGCAGAGTATGGCTGGGTATTGCAGAGTATGGCTGGGTATTACTGAGTATGGCCGGGTATTGCTGGGTATTGCAGAGTATTGCAGAGGGCTGGTTATTGCAGAGTATGGCTGGGTATTGCAGAGTATGGCAGGGTATGGCTGGGTATTGCAGAGTATGCTCATCCGGATAGTCCCCTCTCACGTTCCTAGCAACCGGAATGACACTCAGGCATTTACTTTAGTTTCCTTTGGAGACACGATCGGGAGACCCTCTGCCACAGAATCTCTGCGCCCCGAACCTCTCAGCGCTTGTAACTCAAGAACAGATGCAAGTTGCAAGGCCATGGATGAATGGTTGAATCCCTCCAGAAGGTTACTGGGCCTCTCTTTTACCGTGAACTCTCACCGGTCCATAAAAAAGGTCCTCCCCTGGCCTCCTCTTCTTAGAGGGGGCACCCTGGGATTCCTCCTCTTAGAGATGGGCCCCAGCTAAAGGTGCTGGGCCCATTGGCGAAGCTGCAGCCCCAGGCTAAAGGTGCCCGGGACCGATGCACACGCGCACCCCTGGCCAGGAGGGCCAGGTGGCGGGAACCCGGACTCGAACTCCAGAGCCCCCAAAATTGCAACAACGATACAGGCAGTGTCTTCCCCTTATGTATCCTCTCCCAGCATGCACAGCAGGTCGACCACACCCACTCTACTACTGCCGAGAGAGGACACCCTAAGGCACAGCACTGTTACCAGTGGTTCAACCCTGACCTGTCATGGCAGTGCCACCTACAGGCCACGGGGAACTGCACACCAGTACACCACCAGCCGAATAAAGTACAAAACCTATCAATAAAGCGGTCTGAGCCCGGCTACTAGCTCAGACCAACCCCCTAAATTTAGGTACATAGCACCCCTCAAAGTAGAGGGACGCTACATTACTAACTATTAAAGCTGTTAATGAACGTAACAAATACAAATGTATCCAAAGTTCCGAATTATCCAAAATAACGAATGCCGTATCTAAACTAATGGAACGTAACAAATTAATAATAATAAATAACAATGATAATAATAAAAACATTTTATTAATATAATTATTTATTATTAATTAGTTCCGTTCGATTTATTTAGATGCAGCATTCGTTATTTCAGATAATTCGTAACTTTCGATAAAAGTTTATATGTTACGTTCACTAACAGCCAAATTTGAAAGGAAATTCCAATACCTATAATTTAATAGTTAGTAATTATTAGTTAGTTAGTTAGTTATTCTTTCAAATTTTCGGATTTTCGGATTTTCTTTCTAATTTTTTAACTTTCTTATTTACGAATTTTCTAATTTACAAATTTACGAATTGCAATCATAACAAATGACCCGAAAAAACAAAACAAAACAAAAAACAAACAAATGAAACAAAAGCAAACACATTTTTTGGCAGTGCACATGTCTAGTAAGGACCACCCGGTGTTTCAGAAAACTGTAACTTTTGATCTATGCTCCAAAAAACAATTATTGCAGGTGTAAACATGTACATCACTTCAATGCATTTTGGTGGAATGCCCCCCTTTCTTCAGGGCTAAAGAGTAAGCAAATAAATACAGTATATAAAATAAAATATATATATACAGTATTATATAATGTCTCCTGTTTTTATACAATGTATGATATAATATATCCTGTATGTATACAATGTATTATATAATGTCTCCTGTATGTATACAATGTATGATATAATATATCCTGTATGTATACAATGTATTATATAATGTATTCTGTATGTATACAATGTATTATATAATGTATCCTGTATGTATACAATGTATTATATAATGTATCCTGTATGTATACAATGTATTATATAATGTATCCTGTATGTATACAATGTATTATATAATGTATCCCGTACATACACAATGTATGATATAATATATCCTGTATAAACAGGGGGGCATTGCTTGGCAAGCGACGAGGATGGCAGCACACTGACGGAGCTCTGCAGCATACCCAGCTGTTAGCAGCCCTACACCCAACCACTAGCTCACAGATGCCGGGCAGAAAACTGTATTCCACTCCCCGCTGTCGCGAACAATATAGCTGACATCTTTAAAAACAAACGGACGTCCGGCGGCGACACAACGAGATCCAAGATGGCGCCGACTCCCCACGAGGAGGAATGCAGTGAGGATTTACAGTCGGCTCCTGAGGACTCGGGCAGGGGTAAGCAAAGAGTGGATCACCCCTTAACATTTGTGGATATGTCCGTGATTTCTGCAGACATAAAAGCCCCTTTTTCAGCAGCCATTACTGATTTAAAGACTAGTATGCTTGTAATCAATGAGAAAATGGCGGCGGCAGAAAACGCAGGCAAGCAAAGGGACAAGACCATCCACAAATTAGAGATGACCACATTGGCTCAATCGCAGCATTTTATTGATATGAACAGGCATATCGAGGACCTGGACAACAGGGGCAGAAGGTCCAACATCAGAGTTAGAGGGATCCCTGAGTCTGTGGAACATGAGCAGATTGTACCAGTACTCAGGAGGGTCTTTGACAGTTTGCTGGAGAGGCAGGAAGATACGGAGATGGAGTTTGTTAGAGCTCACAGAGCCCTCAGGCCTAGGGGCTCTGATTCTGCACCACGAGAGATATAATATGCTACCTTCAAAGCTTTGTTCTTAAAGAGGACATAATGCGCAAAGCCAGGAGCAACAATAATGCTGTTTCAGGATCTATCACAGATCACCCTGAAAAATAGACGAGCACTACGTCCCTTGCTGGAGAAGCTGAGGGAAAATATATCCTGTATGTATACAATGTATTATATAATGGATCCTGTATGTATACAAAGTATTATATCATACAGTAGGTACGGAAAGTATTCCGACCCCCTTAAATTTTTCACTCGTTGTTATATTTCAGCCATTTTCTAAAATCATTTAAGTTCATTTTTTTCCTCATTATTGTACACACAGCACCCCATATTGACAGAAAAACACAGAATTGTTGAAATTTTTGCAGATTTATTAAAAAAGAAAAACTGAAATATCACATGGTCCTAAGTATTCAGACCCTATGCTGTGACACTCATATATTTAACTCAGGTGCTGTCCATTTCTTCTGATCATCCTTGAGATGGTTCTACACCTTCATTTGAGTCCAGCTGTGTTTGATTATACTGATTGGACTTGATTAGGAAAGCCACACAACTGTCTATATAAGACCTTACAGCTCACAGTGCATGTCAGAGCAAATGAGAATCATGAGGTCAAAGGAACTGCCTGAAGAGTTTAGAGACAGAATTGTGGCAAGGCACAGATCTGGCCAAGGTTACAAAAAAATTCTGCTCCACTTAAGGTTCTAAGAGCACAGTGGCCTCCATAATCCTTAAATGGAAGACGTTTGGGATGACTAGAATCCTTCCTAGAGCTGGACGTCAGGCCAAACTGAGCTATCGGGGGAAAAGAGCCTTGGTGAGAGAGGTAAAAAAGAACCCAAAGATCACTGTGGCTGAGCTCCAGAGATGCAGTCGGGAGATGGGGGAAAGTTGTAGAAAGTCAACTGTCACTGCAGCCCTCCACCAGTCGGGGCTTTATGGCAGAGTGGCCCGACTGAAGCCTCTCCTCAGTGAAAGACACATGAAAGCCGCATGGAGTTTCCTAAAAAAACACCTGAAGGACTCCAAGATGGTGATAAATAAGACTCTCTGGTCTGATAAGACCAAGATAGAACTTTTTGGCCTTAAATCTCAGCGGTATGTGTGGAGAAAACCATGCACTGCTCATCACCTATCCAATACAGTCCCAACCGTGAAGCATGGTGGTGGCAGCATAATGCTGTGGGGGTGTTTTTCAGCTGCAGGGACAGGACGACTGGTTGCAATCGAGAGAACGATGAATGCAGCCAAGTACAGGGATATCCTAGACGAAAACCTTCTCCAGAGTGCTCAGGACCTCAGACTGGGCCGAAGGTTTACCTTCCAACAAGACAATGACCCTAAGCACACAGCTAAAATAATGAAGGAGTGGCTTCACAACAACTCTGTGACTGTTCTTGAATGGCCCAGCCAGAGCCCTGACTTAAACCCAATTGAGCATCTCTGGAGAGACCTAAAAATGGCCGTCCACCAACGTTTACCATCCAACCTGACAGAACTGGAGAGGATCTGCAAGGAGGAATGGCAGAGGATCCCCAAATCCAGGTGTGAAAAACTTGTTGCATCTTTCCCAAAAAGACTCATCAAAAGGGTGCAAATACTAAATATTGAGCAAAGGGTCTGAATACTTAGGACCATGTGAGATTTCAGTTTTTCTTTTTTAATAAATCTGCAAAAATGTCAACAATTCTGTGTTTTTCTGTCAATATGGAGTGCTGTGTGTACATTAATGAGGAAAAAAATGAACTAAAATGATTTTAGCAAATGGCTGCAATATAACAAAGAGTGAAAAATTTAAGGGGGTCTCAATACTTTCCGTACCCACTGTATATCCTGTATGTATACAACGTATCTCTCTCTCCATTCAGAGGAGAATAAAAACACAAGGGTGAGCTGCATAGTGACTGACCATTGTGTTATCCAATCAGAAGCTATTACAGTGATCAGGTGAGCAGGAACCGGGAGTCTTGTTCTCGTCTCAGGGGGATCGTTAGTTGGAGATCTGGGGGTTCTCTCTATGCACAAACACAAAAACCCATAAATGTAATGTAGAAACAAAAGAAAATGGTCATGGGATTTGGATGATGTGGGTTACAAACTCGAATAAAATTGATGATCTATTATAAGTTCATGGTATACAAAAATATGTAAAAAATGTATATATATATATATATGCAAGAAAATTGTATAAACATTCACAGCAAAAAAATCCATATACGATGAAACACCATACGTATATAAATAATCATGAAAATATCACAATTGGTGATGAGCGAATGTGTTGTAGTATCTATGGAGCTCTACGCGTTTCGTGGAACTCACTAGGGTCCACTCATCAGGAGTTTGATGTCATCTATGAATATATATATATATATATATATATATATATATATATATATATATATATATATATAACTCAAAACCTTCGGGTGGGTTACTTCCCTCTTATTCTTTTGGAATCCAACTGAGAAACGTCAGGGTGGACTCCCAATTTCCACCATCAATCAAATAGTCACGACAAAGGAACAGTCAACTCCAATTTGCAAAAACGATTTCTTTACTGGTATATCTTCAATCAACGCCATATGCAGACAGAAAAAATCAAGAGCATAGCTACTGTACAGTTGCGAGCATCCCTGCTCTTCCTCAGGCTAACAGGCTAGGTGTAAAGGTAACATCCAGAACAGACCTCACTATATCCTAATACCTGAGGGTGTAACCCAATAGGTGAATCCCATCTCGCTAGTTCGAGGAGCGATCCAACCAGATGGTTGAAACTCAGTTAACCCTGTGCAGGTTTAAAAAGAAAAACATATTGCCCCACACTAAACCATACATCATGCATAGTAAAATTAGTACAGTGTATCGGTGGACATAGAAAAAATGCATTTTTAGAGATCTACCAACAAAGAACCCAAATACCGCAAAAAATTATACAGACATGTAAAGAAGCAAAAGATAAATATGTTCAAGAAACACTGCAAAAAGATTTAGAATAGAAAAAGTTTCCATAATTCAAAGGGATAGTTCATATCTGTCAGGGAACGATATTCCAATAAGAATCTACACTTTCTTTCATTTCACGGTCCGCATCGAAACATGCTTGGTCACCATCTATAAAAAAGATGCATAACGGTTCTAAAGTGATCAAAAGCATTACAAAAATAAATACAGGTCATAGTCCCTGTTCATCCCTTCCGGATGCAGGGACTGTAACCTGTTAATCCACCAAACCTCTCTTTGTTTCAATTTGAGTATCCTGTCACCCCCTCTTCTGTCTCGTGGAATCTCTTCCAAAATCATAAAACGTAAATCAGAGTCCCGGTGTCCCTTCTCCAGGAAATGTCTGGAGACTGGCAAACCAGGCTGTTTGTGTCTAATAGTACTGCGATGTTGAGCAATTCTGTCCTTAATCTTTTGGGTGGTTTCCCCAACATAAATCATATTGCATGGGCAAATAAGGATGTATACAACATAAGAGGACTGACATGAAAATAAATTTCTAATCGTAATCCTATCCCCATTACTGGGATTGATGAAATGATCACCCTTATGCATAAGGTTGCACTGGATGCAATTCAGGCGGGGAAAACACCCTTTCCTTTTCTTTCCCAAAAAAGTCGCTTTTACCTCCCGCTCTTTGGGTCTAGAGAGTCACGTAAGGTTTTATTTCTTCTGAAGGCTTTAATGGGAGTCTGTTGAAAGACCTCAATCTGCGGGTAGGCACGCTTCAAAAGGGACCAGTGCTTGCTAATATTTTAAATACATGTTCACTGTAACTATGGAATTGCATAGAAAAAGGTAATCGTACCACAGATGATTTTTTTCTATTTATAGTTACATTCTTTTCCCCTTGTTGTACTTTAATTCTTGAAAAATTATTTTTTAGGGTATCCTCGTTCGCAGAACTTAGAACACATTTTGTTAATCCTTATATCTCTTATGACCTCATTGCTAACAATACGTTTCACCCGTAAGAGTTGGCTTTTGATAATTGATCTAAATACATGAGGGGGATGAAAGCTGTCAAATAATAGTAATTGGTTTCTATCAGTTGGTTTGACATAAAGATCGGATTCCAATTGGCCCTGTTCTATATAGATCCTAGTATCTAAGAATGGAACTGACACTCCCCCAACATTCATTTTAAATGTAATTTCTGGACAAAAACTGCTCAACGTGGCATCGAAGATGATCAATGACTGAATGTCGCCACGCCATATCGCGAACATGTCATCAATAAAATGCCACCAAGTGACACAATGTTCTCTAAATAACTTGTTCTGAAAAACATATTTATGCTCAAACTCATTCAGGAAAGTGCATGCATATGGCGGTGCGACATTAGAGCCCATCGCGACTCCCATTAGTTGTATAAAGAACTGGTCCTTAAACAAAAAATCGTTGTTAAACAATAACAGTTGGAATAGTTTTTCAAAAAAAGAGATCTGTGGTTCTGAATACTCATTACTGCTTCTGATTAAACTAATTGCAGCACAAATGCCTGCTTGATGGAGAATCGATGTATACAAACTAGTGACATCCCATGTAACCAAAATCTCATCGCCCTCACACTGTGAATATTCCCTAATCTTCCGTTGAAAATCGACAGTGTCCTTAATGTAGGATCTTGTATTCTTAATAAGGGGAGATAAGATTTTGTCCAAGAACTGTGCAATGGGAACAAAAATGGAATTGCGTCCCGATACTATCGGACGACCAGGTGGAGAATGACTATCCTTGTGAATTTTGGGTAAAGTATATAAAACTGGTATCCGTGTATGAGCAGGTAAAAGAAATTCAAAAAGGTCACGGGCGATTACCCCATCTTTAAGTGCTGGTTTTAAGATATTTTCAAGCTGTTTCCTTATTTGCCAAGTAGGATCAGTAGTTACTTTTTTATATACAGATATATCATCCAACTGACGAAGGATCTCTTCCTCATACAGTTGAGGATCCATGATCACCACTTTGCCCCCTTTGTCCGCAGGTTTGAGTATCACATCATCCCTGCGACTGAGGTTTTTAAGAGCTACTCTTTCTTCATGAGACTAATTGTTGGAAACATGATCCCTATAGTCAATATGGGATACCAGCTCTTTAACCTCCCGAGTGACCTCCTTTACAAAGGTTTTGACCGGGGCATAAGTAGTAGGTGGTACCGATTTGGTTTTCACCCATAGACCTAAAGATTTTCAGTTCAATATACAATCAATAGGATCCTCTTCAATGAAAGGTTTGAGTGTGAAATGCACCCTCCATCTAATATTACGGAACAATCTGTATAAGTCCTGGTCAAGTTCAAATGCATTTAAGTGGCTTTTAGGACAAAAAGAAAGACCCCGGTTGATCATGCCGTGAAATGTTGTGAATCAGGTCTGGCGGACTCGACCTCGGTAACCCAGAGGAGGACGATACTGATCTGAGCCGGATGCCTCGTCCCTGTTTGCCCGGGATCGGGTCTCCATCCGAGAAAATCCTCCTCTCCGACCTTGTGCTAAAAAAGTGGATGAAGAGTCAGTATCCGTGTTGGCGGAGGAGTTGTCAGATAGATCTCTGCGAGTTCCTCCATAGTCAGAACGATCACGTCTGTTATGTTGGCACGGGCAGCGATACACTTGGTTTCTTTCGTAATCCTCGATATCCCGGTCAAATTTATTGCGCTTTCTCACCTCTAGGTCGGCCCGATGTTTGTTCACAATCTCATCGACCGATTCCTTTAACTTAGTGAATTCTTCCGATGTAATGGAGGTTTTTAAATCCTGTTCCACTTTAGAAAGCTGCTCCGATACAACGGCCAGTTCTTTGTGAATGTACGAGATGGTTAATGTCATCAGGTCAAAGGAACATTTATTGAGGATCTGCATGAAAGTGGCTTTGTATTCCTCATTATCACTGAATAATGTAGGGGTCAATCTTACCCGAAGGCCTCTGGGGATTCTCTGCACCCGATGGTATTCGGCAAGGGTAAGTCCATGTAATTCAAGTGATGTATATTTCTTATGTAACTTATCCCATGTTTGGGTGTTGTGAACCGGTGAATTTCCGATCAAAAAGTTCCTCGATCCAGAGATCTGGGCCATAATGTGCGTGGCTTCCTCTTGAGTAAATGAGAAAGTGGAACCACTAGCTTCCATGATAATAGAAGTAACTTACTCGAGGGGAGTTATATAAATCAAAACCTTCGGGTGGGTTACTTTCCTCTTAATCTTTTGGAATCCAATGGAGAAACGTCAGGGTGGACTCCCAATTTCCACCATCAATCAAATAGTCACGACAAACGGACAGTCAACTCCAATTTGCAAAAACAATTTCTTTACTGGTATATCTTCAATCAATGCCATATGCAGACAGGAAAAATCAAGAGCATAGCTTAAGAGGACTGACATGAAAAGAAATTTCTAATCATAATCCTATCCCCATTACTGGGATTGATGCAATGATCACCCTTCTGCATAAGGTTGCACTGGATGCAATTCAGGCGGGGAAAACATCCTTTCCTTTTCTTTCCCAAAAAGTCACTTTTACCTCCCGCTCTTTGGGTCTAAATTCAGATCTTACTAGAGAGTCACGCAAGGTTAACTGAGTTTCAACCATCTGGTTGGATCGCTCCTCGATCTAGCGAGATGGGATTCACCTGTTGGGTTAGCCTGAGGAAGAGCAGGGATGCTCACAACTGTACAGTAGCCATGCTCTTGATTTTTTCTGTCTGCATATGGCATTGATTGAAGATATACCAGTAAAGAAATAGTTTTTGCAAATTGGAGTTGACTGTCCATTTGTCGTGACTATTTGATTAATGGTGGAAATTGGGTGTCCACCCTGACGTTTCTCCATTGGATTCCAAAAGAATAAGAGGGAAGTAACCCACCCAAAGGTTTTGATTTATATAACTCCCCGCGAGTAAGTTACTTCTATTATCATGGAAGCTAGTGGTTCCACTTTCTCATTTACTCAAGAGGAAGCCACGCACATTATGGCACAGATCTCTGGATCAAGGAACTTTTTGATCGGAAATTCACCGGTTCACAACACCCGAACATGGGAAAAGTTACATAAGAAATATACATCACTTGAATTACATGGACTTACCCTTGCCGAATACCATCGGGTGCAGAGAATCCCCAGAGGCCTTCGGGTAAGATTGACCCCTATGTTATTCAGTGATAATGAGGAATACAAAGCCACTTTCATGCAGATCCTCAATAAATGTTCCTTTGACCTGATGACATTAACCATCTCGTACATTCACAAAGAACTGGCCGTTGTATCGGAGCAGCTTTCTAAAGTGGAACAGGATTTAAAAACCTCCATTACATCGGAAGAATTCACTAAGTTAAAGGAATCGGTCGATGAGATTGTGAACAAACATCGGGCCGACCTAGAGGTGAGAAAGCGCAATAAATTTGACCGGGATATCGAGGATTACGAAAGAAACCAAGTGTATCGCTGGCCGCGCCAACATAACAGACGTGGTCATTCTGACTATGGAGGAACTCGCAGAGATCTATCCGACAACTTCTCCGCCAACACGGATACTGACTCTTCATCCACTTTTTTAGCACAAGGTCGGAGAGGAGGATTTTCTCGGATGGAGACCCGATCCCGGGCAAACAAGGACGAGGCATCCGGCTCAGATCGGTATCGTCCTCCTCGGGGTTACCGAGGTCGAGTCCGCCAGACCTGATTCACAACATTTCACGGCATGTCCTGTCTCCGGAGGAGGGAAGATTGATCAACCGGGGTCTTTCTTTTTGTCCTAAAAGCCACTTAAATGCATTTGAACTTGACCAGGACTTACAGTAGGTGCCGCCGATATTGTGTCAATCTCGCCGCTATGAGCTCCGTCGCGAGAGCCAGCGCCGAGCTGTCTCGTCATCGGGAAAGGAAAAAAATTTCCTTTCACGGTGAGCGACACGCATTGCCGATAGGCGGGGATCCGACGCGGATTCCCGCCAATACCAGGCACTGCGTTTGGTATGAATCCTGAGCGGGAACTCCATGTCAATTTTTAAAGAAAAAAACGGCGTGGGTTCCCCCTCCAGGAGCATACCAGGCCCTTGGGTCTGGTCTGGATTTGAAGGGGGAACCCTACGCCGAAAAAACGGCGTGGGGGTCCCCCTCAAGATCCAAACCAGACCCGTATCCGAGCACGCAACCTGGCAGGCCGCAGGGGAAGAGGGGGGACGAGAGCGCCCCCCTCCCTCCTGAACCGTACCAGGCCACATGCCCTCAACATGGGGGGGTTTGGTGCTCTGGGGCAGGGGGGCGACCTGCGGCCCCCCCCACACCAGAGCACCCTGCCCTCATGTTGATGAGGACAGGGCCTCTTCCCGACAACCCTGGCCGTTGGTTGTCGGGGTCTGCGGGTGGGGGGCTTATCGGAATCCGGGAGCCCCCTTTAAAGGGGGCCCCCAGATCTCGGCCCCCCCACCCTATGTGAATGAGTATGGGGTACATCGTACCCCTACCCATTCACCTGGTGGGAAAAAAAATGGTAATAAAAACACAATACAGTGTTTAAAAGTATTTTATTGCACCGCTCCGGAGGTCTTCTTCCGACTTCGGGGGTCTCCGGTGTCGTTGCCGCGCTCTCCGGTTCTTTCTTCCACCGGGCCTCCGCTAACTTCTTTTTAGCGCTTTTGCTAGCGGAGGCCCGGTCTTCTCCGTCGCCTTCTTCTTCTCCCGCTTTCCGGTTCTTCTCCCGCTCTCCGGTTCTTTCTTCCGCCGGGCCTCCGCTACCTTCTTTTTAGCTCTTTTGCTAGCGGAGGCCCGGTCTTCTCCGTCGTCTCGTCCGGCTCTCTGTTGTCCTTCTACCGGCCCCTCCACTAACTTCTTGGTAGCTCTTTTGCTAGTGGAGGAGCCGGTCTTCCTGTCGTCGTAGTCGGCATCTTCTTCCCTCTTCTCCTCCTCGATGTTGACTCGACGCTTCCTCTCGCAGTAATGATAAATCTTCGGTGCACATGGCCCCGGAGCATGTGACTGTGACATCATGGGACCATGTGACTGTGACGTCATGTGAAGCCTATATTAATCTCTGCGGACCGAAGATTTATCATTACTGCGAGAGGAAGCGTCGAGTCAACATCGAGGAGGAGAAGAGGGAAGAAGACGCCGACTGCGACGACGGGAAGACCGGCTCCTCCACTAGCAAAAGAGCTACCAAGAAGTTAGTGGAGGGGCCGGCAGAAGGACAACGGAGAGCCAGACGAGACGACGGAGAAGACCGGGCCTCCGCTAGCAAAAGAGCTAAAAAGAAGTTAGCGGAGGCCCGGCGGAAGAAAGAACCGGAGAGCGGGAGAAGAACCGGAGAGCGGGAGAAGAAGGCAACGGAGAAGACCGGGCCTCCGCTAGCAAAAGAGCTAAAAAGAAGTTAGCGGAGGCCCGGCGGAAGAAAGAACCGGAGAGCGCGGCAACGACACCGGAGACCCCCGAAGTCGGAAGAAGACCTCCGGAGCGGTACAATAAAATACTTTTAAAAACTGTGTTGTGTTTTTATTACAATTTTTTTCCCACCAGGTGAATGGGTAGGGGTACGATGTACCCCATACTCATTCACATAGGGTGGGGGGGCCGGGATCTGGGGCCCCCTTATTAAAGGGGGCTCCCGGATTCCGATAAGCCCCCCGCCCGCAGACCCCGACAACCAACGGCCAGTGTTGTCGGGAAGAGGCCCTGTCCTCATCAACATGGGGGCAGGGTGCTCTGGGGTGGGGGGCCGCAGGTCGCCCCCCTGCCCCAAAGCACCAAACCCCCCATGTTGAGGGCATGTGGCCTGGTACGGTTCAGGAGGGAGGGGGCCGCTCTCGTCCCCCCTCTTCCCCTGCGGCCTGCCAGGTTGCGTGCTCGGATAAGGGTCTGGTTTGGATCTTGAGAGGGACCCCCACGCCGTTTTTTCGGCGTAGGGTTCCCCCTTCAAATCCAGACCAGACCCAAGGGCCTGGTATGCTCCTGGAGGGGGAACCCACCCCGGTTTTTTCTTTAAAAATTGGCGTGGAGTTCCCGCTCAGGATTCATACCAAACGCAGTGCCTGGTATTGGCGGGAATCCGCGTCGGATCCCCGCTCAATACAGTGTCGCGTCTCCTCGTTATTGCAGCGAGCGCGACAGGTGTCGCCACCCTGCTGCCGAGATCTCGGCACTCCTGTCGCAGAGAATCTCGGCGATGGGAGCGCGATAGATATACAATATCGGCGGAACCTACTGTATACAGATTGTTCTGTAATATTAGATGGAGGGTGCATTTCACACACAAACCTTTCATTGAAGAGGATCCTATTGATTGTATATTGAACTGAAAATCTTTAGGTCTATGGGTGAAAACCAAATCGGTACCACCTACTACTTATGCCCCGGTCGAAACCTTTGTAAAGGAGGTCACTCGGGAGGTTAAAGAGCTGGTATCCCATATTGTCTATAGGGATCATGTTTCCAACAATTTGTCTCATGAAGAAATAGTAGCTCTTAAAAACCTCAGTCGCAGGGATGATGTGATACTCAAACCTGCGGACAAAGGGGGCAAAGTGGTGATCATGGATCCTCAACTGTATGAGGAAGAGATCCTTCGTCAGTTGGATGATATATCTGTATATAAAAAAATAACTACTGATCCTACTTGGCAAATAAGGAAACAGCTTGAAAATATCTTAAAACCAGCACTTAAAGATGGGGTAATCGCCCGTGACCTTTTTGAATTTCTTTTACCTGCCCATACACGGATACCAGTTTTATATACTTTACCCAAAATTCACAAGGATAGTCATTCTCCACCTGGTTGTCCGATAGTATCGGGACGCGATTCCATTTTTGTTCCCATTGCACGGTTCTTGGACAAAATCTTATCTCCCCTTAAGAATACAAGATCCTACATTAAGGACACTGACGATTTTCTACGGAAGATTAGGGAATATTCACAGTGTGAGGGGGATGAGATTTTGATTACATGGGATGTCACTAGTTTGTATACATCGATTCCCCATCAAGCAGGCATTTGTGCTGCAATTAGTTTAATCAGAAGCAGTAATGAGTATTCAGAACCACAGATCTCTTTTTTTGAAAAACTATTCCAACTGTTATTGTTTAACAACGATTTTTTGTTTAAGGACCAGTTCTTTATACAACTAATGGGAGTCGCGATGGGCTCTAATGTCGCACCGCCATATGCATGCACTTTCCTGAATGATATTGAGCATAAATATGTTTTTCAGAACAAGTTATTTAGAGAACATTGTGTCACTTGGTGGCGTTTTATTGATGACTAGTGTTGAGCGAACCCGAACTGTAAAGTTCGGGTCCGTACCAAACTTTAGCTTTTTCCCGAACCCGGACTTTGCCCAAAAGTCCGGGTTCAGGTTCGACAATCTAATAATGCATTTAGAAATGCTTCAGGGGCCAGCCAATCACCTTTTGATTAGCTGGTGTGCCCTTAGAAACCATCATAGCCATGCCTACTAATGGCATGGCTGTGATTGGTCAGTGCAACATGTGACCCAGCTTCTATATAAGCTAGAGGCACACAGCACACATGACACTCTGCTTCAGAATAGATAGGGAGAGGATCTAGTCTGCTGCTGCTGCTTTTAGGGAGAGATAGAAAGATAGATGAGGTATTCCTGATTCTACAATCCGAGGGAAAAGATAGAGAGATAGTGTAGTGTAGGGCCAGGTTCCTGTGTTGGTGCTTTCAGGGAGAGAGATTTATTATATAGGTGTCCAGATTCAGAGATTAAAATCAGCGATCTGCATAGGTCTACCTATTTGTGTTGCAGTGCAGTCTTTTTACACTGCCATGAGCCCAGTGTCAGAGAAAATCTAACTTTTAGGGGGAAAAAAAAGGCACTTTATTGTTCTCTTTTCCAAAAGACCCATAGGGCAAAAAAAAAAAAAGCATTTTATTTTGCTCGTGCAAAAAAAGACCCGTTTAGGGCAAAAAAAAAAAAAAATAAAATTTGCACTTTAATGTACGCTTGCAAAAAACGCAGTTTAGTGGCACCAAAAAAAGTTTGCAGTGTGTTATACATATTTTGAGGTGTTTGAAATAAACAATTTCTTTATAGTTTTCTCCTACGTTGCTATACTAAAAAAACAACATTTTTTTTGAATAGCATTTTCTGCAGTTCTGTAGCTGTGCGATTCAGCGGTTACGTACTGTGGGTGTGTTCTGCTCTTCCAAAAAACGCCGTTTAGTGGCACCAAAAAAAGTTTGCAGTGTGTTATACATATTTTGAGGTGTGTGAAATAAACAATTTCTATATAGTTTTCTCCTACTGTGCTATACTAAAAAAAAAAACATTTTTTTTGAATAGCATTTTCTGCAGTTCTGTGTTTTTTTTTTTTTTATGTTATTTTAAGTTATTTCCCTATCCACATTTGTTTGCAGAGCACTTGCCATGCTCTTAACAACATTTTGCTGCCATTTGCAGCCCTCTAGCCGTTTCCATTACCTTTTTAGAGCCTTTTTAGTCCTTAGAAGTCCGGGTCCCCATTGACTTCAATGGGGTTCGGGTTCGGGTCCGGGTTAAAGTTCGGTCCCGAACCCGAACTTTTTTCCGAAGTTCGGCCGAACCCGTCGAACCCGAACATCCAGGTGTCCGCTCAACTCTATTGATGACGTGTTCGCGATATGGCGTGGCGACATTCAGTCATTGATCACCTTCGATGCCACGTTGAGCAGTTTTTGTCCAGAAATTAAATTTAAAATGAATGTTGGGGGAGTGTCAGTTCCATTCTTAGATACTAGGATTTATATAGAACAGGGCCGATTGGAATCCGATCTTTATGTCAAACCAACTGATAGAAACCAATTACTATTATTTGACAGCTTTCATCCCCCTCATGTATTTAGATCAATTATTAAAAGCCAACTCTTACGGGTGAAACGTATTGTTAGCAATGAGGTCATAAGAGATATAAGGATTAACGAAATGTGTTCTAAGTAGAGTTGAGCGGGTAGCTGGATATTCGGGTCCGGCGGGTTCGGCCGAACTTCGGAAAAAAGTTCGGATTCGGGACCGAACTTTAACCCGAACCCGGACCCGGACCCGGACCCCATTGAAGTCAATGGGGACCCGGACTTCTGACGACTAAAAAGGCTCTAAAAAAGTAATGGAAAGGGCTAGAGGGCTGCAAATGGCAGCAAAATGTTGTTAAGAACATGGCAAGTGCTCTGCAAACAAATGTGGATAGGAAATAACTTAAAAGAACATAAAAAAAAAAAAAAAAAAATATGCTGGAGGCCCCCTTTTCAGCAGAAGAGGTACAGGAAGTCATTAAGAACCTCAGAAACTCAACGGCACGATGCCACACATATGGTGGGAATGCCCCAGAATACGCCCTTTCTGGAATAAATTATTTAATTTAATGGATAAGCTAGTGGGAAAATAAAATACTTTGAAATAAAAATGTAGCGGGGTGCTAAATTTAAGGAAAGTGTTTGAGTGGTAAATAGGCTCAAATACCCTAATTCTGTAGGATTCATGGACCATTTTGTCCTCGGGGGACAGTATTGGTGTGCAGTTCCCTGCGGCCTACAGGTGGCGCCTTTTGTGTCCCCTCTTGGCAGTAGTACAGCGGGGCGGGGAACCTGCTGTGCATGCCGGGAGAGCATATAAAAGGGGCAGACCTTTGGCCTGGGGGCTGATGTCCAGTGGGGTCCGCGCCCAGGTGCCTTCGGCCTGGGTGCATGTGTTCCTGTTCCATCTCGGGCACCTTTAGCCCGGGGTGAGGTACTATCCTGGAGTTCTTGCTGCCCTGGGTATGGAGGCCTAGGGGCGGGAGTAAAGCCTGGAGTCCAGAGCCGCCTCGTGTAGGGGACCCTGTTCCAGGGAAGGGAGGATCATTCTGATGGACCGATGCGGGAGTCACGGTGAAGGAATGGTCTGTTGACTCCCTGGAGAGATGTCTTCCCCTTGATATGGGCTAGGTTCGTAGAAGGAGAAGCTCAAGGTCACCTTGACTGTATCAGAGGCCTTATTCAACTGGCCCGTGGCAGGGGCCTTATACACCCTGGTCTGTGGCTGAGACCAAAGTTCTCCAGGCCCGTGGAAGGGGCCTTGTACACCCGGTCTGTGGCAGAGACCAACCTCAATGTCTGTGGCAGAGACCGTGTGCCAAAAACTGTTTGAGAAACCTAAGCAGTGAAGTGAATGTGCTACGTTTGTGCCTGGACCTCCTCCACACCTTAAGCTGTCCTGTTTCTTTGCTCTAACCTTTTCTATCTGAGTACAGTTTATTTTGCCATGAGAGAATAAGAGTTGGAGTTTCAGCTGGTGTGGACATTGACTTTACTGGCAATTAAAGGACTTGCCTCTACCTACAGTAGAGGTGAGAATCATCCTCTGGAGGAGTTTTGACTCCGGCTGTGGACACGGCCCGTCAAGTACACCGCTCAACCTCTGTATATAGGAGGATACGGGCTGGTAGTGCGGTGTGCCTTTCTCTCTCCTGCGAAGAGCCAACAACATAAAGGCAGGTAAGGGGGAAAGGATCTGTGCGCTACAAAAAAATAAAATAAAAATTTTAATCTTGGCCTAGCAGGACGAGGTCCATATGGAGTAGGAGGTTGAGGTGGCGGTGGATGTGGCTGTGTAGGTGGAAGCGGCGGTGGAGGAGGACGAGGTAGCCAACACTGGTTCAAAAATACAACAATGGCTGGGTAAGGCCGGTGATGTGTCGAATTTTGTCCCCTGTCGAATAGTGTCCGCCCTGTACTGCGCTTGCTGAGTATGTAGGACAAGGGGATTTCAAAAATCTCCCAAGACTAACGGCGCCTGCGTGTTGAGTTCAGGTGAAGGCCACACCATCCGTGGTTCAAGCCGAGCCAAGCAAGGCCGCGATCGAAGCGAGCCCGTGAGGGGCCCTGTTACTATGTGCTACCGTATGTCCTCTTGGATGGTGGGGCTTGAACCTGCACTCACAGCGCAGGCGCCGTTCATCTTCGGAGATTTTGTGAATCTCCTTGTCCTCTGTACTGCGCAAGCGCTGCGCCTGCGCAGTACGGGCCGGGCACAATCCGATGGCCGGACAGTTTTTGTCACAACACCGGTATACATGTCTATTCTGCACAAGGTACGGACAAGTCCTGTGGGATCCATGCCTGGTTCATTTTAATGAACGTGAGCTTGTCCACATTGGCTCTGGACAGGCGGTTGCGCTTGTCTGTGATAACGCCCCCTGCCGTGCTAAATACACGTTCAGATAATACACTGGCTGCAGGGCAGGCCAGCACCTCCAAGGCATAAACGGCAAGCTCAGGCCATGTGCCCAATTTGGAGACCCAGAAGTTAAAGGGGGCAGACCCGTCATCCAGTACGTGTAGGCCTGTGGACACATACTGCTCAACCATGTTGGTGAAATGCTGCCTCCTGCTAAGACGTTCCATCTCAGCTGGTGGTGCTGGTTGTTGTGGCGTGCTGACAAAGCTTTTCCACATTTCGGCCATGCTAACCCTGCCTTCTGAGGTGCTGCCGGTGCCCCGGCTGCGTTGGCGACCTCTTCCTCCTCCTCTGCCTTCGCCTTGTGCTTCCACCGTACGCCCGCTGTCAGGTGGGAATGCCACCAGCAGCGCGTCTACCAGCGTGCGCTTGTACTCGCGCATCTTACGATCCCGCTCCAGTGAGGGAATTAAGGACGGTACGTTGTCCTTGTAACGGGGATCCAGCAGGGTGGCCACCCAGTAATCAGCACCAGTTAAAATGTGGGCAACTCGGCTGTCGTTGCGGAAACACTGCAGCATGTAATCGCTCATGTGTGCCAGGCTGCCCAGAGGCAAAGAAAAGCTGTCCTCTGTGGGAGGTGTATCGTCTGTGTCCTCTGTATCCCCCCAGCCACGCACCAGTAATGGCCACGAGCTGGTCTGAGTGCCACCCTGCTGTGAACATGGCTCCTCCTCCTCCTCCTCCTCCTCCTCCTCCACCTCGTCATCCTCCAGAACTGTGCCCTTTCTGCCGGACAATTGTGTACCTGGCGTTTGTTGGTGCAAGAACCCACCCTCGTAGCCACTTGTGAAAGACTGGCCTGAAAGCCTTTGAAATGATCCCGCTTCCTCCTCCTCCTCCTCATCCTCCTGTGCCACATCCTCTTCCATCATCGCACAAAGCGTTTTTTCAAGGAGGCATAGAACTGGGATAGTAACGCTGAGAACGGCGTCATTGGCACTGGCCATGTTGGTGGAGTACTCGAAACAGCGCAACAAGGCACACAGGTCTCGCATGGAGGCCCAGTTATTGGTGGTGAAGTGGTGCTGTTCCGCAGAGCGACTCACGCGTGATTGCTGCAGCTGAAACTCCACTATTGCCTGCTGCTGCTCGCACAGTCTGGCCAGCATGTGCAAGGTGGAGTTCCACCTTGTGGGCACGTCACATATGAGGCGGTGAGCTGGAAGGCCGAAGTTACGCTGCAGCGCTGACAGGCGAGCAGCAGCAGGGTGAGAACGCCGAAAGTGCGCACAGACAGCCCGCACTTTCTGCAGCAGCTCTGGCATATTGGGGTAATTTTTAAGGAACCTCTGGACCACCAAGTTCAGCACATGCGCCAGGCAAGGGATGTGCGTCAAACCGGCTAGACCCAGAGCTGCTACGAGATTTCGCCCATTATCGCACACCACCAGGCCGGGCTTGAGGCTCACTGACAGCAACCACTCATCGGTCTGTTGTTCCATGTCCCTCCACAACTCCTGCGCGGTGTGGGGATTTTCCCCCAAACAGGAAAGTTTTAAAACTGCCTGCTGTCGTTTACCCCTGGCTGTGCTGAAGTTGGTGGTGAAGGTGTTACGCTGAATGGATGAGGAGGCGGTAGAGGATGAGGAAGCGGAGAAGGAGGAGTTAGCAACAGGAGGCAAACTGAAGCGCCCTGCAATCCTCGGTGGTGGAAGGACATGCGCCAAACCGCTATCTGCCTCAGGCCCAGCAGCCACTGACCGTGCTTACTGGTCCACGCATCCGTAGTTAGGTGGACCTTGCCACAGATGGCGTTGCGCAGTGCACACCTGATTTTGTCCCCCACCTGGTTGTGCAGGGAAGGGATGGCTCGCCTGGAAAAGTAGTGGCGGCTGGGCACGACGTACTGCGGGACAGCCAATGCCATCAGGCTTTTAAAACTCTGCGTCTCCACCAGACGGAATGACAGCATTTCAAAGGCCAGGAATTTTGAAATGCTGGCATTCAGGGCCTGGGATCGCGGGTGGCTAGGGGGGTACTTCCTCTTCCGCTCCAATGTTTGGGAGATAGAGAGCTGAACGCTTCCATGGGACATTGTGGAGATGGTCGGTGACCCAGGTGGTAGTGTTGCTGGCAGATCCTCTGTTTGCGGGGTGACAGGTGCCACTGTCACTACAGAGGTGGATGAAGAGGCCGAGACTGCAGCAGAAGAGGAAGCAGGAGGAGCCAGAGACCTTTCTTGGTTTCTGAGGTGTCTACTCCACTGCAGCTCGTGCTTTGCACTTAGATGCCTGGTCATGCAGCTTGTGCTCAGGTTGAGAACGTTTATGCCTCGCTTCAGGCTCTGATTGCACAGCGTGCAAACCACTCGTGTCTTGTCATCAACACACTGTGTGAAGAACTGCCACGCTAGGGAAGTCCTTGGACCTGGCTTTGGTGTGCTCGGTCCCTTGCTGCGTTGGGCAGTAGCAGATGTACTGTCTAGGGGACGAATGCTCCGTTTTTGCACCCTGCTCCCTCTTCTGCTGTGCTGGTGGCTCTGTGCGACCACCGCCTCTTCCTCCGAACTACACTGGTCACCTGCATAACGTTGATTCCATGTGGGGTCGAGGACCTCATCGTCCTCCACATCATCTTCCACCCAGTCTTCACCCCTGCCCTCCATGTCTGTCTGCACAATTGCGAAAGCAGCAGCAGTTGGCACCTGTGTTTCGTCATCATCCGAGACGTGCTGCGATGGTCCTCCCATGTACCCATCATGAAACATAAGTGGTTGGGCATCGGTGCACTCAATCTCTTCCACTTCTGGGGCAGGGCTAGGTGGATGGCCCTGGGAAACCCTGCTAACAGAGTCATCGAAAAGCAGAAGAGACTGCTGCATGATTTGGGGCTCAGACTGCTTGGCTGATTTGCAAGGGGGTGAGGTGAAAGACTGATGGACATGGGCTTCAGGTGCTAACTCTGATCTTTCAGCAGAAGAGTGGGTGGGAGACAATGTGAAGGAACCCGAGGCACTGTCAGCAACCCAATCTACTATCGCCTGTACTTGTCCTGGCCTAAACATTGGTACAGCCTCATTAGGCGCGACAAAATACCGCCGCAGGCTCGGTCGCCTACTCGCACCTGAGGAAGGTGTTTCACTTGTGCGTGTAGCTGGCACAGATCCACCACGTCCTCTCCCTGCAACAGGAGCTCCACCAGCAGCACCACGACCGGGGCCACCACGTCCCTTTGACCTTCCCCTCATATTTTCCAAATTTAGGATCTTGCCCTAAATGGCGTTTTTTGGAAGACCACAACACACCCACAGTACGTAACCGCTGAATCGCACAGCTACAGAACTGCAGAAAATGCTATTAAAAAAAAAAAGGTTGTTTTTTTTTAGTATAGCACAGTACAAGGAAAATATATAGAAATTGTTTTTTTACACACACCTCCAGATGTGTATTTCACACTGCAAAATATTTTCTGTGGCCCTAAATGGCGTTTTTTGAAAGAGCACAACACAACCACAGTATTTAACCACTGAATCGCACAGCTATAGAAGTGCAGAGAATGCTATTCAAAAAAAATGTTGTTTTTTTTAGTATAGCACTGTACAATATATAGAAATTGTTTATTTTACACACCTCCACATGTGTATTTCACACTGCAATTTATTTTCTGTGGCCCTAAATGGCGTTTTTTGCAAGAGCACAACACAACCACAGTATTTAACCACTGAATCGCACAGCTATAGAAGTGCAGAGAATGCTATTCAAAAAAAATGTTGTTTTTTTTAGTATAGCACTGTACAATATATAGAAATGGTTTATTTTACACACCTCCACATGTGTATTTCACACTGCAAAATATTTTCTGTGGCCCTAAATGGCGTTTTTTGAAAGAGCACAACACAACCACAGTATATAACCGCTGAATCGCACAGCTGCAGAGAATGCTATTCAAAAAAAAGTTTTTTTTTTTTTTTTTAGTATAGCATAGTACAAGAAAAATATATAGAAATTGGTTATTTCACACAACTAGAGATATACACTGCAAAATATTTTTTTTGCCCAAAAATAGGTCTTTTTTGCGCACAACAAAGTGCCTTTTTTTTTTTGCAACAGCACAACAAAGTGCCTTTTTTTTTTGCAACAGCACAATAAAGTGCCTTTTTTTTTTTTGGGGCCCAAAAATGGGTCTTTTTAGCAAAAGCACAATAAAGTGCCTTTTTTTTTTTTTTCTCTGACCAAAATAGGTCTTTTAGCAAGAGCACAATACAGCCACAGTATGGAATAGGTGTATCACTCAACGTAATGCAGTGCTGGTGCACTGAGCTTGCAACACAAACAGATAAACCTATGCAGATCACTGAGCTATTATATCTCTCAGTCTGGACTCCTATCTAAATCTCTCTCCCTGAAAGCACAAACAGGATCCTGCCCCTACACTACACTACACTACACTGTCTCTCTATCTTTTCTATCAGTAGATTGCAGAATCAGGACTAACTCCTATCATATAATTCTCTCCCTCACAGCAACAGCAGCCAGGATCCTTTCCCTACACTGTCTAAAAGCAGAGTGACGATCTGTGCTGTGTGCCTCTTTCTTATATAGAAGCTGGTCACATGCTGGGTCACATGTTGCACTGACCAATCACAGCCATGCCATTAGTAGGCATGGCTATGATGGCTTCTAAGGGCACACCAGCTAATCAAATGGTGATTGGCTGGCCCCTGAAGCATTTCTAACTGCGCCATTAAATTCCCGAATCCGAACCCGAACCCGGACTTTAGCGCAAAATCCGGGTCCGGGGTCGGGAAAACGCCAAAATTCGGTACGGACCCGAACTTTACAGTTCGGGTCCGCTCAACACTAGTTCTAAGTTCTGCGAACGAGGATACCCTAAAAAAAACATTTTTCAAGAAGTAAATAAAGTACAACAAGGGAAAAAGAATGTAACTATAAATAGAAAAAAATCATCTGTGGTACGATTACCTTTTCCTATGCAATTCCATAGTTACAGTGAACATGTATTTAAAATTATTAGCAAGCACTGGTCCCTTTTGAAGCGTGCCTACCCGCAGATTGAGGTCTTTCAACAGACTGCCATTAAAGCTTTCAGAAGAAATAAAACCTTACGTGACTCTCTAGTAAGATCTGAATTTAGACCCAAAGAGCGGGAGGTAAAAGCGACTTTTTTGGGAAAGAAAAGGAAAGGGTGTTTTCCCCGCCTGAATTGTATCCAGTGCAACCTTATGCATAAGGGTGATCATTTCATCAATCCCAGTAATGGGGATAGGATTACGATTAGAAATTTCTTTTCATGTCAGTCCTCTTATGTTGTATACATCCTTATTTGCCCATGCAATATGATTTATGTTGGGGAAACCACCCAAAAGATTAAGGACAGAATTGCTCAACATCGCAGTACTATTAGACACAAACAGCCTGGTTTGCCAGTCTCCAGACATTTCCTGGAGAAGGGACACCGGGACTCTGATTTACGTTTTATGATTTTGGAAGAGATTCCACGAGACAGAAGAGGGGGTGACAGGATACTCAAATTGAAACAAAGAGAGGTTTGGTGGATTAACAGGTTACAGTCCCTGCATCCGGAAACGATGAACAGGGACTATGACCTGTATTTATTTTTGTAATGCTTTTGATCACTTTAGAACCGTTATGCATCTTTTTTATAGATGGTGACCAAGCATGTTTAGATGGGGACCGTGAAATGAAAGAAAGTGTAGATTCTTATTGGAATATCGTTCCCTGACAGATATGAACTATCCCTTTGAATTATGGAAACTTTTTCTATTCTAAATCTTTTTGCAGTGTTTCTTGAAGATATTTATCTTTTGCTTCTTTACATGTCTGTATAATTTTTTGCGGTATTTGGGTTCTTTGTTGGTAGATCTCTAAAAATTAATTTTTTCTATGTCCACCGATACACTGTACTAATTTTACTATGCATGATGTATGGTTTAGTGTGGGGCAATATGTTTTTCTTTTTAAACCTGCACAGGGTTAACTGAGTTTCAACCATCTGGTTGGATCGCTCCTCGAACTAGCGAGATGGGATTCACCTGTTGGGTTACACCCTCAGGTATTAGGATATAGTGAGGTCTGTTCTGGATGTTACCTTTACACCTAGCCTGTTAGCGTGAGGAAGAGCAGGGATGCTCGCAACTGTACAGTAGCTATGCTCTTGATTTTTTCTGTCTGCATATGGCATTAATTGAAGATATACCAGTAAAGAAATCGTTTTTGCAAATTGGAGTTGACTGTCCCTTTGTCGTGACTATATATATATATATATATATATATATATATATATATATATATATAATGCCCAGGTTTAAAGCCCGCCTCCTAGGCATCACATATCTGTGCGTTTCTCTCGTAAAGAAGTTAAGTAATATTATTGACTATACAGGCAATATGCCTCACATCATGAGAAGGATCCAACTAGTCTCAAATTGATAGCAATTGATAGGTTTGTACCTCACTGGCGGGGTTCCAATCACAAAAGGGAAATCTCACGTTTGCAAGTGAAATGGATCTATGAAATTAAGTCCTAGAATCTCTATGGATTAAATGTGGAGTGTGATATAAATTATCTTATTACTAATAGTTAGTCTAGTTAGATGGATGAATATTTTTTATGTATGTATTTTTTCTTCATATTATATTAGCTTTTATGTATAATTTTTATAAAATTAATTAGTAATGATTTTTTATAAATGTATTATTATGTACCGTATATACTCGCTCTATTGAGCTCATCCTTTGGTTTGCAGTTTTTAAGAGGTGGATCTCATGTCCTTATCTGACCACAAGATGCCGCTGGTCTTTTGATCCTATTAAGTGAATTTTACCAATACATTTTTAATGTTTGTTCAATATATATTTCTCATCGCTTTATTATATCTTCATTGTTTAAATTTTAATTTCAGATTAATATTCGTTTTTGGAAACGTAAGTATTGCTTGAGCTTAATTGCCGTTTGTACCATCACCTGCGTCACTATGGTTTTCTAGTTTTGATTGCCGCAGCCTCTAGTGCTGTCCTCAGTTATCCTTTTTAGGGTCTGGGAACTATGCCTGTGCCCATGGATGACGTCAGTTGTGACAAAGCGCGTCAGAGGGAGCTACAGTGGTGACGTCATCATGCTCGCTCACCACCAGAAAGAAAAGGAGTTTCCGTGTTACATGCTTTTATTACTCCTAGCCCTGTATGTACCTCTTTTCATGGTAATAAACTGAGTTGCAGTTTTACTACATCATGGGTTGTTCCCTTTCTCTTCCCTATGATGCATTATAGTATAGTCTGGCTTGCGCTGGTTCGAGTCCATATGTGGGTGGATGACATCCTGGCTGCCTGCGTTCTGCACTATTGAGATAAAGCACAAAGAGGTTGATTTGCTAAGACTGGAGCGCGCAAAGTCTGGTGCAGCTGTGCTAACCCCCTAGCATAAATTGCCCCTCCTCCCAGTACAAATACGCCCCCCTACTTAAAGTGATTGTAAACCTTTGTTTTGTTTTTGTTTTTTTAACCACTTAACAACCACCTGCCGACAAATAACGGCGGCAGGGTGGTTGCTTAACTCTGGGAGGACGTTATATAACGTCCTCCCAGAATCGCGCTCCCGCGCGCCCCCTGGGGCGCGCACACGGAAAACTCCGTGACCGCCGGGTCCAGAGGACCCGGCGGATCACGAATCGCGGTAAATCGCCGCTGATAGCGGCCGTTTACCACGTGATCGCTCCGTCAAATGACGGAGCAATCACTTGTAAACAGACCGGCGTCATTTGATGACGCCGGTTCCTCCCTCCCCTCTCTGTACTGATCGGTACAGTGTGAGAGGGGAGGGGGAGGGAGCGGATGGCAGCAGCAGCACTGTGGGCTGGATCTGTGACAATTGCAGTCACAGATCCATCCATCCATCCATCCATCCCTGCTCAGCCATCCCTGTGCTATACCCTGCCAATACTCTGCAATACACCCTGCCAATACTCTGCAAAATACCCTGGTGCAATACTCTGCAATACCCTGGTGCAATACTCTGCAATACCATGGTGCAATACTCTGCAATACCCTGGTGCAATACTCTGCAATACCCTGGTGCAATACTCTGCAATACCCTGCGAAATACTCTGCAATACCCTGGTGCAATACTCTGCAATACCCTGGTGCAATACTCTGCAATACCCTGGTGCAATACTCTGCAATACCCTGGTGCAATACTCTGCAATACCCTGGTGCAATACTCTGCAATACCCTGCACAATACTCTGCAATACCCTGCACAATACTCTGCAATACCCTGCAAAATACTCTGCAATACCCTGCAAAATACTCTGCAAAATACTCTGCAATACCCTGCACAATACTCTGCAATACCCTGCACAATACTCTGCAATACCCTGCACAATACTCTGCAATACCCTGCACAATACTCTGCAATACCCTCCACAATACTCTGCAATACCCTCCACAATACCCTGTGCAATACCCTCCACAATACCCTGTGCAATACCCTGCCATACACCGCAATACCCTGCCATACACCGCAATACTCCGCAATGCCCTGCAATACTCCGCAATGCCCGGCAATACTCCGCAATGCCCGGCAATACTCTGCAATGCCCGGCAATACTCCGCAATGCCCGGCAATACTCCGCAATGCCCAGCAATACTCCGCAATGCCCGGCAATACTCCGCAATGCCCGGCAATACTCTGCAATAACCACTTCCCGCCCTCCGGCCGTCATATGACGTCCTTGACTTTGTGCGGGGATATCTGAATGATGCCTGCAGCTACAGGCATCATTCAGATATCGGCTTTTTCAGCCGGCGATTCCCTACACCATAAGAACAATCATAGCGGCTGTTCCGCCGCTTGATCATTCTTACGGGAGGCAAGAGGGGATGTCCCCCCCCCCGCCGCCCTCCGGTGCTTCTACCGACTCACCGCTACGATCAAAGCCAGGATTGTTGTTTTTTTTTTTTGTATTTTTTTCAGGCTTCCCAGCCTAGAGGTGAGATGTGGGGTCTTATTGACACCCCCCCCCCTCATATCTCACTGTAAAGAGGACCTGTCATGCCATATTCCTATTACAAGGGATGTTTACGTTCCTTGTAATAGGTATAAAAGTGATCAAAAAAATGTTTAGGGCGGAAAAACATGTCAAACTAAAATAAATAAAGTAAAATGAAGAATAAATTTTTTATTTTTTTTTTAAAGCGCCCCTGTCCCCGTGAGCTCGCATACAGAAGCGAACGCATACGTAAGTCCCGCCCACATATGAAAACGGTTTTCAAACCACACATGTGAGGTATCTCTGCGAACGTTAGAGCGAGAGCAATCATTTTGGCCCTAGACCTCCTCTGTGACTCAAAACATGTAACCAGTAAAAATATTTAAAGCGTCGCCTATGGGGATTTTTTAAGTAGCGAAGTTTGGCGCCATTCCACGAGTGTGTGCAATTTTTAAGGGCGACATGTTAGGTATCTATTTACTCGGCGTAACTTCATCTTTCACATTATGCAAAAACATTGGGCTAACTTTACTGTTTTTTTTTTTTTTAAGCACAAAACATTTTTTTCCCGTAAAAAACGTGTTAAAAAAATTGCTGCGCAAATATCGTGCGAGATAAAAAGTTGCAACAACCACCATTATATTCTCTAAGGTCTTTGCTAAAAAAACATATATAATGTTTTGGGGTTCTATGTAATTTTCTAGCAAATAAATGATGATTTTTACATGTAGGAGAGAAATGTCAGAATTGGCCTGGGTGCTCCAGAACGCCTGAAGGTGCTCCCTGCATGTTGGGCCTCTGTATGTGGCCACGCTGTGTAAAAGTCTCACACATGTGGTATCGCCATACTCGGGAGTAATAGCAGAGTGTGTTTTGGGGTGTAATTTGTGGAATGCATATGCTGTGTGTGAGAAATAACCTGCTAATATGACAATTTTGTGAAAAAAAAAAAAGAGAAAAAAAAAATCTTGATTTTGCAAAGAATTGTGGGAAAAAATGACAACTTCAAAAAACTCACAATGCCTCTTTCTGAATACCTTGGAATGTCTTCTTTCCAAAAAGGGGTCATTTGGGGGGTATTTGTACTTTTCTGGCATGTTAGGGTCTCAAGAATTGAGATAGGCCGTCAGTACTTCAGGTGTGATCAATTTTCAGATATTGGCACCATAGCTTGTGGACTCTATAACTTTCACAAAGACCAAATAATATACACCAATTTGTACTTATTTTTACCAAAGATATGTAGCAGTATAAATTTTGGCCAAAATTTATGAAGAAAAAATAGTAATTTGCAAAATTTTATAACAGAAACGAAAAAAAAATCATTTTTTTACAAAATTTTCAGTCTTTTTTCTCTTATAGCGCAAAAAATAAAAAACCCAACAGTGATTAAATACCACCAAAAGAAAGCTCTATTTGTGTGAAAAAAAGGACAAAAATTTCATATGGGTACAGTGTTGTATGACTGAGTAATTGTCATTCAAAATGTGAGAGCACCGAAAGCTGAAAATTGGTCTGGTTATTAAGGGGGTTTAAGTGCCCAGTGGTCAAGTGGTTAAAGTTCGTTTTGCACAGTGTGGCCCTGAACCTCGTCTTCTGGGGTCCCCCGGCGGTGCTCGCGGCTCCTCCCTGCATCGGTAAGCCCCCTAGGAGAAGCGCTCTCCCTGGAGGTGTTAGGGAAATGGCTGTGGAAGTACTGGCAATCTTGCCAGTAGAAGAAATGGGCGCCATAGGCACATCATGTGACAGGTGGATCCCCCTGCTGGCCTATAAAAGGCTGCCACTGTCTGACCCAAATTGCTGGATTGTCATCAGCTTCCTGTACTCCTGAACCTCTGTGTTACTGTTTGAATCTCCTGTTCTTGACCCAGCTTGTTCCAGACCTGTTGACCTCCTCTCTTGGCTCATCCCCTGGCTTGCTCCTTGACCTTCCTTCTGCTGACTATCCGTGCATGATGACGGCTTGCTATATGGACTTTGCCTCTGCCTGATTACCTGTGCATGACCCCGGCTTGCTATATGGACTTGCTCCTGCTCGATTACCAGTTTATGACCTCAGCTTACTTCACGGACTTGATCTTGCTCCTGGCCATCCTGTGTTTGACCCTCAGCCGGGCATCCACTGGCCATCCTGTGTTTGACCCTCTGCCGGGCGTCCACTGGCCATCCTGTGTTTGACCCTCAGCCGGGTGTCCACTGCTGTCCTCTGAAGCACGATCTATTCCAAGTACAGCGTGAAGTTCCTGACTTCCTGTGCACCACCACGCCCTGGCAGTCCTCACAAGGTGAAGCTCTTCTGGACCCATCTAGATCCTGCCGGCAACCCGTGCTTCTTCGGGCTGTATACCTTCTGTGGCACTTTCAGAGGTATACCGCACCTAGCCGCAAGGGGAGCCCCTCTCTGCATATTGGCTTCGGATCAGGTACGTGACAGGGGGTTACCTTGGGGGGCGCGCTCCCGAGTCCAGCATTTGTGTGCATAGACACAGAATGCCATACTTGGCCCCGCCCCCGGCGCCCACGTCATTGGATTTGATTGACAGCAGCCAATGGCTGCACTGCTATCAATATATCCATTCAAGAGCCGAGAACCCCGGGCAGAGAGGAAGAGCGCATCTCCGCCGAGGGAACAATCGGCTCAGTGTCAGAAGTTTTTTCATAGGATGCATTAAGGTGAAAAAACACGAGGGTTTACAACCCCTTTAGATTCCCCATCCCAGCAAAAATCTTTGCCCCAGCTCAAATCCTCTCTGCAAAACTTCCCCCCCCCCAAAAAAAAAACAACTCCTAGATAAAATCCTCTACCCCTAAAATTTTCCCTCTGAGCACAAATCCACCCCCCAATTTCCCCACCTAGGACAAATCCCCCCCCACTATATCACCTTTTCTAGCACAAATCCCCCCTCCTCCCAGTACAAATTCACCCCCCTACTTAAATCCCCCATCCCACCAAAAATCTTTGCCCCCAGCTCAAATCCTCCCTGCCCATATGCCCCCAGCAGAAATCCCCCCCCCCACCAAAAAAATAAAGTTGTTACATCCTAGCAAAAATCCTCTACCCCTCAAATTTCCCCTCCAAGCACAAATCTCCCCCCCCCACTTCAAATTTCCCTTCACAGCACAAGTTCCCCTTCTCCAATCCCCCCATCCTAGCACAAATCCCCCCAAATTTCCCCTCCTATGACAAATCATTTCCCCCCACTACCATATTATCTTTTCTTGCACAAATCCCCTCCCAGCACAAGTTTCTCTTCTCCAATCCCCCATCATCCTAGCACAAATCCACCCCAATTTCTCCTCCTAGCATAATCCCCTACAATGGGGTCCCGCCTCCAACCCGCCCGCAGAACGCAGCAAATTGGTATTTTTGCAGGCGGGTTTAACCCTTTTTTCCGCCGCTAGCGGGGGTTAAAACAGCAACGCTAGCGGGCGAAAATCACGGCAAACAACACAGTAAAATGCCGCTAAAAATAGCGGCACTTTACCGCCAGCGCACCCAGCGGCTCAGTGTGAAAGTAGCCTTACTGCTGTAGGTTCGGTTATCATCTCTAACTAATAAAAATATTGCGCTAACCAAGTGGAATCACAATAAATATATGTGTAGGTGCTGCTGCTTGTGATAGCCTAAATCCTAAAAGCTCAAAAACATGTGATACAAAAGAAACAAGTGCACAGCCACTAATTGATTAATTAAGTGTCAAACAGTGATGAAAAACTTTAGATTAAAAAATATGTAGCTTCAAAAGTGTGCAAATACACAAAAATAAATAAGGTCTGTATAAAAGACAAAAAGTCCATGTGAACTACGGTACATGGATTTAATATAAACTGTGCTGTATAAAGGAAACAAAGGTCCATATAAATGGTCATAGTGTAGAGACTTTAAGGAACATCCAGTATTCGGAAACCTTGATATTTCTGCAGCCAAACGATATAACAATAATGTGCCGCTTACCAGATAAGTCGGACCTCAGATAATAGAGATCATAAGAGCCTGGTGCATCAGCCTGCCGGCAACGGTACAATCCACCTGTTCTTAAATCCAGGGAAAGGGTACTTGTCTGACCACAGTGAAGCTTTTCCAGCTGGGCTCTTGATTTTAAAATCAGAGGGAAATCCACGAGCAGGGATCGTTGTATCTCCAAAAATAGTCCTGTGAGTATCGCCCAATAGGAGATAAAAAACGAAGGCTTCATGGTGCAGAAAACTTCAAGAAGGTTTATTCTTTAAAACCACAGAAAACATTTCACAGCAAGTAATTTAAAACCACGACAGCAAGGAAAACAAAAATGGTAAAAAACATTTAGGAACAGCCAAGGATCAAACCAAGTGACTGAGTGAAATTTTTTTAATGACGCCAAGGTCTATTGCTCCGTCCGACGCGTTTCCCCATAGAAGGCATCAACTGGGAACGGAGGCTATGCCTCGATGTCAGCACATCACGTATAAAGGCAGGGTAGACACCGGAAGTGACATTTACACATCTCTCCCCTGTTGTCACCTAATTATGTTAGATACTATCAAGCCAATTGGTTGAAAAAATTGCTACGAATGTCATGCACAGACCTCAGATAGTCATAATATAATATAGAAATAACATTTATATCAATAGACTGCCGTACGCACTTTTACGCCGACAGAATGGCACGGCTGGGCAAATGGACGTATATATACGTCCCCTTTAATTTGCCGGCCGCGTGGTCCCACGAACGCCGACGGCGGCACGCTCGCGACCCTGTCGCGAACTCCGTGACCGTGCCCGCGAGACCCACGGACTCGATGTCCGCCGGTGTCCCGCGATCGGGTCACAGAGCTGAAGAACGGGGGGATGTTAGTGTAAACACAACATCTCCCCGTTCCTCCTAGTGACATGTCACTGATCGTCTGTTCCCTGTCATCGGGAACAGCAATCAGTCATGTGTCACGGCAAGCCACGCCCCCTAACAGTTAGAAGCACTCCCTAGGTCACTCTTAACCCCTTCAGCGGCCCCTACAGATTAACCCCTTCACTGCCAGTGTGATTTTTACAGTAATCAGTGCATTTTTATAGCACTGATCGCTGTAAAAATTACAATGGTCCCAAAATGGTGTCAAAAGTGTCTGATGTGTCCGCCATAATGTCGTAGTCACAATAAAAATCGCTGATCGCCACCATTACTAGTAAAAAAAAATATTATTAAAAATGCCATAACACACTATTTTGTAGACGCTATAACTTTTGCGCAAACCAATCAATAAACGCTTATTGCAAATTTTTTACCAAAAATATGTAGAAGAATACGTATCGGCCTAAACTGAGGAAAAAAACGTTTTTTTATATATTTTTGGGGGATATTTATTATAGCAAAAAGTAAAAAATATTGAATTTTTTTCAAAATTGTTGCTCTATTTTTGTTTATAGCGCAAAAACTAAAAACCGCAGAGGTGATAAAATACCACCAAAAGAAAGCTCTATTTGTGGGAAAAAAAGGACGTCAATTTTGATTGGGAGCCACGTCGCACGATTGCGCAATTGTCAGTTAAAGTGACGCAGTGCCAAATCGCAAAAAGTGGCCTGGTCTTTGACCAGCCAAATAGTCCGGGGCTGAAGTTGTTAAATTCATTAATTCCAACAATTATATCTGTACTAGGAATCAGTTAATGTCAGACGCATCCTCTGTTTGATAATTATAACAGAGGAGGCAGATCCCAGAACTTGTTATGCAGTATTTAATCAATAAAAAAATATAGAAATCTAAAAATATTAATAATATTCCTGCTAATCATAAAATACCCAAAAAAAGAGAAGATGTATAAAATAATTAAATATATATATATGTATATCATAAGCAGAGCATAAGAAATGAGAGATTAAGATATATATTAAGCTGTTATTTGTTATCAATAAAACAATTAATGTACCATTCTACGTTAAGGCCCAGAGGACTGTAACATTGGAGGTCATATATCCATCTGGTTTCACGATGATAAATATGTTGTTTAAGATTATTACCCCTCCAATGCGGAGTATATTTTTCTATGGCCAATACCTTCAGTAAGGAAGTGTTCCACTCGGTTATCATCTCACCGGGTTTCGCAGGGAGATCACTACTAGGGGTCTGTCCTCACTGTGAGCCATGTACGCCAATAGCTTTCCCGCTCTCTTTCCATGTTTAAAGAGTTTCTGTCTAGAGAAAATAAGTTTTCTTCTAGACATCTCATATTGCAACTGTTTAACTACCCTGGATTGTAGTTTAAGGTGGGAGAGGGGTCAGTCTCGTACTGGCGTTCTGCAAGTCAGAGCTCCTCCAGTACCCCATCTGCCTTCTCAGCTGTGGCTGTTTTTAGCCTGTTGATGTGGGATATCAGAGTGGCCCTCGTGTGTAATTTGAATGAGTCCCATATGGTGGCAAATGAAGCGTGAGCGTTTTCTTGGAAGTATTTTTTCCATTCATCATCTATCTGACCATCATCTGGTAGTAATGAGAGCCAAAAAGGGTTTAGTCTCCATGTCCTGGGTGGTTTAACTATAGGGACAGCTAATGAAATCCGGTACGGACTATGATCCGACAAGAGTCTAGGGCAAAAGGCTGCGTCTAGTAGATGAGGCACTAGTATCTGCGATAGTAGGATAAAGTCTATGTGGGACATTGTGTTGTGGGAGGAGGAGAAGCATGAGTATGCTCTGGCGGTTGGGTGTTTAGTCCTCCACGAGTCAGCCAGATTGAAGTTTGATATCAATCTGGCAAACCGGGTAGGTGTATTCGGCCTAGGAGTCGAGGCAGGCTGTTGTGCTCTGTCAAGGCTGGGGTTTAGGCTAGCATTGAAGTCTCCCAGCCAAATGGCTAGGATTGTCGGATGCTGTGCCATTAAGTCGGGTCCCTCCGTCAAGACTGTCATGCAAAATGGGGGTGGTACATAATAAGCCATCAGCAAGAACTGTTCACCATAGATTTTGACATGTAGAAAAACATAGCGACCCTGTGGGTCTGTGGTCAGGTCCCACAACTCAAAATGCAGGGACTTGGTTATGAGTAAGAAATATACTGAACACTGCATTCTGAAACTTATAGCATTTGTACTTGTTGCATTGTACTTTTGGTATAACAATTCCCCCTCCCTCCCACCCGGCCCAACACCTACCCCAACTGGTAGGTGTGTATCCATAACAAAACATGAACCTGTGTGCGAAGTGGGTCAAACACTTCGCTCAAGTAAAACAGTAACATAAACAAAACCTGAATCAGGGCCCTGAGTGATATAGGCTGGTATAGTTATACACCCTTGGAATCGGACTTCTCAGGACATATTGTAGTAAGGTTTGCGTGGTATAAAAGGGTGGATTCCAGGTTGAATCTATTATTATTATTATTATTATTTAGGTACTTATATAGCGCCATCCATTTTATGCAGCGCTTTGCATATACATTGTACATTCACATTGGTCCCTACCCTCAAGGAGCTTACAATCTAAGGTCCCTAACTCACATTCATATACTAGGGCCAATTTAGACCGAAGCCAATTAACCTACCAGCATGTCTTTGGAGTGTGGGAGGAAACCGGAGCACCCGGAGGAAACCCATGCAGGCACAGGGAGAACATGCAAACTCCAGGCAGGTAGTGTCGTGGTTGGGATACGAACCAGCTACCTTTTTTACTGCTAGGCGAGAGTGCTACCCACTCTGGTAATGCAAGGGGGGTGAAACTTCTCTGAATAAGTCTTGCATATTGTAAGACTTTTGTGTCTCTGATTAGTAGTTCTCCGTTTGTAAAGGGGAATGTTTATGCTGTGTGTGGCTTTGGCCTGAACAGTTTGTGCATCTCGGCCATAACGCTCAAGACATAAGTACGTGTACCCGGGCAAGGTAGTGTTAGTTTAGGATGTTTTTGATGGTTAGGTGGGCTGGACGTCATATGGTTTTATTGTTGCGGGTGATGTATATAAAAGATAGAACCTCTCCATTGCAACAAGGGTGGGGGGGGGGGGAAGAGGGAGACATTTGAAAGAGAGGCCCGATAGGGAGGTTGCAGTACCTGAGATAAGCGGGACAATGTTCCTTATGTTGCAGAGAAGTGGGCTTGTGGTCCCTTGTTGCAGCACACAGCCATGTGTCGCATGTTGAAAATTAATCGTTCGCTTTCCCGTTGGTTTCTCGACGCTCTAGCCAGGCGATGGTGTCCTCAGGAGTTTCAAAGAAAATGGTGCGGTCATCATCTTCCACGCAAAGGCACACAGGGATAAACAATATATATATATATATATATATATATATATATATATATATATATATTGTGGGAGATTAGCTTGTGGGGATCACCTTTTCTCAGAATGAAGGTCAGCGTACAGGCAGTTTCTTTAAAACCTGGCGTATTGCCAGCTTTATTTACAAGTGGTTTGCAATAGTCAAACAAAATAAACAAAACAGTAAAACAAATCCTTGCCGTCCGGCGCTAAACTATACAGTAACCGCTCTCTATGCGGTGAGGGGCTGGTCCCCGTCACCCACAAAACACAAGGTGAAGTAAAGCAAACCTTTTTTCTTTCAGCCCAAATACACAGCGCTCCTCTTACTCAGATTCCCTTCTGAGTCTCAGGCCAGAGCATTGCTGTGCTCTCTTCCTGGATCTTTAAAGCCCAGCTGCCTATGGATTCCAGTGAACCTGAATATCTGGACCGGAACCCAGCCAACTACAGAGGCTGGAAAAACCTGGGCCGGATTCTGGTTCAGTCTCTTACAATGGACCGAATGCGAGGTGAAATATAGCGACTGTCATATACCTCACCTCGCATACCGTCACATATCCTCCCCCTCTGCTCAAGCCCCTGTGGCTGAGCACTTGACCCAGCCATACAGTGCATGCGGGAGAGGGCATCAGCATTATCCTGGAGTTTGCCCGGCCTGTGCTCAACCGTGAATTTAAAGGGCTGTAAAGCCAGGAACCACCTTGTCACACGGGCATTTTTCTCCCTGTTGTCACACATGCACTTCAGGGGAGCATGGTCAGTGACCAGCCTGAACGACCTCCCGAGTAGATAATACCTCAGGGAGTCTAAGGCCCATTTAATGGCGAGACACTCCTTTTCAACAATGGCATAGTTCCTTTCGTGCTTGTTCAGCTTCCGGCTTAGGTATACAACCGGGTGCTCCTCACCATTCCTGACCTGTGACAGTACAGCCCCTAGGCCCACCTCAGAGGCGTCTGTCTGTACAACAAACTCCTTTGTGAAGTCCGGGGTCACCAGCACCGGTAGTGCACAAAGGGTCTGTTTTAATTTTTGAAACGCCTTCTCGGCCTCTGTTTTTTATTTGACCATGACCGACCCTCAGCCCTTCGTCAGGTCAGTCAGAGGGACGGTAATAGTGGCAAAGTCAGGTATAAACCGTCGGTAATACCCCGTAATGCCTAGGAAGGCCCGAACTTGTTTCTTGTTTACGGGTTGGGGCCGCTTTTGAATTGCCTCAACTTTATTGGTCTGAGGCTTGACAAGTCCCCGGCCAATAACATAGCCAAGGTACTTGGCCTCCTCCAGGCCTATAGCACACTTCTTTGGGTTAGCCGTGAGGCCTGCCTCTCTAAGGGAATCTACCACCACCTGTACCCGGGGCAGGTGCGATTCCCAATCTGGGCTGTGGATGACCACATCGTCCAAATAAGCAGCCGCATACGGGCGATGTGGTCTCAAAGTTTTGTCCATCATTCGTTGGAACGATGCAGGGGCCCCATGCAGACCAAAAGGCATCCGCTTGTACTGAAACGAGCCCTCAGGAGTGGAAAAGGCAGTCTTCTCCTTGGTCGATTCAGATAGCGGTATTTGCCAATAGCTTTTTGTCAGGTCTAGGGTCGTTATATAGCGAGCCTGTCCCAACCTGTCCACAAGTTCGTCGACCCGGGGCATCGGGTATGCATCGAACTTGGATACACTGTTAAGTTTCCGAAAGTCATTACAAAACCTGATAGTGCCATCAGGTTTTGGGACCAGCACTATGGGGCTCGACCACTCACTGTGGGACTCTTCTATCACATCCAACTCCAACATGTTTTTAATTTCTTTCGCGACTGCCTCACGCCTGGCCTCTGGGATTCTATATGGCTTCACATTTACCCGAACCCCTGGTTCCGTCACTATGTCATGTTGGATCACGTTGGTCAGTCCGGGTAAGGGGGAGAAAAAGTCTCTATTTTTAAGCACAAACACCCTAACGTCACTTTGTTGTGCCACGGACAGGGTATTTGTGATGGGAACGTCAGGTGTCACGGGTACCCGGTCGGTTGGAGGCGGGGACGTGGCCAGTAAAGTCTCTCGGTCCTTCCAGGGTTTTAAGAGATTCTCATGGTAAATTTGGTGTGGTTTCCTTTTCCCTGGCTGGTAGACTTTGTAGTTTACCTCCCCCACCCTTTTGACAACCTCAAAGGGACCCTGCCACTTGGCTAAAAACTTACTTTCCACCGTGGGGACCAATACCAACACTCTGTCCCCAGGGCTGAAAGTATGGACCCTGGCATTTCGGTCATAGACCCTCCTTTGGGCCTCCTGGGCCCGCTCCATATGTTCTTGCACCAGGGGTAGGACAGCTGCGATTCGATCCTGCATTAAGGAGACGTGCTCTATGATGCTTTTATATAGGGTTGCCTCACCTTCCCATGTCTCCTTGGCAACATCTAGCAGCCCCCTGGGATGCCTACCATACAAGAGTTCAAAGGGGGAATAGCCTGTGGACGCCTGCAGAACCTCACGTATTGCAAACATGAGATATGGCAGCAAAAAATCCCAGTTTCTCCCATCTTTGTCAACCACCTTTTTCAGCATACTTTTCAAAGTTTTGTTAAATCTTTCGACCAGACCATCCGTTTGGGGGTGGTAGACAGAGGTACGGAGATGGGAGATTTTGTATAACTTACAAAGCTCCTTGGTAACCTTGGACATAAAGGGGGTGCCCTGGTCGGTTAAGATCTCTTTTGGGATCCCCAGTCGACTAAAGACAAGGACCAATTCCTTGGCGATAGCCTTAGCAGAGGTATTGCGCAAGGGTATGGCCTCAGGATAGCGAGTCTTATAGTCCAGGATCACCAGAATATGCTGATGACCGCGGGCAGATTTTACAACCCGCCCCACCAGGTCCATGCCAATCCTCTCAAAGGGGACCTCGATTATTGGCAGAGGAACGAGGGGGCTGCGAAAATGGGGTGACGGTGCCAACATTTGGCACTCGGGGCACGATTCGCAGTACTCCTTGACATCTGCATGCAATCCGGGCCAGAAAAATCTCTGGGCGATTCTCTCCCTGGTTTTTTCAACACCGAGATGCCCCCCCATTACATGACCATGGGCCAGATCTAGCACCACCCTGCGGAAGGGTTTGGGGACTAGTAGCTGTTCTACCTCGTCTTCTCCATGTTTTATCACTCGATACAATAAATTGTTTTTAATTGCCATGTAAGGGAAAGACACCACCCAATTAGGATCCACCGGTTCCCCATCCAACATTTTAACGTTTTCCCTGGCTCTCATGAGGGTGGCCTCTCGGTACAGAAATCCTCTCTCCTGACCTCTAAATCGGGTACCACATTTTGGCTACTCTCAATATCAGGGTCAGAGGGGTTCTCCTGTTCGTTACCCTCAGGCTGGGAGCAAGTTTCCAGGTCCTCCGGCTCCCCAGCCATGACAGGGAAAGGAAGAGGGTCTCCGGCTTCCTCGATCCCACCAATAGCATCCCTTTCCCTTTTGCAAAAAGGGGCTGGTGAGAGTTCCTGTGCTTCCCCAGCAGGGGGAGCTCTATCTACCAGCCTCCCTTTGCTCTCCCATAAATTCCAGAAATGGGGAAAATCTCTTCCCACTAAAGCCTCGTGAAGCAGTGAAGGTACCACCCCCACTGAATGTGTTATACTGCCCCTGGGGGTCTCAACCTCAACCACCGCTGTCTGGTAATCTCGAGTGTCCCCATGGATGCAAATTACCCCAATAGTACTGGGGTGCAGTTTTGTGGGGTTCACACAATCACTCCTGACTAGGGTCACCACACTACCAGAGTCTAGCAGGGCTGTCAGTGGCTTTCCATCCACAGAAATAACACACATTTGTTTTTCAATGCGACTCTGACATGATGCAGTACATGCGACCTGTGCAAACAATGAAAGGCGTCTTTTCATATAAGCATAATCGCATTGCATAGGTTCATCATTTAAAGGACAGTTCGCAGCAATATGCCCTAATGCATGGCAACGAAAACATCTGATATGCTCAACCCCCAGTCCTCTCAACGGTTCCAAAGACCTTCCTGGCTTCTTTGGCCAGTCTCCAGGTCTAGGAAGCACAGTCTCATTAGTTGGAACAACAGTCTTATCAAATCTCCCCAAGCTCTTGGACCCCGGAACAGTCTTACCCGAACCGCCGGGAGATCTTGCACCCCTAGACACACCGAAGTGGGGCGTAGATGGATTCACCAAGTCCTCAGTAGCACTGTACCTCTCCACTAGATCGACCAGTTGGGCTGCAGTTTTGGGGTCGCCCTGTCTGACCCACTTCCTCAGAGCAGCAGGAAGCGCACGCAGATACCGGTCCATTACCACACGCTCTACGATCTGCGGTCCTGTCAAGGTCTCTGGCTGCAACCACTTCTTGGTGAGGTGGACCAGGTCAAACATTTGCGAACGGGTGGCTTGTTGCTGGAGAATGACCACTGATGCACCCGCTGGGCCCGGATTGCCATGGTGACACCCAAGCGTGCGAGTATCTCTGTCTTTAGAGTCTCATAGTCCTGGGCCTTATCGGGTTCTAGGTCAAAATAGGCCTTTGGGGTTCTCCTGTTAAAAATGGGGACAACAGACCTGCCCACTGTTCTTTTGGCCATCCTTCGCAGACAGCAATTCTCTCAAAAGTCGCCAGGTATGCCTCGATATCATCAGCAGGTGTCATTTTCTGTAAGTGGTAGGATGCACGTATCATCCTGGCTTCCACTGGCATAGGAGGTGTAGACCCCTTTTTCAGTTCCATCAGAGCCTCTGCGAACTGACGGTTCATCTCCTGCTGGGCCACCTGTTGTGCTGCAGCGGCCTCTGCGACTTGGCGGTTCATCTCCTGCTGGGCTGCTTGTTGTGCTGCCTGTTGTGATGCGACTTGGCGGTTGGTTTCCTGCTGAGCTGCATTGGCCTGTAGCAAGGCCTTTAACATTTCCTCCATCTTCAGAAAAATGCCCGCTGAATCCACCACGTGTGGGAGATTAGCTCGTGGGGATCACCTTTTCTCAGAATGAAGGTCAGCGTACAGGCAGTTTCTTTAAAACCTGGCGTATTGCCAGCTTTATTTACGAGTGGTTTGCAATAGTCAAACAAAATAAACAAAACAGTAAAACAAATCCTTGCCGTCCTGCGCTAAACTATACAGTAACCGCTCTCTATACGGTGAGGGGCTGGTCCCCGTCACCCACAAAACACAAGGTGTCCTAAAGCAAACCTTTTTTCTTTCAGCCCAAATACACAGCGCTCCTCTTACTCAGATTCCCTTCTGAATCTCAGAGCATCCAGGCAGAGAGCATTGCTGTGCTCTCTGCCTGGATCTTTAAAGCCCAGCTGCCTATGGATTCCAGTGAACCTGAATATCTGGACCGGAACCCAGCCAACTACAGAGGCTGGAAAAACCTGGGCCGGATTTTGGTTCAGTCTCTTACAATGGACCGAATGCGAGGTGAAATATAGCGACTGTCATATACCTCACCTCGCATACCGTCACATAATATATAATTTTGATGCATAGACATCTTTTGGCTTCTGTAAAGCTTTGTCTGCGCTTCTGTACTTCAGTGGAAAAATTCAGGAAAGATGGCCACCTTGAAATTACCAATGGGTATATTGCCTTTCACCCGTGCCATGCATGGTGCTGTGTCTCGGTCTTTGTAATTCAGCAGTTTAGCAATAAATGTGCGCAGAGGGGCGCCCTGTGGTGGCGGTCTAGCGGGCAAGTGGTGCACACTTTTAACTGCAAACATGGCCGAAAAGGCCTCTCTGCCATATGTCGCGATCAGTAGTTGTTCTAGGAATGTAGTTGGGTCTTTCCCCTCCATCCCCTCTGTCAGACAAATAAAACGGAGATTGCACCTACAGAGTCTGTTCTCCATGTCGTCCTGTTTTGCCAGGAGTTGATTGCTCTGGTACTGCATGCGTTCAGAGGTATTCTGTAATGGCGGGATTGCCTCCTCTACCTCTCCCAATCTGGTCTCAGAGGCCTTAACCCGTTCCTTGAGCTTGTGGAGATCCTGTCAGACCAGGGAGATATCCACCTTTACCTCCTCAATTTTAGATGTGAGGGTGGCCTGCAGTGCAGAGATAACCTCTAGTACCTTATCCTTGTCTGCTCCCAGCAACTCTCCCCCCTCCAACGCGGTGCCGCCATCTTCCTCTAGGTTGTCTTTATCATGTCGGCGGTATTTGTTCAGCTTGGCGGCCATATCTGTCTTAGGTTTTGTTGTGGTCATGACTGTTGTGAAGAGGTGGCAGTTGTAACAGGCTGAGTGTTAATACAGTGGGTGAGCTGGGCGCCGGGTGGACACAAAGGCCAGGATCAGGTATAGATACTGGTGGAGGGTGTAGCAAGATGGCCGCCGCACGTGTAGGGTTGCTACCTCATCCCTTTAAACCCGAACACATATAAATTACACAGGTTCAGTGGCTAATTTAATGCAGATCAGGCACCAAGTGAGTTTAATTAGAACCTTAACCAGCCACATAACCTGTGTAATTAATATGTGTTCAGGATTAAAGGGATAAGGTGGCAACCCTACACACGTGTCACTGGGAACAAGTCCGCGGCCGTTACCCGTCCCTGATGAAGCTGGATACCCTCTGAAGACTTAGATGGGGAGAGTTTTCTGGCAGGCCAGGGTGCTACGGTGGCTAAGTGGGGCCCAGGTCAAGGAGGAGAAAGGCTGGGAGGCCAAGGGCGTCCGTTGGGGTGTAGCAAGATGGCCGCTACTTACTGTATATACTTAAGTATAAGCCAACCCGAGTATAAGCCGAGGCACCTAATTTTACCACAAAAAAATGGGAAAACGTATTGACTCGAGTATAAGCCTAGGGTGAGAAATGCAGCAGCTACTTGTACGGTAAATTTCTTTAGTGTTCTAAGCAACCAGCATCTAGTATTAGACCCGTTCAGACATATCCCCTCTATTCCTCTGCAATATAAGGAAGAGGCATGTGCGGACATGGTACAGGGGTCAGAGGCATGTGCGGACATGGTACAGGGGTCAGAGGCATGTGCGGATATGGTACAGGGGTCAGAGGCATGTGTGGACATTGTACAGGGGTCAGAGGCATGTGCGGAAATTGTATAGGGGTCAGAGGCATGTGCGGACATTGTACAGGGGTCAGAGGCATGTGCGGACATTGTACAGGGGTCAGAGGCATGTGCAGACATTTTACAGGGGTCAGAGGCATGTGCGGACATTGTACAGGGGTCAGAGGCATGTGCGAACATGGTACAGAGGTCAGAGGCATGTGCGGACATGGTACAGGGGTCAGAGGCATGTGTGGACATTGTACAGGAGGGGGTCTGTCTCTGTGGATGGCTCTGATCCTGCTCAGTCGCTCTGTCTATCTTTCCTCCCTCTTCCCCCAACCTCCTCAGTTCTTGGCTCAGTATAGGTCAGCACAAATTAATACACATCTGACTGACCTGGATGGATGGTCAGTCAGTGCTCCATTCCAGAATCCTATCCAGGCCAGGCACAGGCCTCATCGACCTCCCCGGACCCCTGCTGTGGCAAGGCGCCATCAGGAACGAGCGCCGGCCATTAAAAAATGGTGCCAGACGGTGACATTACATCACTGCGCATGCGCCCGCCCACGGCGCCCGGCCGAGCGTGTACGAGTTCTCTTGAGCCCGGCAGACTTTGGAACAACGCATGCGCAGTTGCGCTGTCGGCCCGCAGCCATCGTTTTTATGGGCACCGCTGCCCGTAACGGACACTGACTCGAGTATAAGCAGAGGGGGCATTTTTAGCCTAAAAAAGGGCTGAAAAACTTGGCTTATACTCGAGTATATACGGTACTTGGTGGATCCGGGTATTGCCCGCAAGCCGGTGCACAGTGGTGTCCCTGAGAGGGCTGCGAGCAGTGGCGGGTAAGCTGGCCAACTTTCGGAGCTGTGTGAGGAGGTAGCAGGGAGTCAGGAAGGCCAGGATACAGAGCTGAGAGAGAGTCTGGGAGGATCAAGATGGCAGCCGGCCTCCAAGACTAGGCCGAAGCCGCGGTCTTTCCTCGAGGCTGCCGCCATGCTGAGGAGCGCCGCTCCGTTCAAACCTCAGTCCGGTCGGGAGCTTGTGAAGCCAGGTTTGGAGGGTCCCTAGGGGGATCTGTCAGGCTGTACCAGGAGAATGCCAGATTGCAGGATCTTTTAGAAGCAGGAGTAATGGACGGAGCTTAGGTCACATACGTCCTACTCCATGCTGTGCCAGGCCACGCCCCCCTCCAATCCCCAATCCTAGCACATATCCCCCCACCCCCCAAACATTTTTTCCCCTCCTAGGACAAATCCCCTCCCCTACTCTACCATATCACCTTTTCTAGCACAACCCCCCCTCCAATCACCCATCCTAGCACAAATCTTCCTTAGGAACCCCCCCCCCCTACCATATCACCTTTTCTAGCACAAATCCCCTCTCCCAGCACAAGTTCCTTTTCTCCCATCCCCAATTTTACACAAATCCAAATCCCCCCCCCGAAAAAAAATCCCCTCCAAGGACAAATCTCCTCCTCTCCCCTACCATATCACCTTTTCTAGCGCAAATCCACCCCCTCCTCCCCTCCAATCCCCCAACCTAGCACACATCCCCATCCCAATTTCTTTTCCTAGGACAAATCTCTCCCTCCTCTACCATATCATCATTTCTAGCACAAGCCTCCCCTCCCCACTCCCAGCACAAGTTTCCCTTCTCCAATCCCCCATCATCCTAGCACAAATCCACACAAATTTATTTTCCTAGAACAAGCTATAAAACCTTTTCTAGCACAAATTTCCTCTCCTAGCAGAAATTCTCTTCCCCCCTTCCAACACAAATTCCCCCAAATTTCCCATCCTAGAACAATTCTTACCCCCTGCCCCCACCCCCAATTCCCCCTCCCAAAACAAATACCCACCTCCAATCTCCTCATGGTGCCCCCCAAATCACATGATACCACAGTGCCCAGGGCAGCTTACCCTCCTGCCCACCCCTTGTCCCGGCCCTGAAGGTAACCAATCAGCCTCTAACTTCAGCTTGTTCAATTAAGCTTTGACAATAAAACCTGGAAGCGGATTGGTTTCTATGCAGAACTGCACCTGATTTTGCACTCTTTAGTTTTAGTAAGTCGACCCCATTAAGACCGATCACAAGGTTAGGGTATCTGGTAAGTGGCTTTGTGTGTGGATTAGGTGGAGGAAAGAAGCCCTGGCACTGAAGATCACTGTTGCGCCATTTTTTTTTTGGACTGTATTTACATTACACTATGTGTGAGCTCCTAATTCACGTATTGGATGACATTTTTTCACTTGGCTCATAATATTTAAATTATATGAGTGATTTATAAATATTTATGATTTAAAGAGACAACGCAACACTATCTATTTCTTGAATGTTATTTTTGATGAGGAGTAATGCACAACAATTTATTATAAACCAATCAGATTCCAGAACCCGCTGAGATAACATATCATGTTCACGAGTGGAACACGTTTTTCTGCAGTAAAATTATACAGAATATTGCAGCAATTCACAAACTTCCCCTTTTGTTTATTTTTGGCGTTTTTTTTTTTTAAGTTCGCAAAATGAAAAAAAAACAAAAAAACAGGGTAACACCTTCTTTTAAGAAGGTTATAAAAATAAACAACGTATGTTGAAGACGCAGATTGTACAAAGCATGGAATCGGGTTTGACCGCATCGTGCAATGAGAGGAGCTGAGAAACTGGAGATGGAATCAGGTAGGTGGTAGATATGATCATTGATTAATATTGAGGGGGGAGGGCAGAGATCCTGCAAAAATAACATGGAATATTCTTAAATTTTCCCATAAAATGTATTTTGTTAAGTCTGTTTTAATTAGAGTAAAGAAAAAAAATCCTATTGATGCTATCAGTTACTGTAAATAGTTGGTTAGGTTAAAAGAAAAGTCCATTGAGTTTAACCACTTGCCTACCGGGTACTCTCACCGACTTTCTGCCCAGGCCAATTTTCAGCTTTCAGCGCTCTCACACTTTGAATGACAATTGCGCGGTCATGCAACACTGTACCCAAATTAAATGTTTATTATTTTCTTCACACGAATAGAGCTTTCTTTTTGTGGTATTAAATAACTGCTGGGTTGTTTTTTTTTTACAAAAAAAAGACCAAAAATTTAGAAAAATAAAATAAAAATTGTCTTACTTAGTTTCTGTCAGTAAATTTTGTAAATATGTAATTTTTCTCCTTCACTGATGTGCGCTGATGAGGCACCACTGATGGGCACTGATAGGCTGAACTGGTGGGCATTGATGAGGTAGCACTTATGGGCACTGATGAGGCGGCACTTATGAGGAGGCACTAATATGCTGCACTTATGGGCACTGATAGGTGGCACTGATGAGTACTCATAGGCGGCACTGATGGGCACTAATAGGTGGCACTGATGGGCACTGATAGGTGGCACTGGTAGGCACTTATAGGCAGCAGTATAGGCGGCACTGATGGGCATTGATGGGTGGCACTGATGGGCATTGATGGACAGCAGTGATGGGCATTGATGGGCAGCACTGATAGCCAGCACTGACTGGCATCACTAATGGGCACTGGTTGGTGGCACTTGTGAGCACTGGTGGGCACTGATTGCTGGCACTGGTGGGCAATGGTGGGCACTGATTGCTGGCACTGATTGGTGACACTGGTGGCCCTATAATGTAATCAGGGCACTAGTGATCAGTGCCCTGATTACATGTTTTGTTGTCCCCTGCGAGGAGATTCCACTGAACGGCTCTCCTCACCACACACTGTCAGTGTGAGGCGAGGAGCGCCGATTACCGGCATCTCCGTGTTTACATGTGACCGGCTGTGATTGGACACAGCCAATCACATGGTTAAAGAACCACGAACGCGGCTCTTTACAGAGTTCGGGGTCACACCGTGTTCTAGTAAATATAGGTAATATAGTCATAAATGGTTATAAATCTGGAGAATAAATCACCAGAACCCCTTACACTCCTGCAGATTGTTTGGGCAGATATCAAGAAGTCCTGCAGACGATGACGTGTTTCAAGGGTGTCCCCTCTTGTGCCTTTAAGCACACCCTAGTAATCCAAAATGGCCCCTATGTCAGATTGGAACACATGAGTCCAGCATGTGGAAGTTCCCCCGTTTCGAGGGTATCCCCTCTTCTCCAGAGCTGAATGTCTGCTGCGCTTGATATGTTCTTATATACCATCTAAGTATCAGAGATCTAACCTCTATCTCCAACTCTAATGCCGAGACCGGCTTGTAAAAGATATGCGCTCCAGCCACTACTTTTGGCTCCAAGAGTTTGGCCTCCGCTCTATATAGGAGCTGGAATTAGACGTAGTGGCTGGAACGCATAACTTCCACCAGCTGGACTCGGCATTAGAGGTGGAGCTAGAGGTTAGATCTCTGATACTTAGATGGTATATAAGAGCATATGGAGTGCAGCAGACATTCAGCTCTGAAGAAGAGGAGCACCCTCAAAACAGGGCACTTCCAAATGCCGGATTCATGTGTTCCAACCTGACATAGGGGCCATTTTGGATTACTGGGGTGAGCTTAAAGGCACAACCCATTAAACTACTAGTGGACAGGTGTACTTAATATTAAATGGAGATGGGATAACTAATGGATTGTAAATGACATTGATATCCTGGCCCCCTATTACATTGCATATTCATGAAGGTCACCTGCATTTCTATCTTTTTACACACATCGCTACTGTTTTCCTTATGGCTACATGATACGGCTTTTTGTCTGGGGCCTCAGAGGTCATGCGATGGCAGAAGCAGTTAATACATATATTCGATTTTTCTACATCCATAAGGATCAACATCATCCAACAGGTGGACCATGACTACGACTCTGTCTCCCCCCCCCCCCCAGCCTCTGTCACTCTCATTTACTACAGAGCATACAGCAGGAGGCAGCATAGTGCTGGACGGAGGGGCCGGGTCCTAGCAACCAATCACTAGCTTGTTATGAAATGTTAACTCCGTCAGTTCCCGCCTTTCACCCATCACTATAGATAGTGCCCTTCTGTACACACACTGGCAGGTAGGAAGTGCTACCTACACATTGCTGTGTGTACAGTATGTGGGGGGGGGGGTGATGTGAAGGGGACAGAGAAGACACTGTCAGAGGAGGGGGAACAGAGGATCTACATTGTGATGAGAAGTAGACATAGGATACTTCTTTGGTGGATGGGGAGGCAGAGGACACTGCTTTCAGGGGGCAGAGGACACTTTCTGGGGGTCAGTGGACACTGTTATGGGGGGGGTAGAGGACACTACAGCGGGGGGAGGGGGTGATATGAAGGGGGCAGAGGACACATTTTTAGAGGGGTCACAGGACACTAAAGTGTGAGGTGATGTGAAGGGGGGCATAGGGCTCTGCTTTTAGGGGGGCAGGTACTACTGTGGAGGGAGGGGGACAGAGAACACTGCTATGTGGAGTAGAGGACACTAAAGTGTGTGGGGGGGTGATGTGATTAACACTGCATTGGGAGGGTACAAAACACTACTGTTGGAAGCAGAGGACACTACAGTGGGAGGTAATGTGAAGGGGGGCAGAGGACACTACTGTGGATGGTGATGTGAAAAGGGGGCAGAGCACACTACTGTGGATGGTGATGTAAAAAGGGGGCAGAGGACACTACTGTGGGGGGGTGATGTGAAGGGGGGCAGAGGACACTACTGTGGGGGGTGATGTGAAGGGGCAGAGGACACTGCTATATGGAGCAGAGGACACTAAAGAGGGGGGGGGGGTGATGTGATGAACACTGCATTGGGAGGGTACAGAACACTACTGTGGGGGGGCTGAGGACACTACAGTGGGCGGTAATGTGAAGGGGGAGAGGACACTACTGTGGGCGGTGATGTGAAGGGGGCAGAGGACACCACTGTGGGCGGTAATGTGAAAGGAGGGCAGAGGACACTACTGTGGGGGGTGATGTGAAGGGGGAAAGAGGATACTCCTATATGGAGCAGAGGACACTAAAGTGGGAGGGGAGGCAGAGAACACTGCTTTAAGGGGCAGAGGACACTTTGTGGGGTTCAGAGGACACTGCTATGGGGGGGGGGTAGAGGACACTACAGCCGGGAGATGATATGAACAGGGGCAGGGGACACATTTTTAGGAGGGTTACAGGACACTAAAGTGTGGGGTGATGTGAAGGGGGGGATAGGACACTGATTTTAGGGGGGCGGGCACTACTGTGGAGGGAGGGGTACAGAGAACACTGCTATGTGGAGCAGAAGACACTAAAGTGGGGGAGGGTGATGTGATGAACACTGCATTGGGAGGGTACAGAACACGACTGTGGGGGCAGAGGACCCTAAAGTGTGGGGGTGATGTGATGAACACTGCATTTGGAGGGTACAGAACACTACTGTGGGGGGCAGAGGACAGTACAGTGGGAGGTAATGCGAAGGGGGGTAGAGGACACTACTGTGGGCTATGATGTGAAGGGGGGAGAGGACACTACTGTGGGGGGTGATGTGAAGGGGGGTAGAGGACACTACTGTGGGCTATGATGTGAAGGGGGGAGAGGACACTACTGTGGGGGGTGATGTGAAGGGGGGCAGAGGACACTACTGTGGGCGGTGATTTTAAGGGGGCAGAGGACACTACTGTGGGTCGTGATGTGAAGGGGGCAGAGTACACTAAAGTGGGTGGGGTGATGTGATGGACACTGCATTGGGAGGGTACATAATACTACTGTGAGGGGCAGAGAACACTACAGTGGAGGTAATGTGAAGTGGGACAGAGGACACTACTTTGGGGTTGATGTGAAGGAGGGCAGAAGACATTACTGTGGGTGGTGGTGTGAAGGGGGGCAGAGGACACTAAAGTGGGTGGGGTGATGTGATGGACACTGCATTGGGAGGGTACAGAGCACTACTATGTGGGCAAAGGACACTACAGTTGGAGGTAATGTGAAGGGGGGCAGAGGACACTACTTTGGGGGTTGATGTGAAGGGAGCGGGAGGACACTACTGTGGGAGGGTGATGTGATGGTGGGCAGAGGACACTACTGTGGGGGGTGATGTGAAGGTGGGCAGAGGACACTGCGTTCAGAAGGTACAGAAAACGACATATATATATGACTTTTTATTGGGAGCTTGATTTTTTTGTTTTTGTTTAAGGGCACCGCCTAGTACCCCCTGTGGATATTTGCTTTCCTCCATCTTGTTCAGGTAGATCTCAAACTCCAAAAGGTTGCCTACCCCCCCTTCCCTTTACACAGTTTGTTTCATACGTTTTTTAATAAAGATTTGATAGAAAGAATATTTTATTGTGGTGGACATTCCCTGTATACTTTTGATTGGTGTCTGATAGTCTAGCCCTGTGAGACAATGAGGGTGATTTACTAAGAACACTGCGCTGCGCCGGTTCATACCTTAATTGGTGCGCCGGATAAATCATTGATTGGGCATGTGAACCGGCGCACGCCGACGCGCAATGTGATAGTAAAAAATAAATAAAATTAAAAAAAATCCTACCGGCGTAAGGGATTTTCTCATTAATATCAGCGGCGTTTCTCTGACTCTATTCAAAATCAGTGGTTCCCTATGGGAGCCCATTGTGAATAGAGGTCGCACCAGAAGTCAGATCAAGATGATCCGACTTGCGGGGCGACTCGTGTGTGGAGAACCTTGGAAGCTGGTTCACACAAAGACAGTGCGACTTTGCGAGGCAACTTGGACACGGCTTGAGCGACTTGAAGTCGCCTCCAGGACAGGCTTCTTTGCCAGTACCTGCCCGCAAGAATGTGTTTCCAGCGCGATCCCATCGCGACAGGGTACTGTACACCTCGCGCTCGCTGTCCCCTGTGTTTGGTATGAATCATGAGGGGGAACTCCACGTCAAATAAAAAAAAAACGGCATGGGTTCCCCTCCAAGAGCATACCAGGCCCTTAGGTCTGGAATGGATTTCAAGGGGAAACCCCTACGCCAAAAAAACGGCGTCGGGGTCCCCCAAAATCCATACCAGACCCTTATCCGAGCACGCAGCCCGGCCGGTCAGGAAGGGGAGTGGGGACGAGCGAGCACCCCCCTCCTGAACCATACCAGGCCGCATGCTCTCAACATGGGGGGTGGGTGCCTTGGGGCAGGGGGGTGCCCTGTGGACCCCCCCAACCCAAAGCACCTTGTCCCCATGTTGATGGGGATAAGGGCCTCTTCCCGACAACCCTGGCCGTTGGTTGTCGGGGTCTGCAGGCGGGGGGCTTATCGGAATCTGCGAGCCCCTTTTAATAAGGGGGCCCCCAGATCCCGGCCCCCCACCCTATGTGAATGTGAGCGCAACGACTTATATAGGCATGGGGCGTGGTCGCCGGGTGATGCCGGTGACCCCGCCCCCATATGACGTCACAGTCCCATCATTCCCCGGGACTGTGACATCATACGGGGGCGGGGTCACTGGGTGGCATCACCCGGTGACCACGCCCCATGCCTATATAAGTCGTTGCACTCCGCGCACACGGCATTATAGCGGCAGAGAGCGTCGAGTCAACATCGGGAGGAGAGAAGAGGGAAGAAGACGATGATGAAGACCGGGCTCCCGCTAGCAAAAGAGCTGGAAGAAGATAGCGGAGGCGCCCGGCAGAAGGAAGAAAGCACAGGAGAGCGGGAGAAGAACCAGAGAGCGCGGAGACGACACCGGAGAGCAGACGAAGAGACCCCCAAAGTCGAAAGAGAACCCCTGAAGTCGGAAGAGACCCCCGAAGTTGGAAGAAGACCCCCGAAGTCGGAAGAAGACCCTCGGAGCTGCCTAATAAATTACTTTAAAAACCTGTGTAGTGTGTTTTTTTATTGAAATTTTTTTCCACCAGGTGAATGGGTAGGGGTACGATGTACCCCATACTCATTCACATAGGGTGGGGGGCCGGGATCTGGGGGCTCCCTTTATTAAAGGGAAGAGGCCCTTGTCCTCATCACCATGGGGACAAGGTGCTTTGGGGTGGAGGGCGCAGTGCCCCTCTGCCCCAAAGCACCAACCCCCCATGTTGAGGGCATGTGGCTTGGTATGGTCTAGGAGGGGGGGCGCTCGCTAGCCCCCCTTTCCTGACCTGCCGGGCTGCGTGCTCAGATAAGTGTCTGGAATGGATCCTGGGGGAACCCCCACGCAATTTTTTTTGGTGTGGGGGCTTCCTCTCAAGATCCACACCAGACCGAAGAGTCTGGTATTGTCCTGGGGGGAACCTTGATCCGACTTCTGGTGCGACCTCTATTTAAATCAATGGGCTCCCATAGGGAACCATTGATTTTGAATAGAGAAAGAAAAACGCGGCTGAAAGCTAGCGCGGGGAAACGTGCATTGAATTCAATGCAAAACGCGGAAAAAATTGCGTTAAAAACGCTGCTTTTTTCCTGGCGACTGTACTAGCTTTACAGCCCATTTTTTAAAACGTCCGTGGGCATGAGGCCTAAGAAAAAAAGGGGGAAAAAAGCACTGGACTGCATCAAAAACGCATCAAAAACGCGCATGCAGAAAAGCACCTGGAACGCATCCGGACTGCGTTTCCAAGGTGTGATCTGGCCCTCAGGCAGTTGCGTTTAACCTTGTTTTTCAGAAAGCAAAAAAATGCGTTCAGACGCCAAAGATTTCCACGTTTCAGATGCCAAACGCGGCTAAACGCGGTACCGGCATTTAGCTGCTTTTTCGTTTATAAGCGTTTTTAAAGGTGACCTATTTTTTTACATTGAAAAACTCAAAAATTATGGCAAATGATGACAAACCATTAAAAATATATACAAAAAACCTGTAATTGCTTGCATTGCATTGTGGACAATCCACAAGTACACTGCTGCTCTCTCAGCTGCTGATACTCACTCTGGTCTCACAAAATGGCTGAAATGGTTAATAATACAGTTTTTTGAGCTTAGGGAGGGTCCTTATGATGTTTCCTAACTAAACGCTTATATACGCAAACGCGGTAAAACGCGGCTAAACACGGCATGCAAACGCGGCAAAACGCATGTTTATAAACGCCGGTTTCAACCTTAGTTCAGAAGACTGCACCAGCGTCCCGTGTACGTGGGCCTAAAAACGGCTATGCCATTTACCGCTCAGAAACGCCATGGTGGCCATGAGGCCATAGGCTAACATGGAGAGGCGTTTTTAAGCTGCAAAAAACGCTCAAACAAGCGGCTGGAAAAACGTCCGTGTGCATGTAGCCACTTAAACCCCCTTCCTGCCCAGACCAATTTTCAACTTTCAGCGCTGATGCACTTTGAATGACAATTGCGCGCTCATACAACACTGTAACCCAATGAAATTTTAATAATTTTTTTCACATAAATAGAGCTTTCTTTTGGTGGTATTTGATCACCTCTGCGTTTGTTTTTTTGTTTTTTTCTATAAATACAAAAGACCGACTAAAAAAAATAAATAGGATATGTGAATATTTAGTTCGAAAATTTTGAAAAAAATATATTTTTCTCCTTCATTGATGTACACTGATGAGACTGCACTGATGGGCACCGATGGGCTGCACTGATGGGCACCGATGGGCTGCACTGATGGGCATTGATAAGGCGGCAAGGGTGGGCACTGAGAGGTGGCATTGCTAGTTGGCACTGGTGGGCACTGAGAAGTGGCACTGCTAGGTGGCAATGATAGTTGGCAGTGATGGGCAATAGGGATGAGCTTCGAGTTCGAGTCGAACTCATGTTCGACTTGAACATTGCCTGTTCGCCCGTTCGCCGAACAGCGAACAAATAGGGGTGTTCGCGGCAAATTCGAAAAATCTATGGGAGAAATCTAAAGTGCTAATTATAAAGGCTAATATGCAAGTTATTGTCCTAAAAAGTGTTTGGGGACCCGGGTCCTGCCCCAGGGGACATGTATCAATGCAAAAAGAAGTTTTAAAAACGGCCGTTTTTTCGGGAGCAGTGATTTTAATAATGCTTAAAATGAAAAAATAAAAGTGAAATATTCCTTTAAATTTCGTACCTGGGGGGTGTGTATGATATGCATGTGAAGTGGCGCATGTTTCCCGTGCTTAGAACTGTCCCTGCAAAAAATGTCATTTTTGAAAGAAAAAAAGTCTTTTAAAACTGACTCGCGGCTATTAATGAATTGTCGGCTCCCGGCAATACATACAAAAGTCATTGATAAAAAAAAAAAAAAAGCGTGGGGGTTCCCCAGAATTCAATTACCAGGCCCTTCAGGTCTGGAATGGATATTAAGGGGAACCCCGCCGCAAATTAAAAAAAAAAAATGACGTGGGGTTCCCCCAAATATCCATTCCAGGCCCTTCAGATCTGGCATGGATTTTAAGGGGAACTCCACCCCAAATTTAAAAAAAAAATGGCGTGGAGTCCCCCTAAAAATCCATACCAGACCCCTTATCCGAGCACGCAACCTGGCCGGCCGCAGGGGAAAAGGGGGGGATGAGAGAGCGGCCCCCCTCCCTCCTGAACCGTACCAGGCCACATGCCCTCAACATGGGGAGGATGTCCCCATGTTGATGGGGACAAGGGCCTCATCCCCACAACCCTTGCCCGGTGGTTGTGGGGGTCTGCGGGCGGGGGGCTTATCGGAATCTGGAAGACCCCTTTAACAAAGGGGACCCCCAGATCCCGGCCCCCCCCCTATGTGAATTGGTAAGGGGTACGTTGTACCCCTACCATTTCACGAAGAAAGCGTAAAAAAATGTTTAAAAAAACACACAAACACCTTGAAAAAGTCCTTTATTAAAAAAAAAAAAAAAAACGGTGAAATCCAGTGTCCCGCGGCGATCCCGATGTCCAGCGCTGTCCTTCATTGGTTGTGCCTGAGCGGACCTGATGGGGAACTCCCTCTCAGTATTTTAAATGTATAGACCCGCCCCTTCTGAAGTTCCCCATCAGGTCCGCTCCCTCGGTATGTCGGACCCGCCTACGTCATTGGCTTGAGCGGGGAACTTCCTTCACTATGTAATTTAAATTTACATAGTGAAGGAAGTTCCCCGCTCAAGCCAATGACGTAGGCGGGTCTGACATACCGAGGGGGCGGACCTGATGGGGGACTGCTCTCACTTTGGTAATACATGTATAGACCCGCCCCTTCTCATGTTCCGCATCTGGTCCGCTGAGCGGACCTGATGGGGAACTTTAGAAGGGGCGGGTCTATACATTTAAAATACTGAGAGGGAGTTCCCCATCAGGTCCGCTCAGGCACAACCAATGAAGGACAGCGCTGGACATCGGGATCGCCGCGGGACATTGGATTTCACCGCTTTTTTTTTTTTTTTTTTTAATAAAGGACTTTTTCAAGGTGTTTGTGTGTTTTTTTAAACATTTTTTTACGCTTTCTTCGTGAAATGGTAGGGGTACAATGTATCCCTTACCAATTCACATAGGGGGGGGCGGGATCTGGGGGTCCCCTTTGTTAAAGGGGTCTTCCAGATTCCGATAAGCCCCCCGCCCGCAGACCCCCACAACCACCGGGCAAGGGTTGTGGGGATGAGGCCCTTGTCCCCATCAACATGGGGACATCCTCCCCATGTTGAGGGCATGTGGCTTGGTACGGTTCAGGAGGGAGGGGGGGGCGCTCTCTCGTCCCCCCCTTTTCCCCTGCGGCCGGCCAGGTTGTGTGCTCGGATAAGGGGTCTGGTATGGATTTTTAGGGGGACTCCACGCCATTTTTTTTTTAAATTTGGGGTGGAGTTCCCCTTAAAATCCATGCCAGATCTGAAGGGCCTGGAATGGATATTTGGGGGAACCCCACGTCAATTTTTTTTTTTAATTTGCGGCAGGGTTCCCCTTAATATCCATTCCAGACCTGAAGGGCCTGGTAATTGAATTCTGGGGAACACCCACGCTTTTTTTTTTTTTTTTATCAATGACTTTTGTATGTATTGCCGGGAGCCGACAATTCATTAATAGCCGCGAGTCAGTTTTAAATGCAATTTTTTCTTTCAAAAATGACATTTTTTGCAGGGACAGTTCTAAGCACGGGAAACATGCGCCACTTCACATGCATATCATACACACCCCCCAGGTACGAAATTTAAAGGAATATTTCACTTTTATTTTTTCATTTTAAACATTATTAAAATCACTGCTCCTGAAAAAACGGCCGTTTTTAAAACTTCTTTTTGCATTGATACATGTCCCCTGGGGCAGGACCCGGGTCCCCAAACACTTTTTAGGACAATAACTTGCATATTAGCCTTTATAATTAACACTTTAGATTTCGAACGTTCGAGTCCATTGTATTTAATAGGGTTCTAAAGTTTACACGAACATTTTGTCTGTTCGCAGGTTCTGGTGCGAACCGAACAGGGGGGTGTTCGGCTCATCCCTGATGGGCAATGATAGTTGGCAGTGATGGGCACTGACAGGCAGCACTGCTAGGTGCCACTGATTGGCACCAGCGGTGGACATTGATAGGTGGCACTGGCAGGGGCTACTGATTGTCACAGATGACGCAGAATTGCCTCTTCCTCTTCGGGCCCGATGTCCCTTGCACATAAGCCGGTGATTGCCTTTTTTTATGCTCACGCTGTCAGCGCAAGGAGAAAACAAAAACCATTACCCAGCTTTTGTTTACATCACGTGATCAGCTGTCATTGGCTGACAGCTGATCACGTGGTAAGGGGCAGGGATCGGCCCCTTACTTGGATCTGTCATCACCTGAGTCTCAGTGACTCTGTGACCACAGCGCACGCGCGAAGGGGAGGACGTCTATTGACGGACTCCCGGCAATTGAGGACCGTGCTGTGGCCGTCGATCAGTTATAGCGCTGATCTCGAGTGATTAAAGAGGGTCTAAATGGGCCATTGACATGCATCACAATTCAACTTAGGAATGTGTCTTTGCAAAGTTAAACTAAATTAAATCCTTTCTTATTTTTCCTTGGGGATAGAGTGCAGAGGGATTACAAGTCTAGACAGTTTTTGGGGATGTCTGCACCCCTGATAGGGTGAAGACAACTCCCAAATTTGGCCACTTTATCCTTCCAAATGATTCACTTCCTGTCACATAGCCACACAGGAAGTGAGGGTAAATCCCTACCAATATCTTTCCTTGGGGACACACAGGTCAATCTAAATAGTTTCCCCATTATGTACATTGCACTCCAGCATTTTCCTGGGTACTCCTCAAATTATTAGGTATCTTGGACTTTGGGGTTTATTTACTAAAGGCAAATCCACTTTGCACTACAAGTGCACTTGTTGGATATCCGAGGGGGACATGCAAGGAAACTAAAAAAACACCATCTTTTCTTCTTCATGATTGGATGTTAAAATCACCAGAGCTTCCCCTCAGATTTTCAGCAACTACACTTGTACTGCAGAGTGGATTTGCCCAAACTACCTAATGATTTGGGGTGTACACAGCAAAGTGCTAGAGTGCAATTTGCTTAATGGGGACACTAGTTAGATTGATCTGTGTGTCCCCAAGAAAAGACATCGGTAGGGTTTTACCTTCACTTCCTGTTTAGCTGTGTGACAGGAAGTGAAGCCAATTTTACTAAAAGGAACACAAAGCCCAACCTAAAAAAAAAAGCAGGAGTTCTAACACTTACGTGGTTTCCCTCAAAATGGCAACAATTAGAATAGTATTGCTTTGAGCTATTTTTAAGTGCAGTGCTCTAAATCAGTGCTTCTCAAGTACCCCCAACAGGCCATGTTTGCAGGTTTTCCTTCATCTTGCACATGTGCTTTAAGTCACAGTCAATGGTTTGGTATTTTGGACAGCAATTCTCGATAAGATAAATTCACAAAACATGTCCTGTTTGGGGTACTTGAGGACTGAGGCTGAGAACCACTGCAGTAAAAAGGAAAATTTAATTCTTACCGCTCTGTATTTTTCATTTCCTGGTGACTATCTATGGCAGCACACAATCCATGCATATGCTACCATGAAGGCACCAGGTTAGACAAATCACTCCTGTTTTGTTTTGACATGCCAATCAGCATAGTTAAGCTGCAGCTGTCACATTTGTTGCATAGAAAACAAAAAACAAACATCAAACTTTGCATCAAATTTTATTGGTCAACAAAACAGGACTTGGAAAAAAGCAAGGAAAGCAAAAAAAACATGTATGTAAATTTGAAACATTAGTCACAACATCTTGAGAAAGATTTAGCAAAATAATGCAGCACAGACAATTAAATCAAAGTGAACAAACGACACACATTAACAATATCAAAAATATTTCAGGGGAACAAATCTCCTACACACAAAAAAATACAATCAACAAAAGTAAAACAAACATCTGTTTTGCAAAGACATAACAAATAAAATACATGTGTTACAAACTCGATAAGGACACCAAAATGTACTTTTTGCCAGCCGGCCACACACACATAATCTTGCCTCTTTTCAGGGCAAGGGAGAGGATGCTATCTGCAAGCTTTATATAACATAGATTTGTGTGCTAATGAGGCAATTGAAAACACATGCACAGTCCATGAAACACCCAAAATGCAAGTTCACCCAATGTAGAGACTGAACTTCAAAGTGGGTACACCTGTTAAGGATGTCCTTCAATTACTAACCCAAAAAACACACTCTCTGAGCATGCCCAGAAACATCCAGGTGCTGTTCACACACAAAAAGCACCAAAAAAAATTCCCTGAGCGTGCTCAGACCAACAGAAATGCAGCTAGCAGAAAATAAGCCCCCCCCCCCTGTCCAAAATTAAGCACATCATCCAGCATGCTACTAAATTAGAGACAGGGGGCAAACAAAGAGCCTAACATTGGCAAAAGTTATACAACAAATACCATTACAGTCTATGTGAAGTGACTTGTTAATTTTGCTAGTCCCCACTTGGCTGGCTTATCTTCTAGTTATTGGCCTTAAAATGGGTATGGGGGCCCAGGTCCCACCCTAAGGGACATATATCAATGTCACCAATTTGAATAACACCAAAAACGAAACAAGGAGAAGTGCCTTTAAATATGCCAAATTGCTTAAGGGCCATTTCATACCACATGCAGTCCATTGCGTTTTTTATGCATCAAAAATGCATGGAAAGTTGGTTATATGGTTCTAAATGGCAGTGTTTGTTCCAGTGCGTTCCAGTTCCAGAAAAAAAGTAGAACATGCTGCATTTTACCTGCACTGGACTGTACTGGAACGCAGCAAAACGCATCAAAAATGCACTGGAACACACCGGAACGCACCTAAATGCACAAAAAATGCATACAAACACACTTGTCCTTATCTATGGTTAATAAAAAAGAGGGGAGAAAAAAAAGCACTGGACTGCATCAAACACATACCAAAAACGCACTGAAACGCATCAAAAACGTGCATGCAAAAAAGCACCTGGAACGCATCCGGATTGTGTTTCTATGGTGTGTGAACTGGCCCTAAGGGCCAGTTCACACCATAGAAACGCAGTCTGGATGTGTTCCAGGTGCTTCTCTGCACATAAAAAATGCAGCATGACCATTTTTTTTTCTTTCCGAAACACACAGGAACAGAACAGACTGCAGTGGTGGGAACTATGCCATTGGCATTAATGTGATCAACTTTCTTTGCGTTTCTCATGCATAAAAAAAACGCACTGCACTGCATCTGGTGTAAACTGGCCCTAATATCGTACCTGGGGGGTGTCTATAGTATGCCTGTAAAGTAGCGCATGTTTTTCATGTTTATAACTGTCCGAGAGCAAAATTACATTTCTAAAGTAAAAAAAAAGTACCCGGTGGTTGTGGGGGTCTGCGGGCGGGGGGCTTATCGGAATCTGGAAGCCCCCTTTAACAAAGGGGACCCCCAGATCCCGGCCCCCCCTGTGGAAAAAGGGTAATGGGGTACAAATGTACCCCTACCATTTCACAAAAAAAGTGTCAAAAATTTTAAAAAAGACAATAGCCGGTTTTTGACAATTCCTTTATTAATGTCTTCTCCTTTCCCCGCTTCATCTTCCATCTTCTTCTTTTCTCCATTCGGGTTTCTTCCTCCATCTTGTTCTTCCTCTGCTTCTTCCTTCGGTGTTCTCGCCTGCATCTTGCTCCGGCTTCTTCTTCCCCGCTTCGTTCTCCGGACGATCTGCTTCCATGGGAGGTGTGATGCTTCTGTTCTTCTGACAGTTCTTCTCTAACTGAGTGCGGGGCCACCCGGTGACCCCGCCCCCCTCTGATGCACATTGACTTCATGGGGACTTCCCTATGGCTTTCCCCATGGTGTCAAGGGGGGCATATGCGCTTAAGCCATTCAGGTATGGTCGGGGTATGAGGCGAGCCCCAGTGTGTTGGAATGCAAAGTTTGGCAGCATTGATCATGTGAAGAGCTAGGGATTTACGATATGCGTGTGCAGGTGTGGTTGAGTGATGGAAAAGGAGTTGTGCTGGTGTATGCTCCAAAGAGTTATGCCTTGTACACATGGTCGGATTTTCCGTCGGGATAAACTCCATTGGATTTTTCAGACGTAATTCCGCTCAAGCTGTCTTGCATACACACGGACACACCAAATCCTGACCGTCAAGAACGCGGTGACGTACAACACTACGACGAGCTGAGAAAAATTAAGTTCAATGCTTCCGAGTATGCGTCGACTTGATTCTGAGCATGCGTGTTTTTTTCTCCGTCTGAGTTTCATACAGACGAACGCAATTTTTCCATCGGGAAAAAAAAGAGAACATGTTCTCTTTCTAACTCCGTCGGAATTTCCGACGGAAAAAGTCAGATGGGGCATACACACGGTTGGAATATCCGATGAAAAAATTCCGTTTGACTTTTTTGCTAGGAAATTCCAACCGTGTGTACGTGGCATAAGTGGAAACTTGTGTGGTTATTTTGTGAACTTGCTTCCAGAACGTTTCTATTACAGGACACGTCCACCATACAGGTCCTTCTCAAAAAATTAGCATATTGTGATAAAGTTCATTATTTTCTGTAATGTACTGATAAACATTAGACTTTCATATATTTTAGATTCATTACACACAACTGAAGTAGTTCAAGCCTTTTCTTGTTTTAATATTGATGATTTTGGCATACAGCTCATGAAAACCCAAAAATCCTATCTCAAAAAATTAGCATATTTCATCCGACCAATAAAAGAAAAGTGTTTTTAATACAAAAAAAGTCAACCTTCAAATAATTATGTTCAGTTATGCACTCAATACTTGGTCGGGAATCCTTTTGCAGAAATGACTGCTTCAATGCGGCGTGGCATGGAGGCAACCAGCCTGTGGCACTGCTGAGGTGTTATGGAGGCCCAGGATGCTTCGATAGCGGCCTTAAGCTCATCCAGAGTGTTGGGTCTTGCGTCTCTCAACTTTCTCTTCCCAATATCCCACAGATTCTCTATGGGGTTCAGGTCAGGAGAGTTGGCAGGCCAATTGAGCACAGTAATACCATGGTCAGTAAACCATTTACCAGTGGTTTTGGCACTGTGAGCAGGTGCCAGGTCGTGCTGAAAAATGAAATCTTCATCTCCATAAAGCTTTTCAGCAGATGGAAGCATGAAGTGCTCCAAAATCTCCTGATAGCTAGCTGCATTGACCCTGCCCTTGATAAAACACAGTGGACCAACACCAGCAGTTGACATGGCACCCCAGACCATCACTGACTGTGGGTACTTGACACTGGACTTCAGGCATTTTGGCATTTCCCTCTCCCCAGTCTTCCTCCAGACTCTGGCACCTTGATTTCTGAATGTACTTTGGACCACTGAGCAACAGTCCAGTGCTGCTTCTCTGTAGCCCAGGTCAGGCGCTTCTGCCGCTGTTTCTGGTTCAAAAGTGGCTTGACCTGGGGAATGCGGCACCTGTAGCCCATTTCCTGCACACGCCTGTTCACAGTGGCTCTGGATGTTTCTACTCCAGACTCAGTCCACTGCTTCCGCAGGTCCTCCAAGGTCTGGAATCGGTCCTTCTCCACAATCTTCTTCAGGGTCCGGTCACCTCTTCTCATTGTGCAGCGTTTTCTGCCACACTTTTTCCTTCCCACAGACTTCCCACTGAGGTGCCTTGATACAGCACTCTGGGAACAGCCTATTCGTTCAGAAATTTCTTTCTGTGTCTTACCCTCTTGCTTGAGGGTGTCAATGATGGCCTTCTGGACAGCAGTCAGGTCGGCAGTCTTACCCATGATTGCGGTTTTGAGTAATGAACCAGGCTGGGAGTTTTTAAAAGCCTCAGGAATCTTTTGCAGGTGTTTAGAGTTAATTAGTTGATTCAGATGATTAGGTTAATAGCTCGTTTAGAGAACCTTTTCATGATATGCTAATTTTTTGAGATAGGAATTTTGGGTTGTCATGAGCTGTATGCCAAAATCATCAATATTAAAACAAGAAAAGGCTTGAACTACTTCAAGTTGTGTTTAACGAATCTAAAATATATGAAAGTCTAATGTTTATCAGTACATTACAGAAAATAATGAACTTTATCACAATATGCTAATTTTTTGAGAAGGACCTGTATATGTAGAAGTGTTTCCGGTTCTTTGGAGCAACTCCAGCATTTGTCAGATGTCTCATGGTTAATTTTATTCAGTAAAACTGGCGTTCGGTACCATCGAGTCAATAGCTTATAATTGTTTGCTTGTATTGTAACGTTTTTTGACCCCTTATGTGCGATGGGGAAGATGCGTTCCCAGTGTTCATTGGGAAGCTCCACATTTAAGTATTTTTTTCCAAGCCTGGCATGCTTTCCCTGAATTGAAAGGTATGGACACAAAAAGTATGTTGTAAATGCTAGAGATTACATGCCTTAGGGGTGATGTTTGGGAACATAAAGATTCAAATGGAGTGAGTGACCTTGAGACTGATGAAGAACGGTCAATGTCTTTTAAGAAAGTAGGTCCAGTAAGGGAAAGAGTTCCCATTCAGCACTGTGTTCAAAGTGGGGAGGTTTAAGTGTGTCCCATCCTGAAAGAACTGGTGAGCCAATATTTTTTTTTTTTTTTTAGGGTGTGGCCAGATGTTGGACAAAAAGTGAGTGGACAGTCTGGGGGGAAAGGCTGGGTTAAACTTGTTGGGTGTTTGGGGGCCCGGGCATGATGAAAGATGTAGTTTTGTACAGACCTCTTCAATACCAGGCACTTATACACCTTCCTGCCCAGGCCAATTTTCAGCTTTCAGCGCTGTCGCAATTTGAATGACAATTGCGCGGTCATGCTACGCTGTACCCAAACAAATTTTTATAATTTTGTTCCCACAAATAGAGCTCTCTTTTGGTGGTATTTGATCACCTCTGCAATTTTTTATTTTTTGCGCAACAAATAAAAAAAGAGCGAAAATTTGGGAAAAAAATATGTTTTTCTTTGTTTCTGCTACATTTTTTTGTAAATAAGTACCTTTTCTTCTTCACTGACGGGCACTGATATGGCTGCACTGACAGGCAATGATAAGGCGGCACTGATGGGTACTGATGTGGTGGCACCAATGAGGTGGCACTGATGAGGTGGCACTGATGGGCACTGATAGGCGGCACTGATAGGCGGCACTGATAGGCGGCACTGATGGGCACTGATAGGCGGCACTGATATGGGGCACTGATGGGCACTCATAGGTGGCACTGATGGGCACGCATAGACAGCACTGATGGGCACTCATAGGCGGCACTGATGGGTACTTATGGGCGACACTGATAGGTGGCACAGAATGGCACTGATAGGTGGGCACTGATGGGCATGGATGGGCACGGATGGGCACTGATATGTGGCATTGATGGACAATGGTGGGTGGCACTGGTGACACTGGTGGGTGGCATTGCTGGGCATCACTAATTTTGTTGGTGCCATGATGGTGCCAGTCAGTGCCCATTTGTGGGCACTGATTGGCATATGTTAGCTATACAATTGTACATGTGGATGGCCATGGGGGACTTACCTGGCCATCCAAATGTTAGGTGCTTCCCTGGTGGTCCTGGGCGGCATCCTGGTGGTCTAGTGTGGGCATCTGAGGGGGGAAAGGCTGATAAACAATCAGCGTGAACCCCCCTGTCATGAGAGCCACCGATCGGCTCTCCTCTACTACTACGGCTCTTCCTGTTTACATTGTGATCAGCCATGATTGGACACTGCTGATCATGTGGTAAAGAGTGTCCGCTGGAGGCTCTTTACCGAGATCGGTGTTGCGGCGTGTCAGACTGACACACCGCACCACCGATCACCGAGATACGCACCCCCTGGGGCATGCAGTGGCTGTTATCCTGCTGGACGTCTTATGACGCCCAGTCAGAATAACTGAACCACCGCCCAGCCGTTGTTTTGCTATAGGCTGGGCGGGAAGTGGTTAACCACTTCACCCCCGGACCATTTCGCTGGTTAAGGACCAGGCCACTTTTTGCCATTCAGCACTGCGTCGCTTTAACTGATAATTGCACGGTCATGCGACGTGGCTCCCAAAAAAAATTTACATCCTTTTTTCCCACAAATAGAGCTTTCTTTTGGTGGTATTTGATCACCTCTGCGGTTTTTATTTTTTGCGCTATAAACAAAAATAGAGCGACAATTTTGAAAAAAAAATAATATTTTTTACTTTTGCTATAATAAATATCCCCAAAACATATATAAAAAATTATTTTTTCCTCAGTTTAGGCCGATATGTATTCTTCTACATATTTTTGGTAAAAAAATCGCAATAAGCGTTTATTGATTGGTTTGCCCAAAAGTTATAGCGTCTACAAAATAGGGGATAATTTTATGGCATTTTTATTATTCATTTTTTTTTACTAGTAATGGCGGTGATCAGCGATTTTTATCGTGACTGCGACATTATGGCTGACACATCGGACATTTTTGACACTATTTTGGGACCATTGTCATTTTTACAGCGATCAGTGCTATAAAAATGCACTGATTACTTTAAAAATGACACTGGCAGTGAAGGGGTTAGCCGCTAGGTGGCGCTGTAGGGGTTAAGTGTGCCCTGGGGAGTGATTCTTACAGTAGGGGGGGCGTGGCTACACGTGACACATCACTGATCGTTGTTCCCAATGACAGGGAACACGATCAGTGACAGTGTCACTAGGCAAAACGGGGAGATGTTGTGTTTACCCAATCGCGGGACACCGGCGGAAATCGGGTCCGCGGTTCCCACAGGGGCGGTCACGCAGCTCGAGACATGGTCGCGCGTGCGCCACCGCCGGCGCGCGTGCGACCACACGGCGGCAATTTAAAGGGGACGTACCTGTACGCCCATATGCCTGTCCGTGCCATTCTGTCATCGTAAATGTTTGTGCGCTGGTCCTTAAGCGGTTAAGGTTGGGCCAATTAGCGGGTGTTCCTGTAGGATTTGGGGGACATGGCGAGGTAGAAGCCACATAGTCAATTCTAGTGTTATTGGTGAGAATGAGTGTTCAAGATGTACCCAGTTCTTTATTTGGTAGTGAACCATCCAATCTACAATTCTGGATAAGTGACATGCCCTATAGTAGTTTCTGAGGTCAGGCAGTCCAATTACGCCTTTCGTTTTGGGTCTCACTAGCTGGTTATAGCTTATCCTTGGACGTTTCTGTTTCCACAAGAATTTTGCGCACATACGTCTATAAGTTTGAAAAAAGATTGAGGGAAGTTTATTAGGGATCGTTTGCATAATATATAAGACACAGGGGAAGAATGTCAGCTGGGTACCCAGGTACTTGATTGCGTCAGGTCGCCATTGGAAAGGAAAATTGTTCTAAACCTGCAAAACTATATCTTTTGGGAGGGATATGTTGAGTGCATGTGATTTAGTGAATTTGATTTTTAAGTTAGAGATGCCCTGAAACACTTCAAAAGAAAGAGTTACCAAGTGCATGGCAGTGAGAAAGCCTGTATTGTAGTTTAGTTCAGCTTAAGGAACTGTATGCTCCGAGCGCGTAGCCTTGTTTCTCTCCTGTCCTCCTCACATCGAGGTCCGCCCACCGGGTGATGTCATTTCCCCCGTGCGGTCCACGCCTGGCAGCTGGGATCTCCTTCACTTCCTGCTCTGGAAACAGAATCATTGGCGATTAGAGAGGTCAGAAACGGCAACAGGAGGTTTGCCAAATTTTTTGCGAATAGCTCTAAGTCTAAATTTAGCTGGGAGATCGGACTGTAATTCCCTAAACAAGAGGGATCTCTTCCTTCTTTTGGGATGACCAAAATATGTGTGTAGCGGGGTGTTGCTTTAAGGACTCAGAGACTACCGTACCCAGGGTACAGCGGGACACCCAGGGTTTATTGCCCCGCGCAAGTACTGCGGGGGTGGGCTATAAAAAGGGGGGAGGGCCGGCAATCGGGCTCCTTGGACATCGCCCGCCCATCAAGTGGAACTCTGTACTGAGTCTGTTGTTCCTGATAGGGCCTGAAGTTTGGGCCCTGTGCTTCCAAAGAGCCTTCCGTTTTTTCCGCTGAGGAGCCTAAGGGACGTCTCATCCTGCCGCCTGTCTACTACTTCCAGGACCGAAGACCCCTGGTGTTGTGGGATCTGTGTACCGAGACACAGCTACAGAAGATACTGACATTGACTGGTCTGGTTGGGTGAGAGAGCACCTGCTCATAGATTATTACAGGATCTCTAGGCCCTGTGTCTGTTGTTCAGGACCCACAGTTTATAGTTTGCATTTGCACGCCGGAGGGACAGTGCATTGAGTAGCCTAGTCACTTTCTGTTATCCATCGAGTTACCAGTGCCTATTCCTGTGGATTACAATTTATCTTCAAAAAGTGCACCACCATTTGCTAGCGAAGATCCTTCAGTACGGAACTTGCATATAGGATAGTCAGGCCTAACACCTAAGTTTAGATATTGCTGGGCGCCATCTTGCCCACGAGGGAGGGGAGCTGCAAGCGGGGTCCGTTAGTTGAATGTGTACAGGATTGTATATTTGTTTACTTGCTAAATACCCTTTTATTGCAGGGCTCTGCATATATTAATGTGTACTGTTTATCTGCTTATCTATTTCACTCAAGTAAAAGTATCAGGATTAAGCAGACAAGTTGTTTGGTGTTATTACTGTGTAGAAGGGACGGTTAGTGTCAGTTACACATATTATCACTGTGTGCCCTTTGTTGCTGGATTGTGTTACCTAAAGCTATGGGTCTCACAATCCTATCATCCTCTACTAGCTGTGCCAATGGAGGGTAGAGCCTATTACTGGGGGGTTGACAGCGGTGCGTTACAGGCCCGAAAATCATACCAGCGGCTCTCTTAACTGGGGGTATCGCTACACGTGGGGGCCCAGAGTCCGGGATCCTGTACGCTGCAATCAAGCCTGCCAGAAGTATCAGCATGGATCCATTAACAGTAACCCAATGGTGCTCATCCACTGATATCTCTCCAGACATGGCTGTAGTGATTGAACTCCCAGGAGAAGAATGGTTGGGGAGTGAAATAGAACGGCTCATAGAGCTTCAATCCCCGTGTCATAAAGGATGGGTAATTGACCTCAGGTCAGATGAAGATAACTCCCACACCTTCGCGCTGATAGAGTGCAGGGGTGAGATGCCGGAGGACTTCAGAGGTCAGAGCGTGCAGTCCACAGACAATAAGATGTACCGTTTGGCGCACCCGAAGTTTATAAAAAAAGAACCTCTGAAATCACCTACAACTCTAAAGAGTCTGAAAGAGATGATAGCCTCGGGGGCACCTCTGACCACTATAGGCCCTGAACTTTTAAACGCTTTAGGGGACCTTGTTACAAAGTGCCAGAAGGGTAATACGGTACATGTAGAGGCCACCGGTACCGGAAGCTCAGGATCTTTTCAGAAAAACAACCTGTGCCACTCAGGGAAGAGGACTTTGACACCTGGATTGAACAAGCGATGCAGGCTGTGGAAGGATGGGAGGTACGTTAAGCCCAAAAGAAGCAGCGCATAAGTGAAAGTTTAAAGGGTGCTGCTGCTGAAGCCATGAAGAACCTTAGGTTCAGCAATGCTGCTTGCACTGCTTATGACTATCTGGCTATGTTGCAGAAAGAATTTGGCCAGTTGGAAAAAGTGGCTGATCTAGTCTACCAGTTTGAGCATACCCTTCAACAGCCAAGAGAAAGACTGTCCGAATACATTCGAAGATTAAACAAAATGCTCTGCCAAATTGTCCTGAAGAAGGGGATGGTGCCACAAGCCATAGATTCGGCTAGGATGAAGCAGATTCTGAGGGGAGCACTGCGTTCTGATCCAGTCTGGCTCCATCTGGAGTCCTCTGGAGGAGTCATGTCCTTGAACTATCCAGACCTGGTGCGAATAATAAGGGATGAAGAGGCTCTGCTGAAAGACCAACAGGCGTCTGAGAAACCCACTCCTTCCCCCTCAGTTGGGGTCAGATCCGCCATGGCCACTGAACGGGACTTGGAGGTGGCTATCTTGAAGTCACAGATGACCCAAGTATTAGAAATGCTGACCTCTCTAATGGAAAAAAAACTCAGGAGTCACAGAGAAAGAAGTCAGGAAGGAACTGTTCCAGAGTGCCTCAACACCAGTCCCCCCACGGGATAGAGGAGAAGCTGTCTGCTTCAATTGTGGAGGAGTTGGCCATTTCGGGCGAGTGTGTCCCAGTCCGACGAAGACCCAGGGCACCTACCGCCAGCCGGTGTAAAACTCCAGAGGGCCCCGGTGAAGGAGTCAACCGGGTGCCCATCAATTCCTGCAAGCTTCATTGGAATCAGAATACAAGAGAAGCCAAGAAGTGAGGGGAACAACCCCCCATCAAAAGCACTTAATACCTCTCACCTGGAGTCCAAGCAAAAAAATTTGCAAGAAATCATTGCATACCAGGCCCAACAGGGATTAAGATCCAGGAAGAGATGGAAGAAGAAAAAAACACTGAAAACCAAATCCATGGATCTTAGAAAGGAGACCTCCCCGAGGAAGTTCCCTGCTAGACTGGTGGGGCCCTCCCCAGTGGTCCCCATTCAAGTGGAGGGAGTCTACACAAAGGCCATCCTTGACACAAGAGCCCAAGTAACCCTCCTGTACTGGGACTTCTACCAGAAGCATCTGAGACATTTGCCCTTGCAGAAGTTAGAAGACTTGGAAATATGGGGGATTGGAACCCAGAGTTTTCCATATGACGGTTACCTCCCGATTAGATTGGCTTTCGACCCCTCAGTAGCAGGAGAGGCAGAGGTTTTCGACACTCTGGCAGTAGTCTGCCCTCGCCCACCAGGAGCCAACAAAAGTTCCCTGATAATAAGAACAAACACTGACCTGGTCAGGAGGCTACTTTCCCCTCTAGCACAAGAGCAGGGCACCTCAACAGCCAGAATCCACCCTATGTTGCAGTTGGCCTATCGGCGATTGGTCTTGAAACAGAAGGCCCCAGTGTTGCAGCCTGGTGAAGTAACCTGTCTGAGGGCCACTGTGAAGCTCACCTGGGAACAACCTGGCCCCTTTGTGGTCTTGGAACCAGGCCCCCTAGATACCCACCCAGGACTGGAAGTCATCCCTGAAGTAGTCCCGCTAAGAGTTATGAAGAAGGAAAATGGCAGGGTGCTAGTGAATATTAGAAACATCACCGACACCCCCGTGAAAATCCCAGCCCGGATGCTGTTGGGCCAAGTAAACCATGCTACCCCAGTTGCCCTGTCCGACTTAGAGAAGGAGGGAAAACTACCTTGGAGAAGCTCTGTTTGGAGAACACAACCCTACCACCGGCATGGAAGGAGAGGGCCAGGGCCCAGTTGGCCAGGTGGCGGAAGATCTTTTCCAAGGACGAGTTTGATGTGGGATGTGCTAAAAGTGCCACCCACAGGATCCGTCTCCAAGAAGACAAGCCTTTTAGGGAAAGAGTCGGGCGAGTTCCCCTGGCTGATTTGGAAGATTTGCGAGAACAACTAGCAGAGCTAAAGAGAACTGGTGTCATCCGAGAATCCAGGAGCCCATACGCCTCCCCAATTGTGGTGGTCAGGAAGAAGAATGGGTCATTGACACTCTGTATAGACTACAGGACCCTCAACAGAAGAACAATCCCTGACCAATACAACACCCCAAGAATAGAGGATGCCCTACAGAGTCTGTCTGGAGCCAAGTGGTTCAGTGTAATGGACCTGAACAGCGGGTATTACCAGATTCCAATGCACCCGGAAGATAAAGAGAAGACAGCCTTCATTACCCCAGTGGGGTTCTATGAATTCGACCGCATGCCTAAAGGTCTGTCGGGAGCTCCCGCCACTTTCCAGCGGCTGATGGAGAAGACAGTGGGGGACATGAACCTCCTCGAAGTTCTAGTATATCTGGATGACATCATTGTCTTCAGGAAGACTCTGGAGGAACATAAGGAGTGGCTGGAGAAGGTCTTGAAGAGACCCAGTGATGAGGGACTCAAACTCTCTCTGGAGAACTGTCAGTTCTACCAATCTTCAGTCCATTACCTAGGACACATAGTTTCTGAAGAGGGAGGATCTACGGACCCCGAAAAATTGGAGGCAGTCACCTCCTGGCCCCGGCCCACCACTGTGACTGAGCTTAGGTCGTTTCTGGGGTTCTGCTCCTACTATCGCAGGTTTGTGGAAGGGTTTGCGAGAATTGCCAAGCCTCTAAACGAGCTGTTGAAGACAGAGGGAGAGGAGGATGACTCAGGCCCCAGGAAACCGGGGGAGTCGGTGGAAGACCAGTGGACTGAGAAGTGTGAAGAGGCTTTCTCCAGATTGAAGAAAAGTTTGACCACTGCCCCTGTCTTGGCCTATGCGGACACCAAGAAGCCCTATGAGTTGCATGTAGATGCCAGTCACGATGGTCTGGGAGGAGTACTGTATCAGGAGCATGAAGAACAGCTAAGACCCAATGCTTATGTGAGTAGGAGTTTTACCCCCAGCTGAAAAGAATTACCCCACCCACAAGCTGGAATTCTTGGCCTTGAAGTGTGCTGTGGTGGACAAACTGAAGGACTACTTATATGGAGCTGACTTTGTGGTTAAAACAGACAATAACCCGCTCACCTACCTTCTAACCACAGCCAAGCTGGATGCCACCGGCCACCGTTGGTTGGCAGCCCTCTCAGGGTTCAATTTCAGTCTGAAGTACAGACCTGGGACTGGAAACCGAGATGCTGATGCCTTGTCCAGAAGATCTCATGCTCCCACTTGCATTGCAGAAGACTGGACCCAGGTAACCCCAGAGGGGGTACGGGCCTTGTGTCAGAGAGTGGAGATCCAGGCTAATGGTGGATCCAGGGCGGAGGAAATCGGAGTCTCGGTGGTTGGAGTGCCCAAGTATAACTGTGATGTAACCCAGATTGGCGAAGAGAACTTGCCTAAATTATCCAAGAAGGATATGAGAAGGGATCAGCTGGAAGACCCCTTAGGGAGGTTGGCTCTGGAAGCCTTAGAAGACCAGAACCCGGACCTACTCCTGCAAGATCCTTCGAAGGAGGCCCACTTATTACGCAAGGAATGGGACAGGTTGCAGGTGCATCAAGGGGTGGTCTACCGAAGGGGCCCCTCTGATGACCTGGAAGACAAGTGGCAACTATTCCTGCTGGAAAAACACTGCCAGACTGTTCTGGTCGCTCTACATGACAACCATGGCCACCTGGGGGCCGAGAGAACCTTTCAGCTCGTAAGGAGCAGATTCTATTAGCCCTGTATGCGGGCTGAAGTAGAAGAATACTGTCACTCATGTGCTCGCTGCATACAAAGGAAGACATTGCCTCATCAAGCTGCCCCAATGGGCCACCTACAAAGCCAAGGGCTCTTGGATTTGGTATGCATTGATTTTCTTTGTCTGGAACCTTATTTGAGTGGACACGGAAATGTTCTGGTGATAACCAATCATTTCACTCGATACGCCCAGGCCTTTCCAACTAAAGACCAGAAGGCCTCCACTGTGGCCAAGTACTCCGTGGAGAAGTATTTTGTACATTACGGGCTACCTCAACGCCTCCACTCGGATCGAGGGAGGGACTTCGAAAGTCCACTGATCCGGAAGTTATTGGATTCCCTAGGCATAAAGAAGACACGTACAACCCCCTATCACCCACAAGGAGATGCCCAACCAGAACGGTTTAACAGAACTTTGTTGAATATGCTGGGGACCCTGAGCAGTGAAGAAAAACAACATTGGGGCAAGCATATAGCTGCCATAGTGCACGCTTACAATAGCACAACTAGTGACGTCACCGGATACTCCCCTTACAGACTAATGTTCGGTAAGGAAGCGAGACTACCTGTAGACCTGGCCTTTGGCACTTCGATAGATCACACATCGGCTGCTTCACACAAAGGATACGTGGACAGGCTGCGGCAAAGCTTAAGACTGGCTTATGAGAAGGCACAAACCACTTACGACCAGAGAGGAGCCCGGAACAAAAAAATTTTGACCTCAGGGTCTGGATCCATGACTTGCAACCAGGAGACAGAGTGCTGTTGCGGAATCTGGGTGTTCCAGGAAAGCATAAGCTTGCTGACCGATGGAAATCACAGTCGTATGTAATTTGTAAAAAATTGCCTGGTTTGCCAGTGTACCAGCTGAAACCCAAAGGAAAAGTGGGACCCTTGAAAACCTGGCACAGGAACCACCTACTGCCCCTCTCAGAAGCAGTTCGGCTACCTTCTACCCTGGATTCTCCTGAGCCACCTTCAATCTCCAATACCCCTAGGCCCAACACCAGGTCTCAAACCACTCTGTCAGGGGAGATGGACGTCACAGACCAGAGTGAAGATGAGGAAATGGAATTGGACTGGCTGTGGTCATCTCAGGCACCTGAACCCATGGTCATGGATCCTTCACCCTCTGAAGTTACCATTGATGGCACCCTAAATGCTGAAGCTGCTGAGTTCATTCCATCGGGTACTCTAACTGAGGAATGGGAAGATGCCTTAGAGTCATTCCCAGCTGAAGACCCAAGAGACTCCTTGTACCTCTCTGCACCTGATTTGGATGCCCCTGAAGCAGTAGGATCCATTACACCTGTCCCAGTGGAAGGAAGAATGGAAGAACCCATTGTGCCTGATACCTTGGCCCCCAGGGAGCAAAGAGTGAAGAGAACTATTCGCCCTCCCCGAAAACTAACCAACACCCATATGGGAGAATGCTCTGAAGATAATGTAGTGACTGCGAGAAGGACAGTAGAGAAACCTGATCCCTCCACTGTGAATTTGGTGGAGGGCAACCCCAGCTCACTCTCTGGCATAGTTAGACAGGCCACTTCCACCAATGTGACTTGTGGGCAAGACAATCTCCCTTACCAAGTTTGGTGGGAGATTCCCCTGCCAGGCTCCTTTGTGGCCGTAAATTGTATTGTGTGTAAATATAATAATGCTGATGATATCTTTTGGGACCAAAGATTCTCTAGTGGGGGGTGTTGCTTTAAGGACTCAGACTACCATACCCAGGGTACAGCGGGACACCCAGGGTGCTTTGCCCCGTGCAAGGACTGCTGGGGTGGGCTATAAAAAGGGGGGCGGGCCGGCAATCGGGCTCTTTGGACATCGCCCGCCCAGCAAGTGGAACTCTGTACTGAGTCTGTTGTTCCTGATAGGGCCTGAAGTTTGGGCCCTGTGTTTCCAAAGAGCCTTCCGTTTTTTCCACTGAGGAGCCTGAGGGACTTCTCATCCTGCCGCCTGTCTACTACTTCCAGGAGGACCGAAGACCCCGGGTGTCGTGGGATCTGTGTACCGAGACACAGCTACGGAAGATACTGACAATGACTGGTCCGGTTGGGTGAGAGAGCACCTGCTCAAAGATTATTACAGGATCTCTAGGCCCTGTGTCTGTTGTTCAGGACCCACCATTTATAGTTTGCATTTGTACGCCGGAGGAACAGTGCATTGAGTAGCCTAGTCACTTTCTGTTATCCATCGAGTTACCAGTGCCTATTCCTGTGGATTACAATTTATCTTCAAAAAGTGCACCACCATTTGCTAGCGAAGATCCTTCACTACGGAACTTGCATATAGGACAGTCAGGCCTGACACCTAAGTTTAGATATTGCTGGGCGCCATCTTGCCCATGAGGGAGGGGAGCTGCAAGCGGGGTCCGTTAGTTGAATGTGTACAGGATTTTATATTTGTTTGCTTGCTAAATACCCTTTTATTGCAGGGCTCTGCATATATTAATGTGTACTGTTTATCTGCTTATTTATTTCACTCAAGTAAAAGTATCAGGATTAGGCAGACAAGTTGTTTGGTGTTATTACTGTGTAGAAGGGACGGTTAGTGTCAGTTACACATATTATCACTAGACATGTGCACACTGAAATATTTTGTTTCGGAATTTCGTTTTCGTCCGAAAAATACATTTATTTAGTTACTCCTGAAATTCGTTTTTATTTATTTCGTTTTTCGTTAGAAATTGCATTCGTCCGAAAATCTGAATTAATTAAGGTCGAATCTGTCATTGAAGGCTTATGGTGTCTGTCGAATGTTCAAAGAAGATTTGACGGAGCAGTGAAACTGTTCGACGCTGCAATCATACATTTCCGGTCGATTGTTACGCCTACAAGCTATAGTAGAATTCTAATGTTGTATGACTAGTAATAATTATATTTATTAATTACTATTACTAGTCAACCAACATTAGAATTCTTCTATAGCCTATGGGCGGAGCATTTGACCGGAAATGTATGATTGCGGCGTCGCACAGTTTAGCTGCTCCGTCGAATCTTCTAACTTTCGACAGACACCATAAGCCTTCAATGACAGATTCGACGTTTGTATGTTTTTCGATGCTTTGTCGAATCTTTGTCGTTCATGTTGAATTGTCAAGTTAGTTCTAGCTATTTTACTGCTTCTCCTCTTTGGTTACAATAAGCCAATAACATTCATCATCATCATTTTTATTTTACTTCCCCCACCCAATTCCAGCAGCGATCTTTTCTCTCTATGTCAAATCTTTTCTCTCTATGTAGAATAATCTTGGACTAATAGAGTTAAGGTTAGGCACATTCGACCACAGGTTCGATAGACACAGATTGTTATTGTCAGCGTCACGTCGAATCTCCTATATATATCGAACTGTTGTCGCAACAAAAACAAAAATAAAGCATTTGTTTAGGTCGGATCTTTCGGTTTTCGGATTCTGTGCTTTCGTTTTCGTTTGTAAAACGATAACGAAAATACCTGAAATTCGGACGAAAATGCATTCTGACGAAAACGAATGCACATGTCTAATTATCACTGTGTGCCCTTTGTTGCCGGATTGTGTTACCTAAAGCTACGGGTTTCACAATCCTATCATCCTCTACTAGCTGTGCCAAGGGAGGGCAGAGCCAATTACTGGGGGGTTGACAGCGGTGCGTTACAGGCCCGAAAATCATACCAGCGGCTCTCTTAACTGGGGGTATCGCTACATGTGCTTCTAGCAGCCTGTGAAACGGGAGTGGGGATGAAGAGTGAGAATTGAAGGCTCGAAGAAATGGGGTAGCAAGTGAGTCTAGGAATGTTTTAAAGTATACTGCCGTAAAACCATCCGGGTCTGGGCTTTTGCCTATTTTAAGTTGTTTTACTGCTTGTTTTAGTTCTTCCGAGATAGGGTTTTCTAGTTGTTGTGCATCCTCCTTAGAGATGGGTGTAGGGCATTATTTTTGGAGGAAATTCTTGCTTTGTGTGGTTCGGCATGGTTTCCGTCAGGTGCGTCAGGTATTTGAGGTAAGTTGTATAGCTCCATGTAGAAGTGTTCAACTTTTTTATTTTTTTATCTTAAATTTTTATTAGGTTTTCAACAGAGAGCATGTACAATAATGAATGCGATAACAATCAATTGCAACATGTATGCACACCAAGGAAATTTGTATAGATGACCTACAATACAGAATAGGTTTTACAAATAAGTAATGAATCTATAATGAACAAGCAGCATGGATCACTCATCCAGGTGTAGCGGGTATGTAAATTTAAGGGAGGCATCTGGGTGGTAGTGTAACCCAGATGAACTGATTTCTAGGGAATCTGAGACCATTTTGTGGTTCTTGGAGGACTCTGGTGGTGTGAGGTTCCCTGTGGCCTACGGGTGGCGTTGTTGCCCTGGGCCGGAGCTGAACTCACAAGGCAAGACTGTGCCTTTTTGTCCTCCCCTGGAGCTGGTACAGCGGGGCGGGGAACCCGCTGTGACGCAAAGGGAGAGGGGATAAAAGGGGCGGACGCCCTGACCACAGGGTTCAGTTCAGTGGAGAGAGAGTTGGAGTTGGAGTTGGAGGACGCGGCCGCACCCAGGCACCTTCAGCTTGGGTGCTGGTGTTCCGGGCCCAGGTGCCCTTGATCTGGCCGGAGCAGAGATGGAGTCCATCTCAGGCACCTTTAGCCTGGGGTGAGGTACTATGGCGGATGCCTGGAGCTCAGTACCTTCGACTGAGTTCCACAAGGGTGGAGGAATCCGAAGGGCCCTAACTCCTTGGGTGCCCGTTTCTGAGTTCGTGAGGACTGGTGTGCGGAACTTCTCTGAAGAGTCCGGCGCAGCATTGCTGGTGACAGAGAGGCCTCCTGTTTCTCCCTTGGACGGATCTCCTTCCCCTGACAGGGGCCGTGCTAGCGAAGGTAATTCACGTTCTACCTAACATAGTCAGTGGCAGTGAATATTCGCCACTGGTGATACCACAGTGGTTGGCAAGAGAAGGGAAAGGACTGTGCCTCAACCTATTCCCATTACTACCAAGTTGTTGCAAAATAATCCAACTTAACCGTGCTGTATGTTTATTCGCTGAGAAGAATAAAACTGTGTTGGACCTATTCACTGTGTGGAACTCTGGTTACTAGGAGCAAAGGAATCAATGACGAAGTACAGGAATTGACTCTAGGACACCTACACAAAACCCGATCTTTCTGGCCTTCACCTCTTAGCTATGGAGGACATGGGCCGTGGTGTACCTCATCCCTTCCCCCCAGCAGCAACACCCCTAGACGAAGAAAAGACAAGCCGAGAATGAGATGGGGAGAGAGGGGTGAGGCCGCTACACAGGTATCAAGTGAAAGAGGAAAAGAAAGAAGGAAAAATAAAGAAGGAGAGAGGAAAGGTAGGAAGAGGCAGCGAGGAGAGCCATAATTGGCCACAGGCAGGATGCCTGTGGCCAATCATAGCTCAGGGGGGTTTAGTATATGCCCCACACTATAAAAGGCCGCCAGCGCGACGGCCTTGTGTAGTCTGTCGGCGTGCAGGGACAGAGAAGGATAGGCAGGGACAGTGTTTTTGCCTTCTTTTAAAACCTTGTGCATTTACAGTCTGTTGGCGTGCAGGGACAGAGAAGGATAGGCAGGGAGAGTATGAGTGACATCCTTTGAAACCTTGTGCATTTACAGTCTGTTGGCGTGCAGGGACAGAGAAGGATAGGCAGGGAGAGTGTCAGTGACATCCTTTGAAACCTTGTGCATTTACAGTCTGTTGGCGTGCAGGGACAGAGAAGGATAGGCAGGGAGAGTGTCAGTGACATCCTTTGAAACCTTGTGCATTTACAGTCTGTTGGCGTGCAGGGACAGAGAAGGATAGGCAGGGAGATTGTCAGTGACATCCTTTGAAACCTTGTGCATTTACAGTCTGTTGGCGTGCAGGGACAGAGAAGGATAGGCAGGGAGAGTGTCAGTGACATCCTTTGAAACCTTGTGCATTTACAGTCTGTTGGCATGCAGGGACAGAGAAGGATAGGCAGGGAGAGTGTCAGTGACATCCTTTGAAACCTTGAGCATTTACAGTCTGTTGGCGTGCAGGGACAGAGAAAGATAGGCAGGGAGAGTGTCAGTGACATCCTTTGAAACCTTGTGCATTTACAGTCTGTTGGCGTGCAGGGACAGAGAAGGATAGGCAGGGAGAGTGTCAGTGACATCCTTTGAAACCTTGTGCATTTACAGTCTGTTGGTGTGCAGGGAGAGAGAAGGATAGGCAGGGAGAGTGTCAGTGACATCCTTTGAAACCTTGTGCATTTACAGTCTGTTGGCGTGCAGGGACAGAGAAGGATAGGCAGGGAGAGTGTCAGTGACATCCTTTGAAACCTTGTGCATTTACAGTCTGTTGGCGTGCAGAGACAGAGAAGGATAGGCAGGGAGAGTGTCAGTGACATCCTTTGAAACCTTGTGCATTTACAGTCTGTTGGCGTGCAGGGACAGAGAAGGATAGGCAGGGAGAGTGTCAATGACATCCTTTGAAACCTTGTGCATTTACAGTCTGTTGGCATGCAGAGACAGAGAAGGATAGGCAGGGAGAGTGTCAGTGACATCCAGGGGAGGGCTGGGCCAGGGGGCAGGGTGGCAATTGCCTCCCAGGCCACCCTAACTTACTGTATGTTCAAAATGGCCGGCAGCCGCTGCCAGCTACCATTTTCTTTTTTATTCTGGTCTAGGAAGTCGGGCCGGGGGCATGGCCATGGCGGCCAACCACTAGCTGTTGCATTCCGGGATTTGTAGTCCGCACTCAAGCTTCTGGTGGGTGGAAAACACAGCAGCGCAGAGGAAACAACAACTCCCTGGGACCGGATTCTTGGAAGCAGGCAGAGGCAGGGTGTGCCAGGGAGTCAGGACGCAGGGCTGCAGGGCTTGGCGCTGGCTGCAACTTGACCCCAGGATCAGGAGCGTTACCCCCCTAGGAGACCGTGGCGTGCAGGGACCTGCTGAGCTGAGATCGCTGAGGTGAGAGACCCTGACACCCCTAGCTGACCCCCCATCTCCCCCACCATACACCCCATGTAACCTGCCCCAGTGATCAGGCTGCACTGATGGGCACTGGTGAGGCTGCATTGAAAAACCAGGTGGACCATGGATGGTGAGCTGATTCAGCGGTTCAATGGACCACTTGACTGGACTTGCCCCCCAGGCCTAAGGCCGCTAGCCCTCCCCTGGTGACATCCTTTGAAACCTTGTGCATTTACAGTCTGTTAGCCTGCAGAGACAGAGAAGGATAGGCAGGGAGAGTGTCAGTGACATCCTTTGAAACCTTGTGCATTTACAGTGTGTTGGCGTGCAGGGACAGAGAAGGATAGGCAGGGAGAGTGTCAGTGATATTTTTCGCTAAACCTCCTGCACAGTATACACCTGAAGCTACCCCTTATTGCTCGTTGTGGTGTTGTTCTGTTGTGTAACACAGACAGGCATCTGCAAGCAGTTACAGTGGGTATAGGTGCCTCCTGCACAGTATACGCTACCCCTTATTGCTCGTCGTGGTGTTGTTCTGTTGTGTAACACAGACAGGCATCTGCAAGCAGTTACAGTGGGTGTAGGTGCCTCCTGCAGAGTATACGCTACCCCTTATTGCTCGTGGAGTTGTTCTGTTGTGTAACACAGACAGGCATCTGCTAACAGTTACAGAGGGTGTAGGTGCCTCCTGCACAGTATACGCTACCCCTTATTGCTCGTGGTGTTATTCTGTTGTGTAACACAGACAGGCATCTGCAAGTAGTTACAGTGGGTGTAGGTGCCTCCTGCACAGTATACACCTGAAGCTACCCCGTATTGCTAGTGTTTTTCTATTGTGTAACACTAACAGGCATCTGCAAGTAGTTACAGTGGGTGTAGGTGCCTCCTGCACAGTATACACCTGAAGCTACCCCCTTTGCTGGTTTTACCATCTCCCTGCAGGCCATTAGAATGTCTGGAAGGCCAACAAAGAGAGGCAGACAGTCATGAGCCAAAAAAAGAGGGCAAGCAGGCTCTGTGTCTGGAGGCAACAGTGCTGGTCGTGGACGCGGTGCATTGTCATCAGCACGTGGCCATGGGACATGCTTGTCCTTATTTTTGGCAGCTGGATGTGTTGAGACGCATCGTGCCGAAGACTTGGTAGAGTGGATGACCAAGCCCTCCTCATCCTCCTCATCCTCTCTCACCCAGGCTCAGGGTACTGGCAAAGCAGCTGCCAAAGCGTCCTCTTACCTCGTTTTAATGTCATCATCAGTCACTCCTTCCCTAGACCCACCATGTCCTCCTGAGGAGTCCCCCGAACTGTTTGAGCACAGTGTTGTGTACATGCTCCAGGAGGATGCCCAGCGTTTTGAAGGGTCTGATGATGATACCCAGCTAGAGGAAGACAGTAGCGTGAGCGCAGAGAGAGGGGATGCTCAAGAAGGACAGCAATCTGGCAGTCATGTTCCAGCAGCTGCAGCATACTGCCAGATTGGCTCCAGTGATGAGGAGGGAGGAGATGATGAGGTCACTGACTCCACCTGGGTGCGTGATAGGAGAGAGGAGGAGGATGAGGAGGAGGCACATCTCCAACGAGGCAGGATGCCCTCCGGGGGCCAGCGTAAGGGCAGCACACCGACTGAATCACACCGCAGAGCTCCGCCTGTGCAGGGTGCTGCCTCTGCCAGTTATTCCAAACGTTCTTTGTGTGGGCCTTTTTTGAGTCAAGTGCATCAGATCGCACTGCTGCTATTTGCAACATATGTCTCAAGCGTATCTCACGTAGCCAAAACATCAGCCGCTTGGGCACCACATGCTTGACCAGACATATGTTGACCTGCCATGCAGCTCATTGGCAAGCGTACCTTAAAGATCCACACCAAAGAACAAAGTGGACCTCTCCTTGCTCCTCATCAGCTGGGATCTCCAACCCCACTATACCTTCAGTCCTCTCTGAAACCTGCACTGAGAGGAATGAAGGTGTAGAATTAGGTGTGTCACAGCCAAGTACTCTGCTAGCAGTACACCGACGTCCGATTCTAGCAGGCAAATTTCCCTGCCCCAGCTGCTGGACCATCAAAAGAAGTTCACTCCCAGCCATCCACATGCCCAGCGGTTGAATGCTAGCTTGGCTAAATTGCTAGCACTTCAACTGCTGCCTTTTCAGTTGGTAGAATCGGCACCCTTCCGTGAGTTTGTGCAATGTGCGGTTCCTCAGTGGCAGGTTCCCAAACGCCACTTTTTCTCACGGAAGGAGATTTCGGCTCTCTACCGGCATGTGGAAGGCAATGTCCATGCCTCGCTGGACAGGGCGGTCAGCGGTAAGGTGCATATTACCACTGACTCATGGTCCAGCAGACATGGACAGGGACGTTACCTTTCTTTCACGGCCCATTGGGTCACTCTTTTGGCAGCTGGGAAGGATGCAGGAAAAGGTGCAGTAGTGTTGGAGGTTGTTCCGCCGCCACGCCTCCAAAATGCTACTACTGGTTGTGACACACATCTCTCCTCCACCCCCTCCTCTTCTTCTTCCTCCATGGCCTCTTCCTGTGCTTTGTCCTCGGAACCAGCGGTGCTCCGTAGGCGTTCAAGGGGCTACGCAAATACGCAGGCAAAAAGATGCCATGCCGTGCTTGTGCTGGTGTGTTTGAGGGACAGGAGCCACACTGGGGCAGAGGTTCTGTCAGCTCTGCAGGGGCAGGCCGAGAGGTGGTTGACGCCACGCCAGTATGAGCCAGGAATGGTGGTTTGCGACAATGGCACCAACCTCCTCTCCGCCCTCCGACAGGGACAACTGACCCATGTGCCCTGTGTGGCTCACGTCCTTAACCTGGTGGTGCAGCGGTTCTTGGGCAGGTACCCGGGCTTACAGGATGTCCTGAGGCAGGCCAGGAAAATCTGTGTGCATTTCGGCAGATCATATAATGCCAGTGCTCGGCTGGCTGAGCTGCAAAAGGAGTTGAACCTGCCCAAGAACCGCCTTATATGTGACATGTCCACCAGGTGGAACTCAACGTTGGCCATGCTGCAGCGGCAGCACATGCAGCAGAGGGCCATCAATGAGTACCTGTGCGACTACGGCACCAGGACAGGGTCAGGGTAGCTCGGGTTTTTTTCACCACACCAGTGGGGCATCATCAGGGATGCATGCACTGTCCTGGTACCATTTGAGGAGGCCACGAGGATGGTGAGCAGTGACAGTGCATGCATCAGTGACACTGTACCTCTTGTCCACCTGTTGGAGCATACGCTGCATGGAATAATGGACAGGGCACTTGAGGCAGAACAGAGGCAGGAAGAGGAGGACTTCCTTGCCTCTCAAGGCCCCCTTTACCCAGACAGTGTTCCTTCTGTCCTACCCATCGCACAGGAAGAGTGAGAGGAAGAGGAGGAGGAGGATTGTGTCAGCATGGAGGTGGAGCCTGGCACTCAGCATCAACAGCAGCAGTCTTTTAGGGATGATTTACAGTCCCAAGAAACCCGTGGACTTGTACGTGGCTGGGAGGAGATGGCTGTGGATCATGTTGTCCTTAGTGACCCAGAGGACTCCGGACCGAATGCCTCAGCTAACCTACACTGCATGGCCTCCCTGATCCTGCAAAGTCTGCGGAAGGATCCTCGTATTCTTCGGATCAAGGAGAGGGACCATTACTGGCTGGCCACTCTCCTTGATCCACGGTACAAGGGTAAGGTTGCGGACCTTATCTTACCGTCGCAGAGGGAGCAGAGGATGAGACATCTACGGGAGGCCTTGCAGAAAGGTCTGTGCAACGCGTTCCCAGAGACTGGGAGGTTACAAACTCCTGGTCCTGGACAACGAGTTGCTGAGGCTTCGTTCAGTCAAAGAAGGAGCGGTGGGGAAGGTGGCCGTCTGACCGATGCGATCAGACAATTTTTTAGTCCGCAGCCCCAAGGTATGATCGGTTCCAGCAACCATCGCCAGCGTCTGATATACATGGTGCAGGAATACCTAGGGGCAAGGTCAGACTTGGACACCTTTCCCACCGAAAATCCTCTGGCTTACTGGGTCTTGAGGATGGATCACTGGCCAGAGCTTGCACAGTATGCAATTGAGCTACTGGCCAGTCCTGCATCCAGCGTTCTTTCCGAACGCACATTCAGTGCTGCTGGAGGCTTTGTCACGGTTCACAGGGTGCGCCTGTCCACCGACTCGGTTGATCGACTGACCTTCATAAAGATCAACCAGTCATGGATCACCACCAGCTACCAAGCACCTGAAGCTGATGTAACAGAATAATTTATTTTGAAATGTCACATCCCTTCAAGACTGCCTATGCTGATGCTGAGTGACTGTCCTGTTATGTTGACTGACTATCCTCCTCCTCCTCAATGATCCGATTCATGATGATAGCTTGGAAGAACATTTTTGTTTCTGGGTGCCCACACCAGTGGCTAAGGCCCAATTGTTCAGCCCCTGTTTAACAGGGGCATGTAATTAAAAAAAATTTTAACAAATTTTTATTGGAAAATAAAAGACAATTGTACAAATGTAAAGAAAAGTACAAAAGTACAAAAAAAGATTGTCAGTCAGTTTCAAACAATGGTGCACAGAAAAACTATTTAGCTAGTTGGGTACAACAAGAAGGGCAAAAACAAGAGATATATCTTGACACTAAAACACTAGGAGGCTGACATTGTGGGGTTATAGAGAGAGCGCTGTATAGACATAATTCTCACCTGGTGAGGGTACAAAAGGTCATCCTAGACAAATACCAATACTGCAATATGACCAGAAGGTAGATACTGGATGGATCTGTCTAAGCGCCCCTATATTTAGAAACGGGAATAGGGGAAAGAGCAAAACAGAAAAAAATAAGTGAAGGGGGGGGGGGCTCCAGAGACAATAGCGGGCTGTTCGTTCCAAAGCCTGGATGATCCCGAAAGTGAAACAGCCATGTTAGGGCCAGCCGGAAAGTAGAGTCTATGTATTGCCACCAATTTTCACAGCCCTTTTGAGATAGGGTCAGCGTAGGAGAAGGAAAGTTGTTTCAGAGCCGCCTGATCAGCTGACGAGAGGGTTGAAATGATGAAGGATTCCCATCTGTAGTAAAAGCGAGCTCTAGATCTGGGTTCTTTAAAGTCTGTGAGAAATCGTTCTTTATAGAAAAGGTTAAGGCAGTCCTTTTCAAGTTGGATGAGAGAAGGGCTTTGAGGAGAGATCCAGTGCCTAAGAATGAGTCTCCTAGCAACAAGCAGGCAGAGCAAAATCCAGTCTTTGGAGGAGGGACGTTTGGTGGTCCCAGAGGATATTGATGCAGCAGGGGACAGAGACCAGGGTAGCAATAGAGGGTCCCAATATCCAAATATTAGGAGTAAAGGGTCTTTGGGGAGTTTTAATAAAGTGGTTTTGAATATGTAAGCCATGACTTGATCCCAAAATGAGGAAATGAAGGAGCAGGACCAGAAGCGGTGGGAGAGAAAAGGTCTGGGTACCTTGCATAAAGGACATGAGGCACCATCCTTATTGGATTTAGGGGAGAGGAATGGGATATAAGCCCGGTGTGCGATCTTGAGTTGGGTTTCTCTCCAGATTTCGTTGGGTGTCAGTCGAAGAGTTTTCTGTAGACCAGACAGGATTTTGTCAGTTATATCGGGTACTGGGAAATCCACAGCCCAGTTAGCAATAGATGAGGAGGACAAGGACCGGGATGATTCTTGCAGGAAAGGTTTGTAGATGTCCGAAATTTTATAACGTCCACTTCACAATAAAAGTTCAGAGAAACTGTTTTCAAATCTCCGGAGATTGTCTTTACAGGTGATAGACAGGAAGCTGATGCATTGGTTGTAATGAAATACGTGAGAGGGGGGTAGAGAAAATGACAAGGATATAGCGGAAAATGGAAGTGGTTTTCCAGTGTTGCCATCGCACAATGAGGAAAAATTGGACAGACCTTGATCCTGCCAGACCGAAAAGGCTTTGCAATGAAGACCAGGGATGAAATTAGGATTTCCTTGGATTGGCAGATGGGGAGAGATGAAGGGAGATAGCTTGAGTGTTTTCCTGATTTCTCTCCAAGCTAGAGCTGTGTCCCGTAGCAGGAGATTGTGTTGATAAGGGGGGGGGGGGGGGACAGTTTTCCATCTGCAGTGTAGGAGGGCCACCAATGAGTAGGGGTGAGCCATTTCGGATTCTAGAACGTAGTTAGAGTATTGGGGTGAGTGGGCTATCCAGTCTAGGCCGGTCCTGAACAAATATGCTAAATTATACAATCTAATAGACTGATACCCCCGTCACGTCTAGGAAGGTGTCGTTTTTTAACCACTTGACAACTGGGCACATGACCCCCTTCCTGCCCAGGCGAAATTTCAGGTTTCAGCACTGTCACGCTTTGAATGACAATTGCGCGGTCGTGCGACGTGGCTCCCAAACAAAATGGACGTCCTTTTTTTCCCACAAATAGAGCTTTCTTTTGGTGGTATTTGATCATTTCTGCGGTTTTTATTTTTTGCGCTATAAACAAAAATAGAGCGACCATTTTGAAAAAAACACAATATTTTTTAATTTTTGCTATAATTAATATCCCAATTTTTTTTTAAAAAAACTATTTTTTTCCTCAGTTTAGGCCGATACATTTTCTACATATTTTAGGTAAAAAAAAAAAAACGCAATAAGCGTATAGTGATTGGTTTGCGCAAAAGTTATAGCGCCTACAAAATAGGGAATAGAATTATGATTTTTTTTTTTTTTTTTACTAGTAATGGCGTCGATCTGCGATTTTTTTTTTTGTGACTGTGACATTATGGCGGACACATCGGACACTTTTGACACATTTTTGGGACCATTCACATTTATACAGCTGTGACAGCAGGAAGGTAAAGTCACCTGGTTGCATCCAGGGGGGTAGATATATTTCGCCCAGATTCAGGCTTTACGCCGACTTATACAACTAGGTGGAGAGTTGTATAAGCCCAGCTGAGTCTAGTGGGCTCATGGATGACTCATACCTCTAGGGAGAGTGTGGGGCGTCGTGCAGACAGGGAGTTGATGAGACCAGCTGAAGCTTGTCAGCTCATTTAGGCCTCTATAAGAACTCCCAGCTTCATTAGATGTTAGCTCATGCCTGGAACCAGACCTGTGTGGACTGTCTAGGGAGAGTGAACCCCTGTGCGGTGAGACAAAGCCTGTGTGGCTATTTGCTTGGACATTTAAAACCAGGGACTTAGGGACTAGGACAGCACTAGGCTGATCCCAGTCGTTAGTTAGGAAACCTGTATGTTTAGTCAGAGGTCAACTTGACCAGGATTTATTTTGTTTATGTTTCTTTTGCTTTGCTGTGTTTTGTCACTGTAAATAGAAAATAAACCGCACCTTTTTGATTTTGAAAACCACAACCTCCGTTTGCTGGGCCTGTTTTGTGTGGGGAGCCCATCCCGGGGGTCACACACACCCGCTGCCGAGCTAACCCCCTCACACAGCGAACAGTGCTATAAATATGCACTGATTACTGTATAAATGTGACTGGCAGGGAAGGGGTTAACCACTAGGGGGCGATCAAGGGGTTAATATGTTCCCTGCTAGATGTTCTTAATCTGGGGGAAGGGGGACTGACTGGGGGAGGTGACTGATGGGTGTCCCTATGTACAAGGGACACACCATCCGTCTCCTCTCCCTGACAGGACGTGGAACTCTGTGTTTACACACAGAGATCCACGTCCCTGGCTCTGTGACAGCCGATCACTCGTACCTGGCGGACATCGCGGCCACCAGGCACGCGCATCGGCACCCGCCTGACACGGCGGGCACAGCTTTTCCCCGATGCGCACCCGCGGTGGCGCGCATCGTGGAAGTGAATGGGAGGACGTTCATAGACGTCCTATCAGCAATTGACGACCGCTTTGCGGACGTCTTTTTCATATGGCCCGGGCGCAAAGTGGTTAAAGGCTATCCGAGGTCTTTTGCCGTGCCAAATGAAATGTGAAATTTTGGAGTTGAGGGATGTAACATCTTTGTGTTTCAAGAGCAAAGGTATGGTTTGCAAAGGATAAAGCAGTCTGGCAAAGCTAATCATTTTGACAAGGTGACACCTTCCCAGGAGTGAGAGGGGGAGATCCATCCAGTTGGACAGTTCCTGATAGAGTTTTGTGAAAAGGGGGGGTAATTGAGGTGGTAGATAGAAGAGGGTAATTTCCCAATCTTTATTCCTAGATAAGTGATATGGGAAGAGGCAACCTTAAACAGGAAGTGTTGAGTCCAGGGGGGTGGGGAATGTGTCCCTATGGGGAGAATCTCGCTCTTGGAATAATTAATACGGAGGCCGGAGCACAGTCGAAAGTCATCAAAGGTGCTTTTGATGGTCAAGATGTCGTCTTGAGGGTTGCCCGTAAATATGAGGACGTCGTTGGCGAATAATGAGGTGCGAAGTTCAGTTTTGCCTATTTTGATGCCTCGTAAGGGGGCTATCTGGGAAAGATATCTAGAGAGAGGTTCTAAGGGTAAGTTGAACAGGAGGGGGGAGAGAGGGCAGCCCTGCCTGGTCCCTTTATGAAGGCAGAAGTCCTCTGATAGGAGTCCAGCAGCAACAAGTCTAGCTGAGGGCGCTGTATACATGGCATTGATGAGGTGGCAGAAGGGGCCTGATAATCCCATTTTAGATAGAGTAAGGGATAGCCAGTCAAAACTTACATTGTCAAAGGCTTTTTCTGCATCTAGTGTGATGATGGCATAGTCTCCCGTGGGGTCTTGTTTGGCTCGCTCAAGGGCCAGGAGTACCTTACGTATGTTAAGGGTGGCTGTCCGCCCTTTCACAAAGCCTGATTGGGCCGGGTGTATGAGGTCCGGGAGGATGACTGCTAGCCTGGAAGCCACAATCTTCGATAGAATTTTGACATCCAGGTTGAGTAGTGAAATAGGCCTGTAGGAACCCGGTTCTAGAGGGTCTTTGCCCTTTTTAGAAAGTAGCTTGATGATAGCCTGGTTGCCTGTCGGGGGATAGGGGCCACCCGCCCAGATATTGGAATAAACCGAGTAGAGTATGGGCGCAGTGATATTATGGAGAGTTTTATAGAATTCACTTTGTGAAGCCGTCTGGGCCGGGAGCTTTCGAGGGGCGGAGAGCACGAATAGTGCCTACTATTTCATCGAGGGAAATGGGGGCATTCAGGGATTCCAGATGGGCAGAGGAGATAGTTGGTAGATTCATTTTCTCAAGGAAGGCATGGGCTAGTTTATGGTCGATAGTGTCAGGCGCGTAAAGGGCCGTGTAGTATTCCAGCATGGTTTTATTTATGTGTAATGGGGTAGAATGTATAGTTCCCGTACGGTCCCGCAGCGAGGTAATGTGCGTCGGACAGAATACGCCCTTGCAGAGTCTGGATAGGAGTTTTCCAGCCTTATTACCATAATTATTTAGAGTGGCATCTAGATGTGATTTTTTTGTGAGTTCCAGGGTGTCCGCCCAGGTGTCAAAGGCATTTTTAGCTGCCGACCACTCCGCCTTGTCAGCCGGTGAAGTTGAGGTGGCGAGAATGCGTTGTGCGGGCTGAAGTCTATCGCTGGCCAGTTTAAATTTCGAAAGTGCATTTCTTTTAAAGGAAGTGGCATATGACATGATCCGACCCCTCAAGTATGCTTTTCCAGCATCCCAGAGAAGGTTCGGATCCCCTGCATGTGGAGCATTAGCGGAGGAAAACTCTGCCCATGCTCGTTCCATGTATGCGCTGAAATCAGCATTATTGTGGAGGAAGGATGGGAAGCGCCAGATATTAGGGTGGGGGGGAAGGTCTAGATTGTCAAAGGTGAGGTGTATTGGGGCATGGTTCGATATGGTTATGTCTCCGACCTCTGAGTCTGAAACGAGAGGAATAAGATTATCGGTCCCAAAGAAGTAGTTGATCCTAGGGAGGATCTTGTGAGGGTTGGAGTAGAAGGTGAACTCCCTGTCTACCGGGTGTGTTAAACGCCAGATGTCAGTGAGATGGAGGGAGTCCATGGTGGAGGCAAATAGGGTGGGAGCAGATGTAACGAGTGCTAGGGTAGATTGTTTCGGAGAGGACCTGTCGTCAGGAGGATGCATGAGGTCATTAAAGTCTCCCCCAACTAGGTGAGGTAAGTGGGAGGTAGTGAGGAGCCAAGTAGAGAGTTGAGAATAAAAGGTCTTTGTGGGACTGTTAGGAGCGTATACATTGGAAATTACTAGGTCTTTAGTGCCTATTCTAACCCTGGATGAGATGAATCGTCCTTGGTCATCCGTGTGCGTGGATAGAACAGTACATGGGAGGTTTTGCTGAATAGCAGAAGGACACCAGCTTTCCGTCCAACTGATTCTGACCCCAAGACCGTTCCAACCCAAAGTTTCTGCATACGACTGAAGTCAGATGCCGAAAGATGAGATTCCTGAAGTAGTGCTATGTCAGCTTTTAGCCTTTTGAGATGGCGAAGAATCTTCATTCTCTTGTTAGGAGAACGGAGACCCTTCACATTCCATGAGATCACCTTAAGATATCACGTATGATAAGGTGTATAGGCGGAGATTCAGTAGCTGTAGGAGTATAAGTGGGGATCAAGGGGCATAACTTAGGCACTGGAGGAATGTGAACGTCTATATGTGGAGCCCTCGGGTAAAGAGTGTAGGTTGATATGTGGAGTGGGGGGAGGGGGGATGAAAGGAGGGGAAAGGAAAAATAACAAGGTAAACAAAACAACTAGTTAAAGTAAGCATCATAAAGAACTTTGCTTTTTTCCGCATGAGTTCGCTGTGCAAGGTAGCTCCCCATACAGGACCCTGCATGAAAAAAGGAGGCCAGTTATGATGCCTGAGCGCCCCAGGGACATCAATGACGTGCGAGGGACCCCCGGAGTGGAGTTATGGCAAGGAACCAGGTATGTCGCACAGCGGAGCCATGGTGGGTGTTTTAAATGTAAACAAAATTATGTACAGCGCGGCATGATCGCATTGCTACCTTAGTTGAAAAAGAAAAAAAAATGGTTTCAGGCACAACATACAGTACAATAGAGTGTGTACAAAAAGAAACGACAAATGTATTTAGAACAGTTGTGGGAGAGAACACTGGGTGACCACCCAGGTGTCAGTGCCCGGATGTGGACTCAGGAGGATCACGTAAATTAGATCTAGCATCACAAACAGCCGGAGTGACAGAAAAAGAACATACAACCTGTAATGGTGTGGACGGAAGTTCATGGCAGTGTAGGAAAGTTCATCACCGGGAGTTTTGGTAGCGCTGGTCCGGAGCAGAATGTCTTTTGGAGTGTCCTTGCGAGGGCTTCTCTCTTCCAGAGATCGGAGACTAGAAGTCGACTTGGAAGGCATGTGAGGAGTTGCATCACCCCGTAGGGAACGGACAAAGGATTCTGCTTCCAAAGGATCCTGGAACGACAGTTGTTCCTCTTTAGGTGTTTTGAGGCGTAGAGTTGCAGGAAAAGCCAGGGTAAATTTTATTTGTTGCTTGAAGAGTTCAGAGCAGATCGGTTGAAAAGCTTTTCTTTCCTTGGAGACTTCGATCGAGTAGTCTGCAAAAATGAGTATTTTTACCCCGTCTATTTGGAGAGATGGGGACTGCTGGAATGTCTGTAGAATGAGGGATTTGTCAGCATAGTTGAGGTACTTGGCAATAATGGGACGGGGTGTTTTGCGCTCGGTATTGAAAGACCCCATACGGTGTGCACGTTCCACTGTGAACAGGCCTGAAAGACCCATGGCCTCCGGAATGCGTTTTGAGCAGAACTCTGCCAGAGCTGCAGAGGGAAGCGATTCGGGGATGCCTACAAATCGCAGGTTGCTCCTTCTGGATCTATTTTCCAAATCTTCCAATTTTTGAATGATATATTGGTTAGTTTTGTCCTGCGACTGTTCCGTGGCCTGCGCTTGGTAAAGGTCGTCTTCTACCTTAGAGAGGCGGTGTTCCATCTCATTTAGTCTAGTGGAATGTTCAGCGATTTGGGCTTTGATTTGTTGCATGCCCGCATTAACTGCCTTTTCCACCGAGGCAGAGATCATGGGGGAGAGCAGGGCTGCTACAGCACTAGCAATGCGGTGTGTGTTATCTGCATCCCCGGTGGGGGGTGGAAATAGAATAACCCCCTGTTGTGACTGGCAGGGTTAATGGCAGAGTTGGACCCTGAGATGGGTTAGCAGAGGGGGTGGTGATGTGCTGGGAGGGATGTCCGCTCACCTTCATGTCGGCCGCCTGTGATTCCTCCACGGCGTGTGAGTAGGCCGAAGCTGGGGTCTCGATTTGTGGCTTGCCCGGCAGCGCCTCTGCGGCCGCGAACGAGCGGGCACCGTTTTTTTCCACAAAGCGATCCATCTTAGTGAGGGGGGCTCCCGGATATGTCGGATGGCTATGGGGGGCTGTTCAGGCTGATTTTATATTCCGGTTATTCGGGTCCTGGTGCGGGAGCTGAGAGAAGGCGCAGCTACCTCATGCGGCTCCGGAACCGGAAGTCTTACAATTTTTTATGCAATGCTTTGCAGCAGGGCTCATTCCTGCACTCCAACTAGAGTATCTGGGAGAGGTTGCAGTGTCGTGGCACCAGCACCAGTGCCTAAGGCCCAATTTTTCAGCCCCTGTTTAACAGGGGCGTGTAATTACAATTTTTGATGCAATACTTTGCAACAGGGCTCATTGCTGTGCTCCAAGTACAGTATCTGTGAGGGGTTGCAGTGTTGTGGCACCAGTGCCTAAGGCCCAATTTTTCTGCCCCTGTTCAACAGGGGCATGTAATTACAATTCTTGATCTAATAATTCACAGCAGGGCCCATTCCTGCGCCCACCAAGAGTAACTGTGAGGGCTGACAGTGTTGTAGCACCACCACCAAAGGCCCAATTTTTCTGCCCCTCTTCAACAGGGACATGCAATTACAATTCTTGATCTAACAATTTACAGTAGGACCCATTCATGCGCCCACCAAGAGTAACTGTGAGGGCTGATAGTGTTGTAGCACCAGCACCACCACCAAAGGCCCAATTTTTCCTACCACTGTTCAACAATGGCATGTAATTACAATTCCTGATATAATAGTTCACAGCAGGGCTCACAGTGTTGTGGCAACACCAACATGTAAGGGGCAAATTTCAGCAGAGTATATATGGCAGGCCCCTACTTTCAAACATCCAACTTACAAACGACTCCTACTTGCAAATGGAAGGAGACAACAGGAAGTGAGAGGAAATCTACTCCTAGGAAGGCAAATTCTCTCCTGTAAGAGTTAATATGGGAAAAGGGTGTCTCCTCTCTACTGATGCTTTATCACCAATCCTTGTTTCAATAAAAACCCCACTTTTCAAAAACATTTGTCATTGGGACGGAAAGTGAGGTGAAATGTTCTGAACAGGGGCACAGACAGCAAAACAAATGTTACAGGGGTGATAACCCTTCCCTATGTTTTCCAAAAAGCTTAAAAATAGATTTTTGGGCTGGAGCTACACTTAAATAATGTACCTGTTCAAAATTACAAACAGATTCTACTTAACCACTTCTCTACTGTGCACGAAAACCCCCTTCCTGCCCAAGCTATTTTTCAGCTTTCAGCGCTGTCACACTTTGAATGACAATTGCGCGGTCGTGCGACGTGGCTCCCAAACGAAATTTGCGTCCTTTTTTTCCCACAAATAGAGCTTTCTTTTGGTGGTATTTGATCACCTCTGTGGTTTTTATTTTTTGCGCTATAAACAAAAGAATAGTGTCCAGTTTGGAAAAAAAACACTATTTTATACTTTTTGCTATAATAAATACCCATTTTTTTTTTAAATAAAATTTTCCTCAGTTTAGGCCGATACATATTCTTCTACATATTTTTGGTAAAAAAAAAAAATCGCAATAAGCGCGTATTGATTGGTTTGCGCAAAAGTTATAGCGTCTACAAAATAGGGAATAGATTTATAGCATTATTTTTTTTATTAGTAATGGCGGCGATCTGCGATTTTTTATTGTGACTGCGATATTGCGGCGGACACATCGGACACTTTTGACACATTTTTGGGACCATTCACATTTATACAGCGATCCCTGCTATAAAAATGCACTGATTACTGTATAAATGTGATTGGCAGGGAAGGGGTTAACCACTAGGGGGCGGGAAGGGGTTAAATATGTTCCTTCAAAGTGTTCTAACTGTGGGGGGAGGGGACTGACTGGGGGAGGTGACCGATGGTTGTCCCTATGTACAAGGGACACACCATCGGTCCCCTCTCCCTCACAGGACGTGGATCTCTGTGTTTACACACAGAGATCCACTTTCCTGCTCGTTTCCCGGGCAATCGCGGGTGCCCGGCGGCAATCGCGGCCGCCGGGCACGCGCACCGGGGCCTTGTGAACGCGGCGGGCGCGCACGCGCGCCGCCGGCGGCGAACGCGCGCCTTCTAACTCGTTTTAAAGGGAGGACGTCATATGACGTCCTCCCAGAACGAGAGTGTCCTCCGCCCGCCGTCTATTGACAGTGGGCGGGGGACAAGTAGTTAAGAACAAACCTACAGTCCCTGTCTTGTATGCACCGCCTGTATACAGCTGTTCAGAGTATATAGGGCCTTTTTTTATTTTGGGTGCGGGGTTCCCCTTAATATCCATACAAGACCCAAAGGGGCTGGTCATGGGCTGGGGTAGGGGGAGGGGGGGGGGTGATGGGGTAGCCATGCCATTTTTCTGAAAGATTTTCATCCATATTACCGGGACCAGACATTGCATTAAAGCCGCAAGCAGTTTTAAATGGCTTTTTTTTCCTTTAGAAATGTTATTTTGTGCAGGGACAGTTCTAAACACGGGAAACACGTGGCACTTCACAGGCATACTTTAGGCACCCCCCAGGTATGATATTTAAAGGAATACTTCACTTTTTTTTTTCCACTTTATGCATCATTAAAATGACTGCTCCCGAAAAACGGCCGTTTTTAAAACTTCCTTTTGCATTGATACATGTCCCCTGGGGCAGAACCCGGGTCCCCAAACCCTTTTTAGGACAATAACATGCATATGAAGAATGGGATGTTCCCCCAGTGGGGTTTTTGGGCAGATCAAATCAAAAATTTATAACAATGTATGTATAAAGTTTGTTTATTAAAATTCAAAGGGAATGATGGTACAGATTAAGATATGAGCTCTGGTAACATGTAATTAAACACAATTGCAAACACTAAAAATTGTCATACAGCTTAACACATTGTATATGAAAGCATGTAGCAATTCCTAACGCGTTTCAACCCTTTCCATGGGTCTTCTTCAGAGGTTTCGGTGTTGCTAAAAAAAAGCGGTATATAGAATAAGTTTCAACGATTTTTACCATTTTTTTTTACAAAATTTAAAAATATATGAATAACATAGTCACCAATTTATTGTGTGTAGACACTGAACATTTTTACCAGGATTTCCAACAGAGGATGCCCCAAGGTCCCAAAATACCTTCCTGGTCGTGTAGATTCCCCACGCACTGGGATAACGCTGGGTGGGACTGCAGCTTGCAGGAGTTCACCACATGGGATGAAAATCCCCAAATGGGGGGAACCCAGGAAGAGGCTGACACCTGCGGCGGAGCATTTAAAGCATAATTACACAGTGCATAGCATTGTGTCAAAATAGTAAGACATATAAAGCATCCAAGTGTTGAGCAGACAGAAATGTGCATCCTCTAAATTGGGTATGTCACCTCAATTATTCAAATATTTGTTATTATCTATATATTTATAGGTTTATTGATTAATATATAAATCAATCAATGATAATTATGGTCACATTATATATCAAGTAGCGTTGTGACGGAAATTGTGGAAAATAAACAGAGGTGTATGTAATGATCGATGTGATAATGTGATAAAGCAATAAATACAGATTAATGTGAAAACGAATATGATGGGGATGTCAAATAGTGCATGTGTAAAAATCCCCCCACCCCCCCCCCAAACACCCCCCCCCATTTCCCCTTATTTTTCCCCCCCTTCAATCCAAAAGACTCCCTAAACTAATGTATGGGTTACACCCCTAGTTGTCCCCCATATGGCTCCCTAAGGGCGCCAATCCGTGCCCCCATACCCTTATGCCTCACACATAATTACCCTCCCCATAAGCACTTCCCCCCTACCCCCCCCCCCTCCACAGAAAAGCCAACCCACCCTCTACAGAAAGGATCCATGAAAAAATGAAACAAAACACCCATGAATCGGTGAAAGGTGAATAAGTGATAAAGTGCTATTTTAAAAGGTGTAAGCATATTACCTTATGGTATGAGTATATAACAGTCCCAATGGAAACAAAATCTACACTGGAGCACTCCTTCAAATAGGAGGTTCAGTTGCAATGTGTTTTGGTGATTCTATAATGAAAAATAATCACGATTTAAGGTTTGTTTAAAAAAAGGGAAATAGTTGCAAAGAAGAAAATAAATATTTGTAATAACATTTCTTAAATTGTAATGGTGTGCTTACCCAAGGGATCGTTTTTCTGCTCACACTGAGATGCAAGAGGTCATCTGAGTGATTGCTCTACACTCAGAGTTTATATAGTAAGTGTTTAATTGTTTAAACATACACCTCTGTTTATTTTCCACAATTTCCGTCACAACGCTACTTGATATATAATGTGACCATAATTATCATTGATTGATTTATATATTAATCAATAAACCTATAAATATATAGATAATAACAAATATTTGAATAATTGAGGTGACATACCCAATTGAGAGGATGCACATTTCTGTCTGCTCAACACTTTGATGCTTTATATGTCTTACTATTTTGACACAATGCTATGCACTGTGTAATCATGCTTTAAATGCTCCGCCGCAGGTGTCAGCCTCTTCCTGGGTTCCCCCCCAGTTGGGGATTTTCATCCCATGTGGTGAACTCCTGCAAGCTGTAGTCCCACCCAGCGTTATCCCAGTGCGTGGGGAATCTACACGGCCAGGAAGGTATTTTGGGACCTTGGGGCATCCTCTGTTGGAAATCCTGGTAAAAATGTTCAGTGTCTACACACAATAAATTGGTGACTATGTTATTCATATATTTTTAAATTTTGTAAAAAAAATTGGTAAAAATCTTTGAAACTTATTCTATATACCCCTTTTTTTAGCAACACCGAAACCTCTGAAGAAGACCCATGGAAAGGATTGAAACGCGTTAGCCATTGCTACATGCTTTCATATACAATGTGTTAAGCTGTATTACAATTTTTAGTGTTTGCAATTGTGTTTAATTACATATTACCAGAGCTCCTATCTTAATCTGTACCATCATTTCCTTTGAATTTTAATAAACAAACTTTATACATACATTGTTATCAATTTTTGATTTGAGCTGCCCAAAAACCCCACTGGGGGAACATCCCATTCTTCTGACTATCGGGGTGAGCAGCGTCATCCCTCTCCCATTGTGTCTTTTCCATTCCACAATAACATGCATATTAGCCGTTATAATTAGCACTTTAGATTTTGAACGTTTGCGTCCATTGTATTTAATAGGGTTCTAACGTTTGCGCAAACTTTCGGTCCGTTCGCAGGTTCTTACAGTATATTATGTCATGTCAGGAGAGCCCAGTACAAAGGGGTAGAGACATAAAGTTTGGTTAGGGGACAATTTTATCTGCCCTAGCATCAGCAAGTCAAGGGGACCAGTCTAGGAGAAATTTTGTCATGGTTAGATTGGCTTTGGCAAACATGTGTTCCAGGTGCATATGTTGGTTTACAGTGGCTATAGCTTGTTGAGGGGTTGGAAGGGTACTGCTTTTCCATTTACAGGCTATGGTTAGACAAGCAGCAAAGAGGACGTGTGTCAGGATAGGATGGGAATGTCTGGGCCTATATTCTAAATCCAAGCCCAGCAAGGCCAACCGCGGTTGTGATATTTCTCTCGTACCAGCAATATGATTAATAAAGAGGAATGTCTGTCCAGAATTGTGTGAGACCTGAGTATGTCAGTTTCAACTTTTATCATTTAAAGTCATCCTTGAGCTCCAGTCAGGGACTTTGCCTAGGGCATGGGTGCTCAACCTGAGGCCCTCCAGCCGTCGCCGGAACTACAAGTCCCAGGGGCATTGCAAGGCTGACAGGTAAAAGCATGACTCCCAAGGGTAGAGGCATGATGGGACTTGCAATCCCGCAACAGCTGGATGGCCACAGGTTGAGAACCCATGGCCTAGGATGAGATGATGTCACCAGTCTGATGGAAGGAATATTGAGTGGAGAGTATACATCGCTCTCACAGAGCACCATTATATCTGCATTGCATTGCCTGAATATCCCCCCCTGGAATCTTAGGTTTTCATATGAAGGTCTCTGTTCCTCTATAGATCAACTTAGTGAGGACAATAAATATGCCAACACGTGTGATCTTGGTGCACGGAGGATGAGGAAAACAACCAAAGGTAAGTTAATATAACAAGGGGTATCCTCTTCATTCATTATAGACAGCTGAGGACACGGGTCTCCATTTATAGGACACATGTCTACTAATACTAAAACTGCTAAACTGGATCTATAAACCAATTATTTTTGGAGGAAATTCTTGCTTTGTGTGGTTCAGGCATGGTTTCCGTCAGGTGCGTCAGGTATTTGAGGTAAGTTGTATAGCTCTGTGTAGATGTGTTCAACTTTTTTTTTTTTTTTTTATTAGGTTTTCAACAGAGAGCATGTACAATAATGAGTGCGATAATAATCAATTGCAACATGTATGCGAACCAAGGAAATTTGTATAGATGACCTACAATACAGAATAGGTTTTACAAATAAGTAATGAATCTATAATGAACAAGCAGCATAGATCACTCATCCAGGTATCAAGTGAAAGAGGAAAATAAAGAAGGAAAAAGAAAAAAGGAGAGAGGAAAGGTAGGAAGAGGTGGCTCTCTAATTAGGCAAATTAGGCCTCGCACTCACAGGGGCCTCGCGGCCGCCTGGTTTACCCAATTAGAGAGCTGTCTCTTCTAGCAGCAGAGATCCCCCACCATCAGCACAGACTAGTACTGAGTCCGCTCACTCTGCTACATGGAAAGATAACAGGCTTTGAGTGGGACCAAGTTACTGGGTGATCGGAGCTCACATACAGCTCTGGATACCAGCCAGGAGAGCCGCTCAGCTCAGCAGAGCCAGCTCTGACACTTCACCCGTCCTCATGCTGCCCTCACAGCCAGACAGGAGAAGAGAGAGCTTCTGCTCCTCCTTTTACCGCCCTCTTCTTCTGTGTCTGCCCTGCCCACACTCCTCGACAGTGTTCTCTGTTCAGCCTAAGAGAAGGGGATGTGTGGGCGGGAAGATTTAAACTCAAGCCCAGCAAACGGAAAGGAAAGCTGAAATCTGATCCATCCATCCATCCAGTCCCTCCTGCCTCCCAGTGAGTACACTGTACACATGTAGGGGTAGCCTTCCTTCCCACTTTCTATCTATCCTTCTTTCTTTCTTCCTTTCCTTCTTTCTTTGTCCCTCGATCTCCCTCTCTTTCCTTCTTTCTTTCTTTCCCCCTCCATCTCTTTCTTTCTTTCTCTCTTTCTTCCTTTCCTTCTTTCTTTGTCCCTCGATCATCCTCACTTTCCTTCTTTCTTTCTTTCTGAAAAAAGCTTTATAAACGTCCCACAGGATGGAGGTATCTGACACCGATCCCTTATTTAATTAAAAAAATTCAGACAGTTTCTGCTGCAATTGGGGTTGAACGATCGGGTCTTTGAGTAAAGACTCATTAAGACGCCAATGACACATCTTGGGGGTTGTAGAGGTTAGTACAAGGTCGAGTTCAAAGGGTTCATGGTCCCGACCTAGTGATTGGATCGATCTAAGAAGAGACAACATAAAGAAGCAGGGGGGCTGTTACAAAAAAGTGGTCTAATCTGGAATAAAGCTTATGGGGAGGAGAATAAAACGTAAAACTTTTTTGAGTTGGATGTTTCACTCGCCATGTGTCAAAAAGGTTGTATGATCTTGTCAGTTTACGAAAAGAAGCTGACAATTTCTGGACGGCTATACGTGGCGTGTCCTGAAATAATGCTTGTCTATCCTTGGTCGGGGACATGCACACATTGAAATCACCTCCTATGATCTTAAAAGGTTGAGAATCTAGTTGTATTTTTTCAAAAGACTGTTGTGAGAAAGCTAATCTGACCGACATTTGGGGCATAAACATTAGCCAAAGTAAATTGGGTGTGCAAGTGGGTACAGTTCAGGAGTACATATCGACCTTTAGGGTCCAGATAGGAGGAAAGGACACGGATCAGGCAAGAACGTTTGATGAGGATTGCCACCCCGGCCTTTCCAGAGGGATCAGAAGCCACATACGCTGTGGGAAAGTGTCTGGAGGCAAATTTAAAGGATCCTCCAGGTCTAAAGTGAGTCTCCTGGACCATAATCACATCCGCGTTAGAGGACCTGAATTCCTTCAGAGCTTGTCATCTTTTACCAATGAAATTCAGGCCTTTAACATTACAGGAGTACACCTTCAGAGCCATAACCTATCAAACATGTAATTAGCTAGCATAGCATATGTTTAAAAAAAACAATCAAATAACCATGGTGTAGAGAGCATATTAGAGCAAAAAGGCTTATAAGTCAAAATGATGCCATGAGGGCAGTATTAGTAACCAGAGTAGGGTCAACAAAAAATAGATCTCTAATAAAACATACAGAACTTAAACAAAAAGAGTAAAAAAAAAAAAAAAGAGTAGAAAAAAGACGTACAAAAAATAAGTGAAAACATATTTTCAAGGGACCTGATGATGGAAAAATCATCAGGGAGCCCAGACAACAGTCTGGGGATTGGAGGAGGAGCATAGTGACTTGCAAGAACCAGCAGGGGGTTCCCGTCACATCTAGGTAAACAGTCATCACCATTCTATAAGTGGGCATGAGTCAAATTATCTGGTCATTTATCAAGGATGGCAGTCATCACTTAAACTAAAGAGAAAAATAAAACAGGAACATGAATGAATCAAGAAAGTGTCATTCTTGAAAAAAAAAAAAAGGAGTGATCCATACTCACAGGATCACCATCACAGCCAAGGTAAACAACAACCGGCCATGGTAGTAGAGAAGAAGAATACTGGATCCAAAAGCTGCTTCAGGTCGGGAATCTGGAGGAGTCAGCACGTTGAGGGGTGGAGAAGGTCTTTTGTGATCGACGTTGAACAGGTTCTAAATCTTTGAAAGAGTTGCAAGAGGCTTGGGATTCAAAGCGGGGAGCTGAAAGTCCTCTTCAGGGATGGGAGGGAGACCCAGATTGCGAAGGAAAGCCTCACTTTCAAAAATATCTCTCAATGAATGTTGGACTCCATCTTTTGTAACTGTCAGGCGAAAAGGGAATCCCCAACTATAAGGCCCTTGGAGATTTTGCAGGTGGGTGGTAACAGGGCGGAAGCTCCATCTTTTCGCCAGGGTGATAGGGGAGAGATCACTGGAAATCTGGATCTTGGCCAGCTTAAATTCTATGCGAGATTTATTATGGGTCGCAATAGTGAGGGCTTCCTTACTTTCATAAAAATGAAAGCAAACGATAATGTCTCTGGGGTTGGAGCCAGGAGGGGGCTTAGGAGGCAAAGACCTGTGGGCCCGGTCAAGACGCCAGTCAATGTCCGGAATATGGGGTGCCAAAGTGACAAAGAGACCTAGCAGATATGGATGCAGTTCCTTGTCAGAAACCGATTCAGGCACTCCGCGGATTCGGAGGTTCTGATGTCTTTCCCTGTTCTCCAGGTCCTCCTGCTGTATCTGGAGCTGGGAAACTGTGTGCTTCATGGCTGCATTGTCTTCCTCCAAAACATGTACATATTGGGTAAGATCGTCAAATTTGATCTCTAAGGTATTTGTTCATTCCTCCAGTTGATCTATCTCCCCCCTGAGTTCATGTGCAATTTTACCCACCTGGCTATGTTGTGGGTCAGATCCTGAAGCAACGATTGCAGCTTGAGATCTAGCACAGCCACCGTCACCACCGCTGCAGCATCCAAGGGTTGGTATTGCTGGAATCCATAGTCCGCCGGTGGCATAGTTTCAGACGTTAGATTAGCATCAGCGTGATCCGGCGGGCCGGCAGCTGTACTCGAGGCCGGGGATTGCGGCCTATATAGGAAACACTCCATAGGGTGACTAGGCCTCGAGGATGGCGGCGGGACAAAGCCTCAGTATGTAGCTTTCTGATATCCGATTTTTCCCATAAGCTGCCTAGGGGCGTCAGGCTATCGTTGGTGTTGCTCCTGGTGCTATTATAGCTGTGAAAGCAGAGCAGGAGCCATGAACTGGGAGACGGGGACCGGAGCTCTTCTCTCACACGTCCACCATCTTACAAGCCGCGCATGCGCCTCCCTTCTTTCTCTTTCTTTCTTCCTCCATCCCCCTCTCTTTCTTTGCTTCTTTCTTTCTTTCTCCCTCCACCCCCCTCTCTTTCTTTTCTTCTTTCCTTCTTTCTCCCTCCATCCCGCTCTCTTTCTTTTCTTCTTTCCTTCTTTCTCCCTCCATCCCCCTCTCTTTCTTTTCTTCTTTCCTTCTTCCTCCACCCCCCTCTTTTTTTCTTTCTTTCTTTCTTTCTTTCTTTCTTTCTTTCTTTCTTTCTTTCTTTCTTTCTTTCTTTCTTTCTTTCTTTCTCTCTTTCTCTCTTTCTCTCTCTCTTTCTCTCTTTCTCTCTTTCTCTCTCTCTTTCTCTTTTTCTCTCTTTCTCTCTCTCTTTCTCTCTTTCTCTCTTTCTCTCTCGTTCTCTCTCTTTCTCTCTTTCTCTCCCTCTCTTTCTCTCTTTCTCTGACAGCCTGCCAGAATAGGTAGGATCTGTGAGAGCAGCTTCCCTGCGCAGCTCTGATTGAGGATAACATATATTAATTATTCATTAATGCCCCTATACTGTACCCTCCTGCCCCCTGTACTGTGCCCACTTACCTACCCCCTGTAGTGTGCCCTCCTGCTGCCCCCTGTACTGTACCCTCCTAAGACAGTTCATTTTTATCACTTGAATTATTTTTCCCATTATGGGTGTAAGGGGACCTCATGTCTAAGTTTTCCCTAAGGCCTCACAAAGCCTAGAGCTGCCTCTGAGGGCAGGGGTCTAGTGAAGGAGGGAAGCCTAATAGTAGGTTTGTAGCTGCAATATAGGAGACTTGTTTAATTTAAGTTACAAGTGCAGTCGACCTTGCTGGGTTTGGTATCACAACTTATATTATGTCATATCAGGGGAGCCCAGTACAAAGGGGTAGAGACATAAAGTTCAGTTAGGGGACAATTTTATCTGCCCTAGCATCAGCAAGTCAGGGGGACCAGTCTAGGAGAAATTTTGTCATGGTTAGATTGGCTTTGGCAAACGTGTTCCAGGTGCATATGTTAGCTGACAGTGGCTATAGCTTGTTGAAGGGTTGGAAGGGTACTGCTTTTCCATTTACAGGCTATGGTTAGACAAGCAGCAATGAGGACGTGTGTCAGGATAGGATGGGAATGTCTGGGCCTATCTTCAAAACCCAAGCCCAGCAAGGCCAACCGCAGTTGTGATATTTCTCTCGTACCAGCAATATGATTAATCAAAAACTGAATGTCTGTTCAGAATTGTGTGCGACCTGAGCATGTCAGTTTCAACTTTTATCATGTAAAGTCATCCTTGAGCTCCAGTCAGAGACTTTGCCTAGGGCATGGGTGGTCAACCTGAGGCCCTCCAGCTGTCTCGGAACTCCAAGTCCCATGGGGCATTGCAAGGCTGACAGGTACAAGCATGACTCCCAAGGGCAGAGGCATGATGGGACTTGCAATCCCGCAACAGCTGGACGGCCACAGGTTGAGCACCCATGGCCTAGTATGAGATGATGTCACCAGTCTGATGGAAGGAATATTGAGTGGAGAGTAAACATCGCTCTCACAGAGCACCATTATATCTGCATTGCATTGTCTGAACTGGAATCTTAGGTTTTAATATGAAGGTCTCTGTTCCTCTATAGATCAACTTTGTGAGGACAATGAATATGCCAACACATGTGATCTTGATGTACAGAGAATGAGGAAAACAGCCAAAGGTAAGTTAATATAACAAGGGGTATCCTTTTCATCCATTATAGACAGTTGAGGAGTGACACAAGTCTCCATTTATAGGACACATGTCTACTAATACTAATACTGCTATACTGGATCTATAATCCAAATTAACCAATCAGATATTACATCTTACTATATCTGTATAGAGGTAATAAAAGCCAGTATCTCATTGGTTGCCATGCTTCAGTATAAATTTCACACCCAGATATGACATACTGTATGCTGCATGACATAATATATTGATTTATGTGAAATAACATGATGTGATAGAGATATACTGTATAACACAGATAAGTATAAAATGTCTTTATGTGAGATAAGAATTCTGGAGGATTATTATATTGGCTGATACACGCAGGATTATTCACTATTCTCTCTGTCTGTAGAGATTCCGGCTGCCAGGAGTACAAAGTACCAGGTGATGCTGATCCTGGGAGCCCTCCTAATATTGGCCTTCATTACTGTGGTCATTCTCATGAGTGTCCTCTTCATTTACTGTGAGTATCTCTATAATAATTATCATTTGGGTTATTACATGAAATTAATAGAGAAAGGAAGCATTGGCAGTGCAGGGAGGTATTTACCAAAATTGCATTTAGGGGTTGGGGGGAGAGAGATTTGGTGCCTAGGGGGTGGGGCTAGAGGAGGCAGCACCAAGCCTGAAAATGTACAAATTGTACTTTTCCCTATTTTTCTTCTTCTGTTCTGTTCACCTCTGGACACTGATGATTGTATTCAGGAAGAAAACGTAAGGGTGTGCAGAGGGTGTGAGGGCTTGCAGGGGATGTAAGGGAAAGGGGTGCAAGAGATGTTAGGGGGAAATACACACAGGAGATGTAGGGTTCAGGAGATGCAGTGAAGAGGGAAGTTGATGCAGGGAATGTAAGAGGAAGGGGCGTTCATGGGATGTAGAAAGAAATACAGGGCCACCACTAAATCATGGGACCCTGTAAGGTCTACTAGCTGTAAGTCAAAAGGTTTAGATTGTTCATTGTGGACAAACATGGCAGCTTCCTGCTATTATTGGTTGCTAGGTGAGCAGCAGGTGCTAGCACCCACCATGAGCTTAGCATCTGTGGCCATGTAGATGAATGGACTGGGTGATGCCAATGGTTGCTAAGGATGTGGTTGGGGCTAGCACCCACTGCGTTCTCAGCAAACACTGACGTCACACAGCCCCGCTTGCTTACTTAAAATATTTTCTCTGCCTTTTGCATGTGTGTGTGTGAGGATTAGTAGTGAGTGAATGTGCTTGAACTTGGCTCACATTCAGAGAACGCAACAAAATATCCTCAAAGTGCAAATGCACACCCTACTGAAGTCATTTTGAGGTGATTATTACCCACTTCCCGCTGGAGGGACGTCCATGGACGTCCTTGACTTTGAGCTGGGGATATATGAATGATTCCTGCAGCTACAGGCATCATTCAGATATCCTCTTTTAGAGCCGGTGATTCTGTGCACGTAAGAATGATCATAGGGGCTGTTCTGCCGCTTAATTGTTCTTACGGGTGGCGAGAGGGGACGTCCCCCCCTCCTGCCTCCCTCCGATGCTTCTACCGACTCACTGCTGCGATCGGTGAGTCGGAGAACAGATCCGCCGGCCCCGGATGCCTACCATAGAGATTTCCGTCAGACCAGATGGTCGCCGGAGTCTCTATGATCGTTCGCAAGCCAGGTGTGATGTTATGACGTCACGCTCGGCCTCTGCATTCAAAAAAACGGCGTCGCCTTGGCTGGGAAGCTAGGATCGTTTATTTTTTTTATTTATTTCAGGCTTCCCAGCCTAGAGGTGAGAAGAGGGGTCTTATTGACCCCATATCTCACTGTAAAGAGGACCTGTCATGCTTATTCCTATTACAATGGATGTTTACATTCCTTTTAATAGGAATAAAAGTCTCCGGTAGCTCGCACACAGAAGCGAACGCATACCTAAGTCCCGCCCACATATGAAAACGGTGTTCAAACCACACATGTGAGGTATCGCCACAAACGTTAGAGTGAGAGCAATAATTCTAGCCCTAGACCTCCTCTGTAACTCAAAACATGTAACCAGTAAAAAAATGTAAAGCGTCGCTCATGAGGATTTTTAAGTACCGAAGTTTGGCGCCATACCACGAGCGTGTGCAATTTTGAAGGGTGACATGTTAGGTATCTATTTACTCAGCGTAACATCATCTTTCACATTATGCAAACAAATTGGGCTAACTTTAAAGTTTGTTTGTTTTTTAAAGCATGAAACTGTTTTTTTTCCCCCAAAAAAAGTGTTAGAAAAATTGCTGTGCAAATACCGTGCAAGATAAAAAGTTGCAATGACCGCCATTGTATTCTCTAGGGTCTCTGCAAAAAAAAAATACAACATAATGTTTGTTTGTTTTTTTGTAATATTCTAGCAAAAAAATTATGATTTTTACATGTGGGAGCGAAGTGCCAAAATTGGCCCGGATGGGAAGTGGTTAAACTTTTGTTCTGGCCATTGTCAAGGCTAATAGGCAAGTGATAGGCAAACAAAGGACATTGTTAGATGGGCACTGCCAAGGGGAACATCTACCAATGCAAGATCTTTAAAAAAAAAATTGTTCAGTGGGGAGTGGATTTTTTAATAAGACTTAAAGTGAAACATTATAAATGCACAAGTCCTTTAAATAACATGACTGGGGAATGCCCTAAACCTGCCTGTTAAGTGGGTCACCTGTAGGAGGTATTAAAGTGTTATTTCAAAAGAAGAAAATGTGCTGCTAATTGATAGTTCCAATCCTACTCTAGTTTCTATTTGTAAGCTAAGTGGGATCCCTGATGACACCATTGACTCCATATTGTCATGGTCATAAAGGATCAATGGCATGATCCAGACAAAAAGGAAAAGAGAGAGGCAGCAAGTGTACGGCCTTCATGAACTATACCAGTCCTTATTCCCTCATCATTTGGTGGGTCTTTTGCCATGGGGGGCCCCCTGGGTAAGGCACTATGTCTCTATATTGATGGGAACATGGGCCTCATCCACACAATCCTGGGCCATGGTAGTGAGGATCTGCAGGGGTGTTTATAAGAATCTGGAAGCCCTCTTTAAAATAGGAAGGTCCCCAGATATGCCACTGCCCCCTACTTGATTGAGTAAGGGTTTCCTTGTACTCTTAGTTACTAAATACACAAACTGTAATGTTATTTAAGAAAAAGTCCCATGGTGTAAAATAGTAAATCATGCTGTCAAGCAATGCTGATCCATCATCAATCGAGGAACGAAGGAAGGAGCCTGATGGCCACACATACCCCTAAAATTTAGAGTGAGCCAAAGACCCACACCCTGCCATCCAAGTGAAAATGGAAGCACAAACATGAGTGCTGGAGGTGTGGTCTGGCTGCAGAGAGGAATGGCTGCATAACAGCACTGGCAGTCCAGACAGGAGATTCAAAGCCAGCCAAAGCACAGGAACCTGCTGAAAATACTCTCCGCTACACCTGCCAATATCAGGGACCACTGGAGACCTTTGGGGATATGTCCAGGAAGAAATATAAGCCTCCAGTACCGTGCAAACCGACCGAGCTCTTCCACAGAGGGGCAATGGTTTCCCAAGATGGCGCAGACTCCGGGAGCACTGCACACTCGCCGCTGCCTCCCCTCCCGCCTGACTCCTCTCCTCAAGCCCCTATGGAGGATTCATCATTCGGGAAACAGATCTGCTCATCTCCTCTCTCTGCTGACAGGCACAAAAGAGCTGCAGACTCCCCTGCTAACTCTCCACTAAAAGCTCCGGTGAGTAAAAGACACATGGGGGATGATGGCTCTCTTACTAATCAGGAGGGGGAAGATCTGGGCTCCCTAGCCTCCATCCCAGCCCCTTGCAACCCAGTCTCTGAGCACTTTTTGAAATCAATGATTTTAACACTCCACAAAAACATTCAGGCAGAATTTCGTTCGTCAGTGTCACATTTTCATTCCAGAATTGATCATGTCCAAGAGCGCACAGACCAAATTGAAAGACAGATGGAGGAAGTCACTAATTTTTATAACAAATTGATTGATTCCCACCCTGCCCATGCAGAAGATATCCAATTTCTAAAAGCTAAAGTTGCAGACCTGGAAGACCGCTCCAGGCGGAACAATATTAAATTCAGGGTGTACCTGAAATAGTTAAAAATTCTGACCTGGTTCCATTTATCCAGCAACTTTTTCTCAAAATTATTCCATCTCTTTTCCCATCTGATTTTTTAATTGATCGAGCACATAAGATCTTTAAACCAAAATATCTGCCTGCATCCATCCCAGGAGATGTGTTAGCCTGCATCATTTTTTTTCAAATAAAAGACCAAATCATGAAGCTCGCCAGATCTGCACGCACCCTCCCTGATCCCTACTCAAAAGTCGCTCCTTTTACGGACATCTCTGCCACCACTGCACAGATGCGGAAGGAATTCTCTCCAATAACTAAAGGTCTCAAAGACCGCAGCTTGGTCTACCAGTGGGGGTACCCAACAAAACTCATGGTCACCTACCAAAATCTAATTGTGCCAATGCATATGCCAAAAGAAGGATACAAACTCCTTCACAACTGGGGCATCCCCGTAGCACCCCTTCAGCAACAACGTTCTGTGGGTCCATCTCTGCCCAAAATCCAGAGCTCCTGGTCCACAGCTGGAAATACTTAGCTTTTAATGGCAACTTCAATATGTGAGCGCCACACAGATTGGTCTGATAATGTGGTCTGATCATGATCCAGTCTCGCTGAAACTTTATACCTCTCCAATTAAACGACTACAAACAACTTGGAGACTAAACGCCTTCCTTCTCTCCCATTCTTCTTATCGGGAGGAGATAGATTCTGAAATTCAAACATTTTAAGGTGAATTCCGTATCTGTATCTGATGATGCCTTACTGTAGAATACACATAAGACCTTCATGAGATAAAATTTGATGCACAGGAGAATAAGTCCCGTAAAGAAGCCATTTCTACACTGCTTCAGAACATCAGAGTAGTTGAGCGTTCCCACAAATCTTCTCCCAAACCCCAGAATGAGGAGGAATCGCGTAAATTAAGAACTCAACTACACTCCTTGCTGCACGCCAATTTTGACTACTGTGTAAAAAAGGCTGCACACTACCTGATATGCCCAAGGCAACAAGCCTGGCACAATACTAGCAATACAATACAAACGCAAGATGGCACAATCCAAAATTTCCTTCCTGCTAGACTCTCAAGGCAGAAAACTCTAACCCCCAAGATATCGCCAGTAAATTTAGCGATTTTTATGCCAAATTGTATAACTTGAAAGACTCCCTTGAAAACCCTCACCCTACCCCTGCAGTTATTCGCACCCTCTTAGCATCCATTGACTTACCCTCTCTCCAACCTGAACAACTAAATGATCCCTCTAGACCCTTTACAACTGAAGAAATTCTTAATATAATCTCTAATCTCCCTCTACACAAAGCTCCCGCCCCAGATGGGTTCAGTAATGAATATTACAAGTCCTTTAAATAATTACTATCTCAAGGGCACATACGCGGTGCAATGAGAGACGGATGCAGCCAGAAGGAGCTCCGGAGGACACGGAGATTAATCACCCTCCCACAGGGCTATTCAGCACTTTTTTTTGGCCACAAACTATCCTGCACCCTTGTGGGAACTCCGGGTGCATTACCACATACCTCCTGCGCACTGCAGAATAAACAGGCATGGCTAAAGATGGCGCCCAGGCCCAACGAGGCTCTCCGTTTCCAGCAGCTTGTCCTGTGACCTTCGCTCCACCTCGAGAGGACAGTGAGTACCCCACACAGCTTACTAAAGCTGATCTTGATGACAGCCTTTCCTCTATGTATGAAAAGCTGGCAGGGAAGTTTCAGACAGAGCTGCATAAAGCTACTAACACATTGTCGTTAGAAATCACTGCTCTGGGCGGCCGCATATATCTCTTGGAGACCAAACATGATGAACTGGCACTAGCTCATGTTGATCTTCGTAAGGACGATGAGTCCCTGGCAGACAATTTCCAGATGCTACAGTCTCAGGTGGAAGACCCTGACAACCATAATCACAGAAATAATCTGAGACTGCGTGGCATCCCAGAAGCTGTTACAGACCTCATTGCAGCTGCTAATAAGCTATGTCACACACTCCTTTCTTCTGCACCATCCACAGCATTTGTACGTGACCGTAATCATAGGGCTGTCACATGTTATTTATGCACTGAAGCACTTTGGAGTATCCATATATGGACTTGCGTGTCATTTTCTTTGATAAGGACTACATTTGATACCACTACTATGCACTTTTGTTTATGATTATTATTATTATATTCATATGCATGTTTTGGCACTGGAGCACTTTAGTGTGTTGTAGATTTATTTATCTGTCATTTTATTCATATTATTTACTTTGGTTTGTACTACACTCATATATATTAACTGGATATCCTCATACCAGTTTTTTCACAGTGGTGCGTTTTACCACATTTTTAATAGTGCTGCGTTTTTCTTAAATCACTATTTTTGGCACTATATATGAGATGTGTTTCACGCTAGCAGCTTTTACATATTCTATATTAGAGCGTTTCGTTTTTAGGAAGCATTTAGGAGTGGTGGCTCGCGGGATTTTCTTTGCATTTATGTTAAATATAATAAAATTAATAAAAAGTATAGGAAATCATTAAAAGCAACCACATTACCCCATGTACACAGTTTTAAAGCTTGACATGTTGGGTATCCATTTACTCAGCGCAAGCTCATCTTTTATATTTTACTAAAAAGTCTGTGAAGATCCAAAATATTCAGACTTCAGTGCCATCTGTTGATAATGCCTTTAGACTTTTTTTTCTAGCTGCATTTGCTTTTCTGAGCTCCCCAACAGTCAAGGGATTTTTTCTGACATGATTTTCTATTTTCTCATTAGATAAAAGTTTCCAAAAGGAAATGCTACAGATGAAGAATGGTGAGTGTTTAGGAATTCAGGGTTGCTATTGAGTGGCTTCAGAAGTTACTTCCAATATATGTAAAAAATGTTAGTGGAAATAGCAGAAGACATGATTCTGTAGAGGAGGAGGGTAGTGGAAGGAGATCCTGTATACATAATTCTGTGGAGGAGGAGGTAGAGGAAGGAGATCTTGCATACATAATTCTGTGGAGGAGGAGGTAGTGGATGGAGATCCTGCATACATAATTCTGTGGAGGAGGAGGTAGTGGAAGGAGATCCTGCATACATAATTCTGTGGAGGACGTAGTGGAAGGAGATCCTGCATACATAATTCTGTGGAGGAGAAGGGTAGTGGAAGGAGATCCTGCATACATAATTCTGTGGAGGAGGAGGGTAGTGGAAGGAGATCCTGCATACATAATTATGTGTAGGAGGAGGTAGTGGAAGGAGATCCTGCATACATAATTCTGTGGAGAAGGAGGTAGTGGAAGGAGATCCTGTATACATAATTCTGTGGAGGAGGAGGTAGAGGAAGGAGATCTTGCATACATAATTCTGTGGAGGAGGAGGTAGTGGAAGGAGATCCTGCATACATAATTCTGTGGAGGAGGAGGTAGTGGAAGGAGATCCTGTATACATAATTCTGTGGAGGAGGAGGGTAGTGGAAGGAGATCCTGCATACATAATTCTGTGGAGGAGAAGGTAGTGGAAGGAGATACTGCATACATAATTCTGGGGAGGAGGAGTTAGTGGAAGGAGATCCTGCATACATAATTCTGTGGAGGAGGAGGTAGTGGATGGAGATCCTGCATACATAATTCTGTGGAGGAGGGTGGAGGAAGGAGATCCTGCATGCATATTTCTGTGGGGGAGAACGTAGAGGAAGGAGATTCTGCATACATAATTCTGTAGAGGAGGAGGTAGTGGAAGGAGATCCTGCATACATAATTCTGTGGAGGAGGGTAGAGGAAGGAGATCATGCATACATAATTCTGTGGAGGAGGAGGTAGTGGAAGGAGATCCTGCATACATAATTCTGTGGAGGAGGAGGTTGTGGAAGGAGATCCTGCATACATAATTCTGTGGAGGAGGAGGAAGTGGAAGGAGATCCTGTATACATAATTCTGTGGAGGAGGAGGTAGAGGAAGGAGAACCTGCATACATAATTCTGTGGAGGAGGGTAGTGGAAGGAGAGCCTGAATACATCATTCTGTGGAGGAGGAGGGTAGTAGAAGGAGATCCTGCATACATAATTCTGTGGAGGAGGAGGGTAGTGGAAGGAGATCCTGCATACATAATTCTGTAGAGGAGGAGGTAGTGGAAGGAGATCCTGCATACATAATTCTGTGGAGGAGGAGGAAGTGGAAGGAGATCCTGTATACATAATTCTGTGGAGGAGGAGGTAGAGGAAGGAGAACCTGCATACATAATTCTGTGGAGGAGGGTAGAGGAAGGAGATCCTGCATTCATAATTCTGTGGAGGAGGGTAGTGGAAGGAGAGCCTGAATACATAATTCTGTGGAGGAGGAGGGTAGTAGAAGGAGATCCTGCATACATAATTCTGTGGAGGAGGAGGGTAGTGGAAGGAGATCCTGCATACATAATTCTGTGGAGGAGGAGGTAGTGGAAGAAGATCATGCATACATAATTCTGTGGGGGAGAAGGTAGAGGAAGGAGATCCTGCATACATAATTCTGTAGAGGAGGAGGTAGTGGAAGGAGATCCTGCATACATAATTCTGTGGAGGAGGAGGCAGCAGAAGGATGTTCCCCCACGTGATTCCATCACTATGAAACACTCAGCCTCTTATTGGAAGATGTTGATCTCTTATATTTAAAGAGATAAAAAAAAAACACTCAATGTGTATAGGCCTTTAGGAGTCACCAATGCAAGCTGATGTGGTCCTCAGGAACTCCAACCAGCCAGACACTAAGGGGTTAATAGTGTGGCTTGTGCAGTACATGAATCCCTTAAACAAGAGCCAAAGGAGCCAGCATAGTACACCGCCAAAACAGGTTTATTACAATACTGTAGTGCAATAGGCAAACACTTACACAAGGGTGGAGACAGAGTTGCACAAACTGAAGCCGCCACACCATCCAAACATGGCAGATCAGGTTTGCGTTCTGGCCACAGGACATCAGGGGCCCTCTTCTGCCCTCAGCACTGGGTGGGCCCTGATGTCGTGCACCTTTTAAGTTATGGACCCTCTTCTCTCCTCAGCAGTAGGAGTATCCTGACATCATGGGCCCCCAACTTGACGGGTTCGTTTTTGTCCTCAACAGTGTATTTTATTAAACTGAAGTTGGGCTCTAAAGCAGAGCTATTATCAGATAAGATTTCCACTGCCCAGTCCACCATATTCCATGGTGATCATAAATGGTAACAAACATGTTCACCGCTTCTCCAAAATCCCACTCCTTTTGAAGAAGCATCAAGCCAGACACTTTCTTAGAACTTTAGAACTTTTACTGGAAACTTGTGCAGGTACAGAGCAATATAAACATCAGTCTCTTATGCCGCGTACACACGATCATTATTCACGGCGGTTAAAAAAACGCCGTGAATAATGATAGGAAAAACGAGGGAACCGCTTCGGTTCCAAGGGTTCCCTACACACGGTCGTTTTTCCCATCATTTTTTCTCTTGACGAGAAAAACGACCGTCTGTGGGCTCCGCGGCAGTGTCTCCCTATGGGAAAACTGCCGCGGAAAAAAATGATGGAAAAAACGATGAGAAAATTTAGAACATGTTCTAATTTTTCTCGTCGTTTTTTATGCCGTTTTTCTCAACGAGAAAAACGACATAAAGCCCACAGACGATCGTTTTTCTCGGCGAAAAAAAAAATGCAGTTTTTCTCGTCGAGAAAAGCGGTCGTGTGTACGCGGCATTACAGATTCTTCCATACAGAACTCTAGTTCATCCTAACTTCAGGCTGCCCCAGTTCATACCTTCTAATAGAGCAAAGTTCTTTTGAGTAAAGACCATGAATCCATCTATGGTACCCTGACTGGTTACCCACCAATGGGGAGCCCCCAAAAGTTATAACAGACATATAGTACATGTATCTTCAGTCCTTGCAATTCCCCATCAAAAGGACTCTGATAGGTGGCCTCCACAAGGGGGCAGAGCCATGACACAACACTTGAGAGCGGGCATCTTAAGCCGCTCCTGACTTCTAGGCAGCCTAATAGATAAAACCCACTAACCATTATTGCTCAGTAAAAACAGTGCAGAAATACATGGGGTAGAACTTGGCAAAGTAGGTGCTCCACACTTAGGCACCTGCCTACAGGGTAGTGGGTGTGTCTTGAATGAATGTATGTAGAGTACAGAGGGGTGTATAATGATAAACCTGAATATACTAATTAATATTGGTTTTCCTCTCTTTCTCAGATTCTGACGTGAAGCATAATTTAACAGATCGATTCATGGGTGATTATGTACTGCTCAATGTATTGTGACAGCAGGAAGGTAAAGTCACCTGGTTGCATCCAGGGGGGTAGGTATATTTCTCCCAGATTCAGGCTTTATGCCGACTTATACAACTAGGGAGAGAGTTGATGAAGCCCAGCTGAGGCTAGTGGGCTCATGGATGATTCATACCTCTAGGGAGAGTGCTGGGCGTCGTGCAGGCAGGGAGTTGATGAGACCAGCTGAAGCTTGTCAGCTCGTTTAAGGCCTCTATAAAAACTCCCAGCTTCATTAGGTGTTTGCTCATGCCTGGAACCAGACCTGTGTGGACTGTCTAGGGAGAGTGAACCCCTGTGCGGTGAGACAAAGCCTGTGTGGCTATTTGTTTGGACATTTACTAAACCAGGGACTTAGGGACTAGGACAGCACCAGGCTGATCCCAGTTGTTAGTTAGGGAAACCTGCATGTTTAGTCAGAGGTCAAGCTGACCAGGATTTATTTTGTTTATGTTTCTTTTTGCTTTGCTGTGTTTTTGTCACTGTAAATAGAGAAATAAACCGCACCTTTTGATCTTGAAAACCACAACCTCCGTCTGCTGGGCCTGTTTTTGTGTGGGGAGCCCATCCAGGGGGTCACACACACCCGCTACCGAGCTAACCCCCTCACAGTATATTGGAGAGGTTTTGAAAGCTATTATCTAAATATTCTAATCACCTTCTGTATCAAGTCCCTATTCATGGACCTACAAAGAATGGGGGAGTTTTTCTGAAGCATGTACATTGGGAGCTCTGGTCAGTGCTTTAATTTATTGGGGATTCTCCTTAATGGATAGGGGCATATTCTTAAACTGGACTCGCCCCTGTTAGTATAACATTTCAAAATAGCCTCTAACAGATATATATAAATAGTCTAGATAGTAGATAGTAGTACCATCATCCATGAAATTTAGAGATCTAGAAATTGGAATTATTTGGTCCCCAAACCAAAGTTCCATAGGGCTGGGGCAATTGGACTATCTCAGGACAGGTTGAAAAGATAGATAAAAATCTTGTTTTCACACTTGATTCTATTAACACAATAAAGGACAACACAAAATCATGTACAGTTTAAAAGAATGGTGACAATCCATACAAATCATCAGTATAATAGCCCCCATAGGGGAAAATCACAGTGGAATTGTGGGTCGTAAAGAGCATCTCAACTAGTTTTGCAGTCTATTGCCGCTTCGTCAGGAGAATATCTGTAATTTAATTGACAATTAATCAGAAACTATACAATTAACCAAAGCTAAAGTACAGTCTCATACATGAAAAACAGAAATATTATGTACATGGGGGAAAAGAGAGCAGAGCTGCTTACCTAAAACCCTTGCCAATGTGGGACAATGGGCATCACCATTACTCAAAACTACTTTATCTTTGAAGACCAACATTACTTACAGACCCAGGGCGTGGCCATGGGCACGTCTTGTGCCCGTCCTATGCCAATTTATAATTGGGGGCCTGGGAAAGAAGTGTCTTTTCCAATGATCAATATACACTGTTTTTTGCAATATTTATTATGTTGGTACCAGAGGCATAACTAGAAACTTCAGGGCCCCGGTGCAAGAAATCATGAAGGCCCCCCCCATCAGTGGCAGCAGTGGTGTTGAGGGGGGGTGGCAGCGGTAGTGTTGTGGGGAGTGGCAGCGTTAGTGTTGTGGATGGCAGCGTGGTATTCAGGGGGGTGGCATCGGTAGGGTTGGGGGGGTGACAGTGGTGGTGTTGAGGGGGGGGTGGCAGCGATAGTGTTGAGGGGGGGTGGCAGCGGTGGTATTGAGGGGAGTGGCAGCGGTAGTGTTGAGGGGGGATGGCAGCGGTGGTGTTGAGGGGGGTGGCAGCGGTGGTGTTGAGGGGGGTGGCAGCGGTAGTGTTGTGGGGGGTGGCAGCGGTAGTATTGTGGATGGCAGCGGTGGTATTGAGGGGGGTGGCAGCAGTAGTGTTGGGGGGATGACAGCGGTGGTGTTGAGGGGGTGGCAGCGGTGGTATTGAGGGGAGTGGCAGCGGTAGTGTTGAGGGGGGATGGCAGCGGTGGTGTTGAGGGGGGATGGCAGCGGTGGGGTTGAGGAGGAGTGGCTGCGGTAGTGTTGTGGGGAGCAGCGGTGGTGTTGAGGGGGGTGGCAGCAGTAGTGTTGTGGGGTGGTGGCAGCTGTGATGTTGAGGGGGGTGGCAGCGGTGGTGTTGGGGGGGGTGGCAGCGGTAGTGTTGTGGGGGGAGGCAGCGGTGGTATTGAGAGGGGGATAGCAGCGGTGGTGTTGAGATGGGGTGGCAGCGGCGGTGTTGAGGGGGGATAGCAGCAACGGTGTTGAGGGGGGATAGCAGCGGTGGTGTTGAGGGGAGTGGCAGCAGTGGTGTTAAGGGGACGTGGCAGCGGTAGTGTTGGGGGGGGCAGCCGTGGTACACGAGGGGGGTGGTAGTGGTGTCAGTGTTGTGGGAGGGTGGCAGCGGTAGTATTGAGAGGGTGGCAGCGGTAGTGTTGAGGGGGGATGGCAGCGGTGGTGTTGAGGGGGGTGGCAGCAGTGGTGTTGAGGGGGGGTGGCAGCGGTAGTGTTGTGGGGGGTGGCAGCGGTAGTGTTGTGAATGGCAGCGGTGGTATTGAGAAGGGTGGCAGTGGTAGTGTTGGGGGGATGGCAGCGGTGGTGTTGAGGGGGGTGGCAGCGGTGGTGTTGAGGGGGGGTGGCAGCGCTAGTGTTGTGGGGGGTGGCAGCGCTAGTGTTGTGGATGGCAGCAGTGGTATTGAGGGGGGTGGCAGCGGTAGTGTTGGGGGGATGACAGCGGTGGTGTTGAGGGGGGTGGCAGCGGTGGTATTGAGGGGAGTGGCAGCGGTGGTGTTGAGGGGGGATGGCAGCGGTGGTGTTGAGGGGGTGGCAGCGGTAGTGTTGAGGGGGGTGGCAGCGGTAGTGTTGGGGGGATGACAGCGGTGGTGTTGAGGGGGGGTGGCAGCGGTGGTGTTGAGGAGGGGTGGCAGCGGTAGTGTTGAGGGGGGTGGCAGCGGTGGTGTTGAGGGGGGGTGGCAGCGGTAGTGTTGAGGGGGGGTGGCAGCGGTGGTGTTGAGGGGGGGTGGCAGCGGTGGTGTTGAGGGGGATGGCAGCGGTGGTGTTGAGGGGGCGTGGCAGCGGTAGTGTTGGGGGGGGCAGCCGTGGTACACGAGGGGGGTGGTAGTGGTGGCAGTGTTGGTACCATCCTCTCCCACCACCACCTCTGCCTCTTACTGATCCCATCCCCCCACCACCACTGATCTCTTCCCTATCCCCCCCCATTATCACCTCTGTTGAAGTGGTGATGGGGGAATAGGGATGAGATCTGCGGTGGTGGGGATGGGATCGATTGCAGTGCAAAATGTCACTTGACAGGACTTACCAACAATCAATCAATTCCCCCTCAGAAATCCATCACTGTGCCTCCTCCAGGAATGCCTTGCCTCATGGGTAGACGGGACAGGTACTCAAAGCAGTCGCAGAGGGGAGAGCTCCTCCCCCGCCTTCACTCAATTGGTGTTTTTCAGTGTCCGCCCCGCCTCCCTACATTCTGTCTGTCTCTGGATAGGCGGGGGCGGGACGGTACACAGTCACTCAACGCTGCACTGCCTCTGCCTTCTCTCTCACCTCAGCGGGCGAAAGCCCCCCTCCCCACGGCGGAACAAACCACACAGTCAGGCGGGCAACTCACGCAGGCGGCCGGCAGGCACCTCATGCGGGCGGCAGGCAGGCACCTCATGCGGGCGGCAGGCAGGCACCTCATGTGGGCGGCAGGCGGGCACCTCACGTGGGCAAGCGGGCGGACGGCGGGCCCCCCTGAAGTGGCGGATCTACAGGGCCCAGTCGCAAGTGCGACTGTTGCGACCCTGATAATTCCGCCACTGGTTGGTACAGATTTATAGATGATTTATTCATTGTCTGGACTGGGCCTCCTGCCCAACTCAAGGAATTTATTCAGATTTTGAATATTAATCCCAAAAATCTTCACTTCACGTACAATTTTGATGATACACAGATCCCATTCTTGGATCCATTGATCATCAAGAACTCTGATGGAACGTTAGACACCGACCTTTATCGGAAGCCCACTGCCGGGAACACCCTGCTACAGGCCTCCAACGCTCATCCTGAGTCTCTCGTGCGCAGTATCCCTTATGCGCAGTACTTGCGACTGCGCAGGAACTGCACGAGATGAGGACTTTTATATTCAGGCTACAGCACTATGTGAACGCTTATTGCTTAGAAGCTACTCCCGGACCAATCTGAGAAGGGCCTTTAATAAAGCCAATACACGTATCAGAGCATCCTTGTTATTTTTTCCCCCACGCACTAAATGTACTAATACCGTCAAGGTTATTACCAAATTCTCTGCACACCATGGCCAACTTCGCAATACCCTTTGCAAACATTAGCACCTCTTAACAGACCACCATATCTTAAATAAAGATCTTTGCAATACTCCAGAACTAGTTTTCCGGAGTGCCAATTCCTTAAAAGATCTCTTAACTAGCAGTCACTATCGACCTAATACTGGTTGTTGGTGAGGCCCTAGAAGCACCTCACCATGTGGGCATTCTCCTCGCTGCCCCTGGATCCTGACTGGCACCACTTATAGACTCCCCAATGGTGAATCCTTCACTCCCCGCATTCCAGCTGACTTCAGTACAACTGGAGTTATCTATTTAATGCTCTGTGATTGCAAGGCGTTTTATGTAGGAAATACAGTTGGAGAGCTAAGACAGAGAATTGTAGATCATCTCTACTATTCAACGAATGGGAAACTAACTACTATAGGTCGACATATCGGCCTGTATCATAGATACAATCCCTTGGCGGTCAAATTTCTAGCATTGGAGGTGGTGCCTCCCGATTCTAGGGGAGGTGACCGCGATAAGGTACTCTTGCAATGTGAGAACCTTTTCTTTTATAACCCTGTCCCTCTAAGCCTGCCTTTGATTGGTCTCTCCTGGACCTTAACAACTGGTTTGAATCTATTTATTCTTGTCATACTTTGCTTGATGTCCACCCCCCTTCCGTATGTCCTGTCCCCTGGCTCTTGTCCATCTGTGATTATTTTGTCATTATTGTAATTTGCCATGTAGCCTGAGACGTTCTATTGCCTATGAGCCTTCACTTTGGGTTCTAAATGTTGCATTGACATTTAAGGGTATTTTTTGTAACCCAAATACCCATACCATAGTCTTTATATACATTGTATTAATATTGTACTGTTACCTATTATATCGATTGCATTTTTGATTATATTGTTCATCTTGTATTTTAATTTTGCTTTATCTGAGCACAGCTGCTTACTTCTTCTTGTGCCGGTTTGGATATCTCTGGCGCCCCCTTCGTGTCCCCATGCGGCGGCTAGGTGACCTCCCTGGTGAGGGAGGCAGTCCCACCCTCTTGGGGCTGTTCCCCTCGATTGCACATGTCCTGGCACGGGCTTCCGCCCTTAGGTCGTAGGACTTGTGCGCATGCGCCTGTGCAACGTGGTCGTGCATGGCGTCATGTGGGAGGTCTGACTCAGCGATTTCACATGCCGCCATTGTCATGGACGCCGCTGGGTTGGGGATATATAAGCAGGCTTTTGCCTGCTTTTAAGTGCTATGGATGTCGGGCCCCCGGGAATGCAGGCTATCCACCAACGAATTGTAAGTACATCTCACACTTGCCACGGTTGTCACGGCTTGATTGCTGTTTACTAGGGATGAGCTTCGTGTTCGAGTCGAACATACGTTCGACTCGAACATCGGCTGTTCGATCGTTCGACGAAGATCGAACGATTTGGGACGTTCGCGCCAAATTCGAGTGACGCGAACGGCCCACAATGCACTACGCCATCGCAGTGTCATCCAGGCACTGTGATTGGCCAAGCATGCACTGTGACCCCGCATGCTTGGCCAATCACAGCGCCGGCAGCGAGGAGAGCAATGATTGGCCACAGGCAGGATGCCTGTGGCCAATTATTGCTGAGGGTGTTTAGTACACGCCCCACACTATAAAAGGCCGCCAGCGCGGCGGCCTTGTGTAGTGTGTTCCGGAGCAGGGAAAGAGAAGCATAGGCAGGGACAGTGTCATTATTTTTCCTTTACTAATCCTGGATTCCTTGTGTTTAGGGACAGATAAGGATAGGTAGGGAGAGTGTCAGTGACAGTGTGCTATTCTGTGCTAATCCTTGTTTGTAGGGACAGAGAGGTACAGTGAGGGAAAGTGTCAGTGTGCTATTCTGTTCTAAACCAATCTTGCTGAACCATATTTTCAATCCTTGAGTTTAGGGACAGAGAGGTACAGTGAGGGAAAGTGTCAGTGTGCTATTCTGTTCTAAACCAATTTTGCTGTTCCATATTTTCAATCCTTGAGTTTAGGGACAGAGAAGGACACTCGTGGCAATTTTCAGTGTGCTATTCTGTGCTAAATCTTGTTTGTAGGGAGGGACAGAGTAGGACAGTGAGGGAAAGTGTCAGTGTGCTATTCTGTTCTAAACCAATTTTGCTGTTCCATATTTTCAATCCTTGAGTTTAGGGACAGAGAAGGACACTCGTGGCAATTTTCAGTGTGCTATTCTGTGCTAAATCTTGTTTGTAGGGAGGGACAGAGTAGGACAGTGAGGGAAAGTGTCAGTGTGCTATTCTGTTCTAAACCAATTTTGCTGTTCCATATTTCAAATCCTTGAGTTTAGGGACAGAGAAGGACACTCGTGCAAATTATCAGTGTGCTATTCTGTGCTAAATCTTGTTTGTAGGGAGGGACAGAGTAGGACAGTGAGGGAAAGTGTCAGTGTGCTATTCTGTTCTAAACCAATTTTGCTGTTCCATATTTCAAATCCTTGAGTTTAGGGACAGAGAGGTACAGTGAGTGAAACTGACAGTGTGCTATTCTGTTCTAAACCAATTTTGCTGTTCCATATTTCAAATCCTTGAGTTTAGGGACAGAGAAGGACACTCGTGCAAATTATCAGTGTGCTATTCTGTGCTAAAACTTGTTTGTAGGGAGGGACAGAGTAGGACAGTGAGGGAAAGTGTCAGTGTGCTATTCTGTTCTAAACCAATTTTGCTGTTCCATATTTTCAATCCTTGAGTTTAGGGACAGAGAGGTACAGTGAGTGAAACTGACAGTGTGCTATTCTGTTCTAAACCAATTTTGCTGTTCCATATTTCAAATCCTTGAGTTTAGGGACAGAGAAGGACACTCGTGCAAATTATCAGTGTGCTATTCTGTGCTAAAACTTGTTTGTAGGGAGGGACAGAGTAGGACAGTGAGGGAAAGTGTCAGTGTGCTATTCTGTTCTAAACCAATTTTGCTGTTCCATATTTTCAATCCTTGAGTTTAGGGACAGAGAAGGACACTCGTGGCAATTTTCAGTGTGCTATTCTGTGCTAAATCTTGTTTGTAGGGAGGGACAGAGTAGGACAGTGAGGGAAAGTGTCAGTGTGCTATTCTGTTCTAAACCAATTTTGCTGTTCCATATTTTCAATCCTTGAGTTTAGGGACAGAGAAGGACACTCGTGGCAATTTTCAGTGTGCTATTCTGTGCTAAATCTTGTTTGTAGTGAGGGACAGAGTAGGACAGTGAGGGAAAGTGTCAGTGTGCTATTCTGTTCTAAACCAATTTTGCTGTTCCATATTTCAAATCCTTGAGTTTAGGGACAGAGAAGGACACTCGTGGCAATTATCAGTGTGCTATTCTGTGCTAAATCTTGTTTGTAGGGAGGGACAGAGTAGGACAGTGAGGGAAAGTGTCAGTGTGCTATTCTGTTCTAAACCAATTTTGCTGTTCCATATTTTCAATCCTTGTGTTTAGGGACAGAGAAGGATAGGCAGGGGACAGTGTCAGTGTCATTGTTGCTAAGCCTCCTGCACAGTATACACCTGAAGGTAGCCCTTATTGCTCTTTTTCCCATCTCCCTGCAGGCCATCCATTAAAATGTCTGGAAGGCAAACAAGGAGAGGCAGACAGTCAGGAGGCAAAAAAAGAGGGCAAGCAGGCTCTGTGTCTGGGGGCAACAGTGCTGGTCGTGGACGCGGTGCATTGTCATCAGCACATGGCCATGGGACACGCTTGTCCTTCTTTTCGGCAGCTGGACATGTTGAGCCACATCATGCCGAAGACTTGGTAGAGTGGATGACCAAGCCCACCTCATCCTCCTCATCCTCTCTCACCCAGGCTCAGGGTACTGGCAAAGCAGCTGCCAAAGCGTCCTCTTCTCTGGTATCATTATCTTCATTAGTCAATCCTTCCCTAGACCCACCATGTCCTCCTCCTGAGGAGTCCCCCGAACTGTTTGAGCACAGTGTTGGGTACATGCTCCAGGAGGATGCCCAGCGTTTCGAAGGATCTGATGATGATACCCAGCTAGAGGAAGGCAGCAGCGTGAGAGCAGAGAGAGGGGATGCTCAAGAAGGACACCAATCTGGCAGTCATGCTCCAGCAGCTGCAGCATACTGCCAGATTGGCTCCAGTGATGAGGAGGGAGGGGATGATGAGGTCACTGACTCCACGTGGGTGCCTAATAGGAGAGAGGAGGAGGAGGAGGAGGATGAGGAGGAGGCACATCTCCAATGAGGCAGGATGCCCTTGAGTGGCCAGCGTATGGGCAGCACACCAACGGAATCACACCGCAGAGCTCCGCCTGTGCAGGGCGCTGCCTCTGCCCATCATTCAAAAAGTTCTTTGGTGTGGGCCTTTTTTGAGGCGAGTGCATCAGATCGCACAGCTGCTGTTTGCAACATATGTCTCAAGCGTATATCGCGTGGCCAAAACATCAGCCGCTTGGGCACCACATGCTTGATCAGACATATGTTGACCTGCCATGCAGCTCGTTGGCAAGCCTACCTTAAAGACCCACACCAAAGAACAAAGCTGACCTCTTCTTGCACCGCATCAGCTGGGATCTCCAACCCCACTATACCTTCACTCCTCTCTGAAACCTGCTCTGAGAGGAATGAAGGTGTAGAATTAGGTGTGTCACAGGCAAGTACTTGCGGGCACTCTGCTAGCAGTACACCAACGTCCGATTCTAGCAGGCAAATTTCCCTGCCCCAGCTGCTGGACCGTCGAAAGAAGTTCACTCCCAGCCATCCACATGCCCAGCGGTTGAATGCTAGCTTGGCTAAATTGCTAGCTCTTCAACTGCTGCCTTTTCAGTTGGTAGACTTGGCCCCCTTCCGTGAGTTTGTGCAATGTGCGGTTCCTCAGTGGCAGGTTCCCAAACGCCACTTTTTCGCACGGAAGGCGATTCCGGCTCTCTACAGGCATGTGGAAGGCAATGTCTTGGCCTCGCTGGACAGGGCGGTCAGCGGTAAGGTGCATATTACCGCTGACTCATGGTCCAGCAGGCATTGACAGGGACGTTACCTTTCTTTCACGGCCCATTGGGTCACTCTTTTGGCAGCTGGGAAGGATGCAGGACAAGGTGCAGTAGTGTTGGAGGTTGTTCCACCGCCACGCCTCCAAAATGCTACTACTGGTTGTGACACACCTCTCTCCTCCACCCCCTCCTCTTCTTCTTCCTCCATGGCCTCTTCCTGTGGTTTGTCCTCGGAACCAGCGGTGCTCCGTAGGCGTTCAAGGGGCTACGCAAGTACGCAGGCAAAAAGATGCCATGCCGTGCTTGCGCTGGTGTGTTTGGGGGACAGAAGCCACACTGGGGCAGAGGTCCTGTCTGCTCTGCAGGGGCAGGCCGAGAGGTGGTTGACGCCACGCCAGCTTAAGCCAGGAATGGTGGTTTGCGACAATGGCACCAACCTCCTCTCCGCCCTCCGACAGGGACAACTGACCCATGTGCCCTGTATGGCTCACGTCCTTAACCTGGTGGTGCAGCGGTTCTTGGGCAGGTACCCGGGCTTACAGGATGTCCTGAGGCAGGCCAGGAAAGTCTGTGTGCATTTCCGCAGATCTTATAATGCCAGTGCTCGCCTGGCTGAGCTGCAAAAGGAGTTGAACCTGCCCAAGAACCGCCTTATATGTGACATGCCCACCAGGTGGAACTCAACGTTGGCCATGCTGCAGCGGCTGCACACGCAGCAGAGGGCCATCAATGAGTACCTGTGCGACTACGGCACCAGGACAGGGTCAGGGGAGCTCGGGTTTTTTTCACCACGCCAGTGGGGCATGATCAGGGATGCATGCACTGTCCTGGCACCATTTGAGGAGGCCACGAGGATGGTGAGCAGTGACAGTGCATGCATCAGTGACACTGTACCTCTTGTCCACCTGTTGGAGCACACGCTGCGTGGAATAATGGACAGGGCACTTGAGGCAGAACAGAGGCAGGAAGAGGAGGACTTCCTTGCCTCTCAAGGCCCCCTTTACCCAGACAGTGTTCCTTCTGTCCCACCCATCACACAGGAAGAGGAGGAGGAGGAGGATTGTGTCAGCATGGAGGTGGAGGCTGGCACTCAGCATCATCAGCAGCAGTCTTTTAGGGATGATTTACAGTCCCAAGAAACCAGTGGACTTGTACGTGGCTGGGAGGAGGTGGCTGCGGATCATGTCGTCCTTAGTGACCCAGAGGACTCCGGACTGAATGCCTCAGCTAACCTACGCTGCATGGCCTCCCTGATCCTGCAAAGTCTGCGGAAGGATCCTCGTATTCTTCTGATCAAGGAGAGGGACCATTACTGGCTGGCCACTCTCCTTGATCCACGGTACAAGGGTAAGGTTGCGGACCTTATCTTACCGTCGCAGAGGGAGCAGAGGATGAGACAACTCCGGGAGGCCTTGCAGAAAGGTCTGTGCAACGCGTTCCCAGAGACTGAGAGGTTACAAACTCCTGGTCCTGGACAACGAGTTGCTGAGACTTCGGGCAGTCAAAGAAGGAGCGGTGGGGAAGGTGGCCGTCTGACCGATGCGTTCAGACAATTCTTTAGTCCGCAGCCCCAAAGTATGATCGGTTCCAGCAACCATCGCCAGCGTCTGATATACATGGTCCAGGAATACCTAGGGGCAAGGTCAGACTTGGACACCTTCCCCACCGAAAATCCTCTGGCTTACTGGGTCTTGAGGATGGATCACTGGCCAGAGCTTGCACAGTATGCAATTGAGCTACTGGCCTGTCCTGCATCCAGCGTTCTTTCAGAACGCACATTCAGTGCTGCTGGAGGATTTGTCACGGATCACAGGGTGTCGCCTGTCCACCGAATCGGTTGATCGACTGACTTTCATCAAGATGAACCAGTCTTGGATCACCACCAGCTACCACACACCTGATGCTGATATAACAGACTAATTGATTTTAAAATGTCACATCCCTTCAAGACTGATGCTGATGCTGAGTGCCTGTGCTGTTATGTTGACTGGCTATCCTCCTCCTCCTCAATGATACGATTAATGATGATAGCTTGGAAGATCATTTTGGTTTATGGGTGACGCCACCAGTGGCTAAGGCCCAATTTTTCAGCCCCTGTTTAACAGGGGCGTGTAATTAAAATTTTTGATGCAATACTTTGCAACAGGCCTCATTGCTGTGCTCCAAGTACAGTATCTGTGAGGGGTTGCAGTGTTGTGCCACCAGTGCCTAAGGCCCAATTTTTAAGCCCCTGTTCATGCAATTATAATTATTGATCTAATAATTCACAGCAGGGCCCATTGCTGCGCCCACCAAGAGTAACTGTCAGGCCTTACAGTGTTGTGGCACCAGCACCACCATCACCACCACCACCACCACCAAAGGCCCAATTTTTCAGCCCCTGTTCAACAGGGGCATGCAATTATAATTATTGATCGAATAATTCACAGCAGGGCCCATTGCTGCGCCCGCCAAGAGTAACTGTCAGGCCTTACAGTGTTGTGGCACCAGCACCACCATCACCACCACCACCACCACCAAAGGCCCAATTTTTCAGCCCCTGTTCAACAGGGGCATGCAATTATAATTATTGATCGAATAATTCACAGCAGGGCCCATTGCTGCGCCCGCCAAGAGTAACTGTCAGGCCTTACAGTGTTGTGGCACCAGCACCACCATCACCACCACCACCACCACCACCACCAAAGGCCCAATTTTTCAGCCCCTATTCAACAGGGGCATGCAATTATAATTATTGATCGAATATATCACAGCAGGGCCCATTGCTGCGCCCACCAAGAGTAACTGTCAGGCCTTACAGTGTTGTGGCACCAGCACCACCATCAAAGGCCCAATTTTTACTACCACTGATCAACAATTATATGTTATTACAATTCCTGATATAATAGTTGACAGCAGGGCGTTCCAGCACCCACCAAGAGTAACTGTGAGTGCTTACAGTGTTGTGCCAACACCAACACCTAAGGGGCCAATTTCTGCAGAGTATATACGGCAGGTCCCTACTTTCAAACATCCAACTTACAAACGACTCCTACTTGCAAACGGAAGAAGACAACAGGAAGTGAGAGGAAATCTACCCCTTGGAAGGAAAATTCTCTCCTGTAAGAATTAATATGGGAGAAAGGTGTCTCCTCTCTACTGATGCTTTATCACCAATCCTTGTTTCAATAAAAACACCACATTTCAAAAACAGTTGTCATTGGGACGCAAAGTGAGGTGAAATGTTCTGAACAGGGGCACAGACAGCAAAAAAAATGTGACAGGGGTGATAACCGTTCCCTATGTTTTCCAAAAAGCTAAAAAAAAGGAATTTGGCCTGGAGCTACACTTAAACAATGTAGCTGTTCAAAATTATAAACAGATTCTACATAAGAACAAACCTACAGTCCCTGTCTTGTATGCACCGCCTGTATACGGCTGTTCAGAGTATATAGGGCCTTTTTTAGTTTGTGTGCGGGGTTCCCCTTAATATCCATACAAGACCCAAAGGGGCTGGTAATGGGCTGGGGTGGGGGGGGGGGGGGTTGATGGGGTAGCTATGCCATTTTTCATAAAGATTTTCATCCATATTACTGGGACCAGACATTGCATTAAAGCCGCAAGCAGTTTTAAATGGCTTTTTTTCCTTTAGAAATGTTATTTTGTGCAGGGACAGTTCTAAACACGGGAAACACGTGGCACTTCACAGGCATACTTTAGACACCCCCCAGGTACAATATTTAAAGGAATATTTGACTTTTTTTTTTAACTTTATGCATCATTAAAATGACTGCTCCCGGAAAACGTCCGTTTTTAAAACTTCTTTTTGCATTGATACATGTCCCCTGATGCAGAACCCGGGTTCCCAAACTCTGTTTCGGACATTAACATGGATAATAGTCGTTATAATTAGCACTTTAGAATCCGAACGTTCGGATCCATTGTATTTAATAGGGTTCTAATGTTCGTGCGAACTTTCGGTCCGTTCGCGGGTTCTGGTGCGAACCGAACCCGGGGGTGTTCGGCTCATCTCTACTGTTTACAGCGACGTAGCCACATAACCCCCTTATTCATTTATTTGTGTATCCTCGTTCTTCTCCAACCAGGATTGCTCGTCTGGGACCTAGTGTGTATCCCAACACACCCTCAGCTGCATTACTTTTCTTATAGTGCCCCCTAATATCTGCTGAACTCTGGAACCACCAGTCCACCGTTGTATCTTCTGCCCCGGGACCCCCTCTACTCATTGTAAAATCTGTATACCAGGTACACATCAGCCTCCTTTTTTTCCCCTCCTTCCCACTTTTCTGTAGGCATGTGAGGAACCGTGAACCCTAGCTACGGGCCAGATAAAATCTTGCAGCAGGCCATAATTTGGAGACCTTTGGTATAAAGGAAGCCAGCCCTCACCTCTTCCTCTTCTGTGTATTTCAGCGTATTATTTCAACGACAGTCAGAGGATTATGGAGTTGTTGGGGAAAGTGGCAGAAAAGGTCCAGAACATGACAAGTAAGTGTATCCTAATTTATTTCATACACAAATTCTTCAAGGGCCCACAAATGATCTACTGAGGGCTGCACCTATGTAATTCCAGATAAATATAAAAGCACCAATAATTTATATTATAGTTATAAATGTATGTTGTACACCACAGAAAGAAACAAGAAAACATTTCCTAAAATATTTAACCTCAAAATGATATGTGGAACCCTGTTTCAGGGGGGTTGTGTTTGGTGAACCTCTCCTTGCTGCAATAACATCCCAATGCTGTAACTCCAGTGTAAACGGAAGCTGAGCCTCCTCTAAGTGAGAGTTCCAGCTACATTTCTGGGTTCTTCAATTAAAGAGACTGTGTTACCAATTTAAAAAATGCAGGTAAAAAAAATAAATAAAATTGATCATGGTCTTTGGGTAGTTGCTGCTGTGATTATGATTTAAAAAGAGTAAACACAGTTGATTAATAATAAATGGCTTCAGCCAAACCTCTAGGCCTGGGCTCCAGGTCTCTCATCCTCAAGGAGAAGATAGAAAAAAAAAAGACCTTCCAGAACATCCTCCTTGTTTATTCAAAGCTAGGTCCAATCCACTGATGAAAGCGTACCTGGGGTAAGCTGGTTGAGGGCCATTCCAGAACATTGCCTCCATGTTTGGTCAAAGCTAGGTCCAAGCCACTGATGAAAACTCATCTGGGTTTGACCAGATGAAGGACCTTCCAGAACATCACCTCCATGTTTAGTTAAAGCTGGGTCCAATCCCCTGATGAAATCTGGGGTTAGCTGGTTGAAGGACCTTCTAAAACATTACCTCCATGTTTGGACAAAGCTAGGTCCAATCCTGTGATGAAAGCTCACCTGGGGTTTGCGTGTTGAAGGACCTTCCAGGACATTGCCTTCATGTCTAGTCAAAGTAGGGTCCAATTTACTGATGAAAAATCACCTGGTGATTGCTAGGTAAAGGGCCTTCTATAGCTTTGCCTCCATGTTTGGTCAAAGCTAGGTCTAATTGACTGATCAAAGCTTGCCTGGGGTTGGCGTGTTGAAGGCCTTTCCAGAACATTGCCACTGCGTTTGATCAAAGATAGGTCAATCCACTGATAAAAGCTCACCTGGAGTTTCCTGTTTGACAAAATACTGGTCAAATTATGTTTGAAAAGGTTCGTAAAACTGATGTGTTTTTTAGGAAATTTCAATAAGCACGATGGACAAATTGAAAACTGTGAATATTTGTTTGCGAAAATTTTTACATATTGTAATGAGGCCTGTTTAATAAATCTGGAATTCCATTCAAATAGCAGATCTGGATAACATTTTGTGGGTTTTTAATAGGGCTGCGGAAATTAATGATTAATTGCTCGAATAATCGTTAATTTCTTTGATCTATCAAAATAATTTTGATCGAGGACGATCCGCGGGCAGATGTGGATATTACAGTATGGGGGCAGATGTGGATATTACGGTATGGGGGGAGATGTGGATATTACAGTATGGAGGCAGATGTGGATATTACGGTATGGGGGCAGATGTGGGGAGATGTGGATATTACAGTATGGAGGCAGATGTGGATATTACAGTATGTGGGAGATGTGGATATTACAGTATGGGGGAGATGTGGACATTACAGTATGGGGGGGAGATGTGGATATTACAGTATGGGGGAGATGTGGATATTACAGTATGGGGGAGATGTGGATATTACAGTATGGGGGAGATGTGGACATTACAGTATGGGGGGAGATGTGGACATTACAGTATGGGGGAGATGTGGATATTACAGTATGGGGGAGATGTGGACATTACAGTATGGGGGAGATGTGGATATTACAGTATGGGGGAGATGTGGATATTACAGTATGGGGGGAGATGTGGACATTACAGTATGGGGGGAGATGTGGAGAGATGTGGATATTACAGTATGGGGGAGATGTGGATATTACAGTATGGGGGCAGATGTGGATATTACGGTATTAGGGGAGATGTGGAGAGATGTGGACATTACAGTATGGAGGGGAGATGTGGATATTACAGTATGGAGGGAGATGTGGACATTACGGTATGGGGGGGAGATGTGGATATTACGGTATGGGGGGAGATGTGGATATTACGGTATGGGGGGAGATGTGGATATTACGGTATGGGGGAGATGTGGAGCGATGTGGACATTACAGTATGGAGGGGAGATGTGGACATTACGGTATGGGGGGAGATGTGGATATTACGGTATGGGGGGAGATGTGGATATTACGGTATGGGGGGAGATGTGGATATTATGGTATGGGGGGAGATGTGGACATTACAGTATGGGGGCAGATGTGGATATTACGGTATGGGGGCAGATGTGGATATTACAGTATGGGGGAGATGTGGATATTACAGTATGGGGGAGATGTGGATATTACAGTATGGGGGAGATGTGGATATTACAGTATGGGGGAGATGTGTATATCACAGTATGGGGGCAGATGTGGATATTACGGTATGGGGGAGATGTGGATATTACAGTATGGGGCAGATGTGGATATTACAGTATGGGGGAGATGTGTATATCACAGTATGGGGGCAGATGTGGATATTACGGTATGGGGGGAGATGTGGAAAATTGTAAAAACTGTATGTGCGTTATAATTAATCAAAATTAGTCGAATAATCGATTAAAAAAAATATATACCGGTATTAATCGAACACGAAAATTTTAATCAGTAACAGCCCTAGTTTGTAAACAAAATTAGATAAAGTGATGGCAAGAAAGATCGTTCTAATGTAATTATATACAAACATTCAAATGGCAATCTAAAGCCTCGTACACACGATCGGATTTGCATCGGACAAATCTGTGGATTTTTTTCCAAAGGCGTTGGCCTGAACTTGTTCTGCATACAGACGGCAGAACTTTTTCAGCCAACGTATACAAAACAAGTTTGTTTTTCAGCTCTTTAGCGCCACAACTTTGGACAACTTCTGCTAATCTTGTCTGATGGTTAGCATTGGTTCGGAGCATGCGTGTTTGTACTTCTGATTTTTTTTCCGATGGACTTGTGTACAGACGATCGGATAATTTGACGGCACACATTTGTTGTCGGAAAATTTGAGAGCATGCTATACCACGTTTGTTGTCGGAAATTCCGACACCATTTTGGGACCAATGTATTTTTTACAGCGATCAGTGCTATAAAAATGCATTGATTACTATAAAAATGACACTGGCAGTGAAGGGGTTAACCTGTAGGGTGCGCTGAAGGGGTTAAGTGTGACCTAGGGAGTGCTTGTAACTGTTAGGGGGCGTGGCTTGGCATGACACGTCACTGATCGCTGTTCCCGATGACAGGGAACAGACGATCGCTGACAGTGCCACTGTGAAGCACGGGGGAGATGTTTGTTTACACTTACCTCTCCCCGTTCTTTGGCTCTGTGACCCGACGGGGGACACCGGCGGCGATCGGGCAAGCGGGTCCCGCGGGCACGGTCACGGAGCTCCGGACCGGGTTGCGAGTGCGCCGCCGTCGTCGCGCACGCGGCCCACGGCTGGGATCTTAAAGGGGACGTACCTGTACGCCCATATGCCCAGCCGTGACATTCTGTCGGCGTATATCGTCATGCGGCGCTCCTTAAGTGGTTAAACAAAACAAAGCAGGCTGCCACTGACTAAATCCCTACATAATAAAGTGTAGCTTTATTTCAACAAATTGCAATAAGGATAGTCTCAATTACTTTAAATTCTAGAGTAAATTTGATGCCACAAAGAAGGAAGGAGAAGGCCACGTGTAGCTCAAAAGCACAAGCTTGAGAATAAAACCCCCTGATATTTCTCCAATCTCTTGTTGAGATCTCTGCACTGAGTTCTCCACTTGCAATACCTGATGCTGCCGTTAGGGGGGCTTCCCCCAACCCTTTTCCTGGTCCGTACATTTGATGTTCCATTCATATGGAGTTCCCACCAAACCTCCACTGACTTAGGCTGGGTTCACACTGATACGACACGACATTCATCCGACTTTCATCCTACTTTGCTCTGCGACATCAGTCCTACATTGATCCTACATTGGTCCGACATCCATCCGACATTCATGAACAGGATACTACTTTGATCCGACTTTGTGCTAGTCTGACTTGTCCTTTGACCAATCAAAACAATCCCAGGGTGAGATAAATTCCTTCTACTGCTGCTGTAATCACCATGTTGGATGTCAAATGTCGGATGGTTAGGACAAGGATCCTACTTTGATCCGACTTCAATGATATTCAATGGGCTGAAGTAGGATCAAAGTCGGACCAAAGTAGTGCAGGGAGCATTTTCAAAGTCGGACCGACATGTGTCGGACCAGTTAAGACGGCTCTCATAGGGAAACATTGATTTTCACACGTCATGCGACATGAGCTCCCAATGTCAGAGCGTTTGTCGGACCAGTGTGAACCCAGCCTTGCCCTCTCTAAACACCAGCTGTGCCCAATATAAGTTCCTGTGTCTGCACATCAGCTGCTCCCATTGTGAGGATTCCCATATCCCTGCACCGAGTTCCTGGATCTGCACACCTGTTGGGCCTAAAAATAGGAGTTCTCACCATCCCAGGCCAGGTCTGCACTCTTGCTATGCCCATTGTAAAGGGTTCCCACCATCCATTTCTAAGTTCCTGGGTCTGAGCAACTGATTTGCCCATTATGAGGAGTTCCCACTACTGCTGCAGATCATTCCCAGATCTGTAAACCTGCTGCGTCCATTATGAGAAATCCCCACCATCCCTGTGCTGAGTTTCTCAAGTCGGTAGACCTGAACTGATCATTATAGGGGAGTCCCACCATTTCTGCTCTGAGTTTCTAAGTCTGCCTGCTGTGCCCATTTTAACCACTTGCCGCCCGCCCTATAGCGGATTGACGGCAGCAAAGTGGTTTCAAAATCCTGACTGGACGTCATATGACGTCCTCAGGATTTTGAGCCGCTGCGCGCCCCCGGTGGCGCGCATCGCGGCGATCGTTGCTGCGGGATGTCAGTCTGACACCCCGCAACACCGATCTAGGTAAAGAGTCTCCGATGGAGACTCTTTACCACATGATCAGCCGTGTCCAATCACGGCTGACCACGATGTAAACAGGAAAAGCCAGTCATCGGCTTTTCCTCACTCGCGTCTGTCAGACGCGAGTAGAGGAGAGCCGATCGGCTGCTCCTCTGACAGGGGGGGTTTGTGCTGATCCATTATCAGCGCAGCCCCCCCCCCCGAGGATGCCCACACTGGACCACCAGGGATGCCACCAGACCACCAGGGATGCCCACCCTAAGGTATGCCACACTAGACCACCAGGGATGCTAATTAGATACAAATAATGGATGCCAATCAGTGCCCACAATGGATGCCAATCAGTGCCCACAATGGGAACCACTGATTGGCAGGCATTATTGTTTGGCACTGATTGGCATCCATTAGTACAGTACACTGCCACCTATCAGTGCCCATCCATGCCACCTATCAGTGCCCATCCATGCCCATCTGTGCCACCTATCAGTGCCTATCCATGCCACCTATCGGTGCCCATCCGTGCCGCCTATCAGTGCCCATCCATGCTGCCTATCCATGCCCATCCGTGCCGCCTATCTGTGCCCGCCCGTTCCGCCTATCAGTGCCCATCCGTGCTGCCTATCGGTGCCCATCCGTGCCGCCTATCGGTGCCCATCTGTGCCGCCTATCGGTGCCCATCAGTGCCACCTCATCGGTGCCCATCAGTGCCGCCTCATTGGTGCCCATCAGTGCATACTTATCAGTGCCCGTCAGTGCAGCCCCATCAGTGCCCATCAGTGAAGGAGAAAACGTACTTATTTACAAAGTTTTGTAACTGAAACAAAAAAAACGTGTTTTTTTTTCAAAATTTTCGGTCTTTTAAAAAAATTTTTAGCAGAAAATAAAAATCGCAGAGGTGATCAAATACCACCAAAAGAAAGCTCTATTGATGGGAACAAAATGGTAAAAATTTAGTTTGGGTACAGTGTAGCATGACCGCGCAATTGTCATTCAAAGTGCAACAGCGCAGAAAGCTGAAAATTGGTCTGGGCAGGAAGGTGTATAAGTGCCAAGTATGGAAGTGGTTAATGGTTCCCCCAGTTTTTTCTGATGGAATTTGTATGTATTTTATATCATGGAGAATGTAAGAAAAGTTGCGACACACAAAGTTGGGTGGAGACACAAAACTCCCGGGTGTGCAAGAACAGAGCCAAGTATTCTGATGCCGCGTACACACGATCATTATTCACGGCGGTTAAAAAACCGCCGTGAATAATGACATTAAAAACGAGGGAACGGCTTGTTCCCCACACACGGTCGTTTTTCACGTCATTTTTTCTCTTGACGAGAAAAACGACCGTCTGTGGGCTCCGCGGCAGTGTTTCCCTATGGAAAAACTGCCGCAGAAAACATGTCGAAAAAAACTACGAGAAAAATTAGAACATGTTCTAATTTTTCTCGTCGTTTTTAATGCCGTTTTTCTCGTCGAAAAAAACGTCAAAAAGCCCACAGACCAACGTTTTTCTCGTCGAAAGGAAAAAAAATTGTTTTTCTCGACGAGAAAAATGGCCGTGTGTGCGCGGCATCACAGGGAGATCTCACTGGTGGAATTTCGGAGACATATAAGACTCCAGGGTATGACTCAGGGATGTGATGTCTTTTATCTGTTATTTCCTTTTATTATAATTTTACCGTCTTGGCTGAACGGTCCGGTAATAACCATAACAATCCAGCATGACCCTCATAATCCTCTTTGTTGCTCCCTCAGACTCTTCTAATCCAGTATGCAGTGAGGGATGGAGGCGGTATGGACTCAGCTGTTACTACTTGTCTTCAAGCCCAAAACCATGGAACGATGCCAAGAAAGACTGCGAGGACAAGGAGGCCCACCTGATAGTCATTAATAGCGAGGGAGAGATGGTATGGATGCTGAACAGATAGACACTTTACACTGTCAGATCACATCACTGCCAGCAGTATTTGATTATTATGCTCCCAGCATCACCCTGGGAAGAGATTTTCCATTTTGTAGGACAACAATTTAAGCCCTTGACGACCGGCTTACGCCGATATACATCGTCAGAATGGCGCGGCTGCGCAAAGTGACGTATATTTATGTCACTTTAAATTTCCCGCCGCGCGGGCGTGCCCCTGGCGCGAGCTCCGTGACCGTGCCCGCGGGACCCTGCGGACTCGATGTCCGCCGGTGTCCCGCGATCGTGTCACGGAGCTTCAGAATGGGAGGGGGTGCCTGTGTAAACAAGGCATCTCCCTGTTCTGCCTAGTGACAGGACACTGATCGCTGCTCCCTCTCATCGGGAGCAGCGATCAGTGTCATGTCAAAGTAAGCCCAGCCGCCAAACAGTTAGAATCACTCCCTAGGACACACTTAATCCCTTCCTCGCCCCCTAGTGGTTAACCCCTTCCCTGCCAGTGTCATTTTCACAGTAATCACTGCATTTTTATAGCACTGATCGCTGTATAAATGACAATGGTCCCAAAATAGCGTCAAAAGTGTTCGATGTGTCCGCCATAATGTCGCAGTCACGATAAAAATTGCAGATCCCTGGAATTACTAGTAAAAAAATAAAAATATTAATAAAAATGGCATAAATCTATCCCCTATTTTGTAGACGCTATAACTTTTGCGCAAACCAATCAATAAACGCTTATTGCGTTTTTTTTTTTTTTTTAAGAAAAATATGTAGAAGAATACGTATCGGCCTAAACTGAGGAAAAAAAAATTGGTTTTTAATATTTTTTGGGGGATATTTATTATAGCAAAAAGTAAAAACTATTGCTTTTTTTTCAAAATCGTCACTCTATTTTTGTTTATAGCGCAAAAAATAAAAACCCCAGAGGTGATCAAATACCACCAAAATAAATCTCTATTTGTGGGGAAAAAAAGTATGTCAATTTTGTTTGGGAGCCACATCGCACGACCGCGCAATTGTCAGTTAAAGCGAAGCAGTGCCGAATTGCAAAAAGTGGCCCGGTCATTTGGCAGCCAAATCCTCCGGGGCTGAAGTGGTTAACTGACAATTGCGTTGACGTTGTACCCAAAAAAAATTGATGTCCTTTTTCCCCCACAAATAGAGCTTTCTTTTGGTGGTATTTGATCACCTCTGCGGTTTTTATTTTTTGCGCTATAAACAAAAATAGAGCGACAATTTTGAAAAAAAACAAAACTATGTTTTGTACTTTCTGCTATAAGACACATCCAATAAAAAAATAGTAAAACATCTAATTTCTTTATCAATTTAGGCCAATTTATATTCTGCTACATATTTTTGGTAAAAAAAATCCCAAAAAGCGTATATTGATTGTTTTGCGCAAAAGTTACAGCATCCACACACTATGGGATATATTTATGGACTTTTTATTTTTTTTATTGTTTTTACTAGTGATGGCGGCGATCAGCGCTTTTTAGTGGGACTGCGACATTGTGGCGGACAAATCTGACACTGAGGCCTCGTACACACGGCCGAGATTCTCGTCGAAAAAACATGTTTTTTTCCGACGAGATTCTTGGACAAGAAAATTGTCCCGGCCGAGTGTACACACGCTCGATTCAAAGAACCCGCGGTTCTTTGAATGGAGCGTACGCGGTGACGTCATCGACTACGACGAGCATGCGCTCGTCACATTCGATGCCGTCGCCGCCATCTTGGTATACCCTACGTATGCCTAGGAAGCTACCGCGCATGCGTCAAATTCATTTCGAACATGCGCGGGCTTCCGGGAGGACAGGTAAGTGTACACACACTCACTTTTCTCGTCGAGAAACATGCCGACGAGAATCTCAACGAGAAAATAGAGAGCAGGTTCTCTATTTTCTCGTCGAGGTTACTTGTCGGTTTTCTCGACGAGAAACCATACACACAAACAAATTTCTCGGCAAGACATCTCTGCCAGCAAGTTTCTTGCTGGTTCTTGCCAAGAAACTCGGTCGTGTGTACGAGGCCTGACACTTTTTGGGGACCAGTGACACCAATACAGTGATCAGTGCTAAAAAAAATGTCACTGTATAAATGACACTGGCAGGGAAGGGGCTAACATCAGGGGTGATCAAAGGGTTAAGTGTGCTCCAAGGGAATGCTTTCTAACTGTGTGGGGGATGGACTGACTGGAGGAAGAGAGACATCTGTGTTCCTGATTAGCAGGAACACAAGATCTCTCTCTTCCTCTCTGACAGAATGGCAGTCTGCCTTGTTTGCATAGGCAGACCACCGTTCTGCCTCTCCTCAACGATCGCGGGTGGCCGTCAGCCATTGCAGCCACCAACCTGGCTCCAGCGGCATACGCATGCGCCCCCGAGCCGATCCGAGGAATCACGTACATGTAGTGATTTCGCGCTTAAAGGATCAGTAAAGGAATTTTTTATTTTTTTTTAAAATAACAAACATGTTTTACTTACTGTACCTCCACTGTGCAGCTTGTTTTGCACACAGTGGCCCCGATCCTGGTCTTCTGGGGTCCCTCGGCGGCTGTCTCGGCTCCTCCCCGCAAGGACTCCACACCTTCATGCAAGCTCGCTCGCATGGTGTGGAATTATTGCGGGCGTGCTCCTGTGATACACTCGGCCCCGCCCCCGACGCGCCGCGTCATTGGATGTGATTGACAGCAGCGCCAGCCAATGGCTGCGCGGCTTTCAATCCATCCAGTGTAGCCAATCGACGGCCAGGTGAAAATTGTTTTACCTTTACCTTTACAACCCCTTTAAGGGCCGCCCCGCCGCAGTATATGTACACAGGGCGGCCCTTATGTGGTTAAACTGGTTGTAAACCCCATTCATGAAATCTGACCTGGGCACATTTATCTGTAGTGTTTACTTATCTCTCTCCAAAGCCCTAAGTGCCGTGTCTTTCTGCTGCTCTGTTCCACTGTTATCAGCATGAGAACATATGACAAGTTCTCTGACACACAAGATAAAAGCAGCCTGAAATTAATATCACGGAGGGAGCATAGAGATGAGCAGAGAGCTTGTCTATTCAGACTGCAGATTTGAAAATGTCATTGTTCCTCTGCCTATGTGGAGGGGGGTGCCTTTCCTCCAATCAGCTCACACACAGTGTATGCCCAGACTCCCCTCCCACTGCTGAAACAGGAAGAAAGATTTGTAACACAATCTGCACTTACTAAAGAATATAGGACGGGAAAGACAGCAGATATACATGTAAAACTTATGTAGGAGGATTTGTTTCATCTCTGTGTATCATTTGAGGCTGTTCACTTCACTGGGTATAAGAGAGGGTTTACAACCACTTTAAGTAAAGTCCACTTGGTCTTTGGTTCTTTGCAGAATCTGATTCATTGGAGAGTAAGTCCAATCTGATGTTTCAGAGTCACTGACCCTCATAAATAACTCTTCATACTCCTTCATAGTCTCTATGGTAAGAGCTCAGAGCTGTAAGGGACATCCATCTTTTCTTGTAACCTCGATAGGTGTTGCAGAACAACCCCACTCACTCAAAGGGCCCCCATAGTGGCAACTACTGTATCTTAAATACATTTATATTTAAATCTGACAAGGTTTCATAATCCGACAACCAACATATAATTTATCAGCATGAAATTACAATTTGCTAGACACCAAATATCATAAAGATCTTATGCATATTTCTATTAGGAAGTCACATTTGTCTAATTAGCCCTTTTAGACCTGAAATTTGACTTTGTGCAATGCAGCCATTGCAATGTACATGGTAGAGGCTAAGATGATGAAAGGGCTTCCCTTACATCTCCTGTCCAATACCCCCTGGTGTTAATGACAGGGTGTAGCACAGGGGTCTCAAACTGGCGGCCATCCAGCTGTTGCAAAACTACAAGTCCCATCATGCCTCTGCCTGTGGGAGTCATTCTTGTAACTGTTAGCCTTACAATGCCTCATGGGGCTTGTAGTTTTGTAACAGCTGGAGGGCCACCAGTTTGAGACCCCTGCAGGATGAGGAGTGGCACAGGTGCCTGTGGTAGTTATGGACACTGTGGATGTTCAGATGACAATCTGGATACCACTGGGATGTTGTGGATGCTGGACTGGTATTTGTGCAGAATGCTGTCACACACATGGAGCACAGGAACTCTCATATGCAGGTGTAGCGCTTGGTTGCCACTAGTGACAAACATCCACCATATCACCCTGCTGCCAGACCCCCATGTATCACTTCTGAGACAATGAACAGTCATTTGCATTGTTTTGTTTTGTTTATTTGGGAAATATAACTTGGTTGGGGTAAAGGGGGATATGGGATGCACATAGAACTTGTTGAATTGCCATCACATTTAGAGAACATTGATTAGTAGATTTAGCCCTGAAGAACTGATGTACCTCTATCTAACATTCACAGTCTCTTCTCCTGCATATCTCCATGCAGACTATTGCTCCTCTTCTGCACTAGCCCCTGCAGAATATCACTCCCAGGACATTTCTCCTCCTGCACAAATCTTCCTCTGTAAAACTGTTAGGCTCCTGTCTCATCACCTTCAGTATGACAAAAAGGGGATCACTCTGAATAACCCCAGCTTGCTGGCTGTACTTAGTTACTGTTGTAGAGTTCCTTAAATGGTGTTACTTGAATGCTTTTACTAGGCCAGAGTTCTGCAGTACCTCTCCCTGGCATCCTAGCAATTTAAGTAGCACATGGTAACAGATGGACTACTGCTCCCAGCTAGTCTGGCCTGCAAATCCTGCACCCTCAGGCCACAGCGACTTGACACTACACCCCACAGTCTCTCCTCTTTTCCAGGACTCCTCACCAATGACCGTGTAAAGATGAGAACTTCATCCATGACCGTGTCAGGATGAAGTTCCCTCCCAGACTTCCTGGCATGCCTCCGCACCCAGCACTCCACTGTGGTATACACACTGACCTTCTCCTGCCCCAAGTCCATGATGGAGAACTTTATCCGGACATACATTCCAGCAGCATCTCAGGCCCTTCTGCTCCAGGAATTCCTCATCTGTGACCATGTGCAGAATCAGACCTCATCCATGACCATGTAAGGATGAGGTTCCCTCACAGCTCCTTCCAGCCCACTCCACGTTCGGCGTGCCCCCCCAGATTGGGACACCCTACAGCAACTGCCCAGTATTCCATCCTCCACTTCTCTCGGTCGACCGCCTCCAGCAGCATGTGACCCCAGCTTATATGGGAGGCCTGCCCCCTGCCAATACTGAATGGGGATTGGTTAGGGCTCCTCACATGATCTGCCCGCCACTCCAGTTCCAGGCCCAGCCCCTCTTCCAGAACAATCTTCCTGGAAGCAGAAGAGGTGCCTCAGAACCAGAGCACAGGTGGTCACACCCACTGCTACACTAACCACTCCCAGCCCCAGATAAAAACAAAACAGGCCTAGCCTAAAGCATAGGCCTGCCTAAATGTACCTGTGCTGACAACTAGAAACATCCTATTCTAGCACCTACATATGGTAGAGGGTGCTACACAGGTATTAAAGCTGTAGCCAAAACAAGCCAATGACATCCGGACAGCGGAGTTTGTTTGAGTTGGTTTCCTCCTGGTGCCTCCGTTTCCTAGCCAATCCAAAAATATACTGGTAGATTAACTGTCGTGTGACCAAATTGGCTGAAAAGTGTGTATGCATAATTATTAATCTTCACACAACTTCTGTCTTTTGTCTTTCTTAAGAATTTTCTGCGTGGGATTGCAAACAATACAATTGTGCGGCTCGGTCTAACGGATTTGGATGGAACCTGGAAATGGGTGGATGGAACTCCTTATGACATCACTCCAAAGTAAGACACTAAACCCTCAAATTTAAGAATCCCTCTCACACATTCCTAAATTTAAGATCTGGCAAAATTATCTGAAAAGGTGGCTAATCAATGAATCCTTGTGCTGAAGTGCATTGTTGAGACTTAAATTTGCTCCACCTAGCTCTGTACAACACTTTTTCTTACAGAAACCCTTAACCACTTGCGCCCTGGGCACATAACCCCCTTCCTGCCGAGGCGAAATTTTAGCTTTCAGCACTGTCACGCTTTGAATGACAATTGCGCGGTCGTGCGACGTGGCTCCCAAACAAAATTGACGTCCGTTTTTTCCCACAAATAGAGCTTTCTTTTGGTGGTATTTGATCATTTCTGCAGTTTTTTTTTTTTTGCGCTATAAACAAAAAAAGAGCGACAATTTTGAAAAAAACACAATATTTTTTACTTTTTGCTATAATAAATATCCCAACTTTTATTTAAAAAACTATTTTTTTTTTCAGTTTAAGCCGATACGTATTCTTCTACATATTTTAGGTACAAAAAAATCGCAATAAGCGTATAGTGATTGGTTTGCGCAAAAGTTATAGCGCCTACAAAATAGGGGATAGAATTATGACATTTTATTTTATTTTTTATTTTTTTTACTAGTAATGCCGGCGATCTGCGATTTTTTTTGTGACTGGGGGAGGTGACCGATGGTTGTCTCTATGTACAAGGGACACACCATACTTCTCCTCTCTCTGACAGGACGTGGATTTTTGTGTTTACACACAGAGATCCATGTCCCTGGCTCTGTGACAGCCAATCGCGGGTAACCGGCGGACATCGCGGCCGCCAGGCACGCGCATCGGCACCTGCGTGACATGGCGGGCACAGCTTTTCCCCACGGCGGCGCGCATTGCGGAAGTAAACAGGAGGACGTCCACGGACGTCCACTCGGCAATTGAGCGATGCAGTGCGGACGTCTTTTGCCAATAGCTCGGGCGTGAAGTGGTTAATGTATGCATGATCTATGAGTTAGGGGAGGGCTTATCAGGGTCTAGAGAGAGGCCACCGTTAAAAATATTGGGGCCTACCCATACTGCCCTCCATCCATGTGAATGGGTAAATACAGTAGAATTAAAGCCATCCACAGGTCCTTTTTTTTACAACCCCCCCCCCCCCCAAAAAAAAGGGGTGGGGAAAGTAGTGCCACCAATGACCTAATATGGCCAGTGGCCATATTTGGGCAGTGATGTTGCTGCTATCACTGTCCCTTTGCTTACGTACCCAGGGATTCTCGCCCATGTAAGTAATGTGCCAGAGATGGTTGCTAGGGACACAGCGGGTGTCAGCACTTCATGCTTCTTTTGGAACCACTGACAGCAGGAAGCTGGTATATATAGAAGTTGGTAGAAATACCACATCTTTAGATGATGCTTACCTCCCACCGAACAGGGGGCCAAACATGCAAAAGTTTGGGCATTCTTCAAAACACTCTAACAGCCTAGGTCTAGGTCAAACCATTGGCTCATCCCTACTCCTCACATAGCTAATTAGGGAAATAGATGAGGGAAATAACTCGACACATGCGGTTGGCCACAACCAGTGGCGGTGCGTCCCCCCTCTCCTGCACCTGTCTATCACCAATAGATAGATTCATGGCATTGCATGAATCTATCTATTGTCGCCGCTACCACCTCCTATTCAGGTGTCCAGCCCCTTGTTGGGTGCCGGGCATCTGAATTACAGAGGCGTTTTTTTTTTTAAGCGACTGATTAGCGGCATCGGGTCTAATAGTCTTCCAAATTGGTAAACAGCGGGCGCAATGCTGTGCGTTCGCTGTTTACACAGTGTTGTGTGAGGGAAGTGAATACATCGCTTCCCTAACACTGACCCGCCTCTCAGCCAACTAGGTGCTCGGGTCTGGTTACCCTGTCACCTGATTGGCTGAAGTGACAGGCACTGTGATTGGACGCCTATCAGGCGTCCAATCGTAGTAGAGGATGGGAGAAGACATAAGGACTCGGAGCGTGCAGGACAGTCTTGAAACAGGTAAGTGCTGGGCGGGGGGACACACTGGCAGCATTTGATGGGGCACAGTAGCGGCAATTAACTACTTGAGGCACGGGCTTTAGCCAAATGAGGGCTACAACGCGGACCTGAAAATCCGGGATGCCGTCAATATACGGTATGGCCTTCCCTTCGCACGCATGGAGGGCGCGCGCTGTGATCACCCCAGTCACTGAGACTCGGGTGATCACCAATCCGAGTAAGGGGCCGATCCTGACCCCTTACCATGTGATCAGCTGTCAGCCAATGACAGCTGACCACGTGATGTAAACAAAGTATCGGTAAGCCGATCACTGGCTCATTCACAAAGGACATCGGTCCCGGAGAGGAAGGAGGCAGATGTGCCTCATCAGTGCCAGCTGCCAGTGCCTGGCAGTATAATAATAATTGCTACCTGCCAGTGCCCACAGTGGCACCTATCAATGCCCACAGTGCCACCTATAAATGCCCACAAGTGCCGCCAATCAGTGCCACCTAGCAATGCTGCCTATAAGTGTAACCTACCAGTGCCCATCACTGGTACCCATCAGTGCCCATCACTGCCACCTATCAGTGCCCATCACTGCCACCTATTAGTGCCACTTCTCAATGCCCTTCAGTGCCGTCTATCAGTGCCCACCAGTGCCGCCTTATCGGTGCCCACCAGTGCCGCCTTATCGGTGCCCACCAGTGCTGCCCTATTGGTGCTCATCAGTGCAGCCCATCAGTGCCCATCAGTGCAGCTTCTACAGCGTACATCAATGAAGGAGAAAAATTACCTGTTTACTAAATTTTATAACAAAATATATAAAAAAATATATATATATATTTTTTTTTTAAATCTGTTTTTTTATTTTTTTTTAACAAAAAATAAAAACCGCAGAGGTTATCAAATACCACCAAAAGAAAGCTCTATTTGTGGGGAAAAAATTATAAAAATTTCATTTGGGTACAGCGTTGTATTCAAAGTGCATCAGCGCTGAAAATTGGTCTGGGCAGGAGGGGGGTTTAAGTGCCTAGTAAGCAAGTGGTTAATGGGGCACACTGGCGGCAATTTATGGGGCACACTGGCAGCAATTGATGGGCCACAGTGGCGGCAATTGATGAGGCACACTGGCAGCAATTGATGGGGCACAGTGGCGGCAATTTAATGGGGCACAGTGTCGGCAATTGATGGGGCACAGTGGTGGCAATTAATGGGGCACAGTGGCGGCAATTGATGGGGCACAGTGGCGGCAATTGATAGCTGCCACTGGCCAAAATGGAACTAACCTTAGTAGATTGTATGATTAAATTGTAGCATATGGTCAGCTCTCTTGCAGCCCATCATAGTTGTTGGGTTCACAATTTGAAAATCTAATTTTACAACAATTCTGAGGTTCCAGTTCTGCTCAGTTCCTGCCTTGGTCTAATCACAATTGTCTCTTCTGTCCTTCAGGTTCTGGGAGGAGGGTCAGCCAGATGATTATAAAGGTCATGGTTATGGAGGAGGGGAAGACTGTGCTGTGTTAAGGCCACCGCTTAATCTGTGGAATGACGGTCGCTGTGCCCCGAACTTCTGGTACGTCTGTGAGAAGAAGATCATCTTCTGATCTGCACTGATGGACATCAGAGGAGACCTGATATCTCTGTCTGCCTTTTCTCCTCCTCCATCATACTACAGCCATATAGAATCTACTACTGCATAAAATATTGCTGCAGGATATGCTGGGACTTGTTCTTCTAGAATGGAGGGATCTCAGAGCGTCCAATCTGCAGATTTCAAGCTGAACTCCAGCCTTGTCTTTAGTCTTGCACAGCTTTATAGGGTCCTGCATTTCACCACACGCTGTGAGCTTCTCACAATGTGCATTAGAAGCTACAGAGAGTCAGACAGCGTCTGCTTCATTTCTTGGCTGGAGAAGGTCCAGTGTCACCCATCAAGGCATTTTTTTAATATTTGTATAACTCCTCCCAAGAGCCAGCCCACTGCTTGCATCAGGACTGAGGGCTCTTGAAAAGACTACTCAGCGCTGTCGCACTTTGAATAACAATTGTGCAGTCATGCAACACTGTACCCATATAACATTTTTATTCACATAAATAGTAGACATGTGCACTGCCGAAAAATGTGTTTGTTTTAGTTTCTTTTTTTTTTTCTTTTTTTTCCGGGTCATTCATTATGATCGCAATTCCTAATTTCTTAAATTTGTAAATCCGAAAATTTGAAATTCCGAAAATAAGAAAGAAAATCCGAAAATTCTAAATGATAACTAACTAACTAATAATAACTAACCATTAAATTATAGGTATTGGAATTTCCCTTCAAATTTTCCTGTTATTGAACGTAACGAATGCGAATTTATCCAACGTTACGAATTATCCAAAATAACGAATGCCGCATCTGAACAAATGGAACGGAACAAATTAATAATAAATAATAATAATACTTTTTTATTATTATTGTTATTTATTATTATTAATTTGTTACGTTCCATCCGTTTAGATACGGCATTCGTTATTTCAGATAAATATATATATTTTGGATAAATTTGTATTCATTACATTCACTAACAGCCAAATTTGAAAGGAAATTCCAATACAGGCAGTCCCCGAGTTACGAACACAATAAGGACTGTAGGTTTGTTCGTAAGTCGAAGTTGTTCATAAGTCGCAGCATTTGTAAGTTACGTACCTATAATTTAAGAGTTAGTAATAGGTAAGTTATTAGTTGGTTATTATTTCAGATTTTCAAATTTCCGAATCTTAAGCCCTGTACACACGATCGGATTTCCTATGGATTCTAATCCGATGGATTTTTCCATCGGAAATCCAATGAAGCTGACTTCCATCAGTCTTGCCTACACACCATCAGTCAAAAAACCGACCGTTCCAAACGCGGTGACGTAAAACACTCCGATGAGCCGATATAAATGAAGTTCAATGCTTCTGAGCATGCGTTGACTTGATTCTAAGCATGTGTGGGTTTTTTATCCGATGGAGTTCCACACAGACGATCGGAATTTGCTATCGTTTTTTTTTTTTCCATCGGATAAATTGAAAACATGTTCTATTTTTAATCATCGATGGAAAAAAGACCGATGGGGCCCATACACGATCGGTTTGTCCGATGAAAAAAGTCCATCGGACTGTTTTCATCAAGAAAACCGATCGTGTGTACAGGACTTAACAGCCAAATTTGACGGGAAATTCCAATACAGGCAGTCCCCGAGTTACGAACACAATAAGGACTGTAGGTTTGTTTGTAAGTCAAAGTTGTTCGTAAGTCGCAGCATTTGTAAGTTACTGTAAGTACCTATAATTTAATAGTTAGTAATAGTTACCGTATATACTCGAGTATAAGCCGAGTTTTTCAGCACATTTTTTTTGTGGTGAAAATGCCCCCCCTCGGTTAATACTTGAGTCACCTTTTTGCGCCTGATCTCCCGGACTTTGGGGACCCAGTACCAGCCGGCCGTAGGACCCCTGGACCCCAACCTTGGCACACATGTAGCTCCACTCTTCCTCTACAAGTGTGCAAAGTTTGTTGTCTAGGGATCTTACGGCCGGGGAGCACCGATTTTTTAAACCCGGGCACCCCTTCCATAGACTCCTATATTAAACGGTCATTTCTCTGGTAAATTTGGGGACCCGGTAGTGGCCGGTCGTAGGTCCTTTGGACCCGCAACTTGATACGCATGTAGTCCCAATTTACCTCTACAAGTGTGCAAAGTTTGTCGTTTAGAGGACCTACGGCCGGGGAGCACCGATTTTTCAAATCCGGGCTCTCCTTCCATAGACTCCCATGTTAAACGTCAGTCTCTAGTCATGGGCACAGTGAGGCATGGACACAGTGAGGCATGGACACAGTGAGGCATGGACACAGTGAGGCATGGACACAGTGAGGCATGGACACAGTGAGGCATGCACATGGACACAGTGAGGCAAAGTGAGGCACAGTGAGGCATGGACACAGTGAGGCATGGACACAGTGAGACATGGGCACAGTGAGGCATGCACATGGACACAGTGAGGCAAAGTGAGGCACAGTGAGGCATGCAGATGGACACCCTAGGCTTATACTCGAGTCAATAAGTTTTCCCAGTTTTTTGTGGTAAAATTAGGTGCCTCGGCTTATATTTGGGTCGGCTTATACTCGAGTATATACGGATAAGTTATTATTTCAGATTTTCACATTTTCAAATTTATGAATCTTAAGCCCTGCACACACGATCGGATTTCCTATGGATTCTAATACAATGGATTTTTCCATCGGAAATCCGATGAAGCTGACTTCCATCAGTCTTGCCTACACACCATCAGTCAAAAATCCTACCGTCCTAAACGCTGTGACGTAAAAGACTCAGACGAGCCGAGAAAAATTAAGTTCAATGCTTCTGAGCATGCGTCGACTTGATTCTGAGCATGCGTGGGTTTTTTATCCGATGGAGTTCCACACAGACGATCGGAATTTTCTATTGTTTTTTTTTCTATCGGATAAATTTAAAACATGTTCTATTTTTTCTCACCAATGGAAAAAAGACCGATAGGTCCCATACACGATCGGTTTGTCCGATGAAAAAAGTCCATCGGACTGTTTTCATCGGTAAAACCGATCGTGTATACAGGGCATTAGAGTTTTAGAATATTCAAATTTTACGAACATTCGTAAAAAATTTGTTAAACGGGTTTTTGTTCATTCGAATATTTCCGCATTACCGAATTTGTCGGAATTTGTTAAACAAATTTGGAGCGAAACAAATTGCACACGTCTAATAAATAGAGCTTTCTTTTGATGGAATTCATACACCACTGGGTTTTTTTTTCTGCTTAACCACTCAAGGACCGCCGCCTGTACATTTACGTCGGCAGAGCGGCACGGACAGGCATAAGCACGTACAGGTACGTCCCCTTTAACCACTTCCCGCCCCGTCAATAGCAGATTGACGTCCGGGAAGTGGTTGTGTTATCCACACTGGACGTCATATGACGTCCTGCGGGATAACAGCCGCCGCGCGCCCGGGGGGGCGCGCATCGCGGCGATCGGTGGGTCAGTCTGACCCACCGCTACACTGATCTCGGTAAAAAGCCTCCGGCGGAGGCTTTTTACCACGTGATCAGCCATGTCCAATCACGGCTGATCACGATGTAAACAGGAAGAGCCGTTGATCGGCTCTTCCTCACTCGCGTCTGACAGACGCGAGTAGAGGAGAGCCGATCGGCGGCTCTCCTGACAGGGGGGGGTTCACGCTGATCGTTTATCAGCGCAGCCCCCCCTCGGATACCCACACTAGACCACCAGGGAAGCCCCCCAGGACGCCCCAGGAAGCCCCAAGCATGTGGATGGCCCCCATGGCCATCCACATGTAATAAAATAAAAAAATAAAAAAAATATGCCGATCAGTGCCCACAAATGGGCACTGACTGGCACTATGATGGCACCACCACAATGTGTGGTGGCTGGCATTGCTGGGCATCAGTGTCCATCAGTGCCACCTACTAGTGTCCATCAGAGCCACCTATCAGTGCCCATCTGTGCCCATCCATGCCCATCTGTGCCCATAAGTGCCCACCTATCAGTGCCCGTCCGTGCCACCTATCAGTGCCACCTATAAGTGCCCATCAGTGCCGCCTATAAGTGCCAATCAGTGCCGCCTATGAGTGCCAATCAGTGCCGCCTATGAGTGCCAATCAGTGCGGCATACCAGTGCCACATATCAGTGCCCATCAGTGCCGCCTATCAGTGCCCATCATCAGTGCCCATCAGTGCCACCTCATCAGTGCCACCTCATTGGTGCCACCTCATCGGTGCCCATCAGTGTCGCCTTATCAGTGCCCGTCAGTGCCGCCTTATCAGTGCCCGTCATTGAAGTAGAAAAGGTACTTATTTACAAAAAAAATTAACAGAAACAAAGAAAAACGTTGTTTTTTTCAAAATTTTTGCTCTTTTTTTATTTGTTGTGCAAAAAATAAAAATCGCAGAGGCGATCAAATACCCCCGAAAGAAAGCTCTATTTGTGGGAACAAAATGATCAAAAATTTGTTTGGGTACAGTGTAGCATGACCGCGCAATTGTCATTCAAATTGCGACAGCGCTGAAAGCTGAAAATTGGCTTGGGCAGGAAGCTGTATAAGTGCATGGTATTGAAGTGGTTAAAATGCCGCCGTGTGGTCACGCGCGCACCCCTGGCGGCACGCTCGCGACCCTGTTGCTTTCTCCGTGAGCCCAACCGTGGGTCCCGCGGACTCGGTCGCCGCGGGGATACCCGCGATCGTCTCACGGAGAGATAGAGCGGGGAGATGCTAGTGTAAACAAGCATCTCCCCGCTCTGCCTAGTGACAATGACACCGATCTCCGCTCCGTGTCATGTCACACACAGCCCATCCCCCCTACAGTAAGAATCACTCATGAGGTCACACTTAACCCCTACAGCGCCACCTACAGGTTAATCCCTTCACTGCCAGTGTCATTTTCACAGTAATCAGTGCATTTTTATAGCACTGATCGCTGTAAAAATGAAAATAGTCCCAAAAATGTGTCCAAGGTGTGCGATGTGTCCGCAATAATGTCGCAATCATGATAAAAATCGCTGATCGCCGCCATTACTAGTAAAAAATAAAATAATAATAAAAATGTTATAAAACTTTCCCCTATCTTGTAGACGCTACAACTTTTGCGCAAACCAATCAATAAACGCTTATTGCGATTTTTTTTTAACCAAAAATATGTAGAAGAATACGTATCGGCCTAAACTGAGGGAAAACAAATATTTTTTTTATATATTTTTTGGGGATATTTATTATAGCAAAAAGTAAAAAATATAGATTTTTTTTCAAAATTGAGGTGATCAAATAGCACCAAAAGAAAGCTCTATTTGTGGGGAAAAAAGGACGTCAATTTTGTTTGGGAGCCACGTCGCACGACCGCGCAATTGTCAGTTAAAGCGACGCAGTGCCGAATCTCAGAAAGTGGCCTGGTCTTTGACCAGAAAAATGGTCCGGGGGTGAAGCGGTTAATAAACAATAAAAGTTTGTTATAAAATTTTGCAAACAGGTAATTTTTCTCCTTCACTGATGGGCACTGATCGACAGCACTAGTGAACACTGATTGGCAGCACTGGTGGGCACTGATTGGCAGCACTGGTGGACACTGATAGGTGGCACGGATAGGCTGCACTGATAGACGGTATTGATGAGCACTGATAGGGGGCACTGATAGGTGGCACTGATTGGCAGCACTAGTGAACACAGATTGGCAGCACTAGTGAGCACTGATTGGCAGCACTAATAGGCAGCACTGATGGGCACTGATAGGTGGCACTGATGGGTACTGATAGGCGGCACTGATAGGCAGCACTGATGGGCACTGATAAGCTGCACTGATAGATGGCATTGATAGGCACTGGTTGGCAGCACTGATAGGGGGCACTGATAGGTGGCACTAGTGATTGGCAGCACTAGTGAGCACTGATTGGCAGCACTGGTGAGCACTGATTGGCAGCACTGGTGAGCACTGATTGGCAGCACTGGTGAGCACTGATTGGCAGCACTGGTGAGCACTGATTGGCAGCACTAGTGAGCACTGATAGGCAGCACTAGTGAGCACAGATTGGCAGCACTGGTGAGTACTGATTGGCAGCACTGGTGAGCACTGATTGACAGCACTGGTGAGCACTGATTGGCAGCACTGGTGAGCACTGATTGGCAGCACTAGTGAGCACAGATTGGCGGCACTGGTGAGCACTGATAGGTGGCACTGATGGGCACTGATAGGTGGCATTGATATATGGCATTGATGGGCACTGGTTGGCAGCACTGATAGGGGGCACTGATAGGTGGCACTAGTGATTGGCAGCACTAGTGAGCACTGATTGGCAGCACTGGTGAGCACTGATTGGCAGCACTGGTGAGCACTGATTGGCAGCACTGGTGAGCACTGATTGGCAGCACTGGTGAGCACTGATTGGCAGCACTAGTGAGCACTGATAGGCAGCACTAGTGAGCACAGATTGGCAGCACTGGTGAGCACTGATTGACAGCACTGGTGAGCACTGATTGGCAGCACTGGTGAGCACTGATTGGCAGCACTAGTGAGCACAGATTGGCGGCACTGGTGAGCACTGATAGGTGGCACTGATGGGCACTGATAGGTGGCATTGATATATGGCATTGATGGGCACTGGTTGGCAGCACTGATAGGGGGCACTGATAGGTTGCACTCATTGGAAGCACTAGTGAGCACTGATTGGCAGCACTAGTGAGCACTGATTGGCAGCAATGATTGGCAGCACTGGTGAGCACTGATAGGCGGCACTGATGGGCACTGATAGGCGGCACTGATGGGCACTGATAGGTGGCACTGATAGACGGCATCGATGGGCACTGGTTGGCAGCACTGATAGGGGGCACCGATAGGTGGCACTGATTGGCAGCACTAGTGAGCACTGATTGGCAGCACTAGTGAGCACTGATAGGCGGCACTGATAGACGGCACTGATAGACTGCACTGATAGGCGGTACTGGTGGGCACTGTTGGGAGTGCACTGATAATCAGGACACTGATAATCAATTCCCTGATTATCAGTGTAGATGTCTCTTTCACACAAGCCAATTATCGACTCTCCTCTCCTCATGCTGTCAGCGTGAGGAAAAGAATGCCAATAATCGGCTTGTGTTTACATAGTGATCAGCTGTGATTGGACACAGCTAATCACGTGGTAAAGAGCTGCTGATTTACCCCAATCTGTGAGTATACAGGAGTATACAGAACGCGCCGCCCATGCGACGCAGAAAGTGCGTGGTGAGCTTGTTTACAGGAGGACATCATAGGACACCCTCCCAGAACTGGCCGGCCGGCCGTGCTGTAGCCATCATTCAGCTATAGCATGGTCAGCAAGCGGCTATTAAATCAATTGTGAATGATATTGTTCATGGAGCTACTCTTCTAAATGCCGGCACTTCTGGTTGCATGTGTCAGTGTAATATGTTCAGGTATTTATCCCCTCCCCCGACAATGCCTTCATCTGCTTTTCTCTCTAGAAGAATGTCACCATCTTTGCTCAGGCATCATCTAGGGTCACCATCTACTTCCTAGTCTGAGATGACGACTCACAGATGACTCTGACTTATTTTAATTTTTTTATATAATAGATTAATAAGCAACTTTCTCAATTCTTATGCTTACAACTTAAAATTGAAAGTCCCTCTCCCTAACTATTTCTTCTCGAGTCCCTGTGCTGGGTCCCCAACCTATATGCTCTTTAACATCTGATTGGGTGGTTCAAGATGAAGGAGGGTTTGAAAATAATCTCCTCTCAAAATCCTATCCTGTGGTGGTGATAGGCATTGAGTCCCCTCCAATGAACAGTGCCCCAGAAGATGTTGGTGAGACACTCTCTCCTACACTGAATTTTTTTACCCGAGTGGCACCCTATTCTCTGGCCCGACTACGGCAGTGATGCCCTTGCCACTTGTATTGGCTAGCAACAGCTTTTTTTTCTTCGGAAGCTTTTCATTTTTTAGACTGCAAGTCAGCTCCATCAGCCTAGCCCCCCCCCCCGCACATTGATTGGCCTGGTGGTCATACATTCCCCATATTTTTTTACAACGATTTTCCCCTCTGATTGGCTGTGGTGCTGGGGCATTCTATTTGAGAATCTCAAGGCCAGGACTCTGGGCTTATGTTAATGTTTTACAACTTTGTTTCTGCACCTTGGCCTTGCATTGTCATCTCTAGATCACCCTGCTACTGACCCTTTGATTGGAAAAAATATTATTTTTTCTGATTGCTGCCTGCCCTGACCTTTTGCCTGGATGCAGCTTACTCTTTGCTGCCTGCCCTGACCTTTTGCCTGGATGCAGCTTACTCTTTGCTGCCTGCCCTGACCTTTTGCCTGGATTCAGCTTACTCTTTGCTGCCTGCCCTGACCTTTTACCTGGAAACAGCTAACTCTTTTCTGCCTGCCCTGACCTCTTGCTTGGATGCAGCTTACTCTTTGCTGCCTGCCTCAACCTTTTACCTGGATGCAGCTTACTCTTTGCTGCCTGCCCCAACCTTTTACTTGGATGCAGCTTACTCTTTGCTGCCCGCCCTGACCTTTTGCTTTGATGCAGATTAGTATTTTCTGCCCACCCTGACCTTTTGCCTGGATGCAATTACTATTTGCTGCCTGCCCTGACCCTTTGCCTGGATATGGGTTGCTCTCCTATTGCTTCCTGCCTTGACTCTTTGCCCAGATACAGATTACTCTCTGATTGCCACCTTTCCTTACTCTTGCTTGAATAATGGACTGTGTAACTATCTGTTGCCTGCTCAGATGTCCACTTGCTTGGTGCCCCGCAGTCACCAGCCAACAGTTGTTCCTGCACACACCAGCTACCTTCATGCTGGGGCATTCCATTTGAGAATCTCAAGGCCAGGACTCTGGGCTTGTGTTAGTGTTTTACAACTTTGTTTCTGCACCTTAGCGTTGCATTGTCATCTCTGGATCACCCTGCTACTGACCATTTGCTTGGAGAATGGATTGTTTTCTCTGATTGCTGCCCGCCCTGACCTTTTGCCTGGATGCAGCTTACTCTTTGCTGCCTGCCCTGACCTTTTGCCTGGATGAAGCTTACTCTTTGCTGCCCGCCCTGACCTTTTGCCTGGATGCAGCTTACTCCTTGTTGCCCGCCCTGACCTTTTGCCTGGATGCAGCTTACTATTTGCTGCCCACCCTGACCTATTGCCTGGATGCAGATTACTATTTGGTAATGTCTCTTCTTGCTGTGGCATCTGGAATGCTGGACAATTCCTTGAGTAATCCTGCTTCGAACCTTGTTTGTCCTGAACCTTGAACTCTCTGCTTCTCCCATGAACTTCTTTTTAAAGCCATGCCTTTACACTTCCTATTTGCCAGATTAATATGCGGCCAGGACCCCCCTGTGTGTCATGAAGAGGGATCCCTTATCCGAGCTTACTCCCCCCCCCCATCAGACTGGTTAAAGGCCCCGACAGCCTAACACTCCATCTCCAACTTCCACTCGAATTCCACACTGCCCCAGCTGTGCTGACCCTGAACTTTTGAGGGGGCCTGACCCCTGCCAACCCATCTGTTGGGGATAGCTCAGGGCCCTCAGAACACTCTAGACAGCTCCTCCTAGACTCCTTCTGACTGCTTCTGGAATCTTCTCCAAGTTTCCTGCTAGCAAGGGGAATGACCAGAGATGTTGCTGATGAGTCATCAAGCCTACCTGAGTCACTCACTGACCCAGATTAACACAGAGGCTTAGCTCCCAGCCAAGCCTAACAATTTATCTACTCCAGCAGCAAAAAAAAACTTAACTCTAGCACTCTAGCTAGGGGGGTCTACAATTGTCTTTTCCATTGTGTTGATTCTTCTCCTAATACGACTGAAATAAGACGGCTTTAGACTGGTCATCTGTGCTTCTAGTGAAAAGTTGGACTTGAGTTTCTGAAGGATCCAGTTGTTGGTTTTCTTGTTGTCCACTGTGCTTGCCCACACTAGCGTTCACAGTCATCAATGTGTTTTTTCCTGACTTGCTTTGTCATTGACAAGCTTTCAAAGCCATTGAGAGTAACAGACCATACCAATGCCTGGGAAGTCCTGATCCTTGTACTTATAGACCCATCCGCACCTTTGAAGATCTTTTCTAGGTCTTTCAGCTTTGCTTTGCTTACAACCAAACTGCGTCCTATTTTTTGACTCCTGGATAATTTTTCTACAATTACACACTCCCCACTGATACCATCAGCTGTGGAAGGGAGTTCCACATCCTTACCGCACTAACAGTAAAGAACCCCTATGGCATACCGCCGCACACTGTATTCAACTCTGATGTGAAGTGAATGAAATAAAGACTTCTCATTAAGTCCCTGCCTAACGGTCATGCCCCTCTGAAATGGTTTACCCACATTGGGCTTAATTGTAAAACCCAATATGGGTGAAACATTTCAGAGGGGCGTAGTCGATGGGCAGGGAATTGAGCAGACTGTGCGATGGCATGCCATAGAGGTTCTTTACTGTTAGAGCAGTATTCCTATGCTGTATTGTATCTTGGATTGAGACATGTTTTGTCTCTGCCAGCTTCTATATACAGAGAATAAACCTGAGAGACTGACACTGTGGGCTTGGGGCAATGCTGATCCATTATGTTATTATTAAAGAACACCTTACATAGTTTAAGATCGCAGTGCGTCTCATCCAACTTCATTGTGTGGCCATGCATCTTCTTTATAGAACTTAGGTTAAATAGTTTCCTTCCAATGCTAGAGTTACCATTCAAAGATTTGTATATCGCTATCACATCCCATATCAAGCATTTCTTCTCCAGGGAAAATAAGTTTAATGTGTGTAGTTGTTTCTCTGTGCTGGAGCACAGGTCTCACAAGGCAGCAGATAACACAAGAGGAAATAGCAAGGATGAATGGAAATACCCAGAAACACATATGAGATGAGGAGCAATTACCGGAAGTGCAAAGGGAGGCATGGAGATGAAGGAAAACTTGATGCAGGCAGGAGCACATGGAGTAACGGGAGAAGAATGCAGATGGGACACACTGGGAACACAAGGCTGGAAACAGGCTGGGACACACTGGGAACACAAGGCTGGAAACAGGCTGGGACACACTGGGAACACAAGGCTGGAAACAGGCCGGGACACAGTGGAAACAGAAGGCTGGAAGCAGGCTGGGACACACTGGGATTGCAAGGCTGGAAGCAGGCTGGGACACACTGGGAATGAAAGGCTGGAAGCAGGCCGGGACACAGTGGAAACAGAAGGCTGGAAGCAGGCTGGGACACGCTAGGAAACACAAGGCTGGAAACAGGCTGGGAAACACTGGGATTGCAAGGCTGGAAGCAAGCTGGGACACACTGGAAACAGAAGGCTGGAAGCAGGCTGGGATACACTGGGAACACAAGGCTGGAAACAGGCTGAGATACACTGGGAACACAAGGCTGGAAACAGGCTGGGACACACTGGGAACACAAGGCTGGAAACAGGCTGGGACACACTGGGAACACAAGGCTGGAAACAGGCTGGGACACACTGGGAACACAAGGCTGGAAACAGGCTGGGACACACTGGGAACACAAGGCTGGAAACAGGCTGGGACACACTGGGAACACAAGGCTGGAAACAGGCTGGGACACACTGGGAACGCAAGGCTGGAAACAGGCTGGGACAGGCTGGAAACAGGCTGGGACACACTGGGAACATAAGGCTGGAAACAGGATGGGACACACTAGGAACACAAGGCTGGAAACAGGCTGGGACACACTGGGAACACAGGGCTGGAAACAGGCTGGGACACACTGGGAACACAGGGCTGGAAACAGGCTGGGACACACTGGGAACACAAGGCTGGAAACAGGCTGGGACACACTGGGAACACAGGGCTGGAAACAGGCTGGGACACACTGGGTACACAAGGCTGGAAACAGGCTGGGACACACTGGGAACACAAGGCTGGAAACAGGCTGGGACACACTGGGAACACAAGGCTGGAAACAGGCTGGGACACACTGGGAAAACAAGGCTGGAAACAGGCTGGGACACACTGGCAGGGATGAGCCGAACACCCCCCTATTCGGTTCGCACCAGAACCTGCGAACAGACAGAATGTTCGCGTGAACTTTAGAACCCTATTAAATACAATGGACTCGAACGTTCGAAATCTAAAGTGCTAATTATAAAGGCTTATATGCAAGTTATTGTCCTAAAAAGTGTTTGGGGACCCGGGTCCTGCCCCAGGGGACATGTATCAATGCAAAAATAAGTTTTAAAAATGGCCGTTTTCTCGGGAGCAGTGATTTTAATAATGCTTAAAATGAAAAAATAAAAGTGAAATATTCCTTTAAATTTCGTACCTGGGGGGTGTGTATGATATGCATGTAAAGTGGCGCATGTTTCCCGTGCTTAGAACTGTCCCTGCAAAAAATTTCATTTTTGAAGGAAAAAAAGTCATTTAAAACACATTCGTGGCTAATTAATGAATTGTCGGCTCCCGGCAATACATAGAAAAGTCATTGATTAAAAAAAAAAAAAAAAAAAGCGTGGGGGTCCCCCAGAATTCAATTACCAGGCCCTTCAGGTCTGGAATGGATATTAAGGGGAACCCCGCTGCAAATTAAAAAAAAATGCGTGAGGGTTCCCCCAAATATCCATACCAGGCCCTTCAGGTCTGGCATGGATTTTAAGGGGAACTCCACCCCAAATTAAAAAAAAAATGGCGTGGAGTTCCCCCAAAAATCCATACCAGACCCTTATCCGAGCACGCAACCTGGCCGGCCACAGGGGAAGAGGGGGGGACGAGAGAGCGGCCCCCCCTCCCTCCTGAACCGTACCAGGCCACACGCCCTCAACATGGGTAGGATGTCCCCATGTTGATGGGGACAAGGGCCTCATCCCCACAACCCTTGCCCGGTGGTTGTGGGGGTCTGCGGGCGGGGGGCTTATCGGAATCTGGAAGACCCCTTTAACAAAGGGGACCCCCAGATCCCCCCCATGTGAATTGGTAAGGGGTACATTGTACCCCTACCATTTCACGAAGAAAGTGTCAAAAATTTTTTAAAAAAACCACACAAACACCTTGAAAAAGTCCTTTATTAAAAAAAAAACAAAAAACATTCTAGCGGAGAAATCTAGTGTCCCGCAGTGATCCGATGTCCAGCGCTGTCCGTCATTGGCTGAGCCTGAGCGGACCTGATGGGGAACTTCCTCCGCAGTCTATTACATGTTTAGACCCGCCCCTTCTAAAGTTCCCCATCAGGTCCGCTCAGCCAATGACTCGGTGTAAGGCTGAGGACCTGATGCGGAAAATGAGAAGGGGCGGGTCTATACATGTATTACAAAGTGAGAGAAGTTCCCCATCAGGTCCGCGCCCTCGGTATGTCAGACCCCGCCTACGTCAATTACACAGTGAAGGAAGTTTCCCGCTCAGGCCAATGACGTAGGCGGGGTCCGACATACCGAGGGGGCGGACCTGATGGGGAACTTCTCTCACTTTGTAATACATGTATAGACCCGCCCCTTCTCATGTTCCGCATCAGGTCCTCAGCCTTACACTGAGTCATTGGCTGAGCGGACCTGATGGGGAACTTTAGAAGGGGCGGGTCTATACATGTAATATACTGCGGAGGAAGTTCCCCATCAGGTCCGCTCAGGCTCAGCCAATGACGGACAGCGCTGGACATCGGATCGCCGCGGGACACTGAATTTCTCCGCTGGAATGTTTTTTTTTTTTTTTTTAATAAAGGACTTTTTCAAGGTGTTTGTGTGTTTTTTTTTTTACATTTTTTGACACTTTCTTCGTGAAATGGTAGGGGTACAATGTACCCCTTACCAATTCACATGGGGGGGGCGCGATCTGGGGGTCCCCTTTGTTAAAGGGGTCTTCCAGATTCCGATAAGCCCCCCGCCCGCAGACCCCCACAACTACCGGGCAAGGGTTGTGGGGATGAGGCCCTTGTCCCCATCAACATGGGGACATCCTCCCCATGTTGAGGGCATGTGGCTTGGTACGGTTCAGGAGGGAGGGGGGGCGCTCTCTCGTCCCCCCCTTTTCCCCTGCGGCCGGCCAGGTTGCGTGCTCGGATAAGGGTCTGGTATGGATTTTTGGGGGGACTCCACGCCATTTTTTTAAAAATTTGGGGTGGAGTTCCCCTTAAAATCCATGCCAGATCTGAAGGGCCTAGTATGGATATTTGGGGGAACCCCCACGCATTTTTTTTTTAAATTTGCGGCGGGGTTCCCCTTAATATCCATTTCAGACCTGAAGGTTTTTTTTTTATCAATGACTTTTGTATGTATTGCCAGGAGCCGACAATTCATTAATAGGCGCGAGTGAGTTTTAAATGACTTTTTTTCCTTCAAAAATTACACTTTATGCAGGGACAGTTCTAAGCATGGGAAACATGCGCCACTTTACATGCATATCATACACACCCCCTAGGTACGAAATTTAAAGGAATATTTCACTTTTATTGTTTCACTTTAAGCATTACTAAAATCATTGCTCCAAAAAAACGGCCGTTTAAAAAAAAAAAATTGCATTGATACATGTCCCCTGGGGCAGGACCCGGGTCCCCAAACACTTTTTAGGACAATAACTTGCATTTAAGCCTTTATAATTAGCACTTTAGATTTCTCCCATAGACTTTTCGAATTTGCCGCGAACACCCCAATTTGTTCGCTGTTCGGCGAACGGTGCGAACAGGCAATGTTCGAGTCGAACATGAGTTTGACTCGAACTCGAAGCTCATCCCTACACACTGGGAACACAAGGCTGGAAACAGGCTGGGACACACTGGGAACACAAGGCTGAAAACAGGCTGGGACACACTGGGAACACAAGGCTGAAAACAGGCTGGGACACACTGGGAACACAAGGCTGAAAACAGGCTGGGACACACTGGGATTGCAAGGCTGGAAACAGGCTGGGACACACTGGGAACTCAAGGCTGGAATCAGTCCGGGACACAGTGGAAACATAAGGCTGGAAGCAGTCTGGGACACGCTAGGAAACACTAGGCTGGAAGCAGGCTGGGACACACTGGGATTGCAAGGCTGGAAGCAGGCCGGGACACATTGGAAACAGAAGGCTGGAAGCAGACTGGGACACGCTAGGAAACACAAGGCTGGAAGCAGGCTGGGACACGCTGGGAATACAAGGCTGGAAGCAGGCTGGGATACACTGGGAACACAAGGCTGAAAGAAGGCTGAGATACACTGAGAACCCAAGACTGGAAGAAGGCCGGGATACACTGGGAACACACAGCTGGAAGAAGGCTGGGATACACTGGGAACAGAAGGCTGGAAGAAGGCTGGGATACACTTGGAACACAAAGCTGGAAGAAGGCTGGGATACACTGGGAACACAAGGTTAGAAGTAGTCTAGGATACACTGGGAACACAAGGCTGGAAGTAGTCTAGGATACACTGGGAACACAAGGCTGTCAGAAGGCTGGGATACACTGGGAACACAAGACTGGAAGAAGGCTGGGATACACTGGGAACACAAGACTGGAAGCAGGCTGGGATACACTGGGAACACAAAGCTGGAAGAAGGCTAAGATACACTAAGAACACAAGGCTGGAAGTAGTCTAGAACACACTGGGAACACAAGGCTGGAAGTAGTCTAGTACACACTGGGAACACAAGGCTGGAATAAGGCTGGGACACACTGGGAACACAAAGCTGGAAGAAGGCTGGGATACACTGCGAACACAAAGCTGGAAGAAGGCTGGGATACACTAGGAACACAAGGCTGTAAGAAGGCTGGGATACACTGGGAACACAAGGCTGGAAGTAGTCTAGGATACACTGGGAACACAAAGCTGGAAGAAGGCTGGGTTACACTGGGAATGCAAGGCTGGAAGAAGGCTGGGTTAAACTGGGAACACAAGGCAGGAAGAAGGCTGAGATACACTTGGAACACAAAGCTGGAAGAAGGCTGAGATACACTGGGAGCACAAGGCTGGAAGTTGTCTAGAATACACTGGGAACACAAGGCTGGAAGTTGTATAGGATACACTGGGAACACAAGGCTGGAAGAACACTGGGATACACTGGGAACACAAGGCTAGAAGAAGACTGGGATACACTGGGAACACAAGGCTGGAAGAAGGCTGAGATACACTGTGAACGCAAGGCTGGAAACAGGCTGGGATACACTGGGAACACAAAGCTGGAAGAAGGCTGGGATACACTGGGATCAGAAGGCTGGAAGAAGGCTGGGATACACTTGAAACACAAAGCTGGAAGAAGGCTGGGATACACTGGGAACACAAGGTTAGAAGTAGTCTATGATACACTGGGAACACAAGGCTGGAAGTAGTCTAGGATACACTGGGAACACAAGGCTGTCAGAAGGCTGGGATACACTGGGAACACAAGGCTGGAAGAAGGCTGAAATACACTGGGAGCACAAGGCTGAAAGTAGTCTATGATACACTGGGAACACAAGGCTGGGATTATACTGGGAACACACGGCTGGAAGTAGTCTAGGATACACTGGGAACACAAGTCTGTAAGAAGGCTGGGATACACTGGGAACACAAGGCTGGAAGAAGGCTGGGTTACACTGGGAATGCAATGCTGGAAGAAGGCTGGGATACCCTGGGAACACAAGGCTGGCTGAAGGCTGGGATACACTGGGAACACAAGGCTGGAAGAAGGCTGTGATACAATGGGAATACAAGGCTGGAAGAAGGCTGGGATACAATGGGAATACAAGGCTGGAAGAAGGCTGAGATACACTGGGAACACAAGGCTGGAAGTAGTCTAGGACACACTGGGAACACAAGGCTGAAATACACTGTGAACACAAAGCTGGAAGAAGGCTGGGATACACTGGGAACACAAGACTGGAATCAGGCTGGGATACACTGGGAACTGGGAACCCAAGCTGGAAGAAGGCTGAGATACACTGGGAACACAAGGCTGGAAGTAGTCTAGAACACACTGGGGACACAAGGCTGGAAGTAGTCTAGTACACACTGGGAACACAAGGCTGGAATAAGGCTGGGACACACTGGGAACACAAAGCTGGAAGAAGGCTGGGATACACTGGGAACACAAAGCTGGAAGAAGGCTGGGATACACTAGGAACTGCTTAGGCTCTGAGGAAAGAGGTGCGCCCCGGAAACGTGTCAGCCATTCAGCTACTTTCAGGTACCATCCGACCCACCGGTCACCGTATCCTGGTTGCAGCTGTCACGGGACTTTGAGTGATTGACAGAAATGCCTATATGAAAAGTTTGTTTGTGAGTAGGACCATTTTTGTCTTTTATCAGTTTTAATAAAGTTTTTATCTGGTAATGCACTAGGTCGGTGCGCCCTCTTTTCTTTTTTCTTATTTTTCAGTTTTATGAACACCCATTGTTCTGAGGAGGGCTGCAAGATTCTAGTTTGTACCTTTTTATATAAAAAAGAATGGTCCACACTATCCGCACGCAGTGAAACACCGGAGCGCAGGAGATTTGTGTTTTTTTATACACTAGGAACACAAGGCTGTAAGAAGGCTGGGATACACTGGGAACACAAGGCTGGAAGTAGTCTAGCATACACTGGGAACACAAAGCTGGAAGAAGGCTGGGTTACAAAGGGAATGCAAGGCTGGAAGAAGGCTGGGTTAAACTGGGAACACAAGGCAGGAAGAAGGCTAGGAAACACTTGGAACACAAAGCTGGAAGAAGGCTGAGAAACACTGGGAGCACAAGGCTGGAAGTTGTCTAGGATACACTGGGAACACAAGGCTGGAAGTTGTCTAGGATACACTGGGAACACAAGGCTGGAAGAAGACTGGGATACACTGGGAACACAAGGCTGGAAGAAGACTGGGATACACTGGGAACACAAGGCTGGAAGAAGGCTGAGATACACTGTTAACGCAAGGCTGGAAACAGGCTGGGATACACTGGGAACACAAGGCTGGAAACAGGCTGGGACACACTGGGAACACAAGGCTGGAAACAGGCTGGGACACACTGGGAACACAAGGCTGGAAACATGCTGGGACACACTGGGAACACAAGGCTGGAAACAGGCTGGGACACACTGGGAACACAAGGCTGGAAACAGGCTGGGACACACTGGGAACACAAAGCTGGAAGAAGGCTGGGATACACTGGGAACAGAAGGCTGGAAGAAGGCTGGGATACACTTGGAAGACAAAGCTGGAAGAAGGCTGGGACACAGTGGAAACAGAAGGCTGGGACACGCTAGGAAACACAAGGCTGGAAGCAGACCGGGACACACTGGAAACAGAAGACTGAAAGCAGGCTGGGACACACTAGGAAACACAAGGCTGGAAGCAGGTTGGGACAACCTGAGAATACAAGGCTGGAAGCAGACTGGGACACGCTAGGAAACACAAGACTGGAAGCAGGCTGGGACACACTGGGATTGCAAGGCTGGAAGCAGACCGGGACACACTGGAAACAGAAAACTGGAAGCAGGCTGGGACACACTAGGAAACACAAGGCTGGAAGCAGGCTGGGACAACCTGAGAACACAAGGCTGGAAGCAGGCTGGGACACACTGGGAACACAAGGCTGAAAGAAGGCTGAGATACACTGAGAACACAAGACTGGAAGTAGTCTAGGATACACTGGGAACACAAGGCTGGGATACACTGGTAACACAAAGCTGTAAGAAGGCTGGGATACACTGGGAACACAAAGCTGGAAGAAGGTTGGGATACACTGGGAACACAAAGCTGGAAGAAGGCTGGGATACACTGGGAACAGAAGGCTGGAAGAAGGCTGGGATACACTGGGAACAGAAGGCTGGAGGAAGGCTGGGATACACTTGGAACACAAAGCTGGAAGAAGGCTGAGATACACTGGGAACACAAGGTTAGAAGTAGTCTAGAATACACTGGGAACACAAGGCTGGAAGTAGTCTAGGATACACTGGGAACACAAGGCTGTCAGAATGCTGGGATACACTGGGAACACAAGGCTGGAAGAAGGCTGAGATACACTGGGAACACAAGGCTGAAAGAAGTCTATGATACACTGGGAACACAAGGCTGGAAGAAGGCTGGGATTACACTGGGAACACACGGCTGGAAGTAGTCTAGGATACACTGGGAACACAAGGCTGCAAGAAGGCTGGGATACACTGGGAACATGAGGCTGGGAGAAGGCTGGGTTACACTGGGAATGCACGGCTGGAAGAAGGCTGGGATACACTGGGAACACAAGGCTGGCTGAAGGCTGGGATACACTGGGAACACAAGGCTGGAAGATGTTTGGGATACAATGGGAATACAAGGCTGGAAAAAGGCTGGGATTACACTGGGAACACAAGGCTGGAAGTAGTCTAGGATACACTGGGAACACAAAGCTGGAAGAAGGCTGGGTTACACTGGGAATGCAAGGCTGGAAGATGGCTGGGATACACTGGGAACACAAGGCAGGAAGAAGGCTGGGATACACTTCGAACACAAAGCTGGAAGAAGGCTGAGATACACTGGGAGCACAAGGCTGGAACTTGTCTAGTATACACTGGGAACACAAGGCTGAAAGTTGTCTAGGATACACTGGGAACACAAGGCTGGGAGAAGACTGGGATACACTGGGAACACAAGGCTGGATGAAGACTGGGATACACTGGGAATACAAGGCTGGAAGAAGGCTGGGATACACTGTGAACACAAGGCTGGAAGAAGGCTGGGATACACAGGGAATACAAGGCTGGAAGCAGTCTGGGACAAAGAAAAACACAGGGGTTCCAGTTGCTTGCATGTGGACATATTGCTTGAACAATAAACAACCTACACACTAGCCCTTTTAGGAAGTGATTGCCCAGCAACTAGGAACCACTGAACTTCTGTGTAACACTGATAAACTGGGCAATCACTAGAGTAAATCTATGTTTACACAGATCCACGCAAGCGATTAACCAGAAACTACAAACCACTGATCTTCCGGTGTAACACTGATAAATTTGGCAATCACTCACATGGATCTTGGTGAATTAGGATCTGCAATACTGATTGCCCAGCAACTAAGAATCACTGAACTTCTGTGTAAAGCCTCGCACAAAAGGAAGGCAGGATATATGGACAGCCGCACACCAAAAACCATTGAGGTTGCCTTTAATAGTCACAGCAAAAACAAAGGGGTACAGCCGACGCGTTTCACACTAGAGTCTAGTGCTTAGTCATGGCACGGTCGGACTTCCATCGGACTTTTCCTTGGTTTTTTGTCCGAACGAAGTTGGTTGGGAACACCCATAGCATACACACACTCTGACTTTTCTGCAAACTTTCTTAAAACTTCTTACAACATCACGTGGTTTTTCTGCTCATTTCTGCTCTTTACTGCCACCCTTTGGTCAACTTCTGCTATTGTTGGTTGATTTTAACATTAGTTGTTTTGTCCATCAGACTAAAGTCCGATGGTTTTCTGTACACACGGTCGGACTTTGCTCCATCGGACCTTTGTTGGGCAAAAGTTTGTCTGTTTGCAGATCCAACTTTTGTCCGATGAAATCCAAAACCAAACGAAAAAATTTTGTCCGATGGAGCGTACACACGGTCGGATTGTTGGTCCAACTTGCTCAAAACGAAGTTTATTGGGCAAAAGTCCGACCGTGTGTACGGGGCTTATCACTGATAAACTGATGAAACGGTATATCAGCCACAAAGGGTGTCTTTTTGGTGTAATAAATACATTTGTAATCACTACCCAAGCTATGATGACTCCGCACTAGACATGTGCAATTCGTTTCGTTCCGAATTCGTTTTTTAACGAATTTCGACAAATTCGTTAATTCGGAAATATCCAAATTAACGAAAACTCATTTAACGAATTTTAACGAATATTCGTAAATTCAAATTTACGAATGTACGAATTTACGAATATACGAATTTACCAATGCACGAATTTACGAATGTACAACTATCCGGAAATTCGTACATTTGAATTTACACGAATTTCCGAATATTCGTACATTCGTAAATTTGTACATTCGTACAATCGTAAATTAGTAAATTCGGAAATCTGAAATAATAATTAACTAATAACTTAACTATTACTAACTATTCAATTATAGGTATTGTAATTTCCTTTCAAATTTGGCTGTTAGTGAACTTAACGAAGTTACGAATTGTTTTCCGACATAATGAATGCCGTATCTAAACGAATGGAACATAATGAATTAATAATAATAATAAATAACAATAATAATAATAAAAACGTTTTATTATTATTATTATTAATTTGTTCCGTTCCATTTGTTTAGATGCGGCATTTGTTATTTCAGGTTATGCGTAACTTCAGATAAATTTGTATTCGTTACGTTCGCTAACAGCCAAATTTGAAAGGAAATTACAACTATAATTTAATAGTTATTTTTTCAGATTTTCAAATTTTCGGGTTTTCGAAAATATCGAATTTCCAAATTTCCGAAATTACGAATGTATAAATTTACGAATGTATAAATTTACGAATGTACGAATTTACGAATGTATAAATTTACGAATGTACAAATTTACGAATGTACAAATTTACGAATGTATAAATTTACGAATGTACAAATTTACGAATTTACGAATTGCGATCATAACGAATGACCCGAAAAACGAAAAAACGAATTTTTTGGCAGTGCACATGTCTACTCCGCACCCTCTATGACCAACCCTGAAACCACGGACGCCTCTGCCACACAAGTGCTTGATGTTTTGTTTTTTACACTTTTTAAGCTCTCTATACATCCTGATGTCCCTTATGAGGACAAAAGATTGGATTCCCAAGGCATTGAAAGGGACCTCTGCACATCGTGTTTGGAGTCAGACATTTTCTTCACAAGCATGCCCGGAAGGTTGTGTCAACCATTGCATGTGGTAACTCGCAACTTCACCACAAACTACAAACAGGCCCTTGATTATGATGGGTGTGTACACCTGCAAAGTCAGTCAGCTGGTTTCTGGTGTGACCTGGACGAGGGGGTAGAGGCTTCTTCCCATCCAAAGCTCTTTGAAGTCTCTGGACTCCAGACCCACATCTGAGAATGACAAAACCCAGAGAAAAACAAAAGCTTTGTTTTCTCTCCTCTGAATTGAACCTCTGAAGCCCATCACTCTGAATTTTTGAGAAACCTGTGTTGTTCTCTCTATCTCTCTTTCATTTTATGTGATAGACCAACACAAAGTGAAGTGGAAGGAAAATGATAAATGGTTTTCCAAATTTCTTACAAATAAATATGTGAAAAGTGTGGGGGGCATTTGTATGGTGCCCCTCAGAGTCAATACTTTGTAGAACCACCTTTCGCTGCAACTGCAGCTTGCAAGTCTTTTTGCACATCTAGAGAGGGACATTTTTGCCCATTCTTCTTTGCAAAATAGCTCAAGCTCTTTCAGGTTTGATGAAGAACAGCAATTTTCAAGTCTTGCCACAGATTCTCAATTGGATTTGGGTCTGGACTGGGCCATTCTAACACATGAATATGCTTTGATCTAAACCATTCCATTGTAGCTCTGGCTGTATGTTTCGGGTCGTTGTCCTGCTGGAAGGTGAACCTCCGCCCCAGTCTCAGGTCTTTGGCTCCATCCATCTTCCCATTAACTCTGACCAGCTTCCCTGTCCCTGCTGAAGAAAATCATCCCCACAACATGATGCTGCCACCACCATGATTCACGGTGGGGATGGTGTGTTCAGGGTGACGTGCAGTGTAAGTTTTCCGCCACACATAGCGTTTTGCTTTTAGGCCAAAAAGTTCAATTTTGGTTTCATCTGACCAGAGCACCTTCTTCCACATGTTTTCTGTGTCCCCCACATGGCTTCTCTCAAACTGCAAACAGGACTTCTTATGGCTTTTTTTCAACAATGACTTTCTTCTTGCCACTCTTCCATAAAGGACAGATTTGTGGAGAGTACGACTAATGCCCCGTACACACGAGCAGAATTTCCGCCAGCAAAAGTCTGATGTGAGTTTTTCATCGGAAATTCCGACCGTGTGTATGCTCCATCAGACTTTTGCTGTCGGAATTCCTGTCAGCAAAAGTTTGAGAGCAGGTTCTCAATTTTTCTGATGGAAAAAAATTTGATCCGAAAATCCGTTCGTCTGCATGCAATTCCGACGGGAAAAAAAAAACATGCATGCTCGGAAACAATTCAACGCATGCTCGGAAGCATTGAACTTCTTTTTCTCGCCTTGTCGTAGTGTTGTATGTCACCGCGTTCTTAACGCTCGAAAGTTCAGAGAGCTTTTGTGTGACCGTGTGTATGTAAGCCAAGCTTGAGCGGAATTCCGTCGGAAAAACCATCCATCTTTTTTCCGACGGAAATTCCGCTCATGTGTACAGGGCATAATAGTTGTCCTGTGGACAGATTCTCCCACCTGAGATGTGGATATATATATATATATACGTATACACGCTCTACGCTCTACTACAGAACACCCCCCCCCTATTTACTGTCATATTTCAGAGGTGTTCTGAAGACCAGATACAGCACAAACAGAAAGTACATGTAGCGATACCTCCAACTAAGAAGGCCGCAGATTTAGTTGGGCCCTGAAGACAGCTCCGCCAACCCCCGGCAATATGCTCAACCCCCTACTGGCACAGCTAGTAAGGGGAGATAGGACCGCGTGACCGCAACTCTAGGTGATGCAGTCCTATGGCAAACACACACAGTGATATACTTTAAAACTTCTATTAAAGTAAGTGAAACTGACACCAATGTACTTGACCTAGATATTTTACTGAGGCTAATGGGCAAGTAATAAACAACAGTATAACAAGTTGCAGATCCCTGCAATAAAAAGTAATAAAAAGTAATAAAAAGTAATAAAGATAAACAGGCCTTGTGCACACAGCAGTTCAGCACAGAGATCCTCTTGCTAGGAGAGGGGGTGTCCAAAGAGACCGAACAAACTCCACCTCCCCTTTATAAAGTCTGCTCCAGCAGTCTCTGTTCCGGAGCAATGTACCCTGGGTGCTGCAAGATGTACTGGGAGATGTAGTCTCTCTCTCTCCTCTGCTTTCACTTCCAGTAATGTCTCTTTACTTCCTCCCGACTCACCTCTCACCTGGAACTTCTTGTCTCTCTGTCTTAAAGGGGAATACCCCGCTACACACTCCCCCCACTTCGAATCTTTGGTCCCCAAAGACATTTTTAGATCTACAAAACATTTTAGATTCAATGCGGTTGCATAGGATTGACAGAGGAGCCTCCCACCAATCATCATAGGATGGGGAGCTGTCCTGTCTACAGGTCGCTTCAGTGGGGGCGACCTGTCTAACTGTGCCAGAGAGTGAGCTGGGGTTGCCCTCCACTAAATGGACAGTGGAAGGATCCAGATTCTCAGCATTCCTTCTAGCAGTAACTACAGAGTCTTCCGAACTGTTCCCCATTTGTGGGTAGGTCAGCTTCTTAGGAGGCCGGATGACTCTTCGAGCCCTTTGCTCTCTTGGGATTTCTGGCTCTGGCGCCTCAGGCTCCTCTTCCTCTGAACAACCATCCTGGGCATCTTCCCAGTATTCTGCTGAAGGACTAGAAGGGATGAACTCTGTGGCTTCTGGGTTCAGTGTTCCATCTTGAGTGTCTTCAGTGGCTGGAAGATCAATATTAGAAGTTTCTGGAGTTGGGGAAGGCCACAGCCAATCAAGTTCTCCTTCTTCATTTTCACTAAGTTGAGAGGCCTCTCCCTCTTCAGCTCGGGAGGTCTGCGACCGAGTGTTCGGCCTAGGAGTATCCAGGATAGAGGCCGGTTCAGGGGAGTCTCCCGCAGGAGGTATTCTAACTGCCTCAGCAAGTGGGAGCAGGTGATTCTGATGCCACGTCTTCAGTGGGCCTACCTTTCCTTCTGGTTTCAACTTATAGACAGGTAGGCCCGGCAACTTCCTACAGATGACATAAGGTTCAGATCTCCATCTATCTGCAAGTTTGTGCTTCCCAGGGATCCCCAGGTTGCGTAACAGCACTCGATCCCCAGGCTGTAGGTCTTGCACCCGGACCTTCAAGTCAAAGTTTCTCTTATTTCTAGCCCCCCTTTGGTCGGAAGCTGCTTGAGCTTGCTCATAAGCTACTTTCAGGCTTTGTCTGAGCCTGTCCACGTACCCTTTGTGGGATGTGACTGAGGAATGGTCCAGAGAGGTGCCAAAGGCCAGGTCCACAGGTAGTCTCGCCTCTCTCCCAAACATGAGTCGATATGGGGAGTAGCCTGTAGCATCACTGATGGTGCAGTTGTAAGCATGTACTGTGGCTGCTATGTGTTTGCTCCAATGTTGCTTTTTCTCACTTTCCAGAGTCCCCAACATGTTGAGCAAGGTTCGGTTGAACGGTTTCCGGCTGAGCATCTCCCTGTGGATGGTAAGGTGTAGTTCGAGTCTTTTTGATTCCCAAAGAATCCAGGAGCTTCCGGATCAGTTTACTCTCGAAGTCCCTCCCTTGATCTGAATGGAGTCGCTGTGGCAGCCCATAATGGACAAAGTACTTCTCCATAAGTACCTTGGCTACGGTGGAGGCCTTCTGGTCTTTGGTCGGGAAAGCCTGGGCATACCGGGTGAAATGGTCGGTTATCACCAGAACATTTCCTAGTCCACTCAGGTCGGGTTCGAGGCAGAGAAAATCAATGCATACCAGATCCATTGGGCCTTGACTTTGTAGATGGCCCATTGGGGCAGCTTGATGGGGCAAAGTCTTCCTCTGGATGCATCGGGCACATGAGTGGCAGTACTCCTCTACCTCTGCCCTCATGCAGGGCCAATAGAACCGACTTCTGACAAGTTGAAAGGTCCTTTCAGCCCCTAGGTGGCCATGATTGTCATGCAGGGCAATCAGAACAGTCTCCCGATGTTTCTCTGGGAGGAACAGCTGCCACTTATCTTCTGAGTCATCAGAGGGGCCCCTTCGGTAGACCACTCCCTGATGTAACTGCAACCTATCCCACTCCTTCCTCAGCAGGCGAGCTTGTTTTGAAGGTTGACGCATGAGTCTGTTTGGATCCTGATTCTCCAAGGCCTCCAGGACCAATCTCCCCATGGGGTCTTTCAATTGGTCACACCTCAATTCCTTCTTGGACAGTCTTGGTAGGTTGTCCTCTTCCAATTGAGCTACTCCACAGTAGTGTTTGGGGACTCCCACCGTGGTAACTCCTATTTCCTCTGCTCTGGAGCCTCCTCGGGCTTGGAATTCAGCTCCTTGACAAAGGGCCCGCACCCCGTCCGGTGCCACTTGGGTCCAATCTTCTATTTCAATGGTGGGGGGATGAGATCTCCTGGACAGAGCGTCTGCGTCTCGATTCCCAGCCCCTGGCCTATACTTTAGGCTGAAACTGAATCCAGACAGTGCGGCCAGCCACCTGTGTCCAGTGGCGTCCAGCTTGGCCGTGGTGAAAAGGTAGGTAAGGGGGTTGTTGTCGGTCTTCACAGTGAACTCCGCCCCATATAGGTAGTCTTTGAGTTTGTCTACTACCGCCCACTTAAGGGCCAGGAACTCCAGCTTGTGGGTGGGGTAGTTCTTCTCCGAGGGGTTCAGGCTCCTACTCACGTAGGCAACAGGCCGCAGTTGCCCTTCGTGTTCTTGGTAAAGTACTCCTCCCAGACCGTCATGACTAGCATCCACGTGCAGTTCATAGGGTTTGGTTGGGTCTGCGTAGGCCAAGACCGGGGCAGTGGTTAGGCTCTCCTTTAATGCCTGGAAGGCCTCTTCACACTTCTGGTTCCACTGATCTCTGACTGACTCTCCCGGCTTCCTGGGCCCTGAGTCGTCCTCTTCCCCCTCGGTCTTGAGTAGTTCATTCAATGGTCTAGCAATTCGGGCGAATCCTTCCACAAACCTCCTGTAATAGGAGCAGAACCCCAAGAAGGATCTGAGTTCTGTTACTGTGGTGGGTCGTGGCCAGGAGGTAACTGCCTCCAATTTCTCAGGGTCTGTGGCCACCCCCTCTTCAGACACTATGTGCCCCAGATAGTTCACAGAAGACTGGTAGAACCGACACTTCTCAGGCGAAAGCTTGAGTCCTTCCTCACTTAGTCTTCTCAACACTTTTTCCAGCCTCTCTTCGTGTTCTTCCAAGGTTCTCCCAAAGACAATGACATCGTCCAGGTATACAAGGACTTCAATAAGGTTCATGTCTCCTACAGTCTTCTCCATGAGACGTTGGAAAGTAGCTGGGGCTCCAGACAGACCTTGGGGCATCCGATTGAATTCAAAGAACCCCACTGGGGTTATGAAAGCTGTCTTCTCCTTGTCTTCCGGATGCATAGGGATCTGATAGTACCCGCTCTTGAGGTCCATAACGCTGAACCATTTGGCTCCAGACAAGCTCTGTAGGGCATCCTCTATCCTCGGAGTGGTGTATTGGTTGGGGATGGTTTTCCTGTTGAGAGTCCTGTAGTCTATACAGAGCCTCAATGACCCATTCTTCTTTCTGACCACCACTATGGGAGAGGCATAGGGGCTCCTGGACTCCCGTATCACACCAGTCCTCTTGAGTTCTGCAAGTTGTTCCCTTAGATCCTCCAGATCTGCTAGGGGGACCTGCCTGACTCTCTCTCGGAAGGGCTTGTCTTCCTGGAGGCGGATCCGATGGGTGGCACTCCTTGCACACCCCACATCGAACTCATCTCTGGAGAATATCTTCTCCCATCTAGTCAACTGGGCCTTGGCTCTCTCTTTCCAAACCCTGGATAGATTCAAATTCTCCATGGACAGCTTCTCCCAAAGATCTCCTCTTTCACCCGTCCCCTTTACTTCTGACAGGGTAACCGGGGCAGCAGGGCTCACCTGGCCCAGCAACATTCTGGCAGGGATTTCCATGGGGCCTCTGGTAGTGTTTCTAACACTCACTGGAACTCTACAATGGGCCTTCTTCAGAACCTTCAGCGGAATCACTTCTGGTATCACTTCCAGACCTGAGGACTCTCCTTTTGGGTCGGACTCCAGCACGACAAAGGGTCCAGGCTGCTCCCAAGTAAGCTTCACAGTGGCTCTGAGACAGGTTACTTCGCCAGGCTGCAACACTACCCCTCCTCTTCCAAGTCTCCACACCTTCCATATCCCCTCCACCGGGGTCTTCTGCTCTAGGACCAGCCTTTGGTAAGCCGTCCTCAGCATGGGATGGATCTTGGTGGCTGCTTGCCCCTTCTCTTCCACTAAAGGGGTCAGGAGTCTTCGGACCAGGTCCGTGTTTGTCCCTATTATAAGGGAGCTCTTGTTGGCTCCTGGCGGCCGAGGGCACACAACTGCCAGGGTGTCAAACACTTCGGCCTTCCCAGCCACAGATGGGTCAAAGGTCATCCGGATGGGCAGATAGCCATCATAGGGGAAGCTCTGGGTTCCAATTCCCCATATTTCCAGCTCCTCTATGTTCTGGATGGGCAGATGACTCAAGTGCTTATCGTAGAAATCCCGGTATAGTAGGGTCACTTGTGCCCCAGTATCCAAGATGGCTCTGGTGTAGACTCCCTCCACTTGAATGGGCACTACAGGAGATGGGCCTACCAGCTTCTCCGGATATGGCCTGGCAGGAGTCGCCTTCTTCTGGTCCTTTCCCTTCGGACTCTCTCTCGTCCATCTCCCTTTTGACTTTAGTCTTTCTTGGGCCTGGTATGCATCGATTTCCCTCCTTTTAATGGGCGTACAGACCTGCTGAGGGATATTATAGTTTTTCTTAAGTGTGCATTCCCTTTGGGGAATGCTGTGCCTTTTCTGAGGGGTCTGGCCCTCTCTCTTTGGGGTGTACCCCTGCTGAGGGATACTATAGTTCCTCTGAGGAGTTTTGTCTTTTCTCTTCCTTAGCTTCTCATTCTGTTTGGAACTCACTGAAAATGATGGGCACCCGGTCGGCTCCTTCACCGGGGCCCGCTGAAGTTTCCCGCCAGCTGTTTGGACTTTTCCTCAACTACCAGGCTTGGGCATACTCGCCTGAGATGTCCTTTTCCTCCACATTTGAAGCAGGCTCTCTGTATTGGTTTCATAGAGCGGTTAGTGGTAGGGGTCTTTGGTGCCATGAGTGGTGAGACCTCTTCTGTCTGGGGTTTCACCAGACGAGTCATCAACATCGTCATCATCTCTAGTATTTCTTTCTGGGTCTGGAACAGCTCCTCCAGTCCAGTCTGACTTGTGGGGAAGTGGTGAATAGGTGAAGACCATGATCCCTGTTCAGTGCTTGCTGCCAGTACACTAAGCTCCCGAGTGTCTGAAGGGACATCTATCTGTTGTACTTTGGCACTTGTGGTGCTAGGAGATTGAAGTTTCCTCTGTTTTTGGTCCTTCTCAATCTCCATCTTATCTGCTTCATTCATTTTCTCAATGAGGACCTCATCCGGAGTTGAGGGATCTTCCAAATGCTGCTTCAGCTGTAGCTTGATGTAGTCACTCCTCAATCCCGTAGTCACAGATCTCAGGAATCTCTTTTGGACTAGCTCGACTCCAAAATGCTCCCCATTTCCTTCATCCTTGGATGTGAACAACAGGCGGTCCTTGAGCTCAATGGCCCGGAATAGGAAGTTCTGAGGAGTCTCTCCACTCTCCTGGGTCATATTTATCAGTCGATGAAATAACTCAGCAGCATCTTCCTCCTCATAGTAGCTTTTCAGTATCCTCTTTAGCTGGTTCAGGGTCAATCCACCCTTCCTCTCTAACATGCCCCTGACACTTGAACCTGGGCTGATGGCATGGATTACAGCCTCTCTAATTTCAGATTCCTGATATCTTTTCTGTAACCCCAACTCTATTTGGTGTAGGAGGTTGGTGTAGGACAGTTTGTCCTTCTGCCCTCTTTCTCCTATCTGGCCATCAATGCGGAAATCCTTCCGGATGGTTACTTCCTGCAGGCGACCCTGAGCTTGTTTCTTCGGTACCTTCCCAGGTTTGGGCTTTATCTGACCATCTTTCTGGTCCTTAGGAGCGACACGTAACTCCTTAATGCGTTCAGCTATCATACTGGAAGTCTCCTGAAACCTCTCTTGTATGTCACGGTACTGTCGTTTCAGATCAATCAGCTGTTGCTCTGCCTGCGATTTAACAGCAGCCCTTGCTATGTTGTCCAAGGGTTCTAACTGCTTCTGACTGGGATGTGTCAGGTGGAACTCAGTCTTTTCGGACAATTTTATACTGGCACCGTGGAAGTTTTCAGGGACATCCTGTCCCCACTCTATCAGTGCATAGGTGCAGTTGGTCCTTGAGTCTGGTCTCATTGCGACCACGTAAGCCTTTCTATCCGGGGAAAATATTTGTACCACCTCTTTAATTTGTTTCTCTCTCCAGTCACTCCCTGGAAGTTCAATGGCCACGCTCGCTTCTGAGCGTGTCCCTTCTGCTTCACACCATTGGACTACTTTGATGGGGTCCATGCCGGCACTTCTGGCGTTCACCTGCTGTCTCAGGATCCCGGACGAGAACCCCCACGTGTAGCGATACCTCCAACTAAGAAGGCCACAGATTTAGTTGGGCCCTGAAGACAGCTCCGCCAACCCCCGGCAATATGCTCAACCCCCTACTGGCACAGCTAGTAAGGGGAGATAGGACCGCGTGACCGCAACTCTAGGTGACGCAGTCCTATGGCAAACACACACAGTGATATACTTTAAAACTTCTATTAAAGTAAGTGAAACTGACACCAATGTACTTGACCCAGATATTTTACTGAGGCTAATGGGCAAGTAATAAACAACAGTATAACAAGTTGCAGATCCCTGCAATAAAAAGTAATAAAGATAAACAGAGTAATCAGAATAATTAAGTATTGCTATGCAACTCTAGCGCTGCCCTTTTACAGCTACTTCCCCTCATGGGTAGACTAACACCCAGCAATGTCTACCTATGCAGTCAGGCCTGACTGATCTAAATGGAAGTTCAGTGAAACAATATTCGCTAGCAATCTCTCGGTGGTGCACTTGAAGAACAACTTTGTAATCCCAACGAATAGTAAAGATAAAGTATCTGTCTTTAAACAGCTCTCACCACCCGGACAAGTCCAAGTCCGTTTCCTCCATCGATTCGTCTAGGAACAGGAATCCACCGACATCCAAGTCTTCAATCCTTCTGGTGTACTGCAGCAAGGATGAGAAGATGTCTCTAAGGTTCTGCTAGGCTGGCAGAGGGCTCTTTGGAAAGGAGCACAAGGCCCAGGCTTCAGGCCTTGTGCACACAGCAGTTCAGCACAGAGATCCTCTTGCTAGGAGAGTGGGTGTCCAAAGAGACCGAACAAACTCCACCTCCCCTTTATAAAGTCTGCCCCAGCAGTCTCTGTTCCGGAGCAATGTACCCTGGGTGCTGCAAGATGTACTGGGAGATGTAGTCTCTCTCCTCTGCTTTTACTTCCAGTAATGTCTCTTTACTTCCTCCCGACTCACCTCTCACCTGGAACTTCTTGTCTCTCTGTCTTAAAGGGGAATACCCCGCTACATACAAGATAGCAGATATCAGCTGACAAGATTTTTGGCAGAATCCACTAGAATTATTTTGCCCCAATTAAACAGATATCACAAGACACTTTCAATTATAGGATGAAAGGAAATCCTGGACTGCCGCACTCTGTTCAATGACGTCTTTATTGAATAAAATCAATCAAAAATGATCCAAAATGATCTAATATGGTACAGTCACCATGAAAAGTGAACAACATGATAAAAGGTCTAACGCGCTTCACATTGTAAGATGCTTATGAATAAGCATCTCACTATGTGAAACGCGTTAGCCACCTTTATCCTGTTGTTCACTTCTTATTGTGACTGTACCATTTTGGATAATTTTGGATACCGTATTTATCGGCGTATAACACGCACCCCAAGTTTAGGAGGGAATTTTAAGGAAAAAAACTTTTAGGAGGGAAGTTCAAGGAAAAAAACTTAAATGCAGCCTTGTCCATCATTGCAGCCTTGCCCAGTGTCCATCTGCAGCCTTGCCCAGTGCCTTTGCAGCCTTGCCCAGTGTCCATCTGCAGCCTTGCCCAGTGCCTTTGCAGCCTTGCCCAGTGCCTTTGCAGCCTTGCCCAGTGTCCATCTGCAGCCTTGCCCAGTGTCCATCTGCAGCCTTGCCCAGTGCCTTTGCAGCCTTGCCCAGTGTCCATCTGCAGCCTTGCCCAGTGTCCATCTGCAGACTTGCCCAGTGCCTTTGCAGCCTTGCCCAGTGTCCATCTGCAGCCTTGCCCAGTGTCCATCTGCAGCCTTGCCCAGTGCCTTTGCAGCCTTGCCCAGTGCCTTTGCAGCCTTGCCAGTCTCTACTATTTTTAAAATTGGCGCCGATTTCCATGTGGAGAGGAGCGAGCGGAGCCGAGTGTACTTTGGCTAGACTCGGCTCCTCTCGCAGTCCCGCCCATCTCCACTGATTGCGCCGCTGACATACAGAAAGCCGAGTGTACTTCGGCTAGACTCGGCTCTGCTCACAGTCAGGGGCGGGACTGCGAGAGGAGCCGAGACTAACCGAAGTACACTCGGCTTTCTGTATGTCAGCGGCACAATCAGTGGAGGTGGGCGGGACTGCGAGAGGAGCCGAGTAAAGCCGAGTGTACTTCGGCTTTCTGTATCTCGGCTCCTCTCGCTCCTTTCAGCGGGGGATCGGCGTATAACACGCACCCACGATTTCCCCCTGATTTTAAGGGGAAAAAGTGCGTGTTATACGCCGATAAATACGGTAATTTTTGATTGATTTTATTCAATAAAGACGTAATTGAACAGAGTGCGGCAGTCCAGGATTTCCTTTCATCCTATGCACCTGTGCAGAGCCAGCACCTGTCGGTTTCAGTAGGGCGGGAGCAATCCGAGGGATCAGCAGCTTTCAGAGCGGTATCATTTCTCGACACTTTAAATTATGTATTTAACTGACCAAAAGGGTGTCAATAAGAGGGGCTCATTGATTACACCCCCTTTGATGTTATTATGTTAGAATTCCTGCCTCCCCCAATAATCATGAATTATCTATGACCTATCTGGCTCCATCTCCAGATTTTCAGCTCCCTTCATTGCAGATAAACAGGACTTTGCAAGTTTTATGATCTGCGTCTTCAATATCTGTTGTTGTTATCTTTATAATCTTCTTAGAAGGTGTCACCCCCTTATTATATTTTTAGTTTTAGGAACTTAAAAATGCTGCAATAAAGAGGAAGTGTGCGGAGTTCTGTAAAATTCTGTATATTATTACTGCAGACTAAAGTGTGCCTACTAATGGACAGGATATTTATTCTCAGTGGTTTATGGACTCTGATTGGTTTTTAATACATTGGCGTGCATTACTCCCCATTAAAAATAAAATGTAAAATTGACAAGAATCGTTTTTGTTTTTTAAGTGTGGACCATCATTTTATCTGGTGACTTTGGCGGGGAAGTGCAAGCTTCTCAGGGCGAGGAGTAGAGCAAAGCAACAAAAATAAAGAAAAAAAGCAAGGACTTCTACACACCCTAATGAGTTAACTACAAAAATATTTTATCAATAGAACATATACAATAAATTACCAGCACTTTACATAGATTCCCCCCCCCCCCCATATACCAATACAGAACTCCCTATAACAAAGGGGGTTCTATATAAAATATTTTCCTCCCAAACACAATTCCTCTAAAAGAACCAAACACACTGTGTACGGCAAAGGTGTACCCCTAGTGTACCTAAGGGGCAAGAAACACAATCGCCACAGTCAGAAAACCCGCCCTCCCCTATATAAACACCCGCCTAAATACCTATTAACCACTTCCCGCCCGGCCTACAGCAGAATGACGGCCGGGCGATGGTTGCGTTATCCTGACTGGACGTCATATGATGTCCAGCAGGATAACAGCTGCCGTGCGCCTGTGGGGGGGCGCGCATCGCGGCGATCGGTGGTGCGGTGTGTCAGTCTGACACACCACTACACCGATCTCGGTATAAAACACCTCCGACGGAAGCTCTTTACCACGTGATTAGTCCTGTCCAATCATGGCTGATCATGATGTAAACAGGAAGAGCGGTCGATCGGCTTTTCCTCACTCGCGTCTGACAGTCGCGAGTAGAGGAGAGCCGATTGGCGGCTCTCCTGACAGGGGGGGTCTGCGCTGATTGTTTATCAGCACAGTCCCCCCACGGATGCCCACACTGGACCACCAGGGAAGCCTTCAACATGTGGATGGCCAGGTAAATCCCCCATGGCCATCCACATATGCAAATACATGCCCAATCTATGCCAATAAGTGTCCACAAATGGGCACTGACTTGCACCATTATGGAAAAAATAAATTCAGTGATGCCCAGCAATGACACCTATTAGTGTCTATCAGTGCCACTCATCAGTGTCCATCAGTGCCATCTATCAGTGCCCATCCGTGCCCATCTGTGCCCACCTATCAGTGACCATCCGTGCCACCTATAAGTGCCACCCATAAGTACCCATCAGTGCCACCCATAAGTACCCATCAGTGCCGCCTATGAATGCCCATCAGTGCCACATACCAGTTCCACCTATCAGTGCCCATCAGTGCCGCCTATCAGTGCCCATCATCAGTGCCCATCAGTGCTACCTTATCGGTGCCCATCGGTGCCGCCTTATCAGTGTCCGTCAGTGCAGCCATATGAGTGCCCGTCACTGAAGAAGAAAACGTACTTATTTACCCAAAAAATTAACAGAAACAAATAAAAACTTTTTTTTTTTCTACATTTTGTCTTTTTTTATTTTTTGCGCAAAAAATTAAAATCGCAGAGGTGATCAAATAGCACCAAAAGAAATCTCTATTTGTGGGAACAAAATGAAAAAATAAATAGTTTGGATACAGTGTAGCATGACCGCGCAATTGTCATTCAAATTGCGACAGCGCTGAAAGCTGAAATTGGCCTGGGCAGGAAGGGGTATCAGTGCCCGGTATTGAAGTGGTTTTAACTGACTTTAAGCCAGCTACTACAGGGCCCCTGCAGTTCGTTCCTAAGACGGGTCAGTGTATGTCTATATAGACACAACTGACATATCTCTCACTATCCCGTAATGGAAAGATGCACTGTATTGTATCCACTCTCTAATACCTACAACAGTTTTCCCAGTCAGATGTCAGTCAGTCAGTGGGGCTGTAGTGCAAAGGAGTTAAAAGGGATCACATTGGGAACAATTCAAAGTATTTTGGATTCAGTGAAAACAAGGAAGAGTAGAGCAGACACTGATCATGGTGGAGAGAGGAGAGGTAAATGGTCATTAGACATGTGCACTGCCCAAAAATTTGTTAGTTTTTTTTTTCGTTTCATTCGTTTTTTGTTTTTTTTTCGTTTTTCGGGTCATTAGTTATGATCGCAATTCGTAAATTCGTAAGTTCGTACATTCGTAAATTTATACATTTGCAAATTCGTAAATTTATACATTCGTAAATTCGTACATTCGTAAATTTGGAAATTCGAAATTCGAAAATCCGAAAACCCGAAAATTTGAAAATCTGAAAAAATAACTAATAAATTATAGGTATTGTAATTTCCTTTCAAATTTGGCTGTTAGCGAACGTAACAAATACAAATTTAACCGAAGTTACGCATAACCTGAAATAACAAATGCCACATCTAAACAAATGGAACGTAACAAATTAATAATTAATAATAATAATAAAACGTTTTTATTATTATTATTATTGTTATTTATTATTATTATAAATTCATTACGTTCCATTCGTTTAGATACGGCATTCATTATTTCGGAAAACAATTTGTAACTTCGTTAAGTTCACTAACAGCCAAATTTGAAAGGAAATTACAATACCTATAATTTAATAGTTAGTAATAGTTAAGTTAATATTAGTTCATTATTATTTCAGATTTACGAATGTACGGATTTACAAATTTACGAATGTACGAATTTACGAACGTACAAATTTTCGGATATTCAAATTTACGAATATTCGTTAAAATTCGTTAAATGAGTTTTCATTAATTCGGATATTTCCGAATTAACGAATTTGTCGAAATTTGTTAAAAATTGAATTTCGGAACTAAACGAATTGCACATGTCTAATGGTCATAGAGCACTGAGGGAGAGTCTAACTACACCGGCCATAGCCGTATAGCCAACTCTAATAACCAGGGTGCCAGTGTCTCCATAATCGTCATCAAGTTGATGAAGACTCTTGGTGACCACATGGATGGCATTTCCACAGAATGATATGCCTTCTGTTATCATCCTAATGCTAGTTTTCTTCTTCTTCTTCTTCTTCTTCTTTTCCCTTCAAGAATAATTGTATTTTCCATTGTGTTGGTTCTTCCCTTTTTATGACTGAAATACGACGGCTTCAATCTAGTCATCTTTAACCACTTGCCGACTGCCTAACGCACATTTACGTTGGCACAATGGCACGGGCAGGCAAAGCAACGTACCTGTACGTTGCTTTGAAACTGCCGCCTAGCGCGCGCGCGCGTGCTCGCCGTAAGTTCTGTGACCGTACCCGCGGGACCCGCGGACTCGATGTGCGCCAGTGTCCCGCGATCGTGTCGTGGAGCTGCAGAACGGGGAGATGCCTGTGTAAACAAGGCATTTCCCTGTTCTTCCTAGTGACATGACACTGATCTACTGCTCCCTGTCATCGGGAGCAGTGATCAATGTTGTGTCATTGGTAGCCCAGCCCCCACACAGTTAGAATAACTCCCTAGGACACACTTAACCCCTTACTCGCCCCCTAGTGGTTAACCCCTTCCCTGCCAGTGTCATTTACACAGTAACTAGTGCATTTTTATAGCACTGATCGCTGTATAAATGACAATGGTCCCAAAATAGCATCAAAAGTGTCCGATGTGTCTGCCATAATGTCGCAGTCACGATAAAAATCGCAGATCGCCGCCATTACTAGTAAAAAAAAAAAATATTAATGAAAATGCCCTAAATCTATCCCCTATTTTGTAGACACTATAACTTTTGAGCAAACCAATCAATAAACGCTTATTGCGTTTTTTTTACCAAAAATATGTAGAAGAATACGTATCGGCCTAAACTGAGAAAGGAATTTGTTTTTTATATATTTTTTGAGGATATTTATTATAGCAAAAATTAAAAAATATTGCAATTTTTTTTCAAAATTTTGCTCTTTTTTTTGTTTATAGCGCAAAAAATAAAAACCGCAGAGTGAGTGAGAGCTGGTTCTCAATTTTTCTGACAACAAAAGTTCTTGTCGGAAATTCCGACCGTGTGTATCCAATTTCGATGCACAAAAATCCTACGCATGCTTGGATTCAATTAGACGCATGCTCGGAATCATTGAACTTAATTTTTCTCGGCTCGTCGTAGTGTTGTACGTCACCACGTTTTTGACGTTCAGAATTTCCAAGCAACATTTGTGTGACCGCAAGATGAGTTTGAGCCAACATCCGTCGGGAAAAAATCCACGTTTTTTTGTCGGAATGTCCGATCGTGTGTACGCGGCATAACAGTAAAGAACCTGTATGCCCATCAACTACGCCGCTCTGACATTGTTAACCCATATTGGACTCTACAATTAAGCCCAATGTGGGTGAACCATGTCAGCCCCTCGTGACCAATGGGCAGGAACTTGATGAGAAGCCTGTCACTTCACATCAGAGTTGAATACAGTGTGTGGCGGTATGCCATAGGGGTTCTTTACCATTATGCTGCGTACACACAACCATTTTTAATGACGAGAAAAATGGCCATGAAAAAATTGGAACATGCTCTAGTTTTTCACCTCGCCGTTTTTCTGGTCATGAAAAACGGTCGTGTGTGGGCTTTAACGACGTGAAAAAAATGCGCATGCTCAGAATCAAGTATGAGACGGGAGCGCTCGTTCTGGTAAAATTAGCGTTCATAATGGAGATAGCACATTCGTCACGCTGTAACGGACTAAAAAGCACAAGGCTGAAAAGCGCGAATCGTCTCTCAACAAACTTTACTAACATGAAGGGTGGCGCCATCCGAATGGAACTTCCCCTTTATAGTGCCGTTGTACGTGTTGTACGTCACCGCGCTTTACTCAAGCATTTTTTTCAACGATAGTGTGTAGGGAAGACAGGCTTGAGAAGAATCACGTCAAGAAAAACGCAGTTTTTTTCAATGACATTAAAAACGGTCGTGTGTACGCGGCATAAGAGCTGTAAAGATGTGGAGCTCCTTTCCACAGCTGGTAGTATCAGTGGGGAGTGTGTATAAGTTAAAAAAAAAAACTTTTAGATGTGTTTCTTAGCAAACACAATGTAGAGGAATATTGAAAATGGTATTGACACACAGACACAGTCAGATTGGACTGGATGGACTGGTGTCTTTTAGGGATGAGCTTCGTGTTCGAGTCGAACATACGTTCGACTCGAACATCGGCTGTTCGATCGTTCGACGAAGATCGAACGATTTGGGGCATTCGCGCCAAATTCGAGTGACACGAACGGCCCACAATGCACTACGCCATCGCAGTGTCATCCAGGTGCTGTGATTGGCCAAGCATGCACTGTGACCCCGCATGCTTGGCCAATCACAGCGCCGGCAGCGAGGAGAGCAATGATTGGCCACAGGCAGAATGCCTGTGGCCAATTATTGCTGAGGGTGTTTAGTACACGCCCCACACTATAAAAGGCCGCCAGCACGGCGGCCTAGTGTAGTGTGTTCCGGAGCAGGGAAAGAGAAGCATAGGCAGGGACAGTGACATTTTTTTTTCTTGCTTAACCTGGATTCCTTTAGTTTAGGGAAAGAGAAGGATAGGTAGGGAGAGTGTCAGTGTGTTTTACTGTGCGAATCCTTGTTTCTTGGGACAGGGAAGGACAGTGAGGGAAATTCTCCTTGTGCTATAGTGTGCTTTAAAAAAACATTTTTTCTAGGGACAGAAAACTATAGGTAGGGAGAGTGTCAGTGTGTTTTACTGTGCGAATCCTTGTTTCTTGGGACAGGGAAGGACAGTGAGGGAAATTCTCCTTGTGCTATAGTGTGCTTTAAAAAAACATTTTTTCTAGGGACAGAAAACTATAGGTAGGGAGAGTGTCAGTGTGTTTTACTGTGCGAATCCTTGTTTCTAGGGACAGGGAAGGACAGTGAGGGAATTCTCCTTGTGCTATAGTGTGCTTTAAAAAAACATTTTTTCTAGGGACAGAAAACTATAGGTAGGAAGAGTGTCAGTTTCTTTCACTGTGATAATCCTTGTTTCTAGGGACAAAGAAGGAAAGTGAGGGAAATTCTCCTTGTGCTATAGTGTGCTTTAAAAAAACATTTTTTCTAGGACAGAAAACTATAGGTAGGGAGAGTGTCAGTGTGTTTTACTGTGCGAATCCTTGTTTCTAGGGACAGGAAAGGACAGTGAGGAAATTCTCCTTGTGCTATAGTGTGCTTTAAAAAAACATTTTTTCTAGGGACAGAAAACTATAGGAAGGAAGAGTGTCAGTTTCTTTCACTGTGATAATCCTTGTTTCTAGGGACAAAGAAGGAAAGTGAGGGAAATTCTCCTTGTGCTATAGTGTGCGTTAAAAAAACATTTTTTCTAGGGACAGAAAACTATAGGTAGGGAGAGTGTCAGTGTCTTTTACTGTGCGAATCCTTGTTTCTAGGGACAGGGAAGGACAGTGAGGGAATTCTCCTTGTGCTATAGTGTGCTTTAAAAAAACATTTTTTCTAGGGACAGAAAACTATAGGAAGGAAGAGTGTCAGTTTCTTTCACTGTGATAATCCTTGTTTCTAGGGACAAAGAAGGAAAGTGAGGGAAATTCTCCTTGTGCTATAGTGTGCTTTAAAAAAACATTTTTTCTAGGGACAGAAAACTATAGGTAGAGAGAGTGTCAGTGTGTTTTACTGTGCGAATCCTTGTTTCTTGGGACAGGGAAGGACAGTGAGGGAATTCTCCTTGTGCTATAGTGTGCTTTAAAAAAACATTTTTTCTAGGGACAGAAAACTATAGGAAGGAAGAGTGTCAGTTTCTTTCACTGTGATAATCCTTGTTTCTAGGGACAAAGAAGGAAAGTGAGGGAAATTCTCCTTGTGCTATAGTGTGCTTTAAAAAAACATTTTTTCTAGGGACAGAAAACTATAGGTAGGAAGAGTGTCAGTTTCTTTCACTGTGATAATCCTTGTTTCTAGGGACAGGGAAGGAAAGTGAGGGAAATTCTCCTTGTGCTATAGTGTGCTTTAAAAAAACATTTTTTCTAGGGACAGAAAACTATAGGTAGGGAGAGTGTCAGTGTGTTTTACTGTGCGAATCCTTGTTTCTAGGGACAGGGAAGGACAGTGAGGGAATTCTCCTTGTGCTATAGTGTGCTTTAAAAAAACATTTTTTCAAGGGACAGAAAACTATAGGTAGGAAGAGTGTCAGTTTCTTTCACTGTGATAATCCTTGTTTCTAGGGACAAAGAAGGAAAGTGAGGGAAATTCTCCTTGTGCTATAGTGTGCTTTAAAAAAACATTTTTTCTAGGGACAGAAAACTATAGGTAGGGAGAGTGTCAGTGTGTTTTACTGTGCGAATCCTTGTTTCTAGGGACAGGAAAGGACAGTGAGGGAATTCTCCTTGTGCTATAGTGTGCTTTAAAAAAACATTTTTTCTAGGGACAGAAAACTATAGGTAGGAAGAGTGTCAGTTTCTTTCACTGTGATAATCCTTGTTTCTAGGGACAAAGAAGGAAAGTGAGGGAAATTCTCCTTGTGCTATAGTGTGCTTTTAAAAAACATTTTTTCTAGGGACAGAAAACTATAGGTAGGGAGAGTGTCAGTGTCTTTTACTGTGCGAATCCTTGTTTCTAGGGACAGGGAAGGACAGTGAGGGAATTCTCCTTGTGCTATAGTGTGCTTTAAAAAAACATTTTTTCTAGGGACAGAAAACTATAGGAAGGAAGAGTGTCAGTTTCTTTCACTGTGATAATCCTTGTTTCTAGGGACAGGGAAGGAAAGTGAGGGAAATTCTCCTTGTGCTATAGTGTGCTTTAAAAAAACATTTTTTCTAGGGACAGAAAACTATAGGTAGGGAGAGTGTCAGTGTGTTTTACTGTGCGAATCCTTGTTTCTAGGGACAGGGAAGGACAGTGAGGGAATTCTCCTTGTGCTATAGTGTGCTTTAAAAAAACATTTTTTCTAGGGACAGAAAACTATAGGTAGGAAGAGTGTCAGTTTCTTTCACTGTGATAATCCTTGTTTCTAGGGACAAAGAAGGAAAGTGAGGGAAATTCTCCTTGTGCTATAGTGTGCTTTAAAAAAACATTTTTTCTAGGACAGAAAACTATAGGTAGGGAGAGTGTCAGTGTGTTTTACTGTGCGAATCCTTGTTTCTAGGGACAGGAAAGGACAGTGAGGAAATTCTCCTTGTGCTATAGTGTGCTTTAAAAAAACATTTTTTCTAGGGACAGAAAACTATAGGAAGGAAGAGTGTCAGTTTCTTTCACTGTGATAATCCTTGTTTCTAGGGACAAAGAAGGAAAGTGAGGGAAATTCTCCTTGTGCTATAGTGTGCTTTAAAAAAACATTTTTTCTAGGGACAGAAAACTATAGGTAGGGAGAGTGTCAGTGTCTTTTACTGTGCGAATCCTTGTTTCTAGGGACAGGGAAGGACAGTGAGGGAATTCTCCTTGTGCTATAGTGTGCTTTAAAAAAAACATTTTTTCTAGGGACAGAAAACTATAGGAAGGAAGAGTGTCAGTTTCTTTCACTGTGATAATCCTTGTTTCTAGGGACAAAGAAGGAAAGTGAGGGAAATTCTCCTTGTGCTATAGTGTGCTTTAAAAAAACATTTTTTCTAGGGACAGAAAACTATAGGTAGAGAGAGTGTCAGTGTGTTTTACTGTGCGAATCCTTGTTTCTTGGGACAGGGAAGGACAGTGAGGGAATTCTCCTTGTGCTATAGTGTGCTTTAAAAAAACATTTTTTCTAGGGACAGAAAACTATAGGAAGGAAGAGTGTCAGTTTCTTTCACTGTGATAATCCTTGTTTCTAGGGACAAAGAAGGAAAGTGAGGGAAATTCTCCTTGTGCTATAGTGTGCTTTAAAAAAACATTTTTTCTAGGGACAGAAAACTATAGGTAGGAAGAGTGTCAGTTTCTTTCACTGTGATAATCCTTGTTTCTAGGGACAGGGAAGGAAAGTGAGGGAAATTCTCCTTGTGCTATAGTGTGCTTTAAAAAAACATTTTTTCTAGGGACAGAAAACTATAGGTAGGGAGAGTGTCAGTGTGTTTTACTGTGCGAATCCTTGTTTCTAGGGACAGGGAAGGACAGTGAGGGAATTCTCCTTGTGCTATAGTGTGCTTTAAAAAAACATTTTTTCAAGGGACAGAAAACTATAGGTAGGAAGAGTGTCAGTTTCTTTCACTGTGATAATCCTTGTTTCTAGGGACAAAGAAGGAAAGTGAGGGAAATTCTCCTTGTGCTATAGTGTGCTTTAAAAAAACATTTTTTCTAGGGACAGAAAACTATAGGTAGGGAGAGTGTCAGTGTGTTTTACTGTGCGAATCCTTGTTTCTAGGGACAGGAAAGGACAGTGAGGGAATTCTCCTTGTGCTATAGTGTGCTTTAAAAAAACATTTTTTCTAGGGACAGAAAACTATAGGTAGGAAGAGTGTCAGTTTCTTTCACTGTGATAATCCTTGTTTCTAGGGACAAAGAAGGAAAGTGAGGGAAATTCTCCTTGTGCTATAGTGTGCTTTTAAAAAACATTTTTTCTAGGGACAGAAAACTATAGGTAGGGAGAGTGTCAGTGTCTTTTACTGTGCGAATCCTTGTTTCTAGGGACAGGGAAGGACAGTGAGGGAATTCTCCTTGTGCTATAGTGTGCTTTAAAAAAACATTTTTTCTAGGGACAGAAAACTATAGGAAGGAAGAGTGTCAGTTTCTTTCACTGTGATAATCCTTGTTTCTAGGGACAGGGAAGGAAAGTGAGGGAAATTCTCCTTGTGCTATAGTGTGCTTTAAAAAAACATTTTTTCTAGGGACAGAAAACTATAGGTAGGGAGAGTGTCAGTGTGTTTTACTGTGCGAATCCTTGTTTCTAGGGACAGGGAAGTACAGTGAGGGAATTCTCCTTGTGCTATAGTGTGCTTTAAAAAAACATTTTTTCAAGGGACAGAAAACTATAGGTAGGAAGAGTGTCAGTTTCTTTCACTGTGATAATCCTTGTTTCTAGGGACAAAGAAGGAAAGTGAGGGAAATTCTCCTTGTGCTATAGTGTGCTTTAAAAAAACATTTTTTCTAGGGACAGAAAACTATAGGTAGGGAGAGTGTCAGTGTCTTTTACTGTGCGAATCCTTGTTTCTAGGGACATGGAAGGACAGTGAGGGAATTCTCCTTGTGCTATAGTGTGCTTTAAAAAAACATTTTTTCTAGGGACAGAAAACTATAGGAAGGAAGAGTGTCAGTTTCTTTCACTGTGATAATCCTTGTTTCTAGGGACAAAGAAGGAAAGTGAGGGAAATTCTCCTTGTGCTATAGTGTGCTTTAAAAATTTTTTTTTTCTAGGGACAGAAAACTATAGGTAGGGAGAGTGTCAGTGTCTTTTACTGTGCGAATCCTTGTTTCTAGGGACAGGGAAGGACAGTGAGGGAATTCTCCTTGTGCTATAGTGTGCTTTAAAAAAACATTTTTTCTAGGGACAGAAAACTATAGGAAGGAAGAGTGTCAGTTTCTTTCACTGTGATAATCCTTGTTTCTAGGGACAAAGAAGGAAAGTGAGGGAAATTCTCCTTGTGCTATAGTGTGCTTTAAAAAAACATTTTTTCTAGGGACAGAAAACTATAGGTAGGAAAAGTGTCAGTTTCTTTCACTGTGATAATCCTTGTTTCTAGGGACAGGGAAGAAAAGTGAGGGAAATTCTCCTTGTGCTATAGTGTGCTTTAAAAAACATTTTTTCTAGGGACAGAAAACTATAGGTAGGGAGAGTGTCAGTGTGTTTTACTGTGCGAATCCTTGTTTCTAGGGACAGGGAAGGACAGTGAGGGAAATTCTCCTTGTGCTATAGTGTGCTTTAAAAAAACATTTTTTCTAGGGACAGAAAACTATAGGTAGGAAGAGTGTCAGTTTCTTTCACTGTGATAATCCTTGTTTCTAGGGACAGGGAAGGAAAGTGAGGGAAATTCTCCTTGTGCTATAGTGTGCTTTAAAAAAACATTTTTTCTAGGGACAGAAAACTATAGGTAGGGAGAGTGTCAGTGTGTTTTACTGTGCGAATCCTTGTTTCTAGGGACAGGGAAGGACAGTGAGGGAATTCTCCTTGTGCTATAGTGTGCTTTAAAAAAACATTTTTTCAAGGGACAGAAAACTATAGGTAGGAAGAGTGTCAGTTTCTTTCACTGTGATAATCCTTGTTTCTAGGGACAAAGAAGGAAAGTGAGGGAAATTCTCCTTGTGCTATAGTGTGCTTTAAAAAAACATTTTTTCTAGGGACAGAAAACTATAGGTAGGGAGAGTGTCAGTGTGTTTTACTGTGCGAATCCTTGTTTCTAGGGACAGGGAAGGACAGTGAGGGAATTCTCCTTGTGCTATAGTGTGCTTTAAAAAAACCTTTTTTCTAGGGACAGAAAACTATAGGTAGGGAGAGTGTCAGTGTGTTTTACTGTGCGAATCCTTGTTTCTAGGGACAGGAAAGGACAGTGAGGGAATTCTCCTTGTGCTATAGTGTGCTTTAAAAAAACATTTTTTCTAGGGACAGAAAACTATAGGTAGGAAGAGTGTCAGTTTCTTTCACTGTGATAATCCTTGTTTCTAGGGACAGGGAAGGACAGTGAGGGAAATTCTCCTTGTGCTATAGTGTGCTAAAGCATTCCTCATCAACCATCTTTGAAATCCTTGTTTTTTTGGACAGTCAGGGAAATTGTCGTTGTGCTATTCTGTGCAAAAGCAATCATCCTCAACCATATTTAGAAATCCTTAAGTAAAGGGACAGAGAAGGACACCTGAAGGTAGCCCTTATTGCTTTTTTCCCATCTCCCTGCAGGCCATCTATTAGAATGTCTGGAAGGCAAACAAGGAGAGGCAGACAGTCAGGAGGCAATAAAAGAGGGCAAGCAGGCTCTGTGTCTGGGGGCAACAGTGCTGGTCGTGGACGCGGTGCATTGTCATCAGCACATGGCCATGGGACACGCTTGTCCTTCTTTTCGGCAGCTGGAGATGTTGAGCCACATCATGCCGAAGACTTGGTAGAGTGGATGACCAAGCCCTCCTCCTCCTCCTCATCCTCTCTCACCCAGGCTCAGGGTACTGGAAAAGCAGCTGCCAAAGCGTCCTCTTCCCTGGTATCAATGTCAGACTCATCATCAGTCACTCCTTCCCTAGACCCACCATGTCCTCCTCCTGAGGAGTCCCCCGAACTGTTTGAGCACAGTGTTGGGTACATGCTCCAGGAGGATGCCCAGCGTTTCGAAGGGTCTGATGATGAAACCCAGCTACAGGAAGGCAGTAGCGTGAGAGCAGACAGAGGGGATGCTCAAGAAGGACACCAATCTGGCAGTCATGTTCCAGCAGCTGCAGCATACTGCCAGATTGGCTCCAGTGATGAGGAGGGAGGGGATGATGAGGTCACTGACTCCACGTGGGTGCCTAATAGGAGAGAGGAGGAGGAGGAGGATGAGGAGGAGGCACATCTCCAACGAGCCAGGATGCCCTTTGGTGGCCAGCGTAAGGGCAGTACACCGACGGAATCACACCGCAGAGCTCCGCCTGTGCAGGGCGCTGCCTCTGCCCGTCATTTAAAAAGTTCTTTGGTGTGGGCCTTTTTTGAGGCTAGTGCATCAGATCGCACAGCTGCTGTTTGCAACATATGTCTCAAGCGTATATCGCGTGGCCAAAACATCAGCCGCTTGGGTACCACATGCCTGACCAGACATATGTTGACCTGCCATGCAGCTTGTTGGCAAGCCTACCTCAAAGACCCACACCAAAGAACAAAGCGGACCTCTCCTTGCACCGCATCAGCTGGGATCTCCAACCCCACTATAACTTCAGTCCTCTCTGAAACATGCACTGAGAGGAATGAAGGTGTAGAATTAGGTGTGTCACAGCCAAGTACTTGCGGCCACTCTGCTAGCAGTACACCGAAGTCCGATTCTAGCAGGCAAATTTCCCTGCCCCAGCTGCTGGACCGTCAAAAGAAGTTCACTCCCAGCCATCCACATGCCCAGCGGTTGAATGCTAGCTTGGCTAAATTGCTAGCGCTTCAACTGCTGCCTTTTCAGTTGGTAGACTCGGCCCCCTTCCGTGAGTTTGTGCAATGTGCGGTTCCTCAGTGGCAGGTTCCCAAACGCCACTTTTTCTCACGGAAGGCTATTCCGGCTCTCTACCGGCATGTGGAAGGCAATGTCTTGGCCTCGCTGGACAGGGCGGTCAGCGGTAAGGTGCATATTACCGCTGACTCATGGTCCAGCAGGCATGGACAGGGACGTTACCTTTCTTTCACGGCCCATTGGGTCACTCTTTTGGCAGCTGGGAAGGATGCAGGACAAGGTGCAGTAGTGTTGGAGGGTGTTCCACCGCCACGCCTCCAAAATGCTATTACTGGTTGTGACACACCTCTCTCCTCCACCCCCTCCTCTTCTTCTTCCTCCATGGCCTCTTCCTGTGGTTTGTCCTCGGAACCAGCGGTGCTCCGTAGGCGTTCAAGGGGCTACGCAAGTACGCAGGCAAAAAGATGCCATGCCGTGCTTGCGCTGGTGTGTTTGGGGGACAGAAGCCACACTGGGGCAGAGGTCCTGTCTGCTCTGCAGGGCCAGGCCGAGAGGTGGTTGACGCCACGCCAGCTTAAGCCAGGAATGGTGGTTTGCGACAATGGCACCAACCTCCTCTCCGCCCTCCGACAGGGACAACTGACCCATGTGCCCTGTGTGGCTCACGTCCTTAACCTGGTGGTGCAGCGGTTCTTGGGCAGGTACCCGGGCTTACAGGATGTCCTGAGGCAGGCCAGGAAAGTCTGTGTGCATTTCCGCAGATCTTATAATGCCAGTGCTCGCCTGGCTGAGCTGCAAAAGGAGTTGAACCTGCCCAAGAACCGCCTTATATGTGACATGCCCACCAGGTGGAACTCAACGTTGGCCATGCTGCAGCGGCTGCACACGCAGCAGAGGGCCATCAATGAGTACCTGTGCGACTACGGCACCAGGACAGGGTCAGGGGAGCTTGGTTTTTTTTCTCCACGCCAGTGGGGCATGATCAGGGATGCATGCACTGTCCTGGCACCATTTGAGGAGGCCACGAGGATGGTGAGCAGTGACAGTGCATGCATCAGTGACACTGTACCTCTTGTCCACCTGTTGGAGCACACGCTGCGTGGAATAATGGACAGGGCACTTGAGGCAGAACAGAGGCAGGAAGAGGAGGACTTCCTTGCCTCTCAAGGCCCCCTTTACCCAGACAGTGTTCCTTCTGTCCCACCCATCGCACAGGAAGAGGAGGAGGAGGAGGAGGAGGATTGTGTCAGCATGGAGGTGGAGGCTGGCACTCAGCATCATCAGCAGCAGTCTTTTAGGGATGATTTACAGTCCCAAGAAACCAGTGGACTTGTACGTGGCTGGGAGGAGGTGGCTGCGGATCATGTCGTCCTTAGTGACCCAGAGGACTCCGGAGCGAATGCCTCAGCAAACCTACGCTGCATGGCCTCCCTGATCCTGCAAAGTCTGCGGAAGGATCCTCGTATTCTTCGGATCAAGGAGAGGGACCATTACTGGCTGGCCACTCTCCTTGATCCACGGTACAAGGGTAAGGTTGCGGACCTTATGTTACCGTCGCAGAGGGAGCAGAGGATGAGACAACTCCGGGAGGCCTTGCAGAACGCGTTCCCAGAGACTGGGAGGTTACAAACTCCTGGTCCTGGACAACGAGTTGCTGAGGCTTCGGCCAGTCAAAGAAGGAGCGGTGGGGAAGGTGGCCGTCTGACCGATGCGTTCAGACAATTCTTTAGTCCGCAGCCCCAAAGTATGATCGGTTCCAGCAACCATCGCCAGCGTCTGATAAACATGGTGCAGGAATATCTAGGGGCAAGGTCAGACTTGGACACCTTCCCCACCGAAAATCCTCTGGCTTACTGGGTCTTGAGGATGGATCACTGGCCAGAGCTTGCACAGTATGCAATTGAGCTACTGGCCTGTCCTGCATCCAGCGTTCTTTCGGAACGCACATTCAGTGCTGCTGGAGGATTTGTCACGGATCACAGGGTGCGCCTGTCCACCGACTCGGTTGATCGACTGACTTTCATCAAGATGAACCAGTCTTGGATCACCACCAGCTACCACACACCTGATGCTGATATAACAGACTAATTGATTTTAACATGTCACATCCCTTCAAGACTGATGCTGATGCTGAGTGCCTGTGCTGTTATGTTGACTGGCTATCCTCCTCCTCCGAGTCCTCAATGATACGATTGATGATGATAGCTTGGAAGATCATTTTTGTTTATGGGTGCCGCCACCAGTGGCTAAGGCCCAATTTTTCAGCCCCTGTTTTACAGGGGCGTGTAATTACAATTTTTTTAGCAATAATTTGCCATAGGGCTCATTGCTGTGCTCCAAGTACAGTATCTGTGAGGGGTTGGAGTGTTGTGGCACCAGTGCCTAAGGCCCAATTTTTCAGCCCCTGTTTAACAGGGGCGTGTCATTACAATTTTTGAAGCAATACTTTGCAACAGGGCTCATTGCTGTGCTCCAAGTACAGTATCTGTGAGGGGTTGTAGTGTTGTGCCACCAGTGCCTAAGGCCCAATTTTTCAGCCCCTGTTCAACAGGGGCATGCAATTACAATTCTTGATCTAATAATTCACAGCAGGGCCCATTGCTGCACCCACCAAGAGTAACTCTGAGGGCTTACAGTGTTGTGGCAACACCACCACCACCACCACCACCACGAAAGGCCCAATTTTTCAGCCCCTGTTCAACAGGGGCATGCAATTACAATTCTTGATCTAATAATTCACAGCAGGGCCCATTGCTGCACCCACCAAGAGTAACTCTGAGGGCTTACAGTGTTGTGGCAACGCCACCACCACCACCACCACGAAAGGCCCAATTTTTCAGCCCCTGTTCAAAAGGGGCATGTAATTACAATTCTTGATCTAATAATTCACAGCAGGGCCCATTGCTGCACCCACCAAGAGTAACTCTGAGGGCTTACAGTGTTGTGGCAACACCACCACCACCACCACGAAAGGCCCAATTTTTCAGCCCCTGTTCAACAGGGGCATGCAATTACAATTCTTGATCTAATAATTCACAGCAGGGCCCATTGCTGCACCCACCAAGAGTAACTCTGAGGGCTTACAGTGTTGTGGCAACGCCACCACCACCACCACCACCACGAAAGGCCCAATTTTTCAGCCCCTGTTCAAAAGGGGCATGTAATTACAATTCTTGATCTAATAATTCACAGCAGGGCCCATTGCTGCACCCACCAAGAGTAACTCTGAGGGCTTACAGTGTTGTGGCAACGCCACCACCACCACCACCACGAAAGGCCCAATTTTTCAGCCCCTGTTCAAAAGGGGCATGTAATTACAATTCTTGATCTAATAATTCACAGCAGGGCCCATTGCTGCACCCACCAAGAGTAACTGTCAGGGCTTACAGTGTTGTGGCACCAGCACCACCATCAAAGGCCCAATTTTTACTACCACTGTTCAACAATTATATGTAATTAACATTCCTGATATAATAGTTGACAGCAGGGCGTTCCAGCACCAACCAAGAGTAACTGTGAGTGCTTACAGTGTTGTGCCAACACCAACAACTAAGGGGCCTATTTCTGCAGAGTATATACGGCAGGTCCCTACTTTCAAACATCCAACTTACAAACGACTCCTACTTGCAAACGCAAGAAGACAACAGGAAGTGAGAGGAAATCTACCACTAGGAAGGAAAATTCTCTCCTGTAAGAATACATATGGGAGAAAGGTGTCTCCTCTGTACTGATGCTTTATCAGCAATCCTTGTTTCAAGAAAAACACCACATTTCAAAAACAGTTGTCATTGGGACGGAAAGTGAGGTGAAATGTTCTGAACAGGGGCACAGACAGCAAAACAAATGTTACAGGGGTGATAACCCTTACCTATGTTTTCCAAAAAGTTTAAAAATAGATTTTTGGGCTGGAGCTACACTTCAACAATGTACCTGTTCAAAATTACAAACAGATTCTACATAAGAACAAACCTACAGTCCCTGTCTTGTATGCACCGCCTGTATACGGCTGTTCAGAGTATATAGGGCCTTTTTTATTTTATGTGCGGGGTTCCCCTTAATATCCATACAAGACCCAAAGGGGCTGGTAATGGGCTGGGGTAGGGGGGGGGGGGTCATGGGGTAGCTATGCCATTTTTCTTAAAGATTTTCATCCATATTACCGGGACCAGACATTACATTAAAGCCGCAAGCAGTTTTAAATGGCTTTTTTTTCCTTTAGAAGTGTCATTTTGTGCAGGGACAGTTCTAAACACGGGAAACACGTGGCACTTCACAGGCATACTTTAGACACCCCCCAGGTACGATATTTAAAGGAATATTTGACTTTTTTTTTTTTCACTTTATGCATCATTAAAATGACTGCTCCCGAAAAACGACCGTTTTTAAAACTTCTTTTTGCATTGATACATGTCCCCTGGTGCACAACCCGGGTTCCCAAACCCTTTTTAGGACAATAACATGCATAATAGTTGTTATAATTAGCACTTTAGAATTCGAACGTTCGCATCCATTGTATTTAATAGGGTTCTAATGTTCGTACGAACTTTCGGTCCGTTCGCGGGTTCTGGTGCGAACCGAACCCGGGGGTGTTCGGCTCATCACTAGTGTCTTTATTCAACCTTACCAGCTATGTAAAGCCTCGTACACACGACCGATTTTCTCGTCGTAAAAAACACGTTGTTTTTTTCGACGAGATTCTTGTTAAGCTTGTCGATTTTCTCGTCAAGCTTTCCATGCGTACACACTGACAATTTCCAATTTCGTCGTTGTTCTCCGCGCTCACGTCCAGCACGTACGACGGCACTATAAAGGGGAAGATCTTTTTTCTTGGCGCCACCCCTTGGGCTGCTTTTGCTGATCTCGTGTTACCGCGTGTGAAGTAAAAGTTTGGGAAGAGACGATTCGCGCTTTTCAGTCTTCGTACTTTTCAGATCGTTTTCTGCCGTTCAGTTTGTGCTTGTGGGTTCGTATCTTGACTTTCAGGGCGTCTAGGCAGGTCGTATCTGTTTTACAGTGCGTTCTTGCCTGTTCGTTTCTGATTTTCAGTTCGTTATTCATAGGCCTTGCTGTTCTAAAGTGCGTTCTGTTCTGTACGTTCTGATAAGACGACCGTTTCTTAGCCATGTCGCCTGGACGTTCTCGTCGTCGAGTTCGTGCTGTGCGTGCGCTTGGTGTTGGTCTGCTTGTTTTGGACCAAGACCAGTCCATGAATGGTGAGAGGAGCAGTTCATGGACCAAGAATTGGTTGCTCCAGCGGGACCAATTCTGCCACATGCCTCTGCTGCGGGAGATCGTCGAGAATAATCCTGAGGACTACAGGAATTTTCTGCGGATGTCTGACCCCGTTTTTCAGGAACTGTTGGCTTTGGTGTCCCCCTATATTACCAGAAAGGACACCGTTATGCGGGAAGCCATCAGTGCTGAGCAGAGGCTCATCGCCACGTTACGTTATCTGGCGACAGGGAGAAGTCTTCAGGACTTGAAGTTCACCACAGGCATCTCCCCCCAGGCTCTGGGCCTCATAATCCCAGACACCTGTTCTGCCATTATACAAGTCCTGCAGGAGGACTATATTAGGGTAAGTTTTCTCCCTTAACATCACATTTTATGTATTACATGTATGCTAATGTATTGTATTTCTTTCATCCTTCCCTAATTACCATGATTGTAATATGCTGAGAATGTCCCCTTTGTCCCCATGCATGCTGGAAGCTTTAGATTGCCCCTTTTTTCTCCTCCATAAATATTTCCCTTCACTAACTTTTCCAGCAGGGGCGCCTGTTGCTCCAAATGTTTGGGGGTTCAAACCCCAATTTAGGAAATAAACTTCCTCCTTTTTTGCTCTGGTGCCTATTAAACGCCCCCAGTTGTCCCCTCTAATGCAGTCATTTTGTTCCCTCCAATGCAGCCATTTAGTCCCCTCTAATGCAGCCAGTTTTCCCCCAGCCCTGCACTTACCTTCTTGTGGTCAGCGCCATCCTTCTTCTGTCCTTGATGTCTTCTCCTTCCCTTGATGTTGCATCAGCCAATCATGTTACCATTAAACAGACTTGGTGAACATGATTGGCAGAGCAGCCTGCCAGTGTTTCCCCAAGGAATGCCCCCCCTGCGTCCCCTATTTTACTTTTAGGAAGCCAATTACATCCCTCAGGTTGTAATGTGCAAGACTATTTTACTACCTGTTTCTGCTATGCAATTTGAACCCCCTAAATGCTGCAATGATTCATATGTCGGTCGCTTTACAAGAGGCCATCCACCTGAATAGTGGGCGGCATAGACAATACATAGGTTCATGCAACGCATGAACCTATGTATTTTTCTGAGTGATGGGCACAGGAGAGAGGGGGCAGTGCTCCAGCGCCCACTCTGGACGCACCGCCACTGCAATGCTATCCTGTGGCCAAACACATCCCCCCCCCCCAAAATAATTTAGTAATGGCCCATCAGATGGGGTGATGAATATGATAAATGAGCCTTCCATTATACTTATTTTAAACACCTTAATAAACGTAGAATTTGATTGATGTTGGCCTCTAATGTTTTTTCAGAGAATTTCCTTGTAATGTATGACTTTTGTATTCTAATATTATTTCATCTTGTTTCACTCCACAGCTTCCTTCCACGCCACAGGAATGGCAGACTGTGGCATCGGAGTTTGCCACGCGGTGGGACTTCCCCAACTGCGGTGGTGCCATAGACGGGAAGCAAGTCCGCATCGTGCCGCCACCCCGTTCTGGGTCCTACTACTACAATTACAAGGGGTTTCATAGCATTGTGCTGATGGCGGTGGTGTCAGCACGGTATGAATTCCTCTATGTTGATGTAGGGAAGAATGGCCGGATGTCCGATGGGGGATCCTTCATCCAGACGGAGTTTGCCCTCCGTCTCCAGAGTGACGACCTTGCATTGCCACCGGATGCAGGGAATATTGAAGGACTCCCCTTTGTTTTTTTGGCTGATGAAGCCTTCGGACTCAGACGGCATCTTATGAGGCCATTTCCACAGAGGACCCTGACCCCAGACAAGAGGGTGTTCAATTACCGGCTGGCCAGGGGCCGAAGAGTTGTCGAAAATGCCTTTGGCATAATGGCCAGCCGGTTCCGCCTTTTTATGACTTCAATACACTTGGCGGACTACAAAATAAACTATGTTGTATTATGCTGCTGTGTGCTACACAACTTTCTGAGCCAAAAATCAAATTCCTATATGACCTCAGTTTTGCCAGAGGCTGGACTTTCCCCTGCAAATCCCCTGCCGGGCCTGGAATCTGCCCGTCCTGGCTTGCCCTCCCAAAATGCCCGTGAGGTTCGGGACAAATACATGGAGTATTTTAACGGGTAGGGGGGGCAATTCCTATGCCAGCCTATGTCTAAGGATCCAAATAAAAAGCTTGTTTAACCACTTAAGCCCCGGACCATTTCGGGCCATTAGGACCAGGCCTGTTTTTGGGATTCGGCACTGCGCTGCTTTAACTGTAAATTGTGCGGACATGCAATGTTGTACCCAAATGAAATTTGCGTCCTTTTCTTCCCACAAATAGAGCTTTCTTTTAATAGTATTTGATTGCCTCTGCGATTTTTATTTTTTGCGATATAAACAGAAAAAGACCGAAAATTTTGAAAAAAAATGATATTTTCTACTTTTTGTTATAAGAAAAATCGAATAAACTCAATTTTAGTCATACATTTAGGCCAAAATGTATTCAGCCACATGTCTTTAGTAAAAAAAATGTCAATAAGCGTATATTTATTGGTTTGCGCAAAAGTTATAGCGTTTACAAACTAGGGTACATTTTCTGAAATTTACACAGCTTTAAATTTATGACTGCCTATCTCATTTCTTGAGGTGCTAAAATGGCAGGGCAGTACAAAACCCCCCCAAATGACCCCATTTTGGAAAGTAGACACCCCAAGGAAATTGCTGAGAGGCATGTTGAGCCCATTGAATATTTTTTTTTTTTTTGTCCCAAGTGATTGAATAATGACAAAAAAAAAAAAAAATTACAAAAAGTTGTCACTAAATGATATATTGCTCACACATGCCATGGTTATATGTGGAATTGCACCCCAAAATACATTCTGCTGCTTCTCCTGAGTACGGGGATACCACATGTGTGGGACTTTTTAGGAGCCTAGCCACGTACGGGACCCCGGAAACCAAGCACCGCCTTCAGGATTTCTAAGGGCGCAAATTTTTGATTTCACTCCTCACTACCTATCACAGTTTCGAAGGCCATAAAATGCCAAAATAGCACAAAACCCCCCCAAATGACCCCATTTTGGAAAGTAGACACCCCAAGCTATTTGCTGAGAGGCATGTTGAGTCCATGGAATATTTTATATTTTGCCACAGGTTGCGGGAATATGACAAACTTTTTTTTTTTGCACAAAGTTGTCACTAAATGATATATTGCTCACACATGCCATGGGCATATGTGAAATTACACCCCAAAATACATTCTGCTGCTTCTCCTGAGTACGGGGATACCACATGTGTGGGACTTTTTGGGAGCCTAGCCGCGTACGGGACCCCAAAAACCAAGCACCGCCTTCAAGGTTTCTAAGGGCATAAATTTTTGATTTCGCTCCTCACTACCTATCACAGTTTTGAAGGCCATAAAATGCCAAGATGGCACAAAACCCCCCCAAATGACCCCATTTTGGAAAGTAGACACCCCAAGCTATTTGCTGAGAGGCATGTTGAGCCCATTGAATATTTTTTTTTTTTTGTCCCAAATGATTGAATAATGACAAAAAGAAAAAAAAAATGTACAAAAAGTTGTCACTAAATGATATATTGCTCACACATGCCATGGTTATATGTGAAATTACACCCCAAAATACATTCTGCTGCTTCTCCTGAGTACGGGGATACCACATGTGTGGGACTTTTTGGGAGCCTAGCCGCGTACGGGACCCCAAAAACCAAGCACCGCCTTCAAGGTTTCTAAGGGCATAAATTTTTGATTTCACTCCTCACTACCTATCACAGTTTTGAAGGCCATAAAATGTCAAAATAGCCCAAAACCCCCACAAATGACCCCATTTTGGAAAGTAGACACCCCAAGCTATTTAATGAGAGGGATGGTGAGTATTTTACAGCTCTCATTTGTTTTTGAAAATTAAGAAAGACATTTGTTTTTCTTTTTTTTTTTCTTTTTTTACATTTTCAAAACTTTGTGACAAAAAGCGAGATCTGCAAAATACTCAACATACCTCTCAGCAAATAGCTTGGGGTGTCTACTTTCCAAAATGGGGTAATTTGGGGGGGTTTGTGCCATCTGGGCATTCCATGGCCTCCGAAACTGTGATAGGCAGTGAGGAGTGAAATCAAAAATTTACACCCATAGAAATCCTGAAGGCGGTGCTTGGTTTTTGGGGTCCCGTACGCGACTAGGCTCCCAAAAAGTCCCACACATGTGGTATCCCCGTACTCAGGAGAAGCAACAGAATGTATTTTGGGGTGTAATTCCACATATGCCCATGGCATGTTTGAGCAATATATAATTTAGTGACAACTTTCTGTACATTTTTTTTTTTGGTCATTATTCAATCACTTGGGACAAAAAAAAAAAATTTCAATGGGCTCAACATGCCTCTCAGCAAATAGCTTGGGGTGTCTACTTTCCAAAATGGGGTCATTTGGGGGGGTTTTGAACTGTCCTGGCATTTTATGCACAACATTAGGAAGCTTATGTCACACATCATCCACTCTTCTAACCACTTGAAGACAAAGCCCTTTCTGACACTTTTTGTTTACATGAAAAAAAAAAATTTTTGCAAGAAAATTATGTTGAACCCCCAAACATTATATATTTTTTTAAAGCAAAGGCCCTACAGATTAAAATAGTGGGTGTTGCATTTTTTTTTTCCACACAGTATTTGCGCAGCGATTTTTCAAACACATTTTTTGGGGGAAAAACACACTTTTTTTATTTTTAATGCACTAAAAAACACTATATTGCCCAAATGTTTGATGAAATAAAAAAGATGATCATAGGCCGAGTACATGGATACCAAACACGACATGCTTTAAAATTGCGCACAAACGCGCAGCGGCGACAAACTACATTCATTTTTAAAAGCATTTAAAAGCCTTTACAGGTTACCACGTTAGATTTACAGAGGAGGTCTACTGCTAAAATGACTGCCCTCGATCTGACCTTCGTGGTGATACCTCACATGCATGATGCAATTGCTGTTTACATATGACGCTAGACCGACGCTTGCGTTCGCCTTTGCGCAAGAGCAGGGGGGGACAGCGGTGCTTTTTTTTTTTTTTTTTATTATTTATTTGGCTTTTTTATTTTATTTTTAAACTGTGCCTTCCATATTTTATTTTTTTACCATTTTTATCGTTATCTCAGGGAATGTAAATATCCCCTATGATAGCAATAAGTAGTGACAGGTACTCTTTTTTTGAAAAAAATTGGGGGGTTAGACCCTAGATCTTTCCTCTGCCCTCAAAGCATCTGACCACACCAAGATCGGTGTGATAAAATGCTTTCCCAATTTCCCAATGGCGCTTTTTATATCCGGGGGGGGGGGGACATTCCCTCCCACTGCTTGTAAAAGCAGTCTAGAGGCTAATTATCTGCTAGAATTGCTTTTACATGAAAGCCGGCTGCTGGCTGAAAAGAATGATACCAAGATGATACCTAAACCCGCAGGCATCATTCTGGTATAAACATTCAAAGTCCAGCAACATACCAGTACGTTGCTGGTCCTTGTTGGACATGTATTGTAATCTTTTTTTTCATACAGCCTATTGGCTGAACGAAAAAAAGAGATTGATTGGTGGGTATGCCCACTATTAGAATACCTCCCTTCATCCACCCACTTCTAATGATGGGCATATATGCCGAAGCATGGGGGCATCCTCCCGCAAAAAAGTTATGCCGCGTACACACGGTCAAGCCTTCATCGGAATTTCGACCGTATGTACGCGGCATAAAAGGTTATGCCGCGTACACACGGTCGGAATTTTCCACGGGCAGGCCTCCGTCGGAATTTCGACCGTATGTACGCGGCATTAGGAGCAAAATCGCTCCTCCGCCCCTGCTGCCCCCATGCTTCGGCATATATGCTCTTTTTTTTAACTGTGGTGTCACGGCTTTATGTATCGTGGGAGCAAACGCTGTTGCTGTCAAGATAAATAATTCCGCGCTGCAGTTGAATGGCGCACCTGAAAACAAAAAATTACATACCTGAAAAGCAAGCATGATAAAACATTGCAGAATAGAATACAGTAAAAAAGAGCAGAACAATAGAGAGAAAATAGAGAGAGAGAGAACAATAAAACGACAACTATTTTTGTTTTTTTTATTTTATATTTTTTTTGTGTTTTGTTTTTTACGTTTTTTTTTTTCTTTTTTACACTTTTTTTGTAACTTTACAACTGTAATGGTTCGGGTCTCTCAAAATGTAATGGCATCTTGGGAGACCCTGTGTAAGTGTGTCCTTGTCTGTGAAATGCTGTACCCTACGCTAAAACTTCACTTTTGAGTGGTAGCGTTCAAAACATTCACCTTGGACTGGTTGATATTGATGGTTGCTATGGACTGGTTGCTATGGACGGTTGCTATGGACAGTTGCTATGGACAGTTGCTACGGATTGGTTGTTATGGACGGTTGCTATGGATTGGTTGCCATGGACAGTTGCTATGGACTGGATGCTATGGATAGTTGCTATGGATGGTTGCTATGGACAGTTGCTATGGACGGTTGCTATGGACTGGTTGCAATGGATGGTTGCTATGGACAGTTGCTATAGACTGGTTGCTATGGATGGTTGCTATGGACGGTTGCTATGGACTGGTTGCTATGGACGTTTGCTATGGACTGATTGATATGGATCAGGCCTGTCTCTGCGAACGCTGCAGTTATGTGTGTTGTGTTTGGTAAGTGACAGTGATCGATCGATACTGCACTTGGGTGGGCTGGGCTGGGCTGGGCTGGGCGGAGGGGCTAAACGCAGGCGCTAGCAGGTATCTGGGCTGATCCCGCTAACACTGCGTTTTTGGGAACCCTAAACCGCTGGGGATGCTAGTATAGATCTGATCAGATACTATACCACTAAGGGGGGTGTATGCTTTGCGCGTGGGTGTTAGCGTTACTGGCACTAACCTAACACTGCCTGGGGCGACGCAGACCCTCTCTGGCGCTAAAACCTAATTGATCTCACCCGCCGGGCGATCAGGGGGGTTAAACCTTTATTGGGTTATATACGGCGGGTGCCCTGATGCTATAAAAAGCAAACTAATCAACCAGCGTCACCCGTAACCTTTATATGGTGATCACTGGTGAAAGGGTTAACTAGGGGCAATCAGGGGGTTAAAACCTTTATTAGGTTAAATATGGGGGTACCTGACACTATATAAAAACCTGACGGGTAACCTAAATAACTAAATAACTTACTGGCTAACCAGTGACACCAGTGACGCTTATATGGCGATCACTGGTGAAAGGGTTAACTCTAGGGGCAATCAGGGGGTTAAAATAATATATGGGGGTACCTGACACTAATAAAAACCTGCGGCGAACCTAAAAAAAAATAACTAATAATCTAAAACACCAGCGACACAAATACAGCGATCGGAAAAACAATCGCTTAGTGACGCTGAAGTTAGGGGGTGAAAGGGTTACCTGGGGGGTGATCAAGGGGTTAAACCTTTATTAGGGGGGGGGGGGGGTTAGGGGGCTACCCTGGACCTAAAGGGGCCTAATCCTAACTGCCCTGCAACTTTTTACAATCACAGATGACACTAAATGCAGTGATCAGTAAAATAAATGATCACTGCAATCAGTGACACTGTGATTGGGGGCTTTGGGGTGACCTGGGGGGTGATCTGGGGGTGACTGGGGGGTGATTTGTGTGCCTATGTGTACCTACGTGTCAGTGGACTGTTGGTGCACTAACCTCTGTCTTCACTCCTCGGCGCCGGGAACGAAAAGACCGCGGCGAGGGAGATGACATCACTTCCTCCAGCCTTGTTTACATCACATGGCCGAGGAAGCATTTTCATTGGCCGGGAGCGATCGCGAGGGGGGGGCGGAATCGAGCGGCCGCCCCCTCATGCCTGATCGCTCCTGAACACTTAACGGCCGCTCACTGCAGTGAAGGGGGGTCCGGATGGACCCCCCAACTGCACAAAGGCGATCACGTAGATCTACGTGATTCTGCCTGTCCGTGCCATTCTGCCGACGTAAATCGGCGGTGGGCGGTCGTTAAGTGGTTAAACCTTTAATTATTTGTTCTTTCCTGTCTCCTAGTTTGTCTTTGTGCATTTGTAGTGCCAAGTGTATTTTACTTTAGTAACTAACAACCATTTCACTATGTAACCTAACAAAATAACCAAATAAGCTTAGAGGGTATTATAAAAAGAAGCTACACGTTGTTTGTGGTCAAATATTTTACTCTGTGCACATTCTCACCATTTTTAGTTTTTTCTTGTTTTTTGGGTTGGCCTGGCCCCAAACCGGCAATTTTTTGCTTATGAAAATACAAAAATAACAGTTGCATTCCAAAAATTACAACATTGGATACCTCTGAGCAATCTGAGACATTCACTTACACAAACTATGTCTCTATGTGCCCGTCCTAATATGGGGTCCTGCCACCCCTTGCCCAGCCAAAAATTGAATATGCACACATTTGGGATTTTTTTCATCTAGGAAGTTTACAATCCTGATCCCTATTGTCAACATGTGCTATCTGCCATAAGGGGTGATCAATGGACGTGTTTTGGGGGTGCAACCCCTTCCTCAGTTCACCGACTTTAGATACGAGGAAGGGGTTGCACCCCCAAAAGACGTACATGGATATCCCCTGATGGCAGATAGCACATGTTGACACACTGTGTGCAGATTCAATTTTTGGCTGGTTTGATTGTCAAAAATATTCGAAAATGTGCAAAAACAAACATGTAAAAACAAATGTGTTTGGATGGCTTATTGAATTCTCCCCAAAACATCGAGAATGTCTTTAAATGTTTGTTCCATCACATGGATTCTTTGTTTAATTAGGTCCAGTTCCGTGCTACATTCCATCACTTGCTGGATGAGGCGGAGGGCACTGTCAGCAGAGAACCGTGTACTATCCTTCACAACATTTATATCCCCTAAAAACAAAAAACAAAAGGTATTATAACTCTGCAGGCCTACATCTCTTACCTGAAGCTGTGGTGACAGATACTGACCTGTTGTGGTGACCAGATCCACAACGTCATCCACCTCTCCTTCCTGCACTTCTCCTTCCTCCACCTCAACTTCCTGCACATCTTTCGGTTGTGGGTCTTTGGGAGTTTGGGGTTGCTTGGAAGTTGTGGGGTGCATGTGCTCCCTGGAGTGTTCTCCTCCCAGTCTTCTCTCCCCTATGAGAATCAAACAAAAGGTCTATTTATCACACTGTAAATCTCAATGTTAAAATAAAAACAGGCTAAATTGCTTGGAAGTGGGGTACAAGTGTGTGTTTGGGCGGAATTTAAAGAAGAATGCATTATTTATGACCAAGAATATGTTTAGTATTCACCTTTGGATGTAATTTATTTGACATGGAGGCACCACAAAAATTCTCTGATGCACCTGTGTGGGACACCCAAAAAAGGCGGGTCTGGTGGCCCACACTATAGTGCTCCAAAGTACAGATGTGGAAGCAGCTGCTGAGTGTCCTCTCCTTTACACTGATAAAAGTTTGCATTTCATTCTCTTTACAAACACATCATCTAGCCTAAAAATTTTGCCACAATATTTGAGCAAAAATGGCAGATGTCTAATTACTTTTGTGGCTCTAAAATAAGCAAAAACCGCGGATAGTGGCCGAACGAAGTGTCGGTAACGTAACGAACGATTACTGTGCCCAACCAAGTTCAAAATATTACATTTTGGAAGGGAGTCCAATATGAGAAACCAAAATAAAGAGCAACATGTCAATTTAGAAAAGGATTAATAGCATAAAAGTCTACATTTTACTTACTTTTAGCGAGCATTCTCTTTATGCTCCTCAACTGCTCTGGCTCCCTCAGTTTGAGGTCTGACCACCTCTTTCTGAGCTGCTCATTTGAGCGTTTCACCCCGAAATTCGCCTTCAGACTCTTCACGACTTTAGTGAGGATTTTGGCCTTCCTTCTATTTGGTTTGCTATACGGCCCATGCTTTGCATCATAATCAGACTTGAGCAAGATGTCCACCATCTCCGCCATCTCCGCAAAAGACATATTCGATGCCTTGAATCTCCTCCTTGATCGTGACGTTTCCTCGGTCTCCGGGCTTGTCTCCTCCTCGTTAGTTGCGGAATTATCAGACACCTGCTGTAACTCCGCCATATCTGTCTGCGCGCCGAAAGAGAAGGGGCGGGGAAAAGATGTTAGTTAGAACGTCATGGGCGGGCGACGTGTGCAGAGCGACGTGTTCGTATTTTGACGCATGCGTGGTGTGTATATAGCAAACACACATGTGACTATAGTACGTTCGGTGTGCGGAGAGAGGAGTTCAAGTGACGGACGTGCGAACGAAGGTATGTGATTTTGTGACTTGTACAAATTGTTGGCCTATACTGTCTTGAGAATGTTGGAGGATATATATGGTGACTAGGATGTGAAGGAGGTTAGACTGTTTGCCTAACATTATTTATATATAATTTATTTAACTTGCAGATACAATATGAATGTCTTTATAAGCGACAAGGATTTCCTGGTGGAATTTATTGACCGGGTAAGGGAGCTGCCGGCTCTGTGGGAGACGAAAAACCCCATCCACAAAAAAAGAGGGGTGAGAAAAGCAGCGCTGGAGAAGCTGCTCCCATTTGTGCAGACCAAGGTGCCCACAGCCACAGCAAAACAAGTGGACACTAAAATTGGGAGCTTGAGAGGTACCTACAGGACTGAACGCTCTAAGGTGCTGGCTTCTCAGAGGTCAGGAGCAGCAGCAGATGATGTTTATGTCCCGATTTTGTGGTACTACAGCAGGATGTCCTTTCTGGATGACCACATTGAGACAAGGCCATCACTCTCCACTCTTCCCCCCAGACTTCCCTGCAGCCAACCTGAGCCTTCTCTGGAGCAAGAGGAGGCAGCCATCCTGGATGATCCTGATTTGGCCATCTGGAGCCAGGTATAGTATTAACTGAAAATGCATTGGGATAAAATTAATGTTTGACAAATATGTCAAGATGACAAACATAAAATATTTTGGATTCCACAAGTGAAATCAAGATCTGTAGACATTAGTCTGCACTTAATTGGGTGCTAAATAGTCAATCTGATGTAGTGGTAAATTTAAAGCAAGGATTTATGGATTTACATTCTAATTGCTTCAATCAGGATTACAAAGTTTGATGCAAAGATTAAACCAACATATTAAACTATGTCCCTTTTTCATACACAGGATGAAATCAGCCAGGAGGAGGGTCTGGAAACTGTCAGGCAGGAGGAGGAAGGGCCCAGTGGCAGCCAGGAGGTGGCAGGGCCCAGTGGCAGCCAGGAGGTGGCAGGGCCCAGTGGCAGACAGGAGGTGGCAGGGCAAAGGAGAAGCACCAGATCCCAGGTGCCTCCCATCCGGCTTCTCAAAAGAGGCAGGAGGGACAGGAGCACGAGTGAGGCAGCAATGGCCCTTATTCGTGAAGCCCATGCCACCCTCCAGGAGCCCACATCCCCTGAAGAGGCCATTGCCGGCCTAGTGGAGGCTAAGTTCAAGGTGATGAGCATGGAGCAACGCCTCCTATGCGAGCCCCTGCTCATCACCTTGCTCAACAAGGGGGTGATGGAGAAAATTACCCCCAATACCGCCATATTTGAGGTGGCACAACTGACCCAACCTCAACCTCCACCTCCCCCTTCTTCTTCTGCCCCACCCCCTTCTGCTACACCTCCACCTTTTTCTTCTGCCCCACCCCCTTCTGCTACACCTCCACCTTCTTCTTCTGCCCCACCCCCTTCTGCTACACCTCCCCCTTCTTCTTCTGCCCCACCCCTTCTGCTACACCTCCACCTTCTTCTTCTGCCCCACCCCCTTCTGCTACACATCCACCTTCTTCTTCTGCCCCACCCCCTTCTGCTACGCCTCCACCTTCTTCTTATGCCCCACCCCCTTCTGCTACACCTCCACCTTCTTCTTCTGCCCCACCCCTTCTGCTACACCTCCACCTTCTTCTTCTGCCCCACCCCCTTCTGCTACACCTCCACCTTCTTCTTCTGCCCCACCCCCTTCTGCTACATCTCCTCCTCCTCCTCCTCCTGACAGGAGTACCCCTCCAGTGGCCCAGCCTCCAGCCAAACGAAGAAGGAAGGCTGCAGGGAAGGCTTCAGGAAAGGCTGCAGGGAAGGCTTCAGGAAAGGCTGCAGGGAAGGTTGCCAGGAAGAAGAGGAAGTGATGGCCTTGCTTCATTGTGGTCGGACAGAAGGCAGCCTGTTGTAGTACCACACACTTGGGACATATATATCACCTGCTGCTGTTCCTGACCTCTGGGAGGCCAGCATCAGATTGTGTTCAGAAATGTTGGCCTTCTCAAGCTCCCAATTTTAGTGTCCACACAGGGTTGCTGTGTGCTCTGGGGTCCCTGGGATGCACAAATGGCAGCAGGTTCTCCAGCGCTGCCTTCTCTTTATTTTATTTCGAAACATGAATAAATGTGATTTTTGTTTACGTTCATACTTGACTATGTGTATTTGTAAAAATTCAAAATCTAGCTTTGGAGTAAGCAGATACATTTGACTGACAAAAAAAGGGACAGATATCACCCCCCCAAAAGAATAACTAAATCTGATTTGCAAAAAAACATGGTGGGAAATTTAACTAATATAGATTCCAAAATTAAATGGGAGATCACTATCAAAACATTGCGAAATCATAATTAACATCATTTTGAAAAATATAACCATTTAAATTATTCCTAAAAACTTGCACGATATATTACACATAAATCTTCTTAAGAGCAGCATGAAAAAGGTTAAAAAAAAGAAGTCATAACTCTGTGTGAATATCAGCAGCAAAAGAAGGTCACTCGTTTTGATTAATGTCACATTCTAACGAAGATTTCAATGCAGAACATTTAAACGATGCAATATTTTTGAGCGTGACGAATGTGCTCTCTCCATTACGAAGGCTTGTTTTACCAGAAGATGCGCTCCCGTCTCATAGTTGCTTGTGAGCATGCGCGCTTTTGGAAGAGTCGTAAAAGCGTACACACGAACCATTTTCTCGTCACAAAACAGCCCGACGAGAAACACGACGAGGAAATCTGGAATCCTGACGAGAAAATAGAGAGCAGGTTCTCTATTTTCTCGTCGAGATTCTCAGCAATTTTCTCGTCGTAAAACCATACACACAAACGTTTTTCTCGACAAAAAAGCTCTCGCGGCACTTTTCTTGACGGTTTTGGACGAGAAAATTGGTCGTGTGTACGAGGCCTAACTATAGAAAAATGATCCAGGGGTCACAAAATAGGACTTGGATTGGTTGTAAGCAAAGCAAAGATGAAAGACCTAGAAAAGATCTTCAAAGGTGCTGATGGGTCTATAAGTACCAGGATCAGAACTGTCCAGGCTTTGGTAGGGTCTGAAAAGCCCCGTACACACGGTCGGACTTCCATCTGACTTTTCCGTGGATGTTTGTCCGAACGGAGTTGGCCGGGCACACTCATAGCATACACACCACAGGACTTTGCTGCAAACTTTCACAAAACGTTTTCCAACATCACGTGGTTTTTCTGCTCTTTACCGCCACCCTTTGGTCAACTTCTGCTATTGTTGGTTGATTTTAACATTATTTGTTTTGTCCATCGGACAAAAGTCCGATGGTTTTCTGTACACACGGTCATACTTTGCTCCATCAGACTTTTGTTGGCCAAAAGTGTGTCGATTTGCAGACCGAACTTTTGTCCGATGAAAACCAAAAAAGTTTGTCCGATGGAGCGTACACACGGTCGGATTTTTTGGCAAACTTGCTCAAAATAAAGTTTGTTGGCAAAAAGTCTGACCGTGTGTACGGGGCTTTATGCCGCGTACACACGTACGTTTTTAATGCCATTTTTTAAACCAACGTTTTTCTCGTCGTTTTTTTTCTTGTTTGCTCTTATGCCTGTCTTGCATCCACACGATCATTAAAAAAAATGCTCGAGCAAAGCGCAGTGATGTACAACACGTACGACGGCACTTTAAAGGGGAAGTTCCATTTGGATGGTGCCACCTTTTGGGACGCTTTTGCTGAACCTCGTGTTAATAAAGTTTGGTGAGAGACGATTTGCGCTTTTTAGTCTTCGTGCTTTTCAGTCCATTACAGCGTGACAAATGTGCTATCTCTATTACGAACGCTAGTTTTACCAGAACGAGCGCTCCCGTCTCATACTTGATTCTGAGCATGCGCATTTTTTTCACCTCGTAAAAGCATACACACTATCGTTTTTCACGTCGTTAAAAAAAACGACATGAAAAACGACGTGAAAAAATAGAGCATGTTCCAAATTTTTAATGCCCATTTTTCACGCCGTTAAAAATGCTCTGGAGCCCACACACGATCGGTTTTAATGGCCATTTTTAAAAATGGTATTTTTAACGGCATGAAAAATGATCGTGTGTATGAGGCATTACTCTCAATGGCTTTGGAAGCTTGTCAATGCCAAAGCAAGTCAGGAAAAAACACATGGATGACTGTGAAAGCTAGTGTGGGCGAGCATCGTGGACAGCAGGAAAACCAACAACTGGATCCTTCAGAAAATCAAGCCCAACTTTTCACTAGAATTAACCACTTCAGCCCCTGGAAGATTTGGCTGCCCAACGACCGGGCCATTTTGCGAATCGGCACTGCGTCGCTTTAACTGACAATTGCGCGGTCGTGCGACGTGGCCCCCAAACAAAATTGATGTCCTTTTTTTCCCCACAAATAGAGCTTTCTTTTGGTGGTATTTGATCACCCCTGCGGTTTTTATTTTTTGCGCTATAAACAAAAATAGAGCGACAATTTTGAAAAAAATGCAATATTTTTTTTACTTTTTGCTATAATAAATATCCCCAAAATATATATAAAAAAAACATTTTTTTTCCTCAGTTTAGGCCGATACGTATTCTTCCACATATTTTTGGTAAAACAAATTAGGGGGGATGGGCTGTGTGTGAAAAGACAGTGATCACCGCTTCCGATTACAGGAAGCGATGATCAGTGTCATTGTCACTAGGCAGTGCGGGGAGATGCTTGTTTACATCAGCATCTCCCCGTTCTTCTTCACCGTAAGACGATTGCGGGTATCCCCTCGGCGATCGAGTCTGTGGGACCCGCGGTCGGGCTCACGGAGCTTGTGGCAGGAGTGCGCGCATCCACAATGCCGCTTCCTTAAAGGGGACGTATATATACGTCCTTCTGCCCAGGAGTGCCATTCTATAAGTGCGTGCGGCGGTCGGCAAGTGGTTAAAGTGAAAAAATAAAAGTGAAATATTCCTTTAAATAACGCACCTGGGGGGTGTGTATAGTATGCCTGTGAAGTGGCATGTGTTTCCCGTGTTTAGAACAGTCCCTGCACAAAATGACATTTCTAAAGGAAAAAAAGTAATTTAAAACTGCTTGCGGCTTTAATGTAATGTCGGGTCCCGGCAATATGGATGAAAATCATTGAGAAAAACAGCATGGTTCCCCCCCCCCCAGCCCAATACCAGGCCCTTTGGGTCTGGTATGGATATTAACTGCTTAAGGACCGCGCACTGTAGATATACGTCGGCAGAATGGCACGGACAGGCATAATCACGTACCTGTACGTGGCCCTTTAAATGCCTGCCGTGTGGTCAGTGGCGCACTCGCGACCCTGCCGCCTTCCCCGTGAGTCGGACCGCGGGTCCCGCGGACTCGATCGCCGCTGGGATCCCTGCGATCGTCTCACGGAAGTATAGAGCAGGGAGATGCTTGTGTAAACATGTATCTCCCTGCTCTGCCTAGTGACAATGACACCACCAAAAGAAAGCTCTATTTGTGGGGAAAAAAGGACGTAAATTTTGTTTGGGAGCCACGTCGCACGCGCAATTGTCAGTTAAAGCGACACAGTGCCGAATCGCAAAAAGGGGCCTGGTCTTTAACCAACCAAAATGGTCCGGGGCTTAAGTGGTTAAGGGGAACTCCGCACCCCATAACTGAGGACCTCCATCCCCAATAACTAAGTTTCTCGATCACCAATAAAAGAGGACGTCCATCCCCCTAAACTAAGGACCTCCATCCCCCATAACTAACATCCTCCATTCCCCATACCTGAGGACCTCCACCCCCCATAACTGAGGTTCTCCATCCCCTGTAAAAGAGGTCCTCCATTCCCTTCAACTGAGGACCTCTATCCCGCATAATCAACGTCCTCTATTTCCCATTACTAAAGACCACCATCCCCCTTAACTGAGGTTCTCCATCCCCTGTAAAAGAGGTCCTCCATCCCCTTAACTGAGGACCTCCATCCCCCATAACTAACGTCCTCCACCCCCCTTATCTGAGGACCTCCATCCCCCATAGCTAACGTTCTCCATTCCCCATTAATGAGGACCTCCATCCCCCATAACTAACATAATTACGCGCCCCTGTTAAACAGGGGCAGAAAAATTGGGCCTTAGGCGGTGGTGGTGGTGGTGGTGGTGGCACAACACTGCAATCCCTCACAGATACTCTTGTTGAGCGTAGGAACAAGCCCTGCTGTGAAATATTACAGCAAAGATGTTAATTACACACCTCTGTTAAACAGGGACAGAAAAAAATGGGCCTTAGACAGTGGTGCCACAACACTGCAACCCCTCACAGATAATCTTGTTGAGTGCAGGAACGAGCCCTGCTGTGAAATATTACAGCAAAAATTGTAATTACATGCCCCTGTTAAACAGGGGCAGAAAAATTGGGCCTTAGGCAGTGGTGGTAGTGCCCTGAACCAAAAATATTCTTAGAAGCTATCATCATGAAGATTGAGGAGGAATAGGATAGTCACTCAGCATAATAGGATAGTCACCTAGCATAGGCAGTCTTCAAGGGATCCCACATCCATAGAAAAATCAATCGGTTACATCAGCATCAGGTGCTTGGTAGCTGGTGATCCAAGACTGATTAATTTTTATGAATGTGAGCCTATCAACAGAGTCTGTGGACAGGCGCACTCTGTGATCGGTTACAAAGCCTCCAGCAGCACTGAATGTGCGGTCAGAAAGAACGCTGGATGCAGGACAGGCCAGTAGCTCAATTTCATATTGTGCAAGCTCTGGCCAGTGGTCCATCCTCAAGACCCAGTAACCCAGTGGATGTTCTGTTGGAAAGGTCTCCAAGTCTGATCTTGCCCCTAGATATTCCTGCACCATGTAATTCAGACGCAGGCGATGGTTGCTGGAACCGATCAGACCTTGGTGCTGCGGACTGAAGAATCGTCTGAAGGCATCGGTCAGCCGGCCACCTTCTCCACCGCTCTTTCTGTGACTGAACGAAGCCTCAGCAACACATTGTTCAGCACCAGGAAGCTGTAACCTCCCTGGCTTTGGAAACGCGTTCTACAAACCTTTCTACCAGGCCTCCCGAAGATGTTTCATCCTCTGCTCCCTCTGCGAAGGCTGGATAAGTTCTGCAACCTTACCCTTGTAACGTGGATCAAGAAGGGTTACCAGCCAGTAATGATCCCTCTCCTTGATACCACGATTCCTAGGGTCCTTTCGCAGGCTTTGCATCTTTCTACCTCATGTTCACTTGTGAGGCATTATTATACTGCTAGTAGAGCAAAGCCAAGCATAATTTACATTTAGCATCACTCCAAGGAAGGTGATGATGCTACTGTCACAGAAGTAACACCCACTTGTGTATATTAAGTAACATAACTCCACCCATTGTCCTGACATAAAACCTCAAAAATAGATGTTACATACACAGCAAATTACCTTCCTCTTGTCCTCAGCAACCTTCAAAATTAACATGTTTCAATAAAGATTTCAGAAACTTTTATCACTTAAAATGGTAATAGATTCAAAATCTAACACTTCACTCCCCTAGATTTTCAGATCAAATATATTTTTGATAAAAGGCTACATGCATGGTGACGGTGATGTTCCTTAGTCTGGCTCTCTCGTAGGGATTATGTTGTGCGCAATTTGGTTTGCACCATTTATTATGTTCTTGTTTTTTGTTTTGTATAGTCATATTTAATTATTTTGTAAATATGTTTTATTTATTTATTATGGTTTTATTGTATATAAGTTGTTGTTTGTAAGATTTTTCAATAAACAAAATTAACCCCTCATAATGGGCACAGCAGGTGTACAGACCCGGGAACTCAACAGAGGGATGGTGGGAACCCCTCATAATGGGCACAGCAGGTGTTCAGACCTGGGAACTCAACAGAGGGATGGTGGGAACCCCTCATAATGGGCACAGCAGGTGTACAGACCCGGGAACTCAGCAGAGGGATGGTGGTAACCCATCATAATGGGCACAGCAGGTGTTCAGACCTGGGAACTCAGCAGAGGGATGGTGTGAACCCCTCATAATGGGCACAGCAGGTGTTCAGACCTGGAAACTCAGCAGAGGGATGGTGGGAACCCCTCATAATGGGCACAGCAGGTGTTCAGACCCGGGAACTCAGCAGAGGGATGGTGGGAACCCCTCATAATGGGCACAGCAGGTGTTCAGACCTGGGAACTCAGCAGAGGGATGGTGGGAACCCCTCATAATGGGCACAGCAGGTGTACAGACCAGGGAACTCAGCAGAGGGATGGTGGTAACCCCTCATAATGGGCACAGCAGATGTTCAGACCTGGGAACTCAGCAGAGGCATGGTGGGAACCCCTCATAATGGGCACAGCAGGTGTTCAGACCTGGGAACTCAGCAGAGGGATGGTGGGAACCCCTCATAATGGGCACAGCAGGTGTACAGACCCGGGAACTCAGCAGAGGGATGGTGGGAATCCCTCATAATGGGCACAGCAGGTGTTCAGACATGGGAACTCAGCAGAGGGATGGTGGGAACCCCTCATAATGGGCACAGCAGGTGTTCAGACCTGGGAACTCAGCACAGGGATGGTGGGAACCCCTCATAATGGGCACAGCAGGTGTACAGACCCAGGAATTCAGCAGAGATGATGGGAACCCTCATAATGGGAACATCAGGTATTCGGACCTGGGTACTCTGATCAGGGATGGAGGGAACGCCTTATATTGTGTGCAGAGCTGTGGACCCAGTTCAGGGATGGTCCTTATAAAGGCACTCACAATGTATAATATCGCTATATAATTATTATTCATTTTGGGAGAAGTTTCCTTTCCATCAAGTCAAAGCACACAAGATTGAATCTCCAGCACATACACAGTAAATAGTTAATTACAATATTAATGTATTAGGATCTTATATCATCCTTTTCAATAACAGCAGATGATTGACTTCCATTATGGAAACCCAGTCCATCTGTCAGCAGAAGCCACATCTCTTTCTTGGGTCTGCGGTTAACCATCCTCGGCAGTTATGTCAGAGTTCTGGCACTTTGCCATGATACTTCTAAAATCTTCAATTGTGGAAGTTCAGAGATTATGGCAAGAAATGTGACAAAAATAACAACATGTGACTCTGATCTAGAATATGATCTCTTCCCTCTTTCCTTCCCCTTTCTTTTTCTTTCCTTCCCCTTTTTATTGGTAATATTTATTTATTTATTTTATTTTGGTTCTACAGGGGAACAATTTTATACTAAAATGAGCATTTGAATGAGTGTTTGCAAATTTGACTCCCTTTTTGGGGAGGAGGACCTTACTTTTTCCCCCTTAAAGTAATCTATATTAAATGGCTTGATGGTGATTTTTAATCAGGGGGACGAAGCTCCACTCATAATCTATTCATGCTTATATAGGCCAATTGATTTGTCTTTGATTCCACTTTTTCATTATGTTTTTTTTCTTTATTTTTTATAAACAGTGAGGAGAACACGTGTTTGATACACTACCAATTTTGCAGGTTTTCCTACTTACAAAGCATGTAGAGGTCTGTAATTTTTATCATAGGTACTCTTCAAATGTGAGAGATGGAATCTAAAACAAAAATCCAGAAAATCACATTGTATGATTTTTAAATAATTAATTTGCATTTTATTGCATGACATAAGTATTTGCTCACCTACCAACCAGTCAGAATTCCGGCTCTCACAGACCTGTTATTTTTTTCTTTAAAAAGCCCTCCTGTTCTCCACTTATTACCTGTATTAACTGAACCTGTTTGAACTTGTTACCCGTATAAAAGACACCTGTCCACCCACTCAATCAATCAGACTCCAACCTCTCCACAATGGCCAGGACCAAACAGCTGTCTAAGGACATCAGGGATAAAATTGTAGACCTGCTAAAGGCTGGGATGGGCTACAGGACAATAGGCAAGCAGCTTGGTGAGAAGGCAACAACTGTTGGCGCAATAATTATAAAATGGAAGAAGTTCAAGATGACGGTCAATCTCCCTTGGTCTGGGGCTCCATGCAAGATCTCACCTCGTGGGGCATCAATGATCATGAGGAAGGTGAGGGATCAGCCCAGAACTACACGGCAGGACCTGGTCAATGACCTGAAGAGAGCTAGGACCACAGGCTCAAAGAAAACTATTAGTAACACACTACGCCGTCATGGATTATAATCCTGCAGCGCACGCAAGGTCCCCCTGCTCAAAGCCAGCACATGTCCATCTGAAGTTTGCCAATGACCATCTGGATGATCAAGAGGAGAAATGGGAGAAGGTCATGTGGTCTGATGAGGCAAAAATAGAGCTTTTTGGTCTAAACTCCACTCGCCGTGTTTTGAGGAAGAAGAAGGATGAGTACAACCCCAAGAACACCCAGAATGTCCTGCATCACCACTTCGACAGGGAGGATTTTACTCCATAAGGATACCTGACACCATGCATTCTACATGAAATAACGGACTACTAGACTAACTAAAATAACTAACTAACTAACTAAAATAAGTGTTTCCAAATCATAATCCCGATGAGTCTGGAATGCCCCATACACCACTGTGAAGCATGGAGGTGGAAACATCATTCTTTGGGGATGCTTTTCTGCAAAGTGGACAGGACGACTGCACCGTATTGAGGGGAGGATGGATAGGGCCATGTATCGTGAGATCTTGGCCAACAACCTCCTTCCCTCAGCAAGAGCATTGAAGATGGGTCGTGGCTGGGTCTTCCAGCATGACAAAGGCCCGAAACACACAGCCAGGGCAACTAAGGAGTGGCTCCGTAAGAAGCATCTCAAGATCCTGGAGTGGCCTAGCCAGTCTCCAGACCTGAACCCAATAGAAAATCTTTGGAGGGAGCTGAAAGTCTGTATTGCCAGCGACAGCCCCGAAACCTGAAGGATCTGGAGAAGCTCTGTATGGAGGAGTGGGCCAAAATCCCTGCTGCAGTGCGTGCAAACCTGGTCAAGAACTACAGGAAACGTATGATCTCTGTAATTGCGAACAAAGGTTTCTGTACCAAATATTAAGTTCTGCTTTTCTGATGTATCAAATACTTATGTCATGCAATAAAATGCAAATTAATTACTTAAAAATCATACAATGTGATTTTCACATGATACCACAGTGCCCAGGGGAGCCGCCCCTCCTGCCCACCCCTTGTCCCGGCCCTGGGTAATATATCCCTGAAGCATTGTTAATTTTGTTGACTAAAATGACTAGAACATTTTAGTTGACTAAATGAATACTATTTTAGTCGACTAAAATACGACTAAAACTAAAATGTCATTTTAGTCAAAAGACTAAAATGGAACTAAAACTAAAATGCAATTTTTTTCAAAAGCCTAAAGCCTCGTACACACGATCGGATTATCCGATGGGAAAAGTGTGATGACAGGCTGTTGTCGGAAAATCCGACCGTTTGTTTGCTCCATCGGATAATTGTTGTTGGATTTTCCGTGGACAAATGTGGGATAGCATGCTTTAAAATTGTCCGCCAACAAATGTGTGTTGTCGAATTATCTGATCGCGTGTACACAAGTCCGTCGGCCAAAACTCCAAAGTACAAACACGCATGCTCAGAAGCAATGCTCACCATAACACAACATTAGCAGAAGTTGCCCAAAGGGTGGCACTAAAGAGCTGAAAAAACACATAGTTTTGTGTTTGTTGGCCAACAATTATTTGCCGTTTGTATGCAATACAAGTTTCTGCCCAGCGCTCTTCGTACAAAAGTCCTATGCTTTGTCTGATGAAAATCTGATCATGTGTACCAGGCTTAAGACTAAAGCCTCGTACACTAAAGCCTCGTAAAACGACAAGAAAACTGCTGGCAGAGCTTTCTTGCCGAGGAAACCGTGCGTGTGTACGAGGCTTTCAGGTTTCTGGCCAGAATCTCGACGAGAAAAATAGAGAACCTGCTCTCTATTTTCTCGTCGAGATTCACGTCGGCCTGTTTCCCGACGAGAAACCCGAGAGTGTGTACGCTTACCTGTCGCCGTGAAAACCCGCGCATGCTCAAAATGACTTTGACGCATGTGCGGTAGCTTCCTAGGCACAGGTAGGGTGTAGCAAGATGGCGGCGGCGGCATCGAATGTGACGAGCGCACGCTCGTCGTAGTCGATGACGTCACCACGTTCGTTTCATTCAAAAGAACGGCCGTTCTTTTGAATCGAGCGTGTGTACACTCGGCCGGGACAATATTCTTGTCAAGAATCTCGTCAGGAAAAACTACATGTTTTTTCCTGACGAGATTCTCGGCCGTGTGTACGAGGCTTAAAACTAAATAGAAATTTGGCTTCAAAATGAACGCTGGTCTGTATTGCATGTTCAGACCTCAATACCATAAATAATAAACATATTAGATTTTTCACTCCAGCAGTATTTAATGAGTTTGGAAATTGTAGAGAAATGTTAATGAATGCATTACAATTTATATACACCCATTCGATTTTAGACGACTAAAATTAGTTTTAGTCTACTAAAATGTACAGGAGATTTAGTCGACTAAATACGATTTAATATGATTAAAACTAAATCAATTGCAGAAGACTAAAATGGGACCAAAACTAAAATGCTATTTTAGTCCTAAGACTGATGCCGCGTACACACAGTGGTGGTGGGTCCATAGTGGGTGCAGGAGCGCCGCCCCATCTCTCTCACCTGAGCCCGTCACTCACGTCAACAATACATAGGTTCATGCATTGCCACCTGAATAACAGCGGCTGGTTGGTTTTTGGAAGTGCCTATCAGAGCTGCTGACTTTTAATAAAAGGATGCTCACCTGTCCAAGGGTCCAGCTTTCAGAAAATAACAGTAATTGGTTGTGGTCAGACCGCAACCAATTACTGTTATTTTATATTTTCCATCCCCCAGGGGTGTTTAAGTCCATACCCCACAGCCAATTGAAACGAGTTACTAGAATTGTTAGCGATAATGCAACTTGTGATATGCGATTGAGTGAAATGGAGGACCGATTATGTTCACAAGGTTATCCTGCAGATTTGATACATATTGAACGCACCGATGTACACAACAATGTCTCTAATAAAACCATTATTCGCAGAATGACATTTACCTCGCAGTATCACCCTTTTTCTAACAAAATAAACAATGTCCCAGCTCAAGTTCATGGTTATCGAATAGACGTGGGGGAAATAGAGAGTTAGAACTTAGGAAGCTGGAGGTTAGATGGATCCATCGATTAGATTCTCTCCAACCTAAGGGATTGAACTCTGATTTTGACATACCGTATATTCTCGAGTATAAGCCGACCCGAATATAAGCCGAGGCACCTAATTTTACCATAAAAAACTGTGAAAACGTATTGACTTGAGTATAAGCCTAGGGTGTCCATCTGCATGCCTCACTGTGCCTCACTTTGCCTCACTGTGTCCATGTCCATGCCTCACTGTGTCCATGCCTCACTGTGCCCATGCCTCACTGTGTCCCTGCCTCACTGTGCCCATGCCTCACTGTGTCCATGCCTCACTGTGTCCCTGCCTCACTGTGCCCATGCCTCACTGTGTCCATGCCTCACTGTGTCCATGCCTCACTGTGTCCATGCCTCACTGTGTCCATGCCTCACTGTGCCCATGCCTCACTGTGCCCATGCCTCACTGTGCCCATGCCTCACTGTGTCCATGCCTCACTGTGCCCATGCCTCACTGTGTCCATGCCTCACTGTGCCCATGCCTCACTGTGTCCATGACTAGACTGACGTTTAACATGGGAGTCTATGAAAGGGGTGCCCGGTTTTGAAAAATCGGTGCTCCCCGGCCGTAGGTCCCCCAGACAACAAACTTTGCACACTTGTAGAGGAGAAATGGGGCTACATGTGTGCCAAGTTCCGGGTCCAGGAGACCTATGACCGGCTGGTATCGGGTCCCCAAATTTACCAGAGAAATTACCATTTAACATGGGAGTCTATGGAAGGGGTGCCCGGCTTTAAAAAATCGGTGCTCCCCTGGACAACAAACTTGTAGAGGAAGAGTGGGGCTACATGTGTGCCAAGTTTCAGGGTCCAGGGGACCTACTACCGGCCAGTACCGGATCCCCAAATTCACCGGAGAAATGACCGTTTAACATGGGAGTCTATGTAAGGGGTGCCCGGCTTTAAAAAACCGGTGCTCCCCCGGACAACAAACTTGTAGAGGAAGAGTGGGGCTACATGTGTGCCAAGTTTGGGGTCCAGGGGACCTATGGCCGGCCAGTACCGGATCCCCAAATTCACCGGAGAAATGACCGTTTAACATGGGAGTCTATGGAAGGGGTGCCCAGGTTTGAAAAATCGGTGCTCCTCGGTCCTAGATCCCCTGGAAAACAAACTTTGCTCACTTGTAGAGGAAGAGTGAGGCTACATTTTTGCCAAGATGGGGGTCTAGGGGACCTACGGCCGTCCGAAACTGGGCCCCAAAGCCCGGGAGATCAAGCACAAAAAAGTGACTTGAGTATAAGCCGAGGGGGGGCATTTTCAGCACAAAAAAATGTGCTGAAAAACTTGGCTTATACTCGAGTATATACGGTATATTTATTTTTGTGATTATATAATCTTATTATTTGAAGCTGTTTTTCATTTTATATAATATACTTTTGTGGCATCTCTAGTCCTATGTGCGATTTTTTCATCAAGTTGATCGCATATGCTATTTTTTTCTACAAGTTTATTGCATATGCGATTTTAGATGCATTATTGTGAGTAGCGTTTTTCTTTTTTCCTTTTTTGGTATATATTGTACATGTGATGTTAGATATATATTTTTTTCATCATGCAGGGTGAAATATACTGCGGATATTTTCATGTATTCCTACCAAGATGGATCCACATACATCATTCACATGCATCTTTGACATTATGGACTTTATTATTTTGCTTGTTTCTTTTTATTCATTTATTGGTTTATTCTTATGGTTCCAGTTAAAATCTGTATGGTGTAAGCATTTACCACTTGTGACCATATAATTCCTAGTATCGTGACACACCTGAACAATATGTTATATGATGAAAAAGGGATTTTTATAACAGCTTACCTGTAAAATCCTTTTCTTGGAGTACATCACGGGACACAGAGCGACTTAGTCATTACTAATGGGTTATATAGATACCTTCAGGTGCTGGCACTGGCAACTTCCAAAACCGGAAGTACCCTCCCCTATATAAGCCCCTCCCATCCGGGAGCACCTCAGTTTTGTAGCAAAGCAATAAGTGTCCCAAAAAGAGGGGTGGGAGCTCTGTGTCCCGTGATGTACTCCAAGAAAAGGATTTTACAGGTAAGCTGTTATAAAAATCCCTTTTTCTTTTTCGTACATCACGGGACACAGAGCGACTTAGTCATTACTAATGGGACGTCCCCAAGCAATGCCAAATGAGGGGAGGGATACATTATACATAAGCTGGGCGCCATCAGGCATGAGGATCTTTTGCGGCCTGCAACACACTGCGCCCAAAGGCGACATCCTCCTGACTTCTAACGTCTACCTGGTAGAATCTAGTAAACGTGTGTACTGAAGACCATGTTGTGGCCTTACAGACTTGAGCCAGGGAGGCCTGGTGATGCACTGCCCATGAAGTTCCAACTGCTCTTGTGGAGTGCGCCTTAACTTTGAACGGAGGCGGTCTCCTTCTCAAGCCATAGGCTTGTATTATGACCTGTCGAATCCACTTGGCTAAAGTAGATTTTGATGCTGCCTGACCCTTTCTGGGGCCTTCCGGCAGAACAAACAAAGTATCCGTTCTACGAATCTGAGCAGTGGCTTTTAGATAAGCTTTAACTGCTCTTACTACATCCAAAGAATGCAATAACTTTTCCTCTACCGAGGTAGGTTTGGGAAAAAAAAAAAGAAGGAAGAAAATCAATTTCCAGGTGAGAAGAACCAAGGAAATGTGTTGCAATGGTTCAAACGGTTGTTTCTGTAGAACCGACAGAACCAGGTTTAAGTCCCATGGACATATGGGAATACTAACCGGAGGGCTAATACGCATCACTCCTTGTATGAAAGCTTTGACTAAAGAATGCAAAGCCAAGGGCCTTTGAAAAAATATTGACAAGGCCGAAATCTGACCCTTGATAGTACTCAAGGCAAGCTTCCTATCTACAGCCCACTGTAGGAAGTCCAGAATCCTACCTATTACGTACTTACGTGGATGCCATTTCTTGGCCTCACACCACGTGATGTACGCCTTCCAGATCCTATAATAGATCTGCCTGGATACCGGCTTCCTGGCATTGATCATGGTAGATACCACAGGATTAGAGAGCCCTCTCTTTTTTAGAATGTGGGCTTCAATAGCCAGGCCGTCAAACCTAGGGCTGGTAAGGAAGGGTGGTATATCGGTCCTTGCGAAAGCAGGTCCGGACGATGTGGGAGGGTCCAAGGACTCCCCACTGACATTTTTACAATCTCCGCGTACCATGCCCTTCGGGGCCATGCTGGAGCCACCAGAATCACTGGTTTCTTTTCTACCCTGATTCTGCGGATTAATCGTGGTAACAATTGTGGCGGTGGGAATGCATATATCAGCTTGAACTGATCCCAAGGGAACACTAGGGCATCCGAGCCGCAAGCTAGGGGATCCCTTGTGCGAGACACAAATCTGTCCACCTTTGCGTTGAATCTGGATGCTAGCAGATCTACATCCGGTGTTCCCCACCGCTGGCATATTGCCTGGAAAACCTCGGGGTGAAGAGACCATTCCCCCGGGCATAATTGCTGGCGACTTAAAAAGTCCGCTCTCCAATTTTCCACTCCTGGGATGAAAACTGCGGATATGGCTGGGACATATCTTTCTGCCCATTCCAGGATGCAATTCGCTTCCTTCTGGGCTGCACAACTCCTGGTGCCACCCTGGTGATTGATATATGCCACTGCTGTGGCATTGTCTGATAGAATTCTGACAGGGGACCCTTGGAGTTTGGATGTCCATGCTACTAGGGCATACCGGGCTGCTCGTATCTCTAAGAGATTGATGGGCAGGGCCTTCTCTGCTTCTGACCACTTGCCCTGGAGAGACCATTGCTCCAGTACTGCCCCCCAGTCTATGAGGCTGGCATCTGTAGTGACCACCTTCCAAGAAACCGGACTGAAGGGTTTTTCCAGATTCTGGGGCACCAACCACCAATGGAGGCTCTTGCGAACGGAAGGGGACAGGGACATTGGTAATCTAAAGCCTGAACTTTTTTGTTCCAGGCTGACAGTATGGACCTCTGCAAGTTCCTTGAATGGAATTAACCGTAGGGTACTGCTTCGAATGAAGCCACCATTTTTCCCAGCAGCCTCATGCACAGGCGTATGGATGGTTTTCTTTTTGTACCCACTAAGTGGGTCAAATCTTTCAAAGACGACATCTTCTCTGGAGGTAAGAAAATCTTTCTCTGATTTGAATCCAGTCTTAGCCCCCAAGTATTCCAGACTTTTGACTGGTTTTAGGGCTGACTTGTCTCGGTTGATAATGCAACCGTGAGATTCCAGATACTTGATTGTCTTGTGAACGACCACTTCTAGTTTTTTTCACTGAGTGGTCTATCAGCAACAAGTCGTCTAGATATGCCATTATCGTTACACCTTGTGTTCCTAGATTGGCCAATAGTGGGGCCAGAATTTTTGTGAACACTCGTGGTGCTGTGGCCAGACCGAAAGGTAAGGCTCTGAACTGAAAATGGCGCCCTTCTACTGCAAAGCGTAGAAATTTCTGGTGGGCCGGACAGATGGGAATATGCAAATAAGCATCCCTTATGTCGATCGAGGCTAACCATTCCTGCCCTTATAGGGCGGTGGCCACCGATCGGATCGACTCCATCCGAAAAAGTCCTGATATGTAGGAACTTGTTTAGCCCTTTTAGATTTAATATGGGCCTCACGTCCCCATTTGGTTTGGGGACTGTGACAAGGTTTGAGTAAAACCTGAACCCGCTTTTTTCCAAGGGAACCTTCATGATTACCCTTGGAGCAATAGTTGTTCTAGTGCCAGAAGGAGGGATCCTCTCTTCTGGGGATCGCTTGGCACGTTTGACCTCAAAAAAATGGGCAGGAGGAATGTCTTTTAACTCCAGCCTGTATCCCACACTTACTGTGGAGATCACCCATCTGTCTCTGATGGTGTCCCACCAGGTCTCTGTGAACAACTGAAGTCTTCCCCTCACCCGATTGAGTGGGGGCAACCCTTCATGACTTGGGGGGAGGTTTTGTACCTCTCTTGACCCAGGGTTTCTTGTTACCCTGTGATTGTCCCTGATTTCTGCCCCCTGGATTTGACCGCGGAGGCCGTCGGAACTGTTTCACAGCCGATGTGCCAGGGACTGGAGAAGTAGGCCTCTTAAAAGAAGGACTTCTACCCTTGTTCTTAACCGGCAAGATTGTACAGACAGCCTGGGGAGCCTTCAGCGACCCCAGCGAGGATACCGTAGTGGCTGATGGTTCCGCCAGAGGCATTTTAAATGCTGATCGGACCATGTTAGTCAGAGACTGAACCCGTAATCTTTCAGCCTGAGATGCTGAGAAAGGTTCTTCCACTGTTGATTCCTCTATAACCGAATCAACCTCATCCTGATCCCCTTCAGGTAGGTCGATCTCTGTGTGGGGCTGTTCCTCCACTAACAGGCACTCTGAAGGAGGAGACGGAGATCGGATGCGCTTTCCCTGTGACAGGGAAGCAGCGATCAATGCTGTTAATCTCTCTTCCAATCCTCCCAGAGTTGAGGATAAAACCTCCTCTGTTATATATACAGGAGCAGGTGGACTGGGGACAGCCGCAGCACCAGGCACTCCTGCGGGGTTCCTACGGCTACTGACCTCTGAATTTTCAGGGGAGATTGGTGCAGTACAAGCATGCCCAATATCCTCAGAGCCCGATGGAGACCCCTTTGGCTTCCTGGAAGACTTATTTCCAGAGCGTCTGGACGACATATCCTTTAAGCACAAAGCTGAGGTATTCCCGTCGTCATACACCAATTTTGCTGGTAATAGTCTAACACAGTTGCTGCTATATACCAGCTGGTGTCCACTAAAGTGCCTTTCTATGGGGATGCCTGCATCAACCGCCTCTGTGTGCCACCGTTTTGTTGCTAGCTCTGTTTGCATCCAGCTGACACTTGTACTGTGTCTTTTATACATGCTGGGACGCCTGCACATGCGCCCCGCCCCTTTTCTTTCATAGGAGGCGCGTGCGTGCGCCCGTGCACCATTGGCGCCTTTTTTGAAACCAAGCAGGGACTAGGAGCCAGGGCCCTTTTTGCCGGAGGGCCTGTGCGGTGGATGAGCGCAGCAACAGGGCAGAGGAAGTGGATTCCCACAGAGAAATTTACCAACTGCCTGGATCTTTTGACTTGAGACAACCAAAGATCCACATGACAAGAAAAAATGGACCACAGCGGCCTCTAGTGGTTTAACACAGGTACCGCGGTCCTCTTTTTTTTTTTTCTTGACTACTATTAAAATTTTACATTTTCCAGTAGTTACAGGCATACACAGATATTAGCGGGAATACCGTTAGGTAACAGACAGAAAGACAAATTAGGCTTGGGGGTCCCCCAATAGAACCAAGTTCCTGGGGGCCCCCACTTACCTGTTCCCCGCCGCAGGACTTTGTTTGGTCCACAGAAGCCCAAACTTCACCTATCACGGCAGGCATTGTAATTAAACCTTCAGGGACCGGGTTCCCAAGGATTCCACTCCCCTGGACCTGTATAGCACCCTGCACAGACAACATCTTGGTCGTGGGTATGACCAGAGCTCTGGATCCCAGGGTCCAGCCCTCCTAAGAGAGGCATTACAGGCAAAACCTTGCTCTTCTCTTGCAAGGCCCGGGTACCGACCGTTTAGCTATGAAGCTTTTTTGGTCGGATCTGGAACAGCTTACTAAGGCCCGTAAAAGAACCTGTACGCAAGCCCAGTGAAAACACATGTTACTCTTTGGCCAACACCTTAGACACTGGCAAAAAACTGAGGTGCTCCCGGGTGGGAGGGGCTTATATAGGGGAGGGTACTTCCGGTTTTGGAAGTTGCCAGTGCCAGCACCTGAAGGTATCTATATAACCCATTAGTAATGACTAAGTCGCTCTGTGTCCCGTGATGTACGAAAAAGAAATTGAAGTTTACCTGATCGATCAATTGATTCCAGATTTTTCACATGTTTTGTTGATTGTTAATTAATGATGATGTATTTATTCGGTCACATCCATGACCTGGTATAGGCATGATACTCTGAGGAAGGGCGCCATCTACAATAGCCCGAAAACGTTTATTACCATGTCTGCCTGACTATACATATGATGTATTTTTGATGTCTTATGGATGAATTTCTACAAATAAAGAATTTTTTAAGTGCAGCAATCCCTCCGCTACTTTTTCTATATACAAGCCTGTGGGAAGGCTTGATTGCTAGCACTTAAGCCTCGTACACACGGACGGTTTTCTCATCAAAAAACGACAAGAAAACTGCCGGGAGAGCTTTCTTGCCGAGAAAACCGGCCGTGTGTACGAGGCTTTCAGGTTTCTGGGCAAGAAAACTGGCCAGAATCTCAACGAGAAAAATAGAGAACCTGCTCTCTATTTTCTCGTCGAGATTCTCGTCGGCCTGTTTCCCGACGAGAAACCCGAGAGTGTGTACGCTTACCTGTCGCCGTGGAAACCCGCGCATGCTCCTAGGCATAGGAAGGGTGTAGCAAGATGGCGGCGGCGGCATCGAATGTGACGAGCGCGCGGTCGTCGTAGTCGGTGACGTCACTGCGTTCGCTCCATTCAAAAGAACGGCGGTTCTTTTGAATCATATGTCTGTACACTCGGCCGGGACAAGATTCTTGTCAAGAATCTCGTCAGGAAAAACAACGGGTTTTTTCCTGACGAGATTCTTGGCCGTGTGTGCGAGGCTGAGACCGACATGCACCTCACCCTGCAAATCTTCTCTCTCTCTCTATATATATATATAAATATAGATAGATATATAACTATATCTATCTATATTTATAGATATATAGATATATTTTTTACATACCAATTATATATATATTTTTTACATACTGGTGACAATATGTTAAAAAAAAAAAAATATTTTTTTATATTTTATTCCCTAATTGTTCTATAAAAATCATGACAAAAAAACCTGCAAATTCAAAAAACTTGCCATGCCTATTAACAAATACCTTGGACTGTCTACTTTCCAAAAAAGGGGTAATTTGGGGGGTATCTGCACTGACCTGGCATTTTCGGGCCTCAAGAAATGAGATTGGCCGTCTGTACATCAGGATTGATCGATTTTTCAGATATATACCATAGATTATAGACTCTATTACTATTATTTCCTACAGAATAAATAATATACACTGATTTGGGTGATTTTCACCAAAGAAATTGAGCAGAATACAGTTTGACCAAAATTTACGAAGAAAGATTATTTATTTGGAAAGTTTTATAACAGAAACCAAGAAAAACACGTCCCCCCTCCCCCTTAAATTTGCAGTCTTTTTTTCATTTATTTAGCAAAAAATAAGAAAAACACAGCGGTGATTAAGAAAAGAAAGCTCTATTTGTGTAAGCAAAATAATAAAAATTGAGTTTGATTACAGTGTTGCACGACCGCGCAATTGTCTTTCAAAGTGTGACAGTGCTAAAATCTGAAAATTGGTCTGGGCAGGAAGGGGGTGAAAGTGCCCGGCATTGAAGGGGTTAAAGGGGGCGCTGACATGAATTCAGATCCAGCTACAATCGGTACAATCTCATTATTGCTCTGGTGGACCACCTCATTGTTATAAGAGGCTCTTATCTCCCCCGTCTATAGTGGCAGGCAGTGCTTTTTTTCAGTGGGAATGGGAGGGAACGCAGTTATATAATGGCAAGGGGTGCTGGGGTCTGTTGCAGGGTCTATTGATTCTCGCTGCTGGGGAATCTGTTCTAGCTGGAGGGGATTCATTTTTTCAGAGGGGTCTATTGTTGCTGAGGAAGTCTATTGTTGCTGGTGGGGGGCCTATTGTTGGTGGGGGTTGCTCTTATATTGCTGAGGGGGGCAGTTGTTGCTGGGAGAGATCTACTGTTGAAGAAGGGGTCCATTGTTGCTGGCTGCCAAAGAGTCTATTGATGCTGGCTGTGGGGGGATCTGTTGTTGCTGCCAGGAGTCTTTTGTCTATTGTTGCTGGGGGGGTGGATTTTGTGGCAGGTGGTCCATGGGGATCTATTGTTGCTGGCGGGAGCTCTATTGTTACTGGCTGCAGGGGATCTATGTTACTGCTTTTCCTGTTTATAATTATCAAATTCCTTACAAATTATTTAGCCCCACAAAATGATACTTGGTTCTGTATTGTCTAAAAGGGCAGTACTGGGAGATGGGTAGGGGGTCTAACTAAGGAACGGTGCCCGGAGGTGGGTAGGGACGGAAAAAAGGAGTGACTCAGAAAGAGGGAGTTTCTGCACCTATTCTTTGAGAAAAAAGCCCTGGTGGCAGGGCAGGTATTAGGATAGGGAGCAAAACAGGTCATACAACAGTCTTCACTGGACGTAAAGTGAATACCAACTGGAGCATGGTTGGAAATATCTATGTTCTACAGACTTTACAGATATAATACTATTTGTCCTTAAACTAATTTGTCTTAGATAGATTTCAAATTAATTTTTAAATTCAAATTTAATTTTAAATTCAAATTTATTTTCAAATTTGAATTTGGGTAATTCGTTTTCTTAGAATTTATTTCAGATTGTTTAAAATTTGTTACTATTGTGATTCAGAAATTTGGATACATCTGAATCTCATAATAATGTCCAAATTTTGATTTGTAATGAAACAAATCACACATGTCAATATGGGACTTGAATAATGAAACAGTACCACAATGACACATTATATGATTGGGTATGTGAGTTGGAAGTAGAGCTGTATATATATTGTGAGGGGGTTGGCTCGGCAGCGGGTGTGTGTGACCCCCGAGATGGGCTCCCCACACAAAAACAGGCCCAGCAAACGGAGGTTGTGGTTTTCAAAATCAAAAAGGTGCGGTTTATTTTCTATTTACAGTGACAAAACACAGCAAAGAAAAAGAAACATAAACAAAATAAATCCTGGTCAACTTGACCTCTGACTAAACATACAGGTTTCCTAACTAACAACTGGGATCAGCCTAGTGCTGTCCTAGTTCCTAAGTCCCTGGTTTTAAATGTCCAAGCAAATAGCCACACAGGCTTTGTCTCACCGCACAGGGGTTCACTCTCCCTAGACAGTCCACACAGGTCTGGTTCCAGGCATGAGCTAACATCTAATGAAGCTGGGAGTTCTTATAGAGGCCTAAATGAGCTGACAAGCTTCAGCTGGTCTCATCAACTCCCTGTCTGCACGACGCCCCACACTCTCCCTAGAGGTATGAGTCATCCATGAGCCCACTAGCCTTATACAACTCTCCACCTAGTTGTATAAGTCGGCGTAAAGCCTGAATCTGGGCGAAATATATCTACCCCCCTGGATGCAACCAGGTGACTTTACCTTCCTGCTGTCACATACCCCCCCCTCTTGTTTTAACCTCGGGGTTGGAACACCAGCAATCAGGCATTCATGTACTCGAGACAAAGCATCCACATTCCCCATTTGAACGCCAGGGCGATGCTTTACTGTGAAGTTGAATTCCTGGAGGGCCAGGAACCACCTATTCACTCTTCTATTTGTTTCCTTGTTTTGAGCCATCCACTTTAACGGAGCGTGATCCGTAACCAAGTCAAAGTGCCTACCTAGCAGGTAGTACCGAAGGGAATCTAGAGCCCACTTCACCGCTAAACACTCCTTTTCAACGGTGGCGTAATTTACCTCATGGGACTTCAACTTCCTGCTGAGGTAAATGACTGGGTGCTCTTCCCCGTTCCAGACCTGGGACAATACTGCTCCTAACCCCACATCTGACGCATCACTTTGTACAACAAAGTCTTTAGAGAAGTCGGGTGAGTACAACACTGGCTGGCTACATAAGGCTTGTTTCAAGAATTGGAATGCTGCCTCAGCCTCGGGGGTCCATTTAATCATGACCGACCCTTTCCCCTTCGTCAGGTTGGTTAGGGGCACAGCCTTAGAAGCAAAGTGGGGAATGAATCGCCGATAATACCCAGCGATTCCCAGAAAGGCTCGTACCTGCTTCTTGCTGTTGGGACGTGGCCAACTCTGGATGGCCTCGACTTTGTTGAGTTGGGGTTTTATTACTCCCCTCCCAATGGTGTACCCAAGATATTTGGCCTCCTCCTGCCCAATGGTACACTTCTTGGGGTTAGCCGTAAACCCCGCTTCCCGAACAGAGTCCAGGACTGCTTGCACTTTTGGCAGATGTGAGGCCCAATCTGTGCTATGGACAATTACGTCATCCAGGTAAGCCGCAGCATACTTCCGATGGGGCCTCAGCATCTGGTCCATTTTCCGCTGGAATGTGGCCGGCGCATTCTGTAACCCGAACGGCATTCTTTTATATTGGAACGCCCCGTCTGGGGTTACAAATGCGGTTTTCTCTTTGGCCGACTTGGCCAGGGGGATTTGCCAATACCCTTTTGTGAGGTCAAGAGTCGTCATGTATCGGGCTGTTCCCAGCCGGTCGATCAACTCATCTATACGTGGCATGGGGTAGGTGTCAAATTTTGTAACTTTGTTCAACTGACGAAAATCGTTACAAAATCGCCAGCTCCCATCCGGTTTAGGCACCAACACAATGGGACTAGACCAATCACTTTGGGACTCCTCTATCACCCCTAAGTTCAGCATTTTCTGTACTTCCTCCCGTATTGCCTCCCGTCGGGCCTCTGGGATCCGATAGGGTTTTAACTTCACCCTTTCACCGGGCGGGGTAATGATGTCATGCTCTACCCCAGATGTTTGTCCCGGCAGCTCAGAGAATACCTCCTTGTTGCGAAGCACAAACTCCTTAACCTCCTGTTGTTGGGGTTGTGACAAGGTGGCTGCTATTCCAACCTCAGGAATCACGCAACCAGTTTGAGCTGGTGACCAAGTGTCTGCGACTAGGGACTCTCTATCCCTCCAGGCTTTCAACAGATTAACGTGATAGATCTGTTCGGGCTTTCGCCTTCCTGGTTGTCTGACCTTGTAATTCACTTCGCTCACTTTTTCCATTATCTCGTAGGGGCCTTGCCATTTGGCAAGGAATTTACTTTCAACCGTAGGGACAAGTACCAGTATCCTATCCCCCGGGGAAAAGGTACGGGTCTTGGCTCCACGGTTGTACACTCTCTGCTGTGCTAACTGCGCTTGGGCCAAATGTTCCTTCACGATGGGCATTACCTGTGCAATTCGGTCTTGCATCAGGGCGACATGCTCAATCACACTCCTGTGGGGAGAACTCTCACTTTCCCAAGTTTCCTTGGCAATATCCAACAGCCCTCTTGGGTGTCTCCCATACAGTAACTCAAAGGGGGAGAATCCCGTAGAGGATTGGGGCACCTCCCTAATAGCAAACATCAGATAAGGAAGTAGACAGTCCCAATCCTTTCCATCTCTATCCACCACTTTCTTCAACATTTGTTTTAGGGTTTTGTTGAATCTTTCAACCAGCCCATCGGTTTGGGGGTGATACACAGATGTACGTAATTGCGTCACTTTGAACAATTTACACAGCTCCTTCATAACCCGGGACATAAAGGGTGTACCTTGGTCCGTAAGCAGTTCTTTACAAATACCCACCCGGCTAAACACAAGAGATAGCTCTTTGGCTATGGTTTTGGCCGAGGTATTTCTGAGAGGGATCGCTTCTGGATAACGGGTGGCATAGTCCATTATAACTAATATGTACTGGTGCCCCCTAGCGGACTTGATTATAGGACCTACCAAATCCATGGCGATCCTCTCAAACGGGACCTCAATGATGGGTAGAGGGACCAGCGGGCTACGGAAATGTGGCATCGGGGCCGACCTCTGACACACAGGGCAGGAGGAACAATAATTTTCTATGTCCTTCATCACCCCCGGCCAATAGAATCTCTGTAATACCCTCTCTCGGGTTTTCTCTGTCCCCAGATGACCTCCAAGAATGTGCCCATGGGCCAACTCCAACACCAACTTCCTGTAAGGTTTGGGCACCACAAGCTGCTCAACGGTTTCTTCTGCCCTTTTTGCCACCCGATACAGTAGGTCCTTCTCTACGCTGAAGTATGGGTAAGTGCAGGTATTATCTGGGTTCACTAACTCGCCATCTATTTTCACTACGTTTTCCCGTGCCTTTATTAGGGCGGGGTCTTTCAACTGTTCTGTGGCAAAGTTTTCCCTGTGAACCTCAAGATCAGAAAACTCCACAGACGGTAGGTTTTCGTCTGAGGAGGTGGGCTCCTCTCCAGTTTCTTGAGTCTCCCCTGCCAATACTGATAAGGGAAATTCCGGAGAGTCCTCACCACTCTCAGGGGAGTTCTGGCTATCACATTCCTGGTACATAGGAGCACCAGTGGGGGGCTCAGGATCATCCCACAGTTCCCAGAACTTCGGAAAATCCCTTCCCACAATGGCGTCATGCGGTAACTGAGATACTAAGCCCACTGGATGAGAGAGGGTACCTTTGGGGGTCTCGAAACACACTGTAGTCACTGGATACTCTTGGGTGTCCCCATGCACACAAATAACAGCTACCTTGCTATTCCCAGAGACCTCTGTTTTAACTAACTCAGCCTTTATCAGGGTCACAAGGCTACCTGAATCCAGCAATACCACAACATTTCTACCATTAACACACATTTTGCATAAATGTTTCTCAGTTCCTCGAATGGCAGTGCATGCGACTGTCGCACACAGCGACTGACGTCTGCCCGTCAGAAAGTCACACTGCATGGGTTCCTCCACAACCGGGCAATTGGCTGCAATATGTCCCGCTTGCCGGCAGCGGTAGCAAACGATCCTTCTTGCGGCCTCTTGAGCCGCTGATTTCCCAGGCTGTTCTCGCCAAACTTGGGGTAGAGCTCCCACCCTCTCACTCTCTCCACCCTCACCCCTTGGAATCCTCTTATCCGCCCCTGGGGATGGTCTGGTCTTAGGGTGGAAAGTCCGAGTGTCTCTGGAAGAGGCCGTCAGGTTCTCTGTAGCCAAGTATTTCTCCACACGATCCACAAGACCATCGGCCGTCTCTGGGTCTCCATGGCTTACCCACTTTTGGATGGCAGTAGGAAGAGCTCTCAAAAACCGATCCATTACAACACGTTCCACAATCTTTGGTGCGGACAAAGTCTCTGGCTGTAGCCACTTTCTGCTCAGGTGAATGAGATCATACATTTGAGACCTGGGGGGTTTTCCAAGCTGGAAAGTCCAGTTATGCACACGCTGAGCCCGGACAGCCTGGGTGACACCCAGCCTTGCCAATATTTCAGCTTTTAGCATCACATAGTCTTTTGCTTGGTTAGGCTCTAGGTCATAGTAAGCTTTCTGCGATTCACCAGTTAACAGAGGAGCCACCAGTCCAGCCCACTGCTCCTCAGGCCACTTTTCTCTTTCAGCGGTCCTTTCAAATGTGGTCAAAAATACCTCTGGATCATCCTCTCCAGTCATTTTTGTCAATAAACGACTCACCCCAAAGGACGCGGTATTAGTGGGACGGCTTTCCTCACTGGTCTGCGGACGTTGCTGCATTACTGCTTCCATCTGTTGTTGTAGTCTCTGCTCTTGCTTCTGCAACAGGTCTATGAAGCGGGCCTCAGATTGCTGCTGGGCTTGTTGCTGAGCCTCCAGACTCTGTTGCAAAGTTGCGTTTGTCTGCTGCTGGGCTGCAAGGCTCTGTTGATGAGCTTGCTGCTGGGCTGCGAAGTTCTTTTGCAAACCTGCATTTGTCTGCTGTTGATTGGCATTTGCTAGAGCCAGCTGCTTCAGTATCTCCTCCATGCTGGCTTAAAAAAAACTGCCACTGGTTCTCCACCAACTGTGAGGGGGTTGGCTCGGCAGCGGGTGTGTGTGACCCCCGAGATGGGCTCCCCACACAAAAACAGGCCCAGCAAACGGAGGTTGTGGTTTTCAAAATCAAAAAGGTGCGGTTTATTTTCTATTTACAGTGACAAAACACAGCAAAGAAAAAGAAACATAAACAAAATAAATCCTGGTCAACTTGACCTCTGACTAAACATACAGGTTTCCTAACTAACAACTGGGATCAGCCTAGTGCTGTCCTAGTTCCTAAGTCCCTGGTTTTAAATGTCCAAGCAAATAGCCACACAGGCTTTGTCTCACCGCACAGGGGTTCACTCTCCCTAGACAGTCCACACAGGTCTGGTTCCAGGCATGAGCTAACATCTAATGAAGCTGGGAGTTCTTATAGAGGCCTAAATGAGCTGACAAGCTTCAGCTGGTCTCATCAACTCCCTGTCTGCACGACGCCCCACACTCTCCCTAGAGGTATGAGTCATCCATGAGCCCACTAGCCTTATACAACTCTCCACCTAGTTGTATAAGTCGGCGTAAAGCCTGAATCTGGGCGAAATATATCTACCCCCCTGGATGCAACCAGGTGACTTTACCTTCCTGCTGTCACAATATATATATATATATATATATATATATATATATATACAGTTGTGTTCATAAGTTTACATACCCTGGCAGAATTTATGATTTCTTGGCCATTTTTCAGAGAATATGAATGATAACACAAAAACTTTTCTTTCACTCGTGGTTAGTGTTTGGCTGAAGCCATTTATTATCAATCAACTTACTCTTTTTAAATCATAATGGCAACAAAATCTACCCAAATGACCCTGATCAAAAGTTGACATTTTGGCCTGATAACATACACACAAGTTGACACAAAGGGGTTTGAATGGTTATTAAAGGTAACCATTCTCACCTGTGATCTGTTTGCTTGTAATTAGTGTGTGTGTATAAAAGGTCAATGAGTTTCTGGAAGACAAGGAGAGAGGCGCCTCTAAGTGCGACGATCGTTGTTCCCGGAAGTCGGCCGCTCCATCCTAGAGACACTCCTGCCATCCTTTGCAGAAGCTGAGTAGCCCTTGTGACCTGTGACCTGCTGCTGATGACTGTCATCCTGACATGTTCTAAATGCCTACATTATCCATCTAAATGTGAGTGTATTTGTCTCTACCATTAAAAACTTTTTAGCACTATTGCACTTAGAGGCGCCTCTCTCCTTGTCTTCCAGCGATACCCCTGAACATGGTTTCTGTTCACTTATGATGGCCGCCCTGGTGCACGGTGAATCCCCATACACCCCTGCCTTACTCACACACACCTTAGGGTGTAAAATAGACTTTAAAGGACTTTAAAGGACTTTTATTTATTTATATTGATTATTATTTTTGATTATTTGTGGGTAATACATGTTTCTGTGGATATTGTGCGCCACTACTTGTCTGTCAATGAGTTTCTGGACTCCTGACGGACCCTTGCATCTTTCATCCAGTGCTGCACTGACGTTTCTGGATTCTGAGTCATGGGGAAAGCAAAATAATTGTCAAAGGATCTGCGGGAAAAGGTAGTTGAACTGTATAAAACAGGAAAGGGGTATAGAAAGATACTCAAGCAATTGAGAATGCCAATCAGCAGTGTTCAAACTCTAATCAAGAAGTTGAAAATGAGGGGTTTTGGTGAAACCAAACTACGGTCAGGAAGACCAACTAAAATTTCAGCCACAACTGCCAAGAAAATTGTTCGGGATTCAAAGAAAAACCCACAAATAACTTCAGGTGAAATACAGGACTCTCTGAAAACATGTGGTGTGGCTGTTTCAAGATGCACAATAAGGAGGCACTTGAAGAAAGATGGGCTGCATGGTCGAGTCGTCAGAAGAAAGCCATTACTACACAAATGCCACAAAGTACAGTAGGTGCCGCCGATTTTGTGTCAATCTCGCCTCTTCTAGCGGCGAGATTGACACCCTATGAGCCCAGTCACGAGAGCCAGCGCCGAGCTGTCTCGTCATCGGGAAAGGAAAAATTTTGTTTTTTCTTTCGCAATAAGCGACACGCATTGCTGACATTGAGGCCGGTGGATGGAGGTCCGACGTGGATTCCCCCCAATACCAGGCACTGTGTTTGGTATGAATCCTGAACGGGAACTTTGCGCCAAATTTTAAATAAAAAAACGGCATGGGTTCCCCCTCCAGGAGCATACTAGGCCCTTCGGTCTGGTATGGATTTGAAGGGGAATCCCCTAAGCCGAAAAAACAGCGTGGGGGGTCCCCCTCAAAATCCAAACCAGACCCTTATCCGAGCACGCAACATGGCAGGCCGCAGGAAAAGAGGGGGGACGAGAGAGCGGACCCCCCTCCCTCCTGAACTGTACCAGGCCGCATTGCCATCAACATGGGGGGTTTGGTGCTTTGGGGCAGGGGGGCGACCTGCGGCCCCCCCACCTCAAAGCACCTGCCCCCATGTTGATGGGGACAAGGGCGTCTTCCCGGAAACCCTGGCCATTGGTTGTCGGGGTCTGCGGGCGGGGGCTTATCGGAATCCGGGAGCCCCCTTTAATAAGGGAGCCCCCAGATCCTGGCCCCCCACCCTATGTGAAAGAGTATGGGGTACATCGTACCCCTACCCATTCACCTGGGGGAAAAAAATGTCAATAAAAAAACACTACACAGGTTTTTAAAGTAATTTATTACACAGCTCCGGGGGTCTTCTTCTGACTACGGGGGTCTCTTACGACTCCGGGGGTCTTCTTCCGACTTCGGGGGTCTCTTCTTCCGACTTCAGGGGTCTTCTTCTGCTCCATGAGTGGCCCGGTCTTCCCCGTCGTCTCCTCCAGCTCTCCGTTGTCCTTCTGCCGGGCTGCGCCACTATCTTCTTCCAGCTCTTTTGCTAGTGGAGGGACCCGGTTTTACTTGGACATTCCAACATGACAATGATCCAAAACACAAGGCCAAGTCCACCTGTCATTGGCTACAGCAGAATAAAGTGAAGGTTCTGGAGTGGCCATCTCAGTCTCCTGACAAATACCACAAAAGACTTCAAACTGTCATTGATGTTAAGGGGGGCAATACACGGTATTAAGAACTGGGGTATGTAAACTTTTGATCAGGGTCATTTGGGTAGTTTCTGTTGCCATTATGATTTAAAAAGAGTAAACACAGTTAATTGATAATAAATGGCTTCAGCCAAACACTAACCGTGAGTGAAAGAAAAGTTTTTGTGTTATTCATATTCTCTGAAAAATGGCCAAGAAATCATAAATTCTGCCAGGGTATGTAAACTTATGAGCACAACTGTATATATATATATATATATATATATATATATATATATATATATATATAGAAATGGAGATGTATTCTGATAGAGACTTCTAAAGAAGAGAGATGACTCCACACCGACCTTCTTGTGAACTTCAACTACAAACCAAAGAGGAACAAAACATGATCGACTGGAAAGTAACATTTTACGCCGAAATAAAAATCAGCATGTTCTTGGCACTACAGGATTTCATTAACCACTTAAAGTGGAGTTCCACCCTGAATTTTTTTTTCCTACCAAAAATAAAAAATAAAATAGAAAAAAATGTATTGAAAATAAAAATAAAAAATGTACTTACCAGAAATAGCGGTTGCTATGCGGAAGTCCCTAATCTGCCTCTTCATCGTCCGCGGCTGGTCTCCATCCTCCGTCCTCCTCACGTTGTCTTCTGGTGAATGGGGCGCGCTGCCTTCCGGGAACTGTGTGTATCCCAGAGAGCAGCCGGCCCATTCACAAAGTGCCGCGCGGATCACGCATGCGCAGTAGGAAACGGGCAGTGAAGCCGCACGGCTTCACTGCCTGTTTCCCTTACTGAGGATGGCGGCGCCGGGAGCTGCCAGGATCGAAGGATCGGCCTCGGGGAGGGGGGGTGGCGACATCGTGGGTGAGTAGGACAGGTAAGTGTCCTTATTAAAAGTCAGCAGCTACAGTGTTTGTAGCTGCTGACTTAAAAAAATTAATAAAATTGTGGGTGGAATCCTGCTTTAAGGACCAAGCCTCTTTTTTAGATGTGGTGTTTACAAGTTAAAAACAAGTTTGTTTTTTTTTGCTAGAAAATTACTTAGAACCCCCAAACATAATAATTTTTTTTCTAACACCCTAGAGCAGGGGTCTCCAAACTGCGGGCCGAGGGCCGGATGTGGCCCTTTGCTAGCCTTCATCCGGCCCTTTGGGCAGTATTGCTCCCAACGATATGAGGCACTATCCCAATGGCACCGACAATGGGGCACTATTTCTTAGCCTAATAGCAATGATGGAACACTATTCCTCCTCTCGCTGCCCACCAACACTGGGGCCATGTTTATTCTCACTGATGCTCGGCCCTGGGGCATTTTCTACCCCGACTGGTCAGAATCCGGCCCCCCTGAAGTCTGAAAGACCGTAATCTGGCCCTTTGCTTGAAAAGTATGGAGACCCCCTGCCCTAGAGAATAAAATGGTTATCATTGCAATACTTTTTGTCACACCGTATTTGCGCAGCGGTCTTACAAGCGCACATTTTTGGGAGGAAGGACCCTTACCTTGATCCCCCGGGGGGCAAAGCCCCTGTCAGGGACTGAGGTACTCACTGGCCCACCTAGCTGAAACCAGGCGGAACCCCGTTCTCCGGGAGGTCTGCTGAAACCGACCAACCCCAAGTACTAGGTTGGGCTCCCCCAAAGGGAGAGACCCCATGAAAGAGTGCGAACAAAGCCAGAAGGCCATGTCTACCCCCTCCCAAGACTTTCAGGGCAAAAAGTGACAAATGTGACAAACACACAGAAAAAAGGGGGAAATGAAAGGGGATAAGTGCCATGGTGCAATACCACATCAGGCTCATTAAAAGTTCAGATGCTGAATATGAACCATTGAAGTCAATGGGAGTCGAATGCTAAAAAAACAGTAATGGCCATTTTCTAGGCTGATAGACAAAGGATTGTCAAACAAATGGCATGGGGGGCTGGGCACTGCCCTGGGGACCATGTACTCAAGTATTTTTTTTTTCAATTTAGTTTGCAAAAAAGAAGCAATTTTAATAATGCTTAACGTAAAACATTAAGGCTCCATTCACAACAAAACAAACCGGATGCTTTTCTGCATGCACGTTTTTGATGCGTTTTTGATGCGTTCAGGTACAAGCTTCTTTTTTCTTCACCTTAAAGAAGGACATGTGCGTTTCAGTGTGTTTTTGATGCTTTTTACCACGTTTCGGTACAGTTCAGTACAGAAAAAATGCAGCATGTTCTACTTTTTTTTTCCTGGAACTGGAATGCACTGGAACTAGCCGCACTGTTGTGAACTATACCGCTTAAAACCGTATAATAGACATGTGCAATTCGTTTTGTTTCTAATTTGTTTTTAACAAAATAAAAAAATAAAAATCGTAATTCCGAAATTGACGAATTTACTAATTTTTTAATTTCCGAATTTTCGTATTTCCGAAATTTCGAATTTCCGAATTTTAAAATTTCCGAATTTTCGTATTTCCGAAATTTCGAATTCCCGAAATTTAAAATTTCTGAATTTCCGAATTTTCGGATTTTCGGATCTCCGAAATTTCGAATTTCTGAGTTTCGGAATTTCGATTTTTTTTTTCGTTTTTCGTTTCGTTTTTTGTTTTTTTGCTTTTTTTGGAAATTCGGAAAATTCGGAATTCCGAATTTCCGAAAAAAACAAAAACACGAATAAAACGGAAAAAACGAATTTTTTCGAATTTCCGAAAAAAATAAAAAATTAAATAAAAAAAAAAGAATTTCCGAATCTCGGAAATTCGGAAATTAAAAAAATTCGGAAATTCAACTTTCCAAATTTCCCATTTTCGAATTTTAGATTTTCGAATTTTGCAATTTCGAATTTTCGAATCTCGAATTTTCGAAATTTCCAATTTCCGAATTTCGAAAATGGGAAATTTGGAAAGTTGAATTTCCGAAATTCGTAAATTGTTTTTTTTTTTTTTTTTGCTTTTTTTGGATATTCGAAAAATAGATTTTTCCCGTTTTATTCTTCTTTTTTGGAGATTCGGAATTCCGAATTTCCCCGAATTTTCGAAAAATTTCGGAAATTCTTTTTTTTCGGTTTTTTGCTTCTTTCGGAAATTTCCCCGAATAAAGCAAAACAACGAAAAACCGAAAACGATAAAAACAAATTTTTCGAATTTCCCGAATTTCCGAAAAAAACAAACTAAAAAAAATTACATTTCCCGAATTTTCGAATTTCTGAGAAAAGCAAAATAAAAACGAAAAACCGAAAACGATAAAAAAGAATTTTTCGAATTTCCCGAATTTCCGAAAAAAACAAACTAAAAAAAAATAATTTTTAAATTTCCCCGAATTTTCGAATTTCTGAGAAAAGCTAAATAAAAACGAAAAAACGAAAACGCTAAAAAACGAATTTTTGATTATCCCGAATTTCCGAATTTCCCAAAAAAAGCAAAAAAACGAAAAAAAAAACTAAACGAAAAAAACGAATTTTTCGGCAGTGCACATGTCTACCGTATAACCCATGCGTTTTTTGATGCAGAAAAAAACACACTGGACTGCATGTAGTGTAAACTGGCCCTCGGTAAAATGCTTGCAATGAAATGTATTTCTTTAACCACTTGCCAACTGCTTCACGCATTTATAGGTCGGCAGAATGGCTTGGCTAGGCAAAGCAATGTACCCCTACATTGCTTTGAAAAGCCCGCAGCGAGCTCCGTGACCATGCCCGCGGGACCCGTGGACTCGATGTCCGCCGGTGTCCCGCGATCGTGTCACGGAGCTGCAGAACGGGGAGATGCCTATGTAAACAAGGCATCTCCCTGTTCTGCCTAGTGACAGGACACTGATCTACTGCTCCCTGTTATCGGGAGCAGCGATCAGTGTCGTGTCACAGTAAGCCCAGCCCCCCACACAGTTAGAATCATTCCCTAGGACAAACTTAACCCTTTCCTCGCCCCCTTGTATTTAACTCCTTCCCTGCCAGTGTCATTTACACAGTAATCAGTGCATTTTTATAGCACCTGATCGCTGTATAAATGACAATGGTCCCAAAATAGCATCAAAAGTGTACGATGTGTCCGCCATAATGTCGCAGCCATGATAAAAATCGCAGATCGCCGCAATTTCTAATTAGAAAAAAAATAATAAAAAAATGCCATAAAACAATCCCCTCTTTTGTAGACGCTATAACTTTTGTGCAAACCAATCAATATTGCGATTTTTTTTACCAAAAATATGTAGAAGAATACATATTGGCCTAAACTGAGCAAAACAATGTTTTTATATATTTTTTGGGGATATTTAATTTATTATAGCAAAAAGTAAAAAATATTGCTTTTTTTTCAAAATTGTCGCTCTATTTTTGTTTATAGCGCAAAAAATAAAAACTGCAGAGGTGATCAAATACCACCAAAAGAAAGCTCTATTTATGGGAAAAAAAGGACGTCAATTTTGTTTGGAAGCCACGTCGCACGACCGCGCAATTGTCAGTTAAATCGACGCAGTGCCGAATCGCAAAAAAATGGCACCGGTCATTGGGCAGCCAAATCCTCCGGAGCTGAAGTGGTTAAGCAAGCATAATGTGTAAAAAAAAAAAAAAATACTGATCACTTCCCCAGAGTATTATTCTAGGGAATTTTATTATGGTATCATTATATTGCTCTGTGAAAAGTGCGTTAAATTTTTTTTTTTTAATTAAAAAAAAAATATATATATTTTTTTTCATACTGTCACCATCACCAATCACCAACCAGTGTCCCTGATCACTGTCACACCCATTATCTGATGATGCTGTACTGCACTGGGCAGTATGCTCTGCACAGTATGTAAAAAAATAAAATAAAAATTTCTTCATTTTCCCAAAAATGATGACAAAAAATTACTACTGTATATTCTCGAGTATATAAGACCCGAATATAAGCCGAGGCACCTAATTTTACCACAAAAAACTGGGAAAACGTATTGACTTGAGTATAAGCCTAGGGTGTCTATCTGCATGCCTCACAGTGTCCATGCCTCACTGTGCTCATACCTCACTGTGCCCATACCTCACTGTGCCCATACCTCACTGTGCCCATGCTTCACTGTGTCCATGCCTCACTGTGCCCATACCTCACTGTGCCCATACCTCACTGTGTCCATGCCTCACTGTGCCCATACCTCACTGTGCCCATACCTCACTGTGCCCATACCTCACTGTGCCCATGCTTCACTGTGTCCATGACTAGACTGATGTTTAACATGGCTACATGTGTGCCAAGTTCCGGGTCCATGGGACCTACGGCCTGGCTGGTACTGGGTCCCCAAAGTCACCAGAGAAATTACCGTTTAACATAGGAGTCTAAGGAAGTGGTGCCCGGTTTGAAAAATCGGTGCTCCCCGGCCTTATGTCCTCCGAACAACAAACTTTGCACACTTGTAGAGGAAGAGGGGGGCTATATGTGTGCCAAGTTTGGGGTCCAGGAGACCTACGGCCGGCCAGTACCGGGTCCCCAAAATCTGGGAGATCAGGCGCAAAAAGGTGACTTGAGTATAAGCCGAGGGGGGCATTTTCAGCACAAAAAAATGTACTGAAAAACTCGGCTTATACTCGAGTATATACGGCACTTCGAAAAATTTGTCATGCCTCTTGCTAAATACCTTGGACTGTCTACTTTCCAAAAAGGGGTTATTTGGGGGGTATACTATAGAGAAGGACACATAAGGGAGAGATGCGCTGCAAACCCCGATACGATAGAGAAAAACAAAAAGAAATGTTCCCCATGGGGCTTTGGACAGCAATGTAATAAGGTTTGAATAGATAACAAATGGATAACACAAAAAATACATTTATTGGAATTGTAAAAATGTCAAGATGCATTTACAACATATAAGGAAAAACTGGCCAACAGGTACAATACATTTTCACAGTACAGCCTATATTGAAATTACACACAGTGTTAATTTATCAGATTACTGAAAAATATGGAGTCCCCGACGTGTTTCGACCTCTGTAGCGGTCATCATCAGGGGGAAAGTAGGCTCTATAAAAACACATGACATGATTTAAATATATTTGGGGGGTATTTGCACTGTCCTGGCATTTCCGGGCATCAAGAAATTCGATCAGCTGTCAGTACATCAGGATTGATCGATTTTCAGATATATACCCCATAGTTTGTGGACTCTACAGTATAACTTTCCTACAGACTAAAGAATATACACTGATTTGGGTTATTTTCACCAAAGAAATGTAGCAGAATAAATTTTTGCCTAAATTCATAAGGAAAGATTATTTATTTGCAAAATGTTATAACAGAAACAAAGAAAAAAAATGTTTTTTAAAAAAAAAGTTTTTTTTTTTTTTGTTTATTTAGCAAAAAATAAAAACCCCAGTGGTGATTAAATGCCACCAAAAGAAAGCTCTATTTGTGTGAATAAAATTATACAAAATTAATTTGGGTACAGTGTTGCATGACAGCGCAATTGCCATTCAAAATGTGACAGCGCTGAAAGCTGAAAATTGGTCTGGGCAGCAAGGGGGTGAAAGTGCCCGATGTTGAAGTGATTAAAAAATACAATTTGTTAGTGATTTCACCAATGAGCATATGTACTTCTCTATGCAATGGATGTGCTCCAGCCAGGAAATTAGGCGGGACTCTGTCTGACTTCCTGCAGTTTCTAATGCACATTGTGAGAAGCTCACAGCGTGTAGGGAATCACAGGCACCTGCTGTATATAGCTGTGCAAGACTGAAGGCAAGGTTGGAATTTGGTTTTAAAACTGCAGTATGGAGATTGAGATCCTCCCAGCCTAAAGAAACTACAAGTTCCAGAATATCCTGCAGCATTATTTAATACAGAAGTAGATCCTATATGGCCGTAGTATGATGTAGAAGGAGAAAAGGTAGACAGAGATATCAGGTGTCCTTTTGATGTCCATCAGTCCATATCAGGATATGTTCTTCTCACAGACAAACTAGAAGCTTTGAGACCATCATTCAACTCATCTCCACTCAGTCTTTTCCTCCTCCTTCCAATTATCGAGCCGATCTTTTTCGAAAAACCTGAAGGACAGAAGAGACTATAGTGATTAGAACAAGACCAGAACTTAGCAGAACTGGAACCTCAGAAATGCTATAAAATTCGATTTTCAAGGTGTGAGCCCAACAACTGTGATGGACTGCAAGAGAGCTGACCACATGCTACAATATAATGGTACAATCTACTGAGGTTAGATCAAGGGTGGCCAACCCTATACATACTGTAGCTCCAACCAGCTATGTGAGGAGTTGTCTTCTGCAGGTCCTTCCCTGATTGGCCATGTGAAAAGTTCTCTCCTCCAGGTCCTTCCCTGTTTGGCCAAGTGAAGAGTTCATCCCCTCCACTTCTTTGCTTGATTGCCTATGATTGGATTTCTTACCCTCATCTCTTTGGTGAAGAGTAGAGATGAGCCAACAGTTTGGTCAGAACCTTGGTTTGGATGAAACTTTAGCTGTTCTGGCAGTCAGAAGAACACACACATTTGCCCGTTCCTTCTGCTATGATACTACTTTCCCCATCCCTTCACTTATATAGCTGATGACCACTCAGGGAGCTGTCATACGGCTATGACTCCCATTGGGATTGGCCGTGTTCACCAGGTCCATTGGGTTTTTAATTGTGGTGGTGAGCCAGACGGAGTCGGACATCACAAGAGACTTTTTGGGGGAATTTTGTATTATTAAAGGTTTTGTCAAACATTCAGATGTCTTTATTTCTGGGTTACACAGGTACTATGTACCCCTTATTCATTCACATGGGGCAGTCAGAGTCTTATAAGCCCCACTGCCCCATAACCCCACAACCAATGGCCATGGTTGTGGGAACAGACCCTTGCTCTCATCAACATGAGGGCAAGTTCTTTGCCAGGAGGGTCCCCCCTAACAAAGCACCTCCTCTCCCTGTATTGAGGTCCTATGGCCTGGTATAGTTCAGGAGTGGGGGTGCACACTTGCCCTCTCCTTTTCCTGGTTAGCCAGTGTAGCAAAATACTGAAACTGAGAATATGGTGGGGATCACTTCAAAGGGGATAGTAAATATTCTTTCCAGGAAATGTAGAGACAGAATGTCTACTGATGTCTAAATAAGTAAATTGGGTTTATTGGGGTCTGAGGTAGCTTTCCGTTCATCTATTGTCAGTGTGTTAATGACCCTATTATCTGCTACGGGATGTAATTACACTCCTAGTAATGTGTCTGGCACGGTTTCATTGTTATGGGTAAATATGTGGACAAACGTGTCACGCATACCAAGTGTGTTAGAAATAGTTCCAGGTAATTAAATCACTGTCATCTGTTAGTTGCTGAAGGGAATGCCCCTGGAAAATGAGTTAAGAAACCCCTTGCATGGGCAAGGATATAAAAAGCCAGCTGGGGCTAAATAAAGTGTTGATTTACTCCCAGAACTGTGTGTCGTCCAGTTACTTGGATATAAGGTTGACTTGGATAAGTTAGTACTTCCTCAGCTTCAAGGATTTCCCAGCAGACTTTGGAGTTCCGCAACACTGGTTGGCAGCGGTGGGATTAAAGCCTTGCAGCAAGAGGAAGCAGCGTTCATGCAAATTCGGCTACACGAATGGAAGTGTGAATTGAGACAAACTATGCTGGATTAAAACGAGCAACGTTAAAGGATTTGCTGGAAGCAAGAGGGAAGATCGCCAGCAATAAATCCAAAGCCGTGCTGATTGCAGAACTGACCGAGGAAGATCGGGCACACAGTATGGCGACAGAAGCCATGGAGACCGAGTTTGACCAAGAAGTGAAAAGCAGGCTAGCGTTTTATGGAGAAAACCCCTCCACCGAGCTGGTACAGGCAACGTTAGTCCAAGTGGATGCCTTTATCACGGCAAGAGAAGAACGGGAGACCCAACTCTGGCTGGCGGAACAGCGTGCCTCTGAGAGACTGCTAACGACTACACCGGCACCAGAGACAAAACTAAAAGTACCCCATGATGCCTTTAAAAAGTTTGTGGAAGCAGAGGAAGAGATTGATAGCTTCCTGCAAGATTTTGAACGGCAATGCAAGCTGTACCAAGTACCCCAGACAGACTGGGTACGGATCTTAGCTGGTAAGCTGTCAGGCCGTGCAGCAGAAGCCTACAGAGCCATGCCAGAGGAGGAAATTGCAAGCTATAGCCAGGTAAAGGAAGTTATTTTGGCAAGATATGCCATCACCCCAGAAGCATACAGGAGACGCTTCCGGGACACAAAGAAACAGGAGAAGGACTCCCACACCGAATGGGCTTGCCGAATGCAGAGGGCAGCCCTAGCTTGGCTGCAAGCCCGTCACGCAACCACATCAGATGCGATCACCCAGCTGATTTTACTGGAGCAATTCTTTAATGGACTAAACCCAGAGGTACAGGAGTGGGTAAGGGACCGCAAACCTACCACTCTCTCTGAAGCGGCCAGGCAAGCTGATGAATATTAAGATGCCCACAGGCCATCACAGACTAGCTTCAGACATAACACCAGACCGCTGAACAATAACCCAGGGCCACCAGCTACACAACGACCCGGGCTAATCCCTACCCCCCCTGCAAATCGATACCTCAGGCGCAAGGGAGTGCAGTGCCATTTGTGCAAGCAATTTGGGCACTATCAGAGAGACTGCACTCAGAACCAGGACCAAGCGGCATGGATTCAACCAGGGCCACCCCCTCCAGCAAGGGCTGCCGCTCATTGCTATCACACGGAAGCAGCCCCAGACAATCGCGTAGCTGAAGAATTGGAGGAACATTGGGGCGTCCTGCACGAGGCTGATCCAATACAAGCAGCTAACCGGGACAACCGGCAGCAACACAGGCAGACTGTCTGGGTCAATGGAAAGGTAGCCAATGGCCTACGTGATACTGGCACCACCATGACCCTACTACAGAAGAACCTCATCCCAGAGAGCCAACACACCGGAGACACTGTAGCCATAAGAGTTGCAGGAGGCACCGTCTTCCGGCTACCCGTTGCCCGTGTTCACCTGGATTGGGGGGTTGGTTCGGGACACGTGAATGTGGGGGTGATGAAGGATTTGCCAGCGGATGTACTACTGGGGAATGATTTGGCCCCCCTCGTTTCTGCTTACGCCCCGATGGACCCCGCTGAAGCCAACCCCATGACTACCTGTGCACAGACACGTGCTGCTGGAACCGACCCGCGTGCTGCTGAGACCCGGGTAAGACTATCTTCCCCGACAGGTACCGTAGATCAGGCACAATATCACAGTCTAAAATTGGAATGTGACAAGTTGGCCAGTGAGAAATCGGAGATGCAATGACACTACGTCATGTATTATGAGATGTCCCATGGCTTGAACATTGAAATGCACAAACAGGCTGAAATTTGTAAAAGGTTAAATGGGATTTGCGCCCAGGTTTTGCCGTAACTCTCCCAAGAGCATCAGCAGCAAGTTTTGGGAGCCATTGAGAGAGCAAAGCAAGTGACTGTTCCAGAACTGAATTCCATTATTCACCCTGCAACCTTACAACCTCACCATCAGCTACTGACCCGGGAAACAGAAAGGCAATGCTGATGGATTATCGCGGCAAACTGAACTGGAAAAGTGATCCGTGAGTACTCTCTGGACATCCCCAAGCCGATCCGTTAAGGATCAGACTGTGTATGCCGGCTTGTGGGTAAGGGGGAGCAGTGTAGCAAAATACTGAAACTGAGATTATGGTGGGGATCACTTCAAAGGGGATAGTAAATATTCATTCCAGGAAATGTAGAGACAGAATGTCTACTGATGTCTGAATAGGTAAATTGGGTTAATTGGGGTCTGAGGTAGCTTTCCATTCATCTATTGTCAGTGTGTTAATATTATCTGCTACGGGATGTAATTACACTCCTAGTAATGTGTCTGACACGGTTTCATTGTTATGGGTTGTGAGGGGGTTAACTCGGTAGCGGGTGTGTGTGACCCCCTGGTTGGGCTCCCCACACAAAAACAGGGCCAGCAGACGGAGGTTGTGGTTTTCAAAATCAAAAGGTGCGGTTTATTTCTCTATGTACAGTGACAAAAACACAGCAAAGCCAAAAAGAAACAAACAAAATAAATCCTGGTCAGTTTGACCTCTGACTAAACATGCAGGTTTCCTAAACTAACAACTGGGATCAGCCTGGTGCTGTCCTAGTCCCTAAGTCCCTGGTTTAGTAAAAGTCCAAACAAATAGCCACACAGGCTTTGCCTCACCGCACAGGGGTTCACTCTCCCTAGACAGTCCACACAGGTCTGGTTCCAGGCATGAGCTTACATCTAATGAAGCTGGGAGTTCTTATAGAGGCCTAAATGAGCTGACAAGCTTCAGCTGGTCTCATCAACTCCCTGTCTCACGACGCCCAGCACTCTCCCTAGAGGTATGAGTCATTCATGAGCCCACAAGCCTCAGCTGGGCTTCATCAACTCCCTAGTTGTATAAGTCGGCATAAAGCCTGAATCTGGGAGAAATATATCTACCCCCCTGGATGCAACCAGGTGACTTTACCTTCCTGCTGTCACATACCCCCCCTCTTGTTTTAACCTTGGGGTTGGAACACCAGCAATCAGGCATTCATGTACTCGAGACAAAGCATCCACATTCCCCATTTGAACGCCAGGGCGATGCTTTACTGTGAAGTTGAATTCCTGTAGGGCCAGGAACCACCTATTCACTCTTCTATTTGTCTCCTTGTTTTGAGCCATCCACTTTAACGGAGCGTGATCCGTAACCATGTCAAAGTGCCTACCTAGCAGATAGTACCGAAGGGAATCTAGAGCCCACTTCACCGCTAAACACTCCTTTTCAACCGTGGCGTAATTTACCTCATGGGACTTCAACTTCCTGCTGAGGTAAATGACTGGGTGCTCTTCCCCGTTCCAGACCTGGGACAATACTGCTCCTAACCCCACATCTGACGCATCACTTTGTACGACAAAGTCTTTAGAGAAGTCGGGTGAGTACAACACTGGCTGGCTACATAAGGCTTGTTTCAAGAATTGGAATGCTGCCTCAGCCTCGGGGGTCCATTTAATCATGACCGACCCTTTCCCTTTCGTCAGGTTGGTTAGGGGCACAGCCTTAGAAGCAAAGTGGGGAATGAAGCGCCGATAATAACCCGCGATTCCCAGAAAGGCTCGTACCTGCTTCTTGCTGTTGGGACGTGGCCAACTCTGGATGGCCTCGACTTTGTTGAGTTGGGGTTTTATTACTCCCCTGCCAATGGTGTACCCAAGATATTTGGCCTCCTCCTGCCCAATGGTACACTTCTTGGGGTTAGCCGTAAACCCCGCTTCCCGGATAGAGTCTAGGACTGCTTGCACTTTTGGCAGATGTGAGGCCCAATCTGTGCTATGGACAATTACGTCATCCAGGTAAGCCGCAGCATACTTCCGATGGGGCCTCAGTATCTGGTCCATTTTCCGCTGGAATGTGGCCGGCGCATTCTGTAACCCGAACGGCATTCTCTTATATTGGAACGCCCCGTCTGGGGTTACAAATGCGGTTTTCTCTTTGGCCGACTTGGCCAGGGGAATTTGCCAATACCCTTTTGTGAGGTCAAGAGTCGTCATGTATCGGGCTGTTCCCAGCCGGTCGATCAACTCATCTATACGTGGCATGGGGTAGGTGTCAAATTTTGTAACTTTGTTCAACTGACGAAAATCGTTACAAAATCGCCAGCTCCCATCCGGTTTAGGCACCAACACAATGGGACTAGACCAATCACTTTGGGACTCCTCTATCACCCCTAAGTTCAGCATTTTCTGTACTTCCTCCCGTATTGCCTCCCGTCGGGCCTCTGGGATCCGATAGGGTTTTAACTTCACCCTTTCACCGGGCGGGGTAATAATATCATGCTCTACCCCAGATGTTTGTCCCGGCAGCTCAGAGAACACCTCCTTGTTGCGAAGCACAAACTCCTTAACCTCCTGTTGTTGGGGTTGTGACAAGGTGGCTGCTATTCCAACCTCCGGAATCACGCAACCAGTTTGAGCTGGTGACCAAGTTTCTACGACTAGGGACTCTCCATCCCTCCAGGCTTTCAACAGATTAACATGATATATCTGTTCGGGCTTTCGCCTTCCTGGTTGTCTGACCTTGTAATTCACTTCGCTCACTTTTTCCATTATCTCGTAGGGGCCTTGCCATTTGGCAAGGAATTTACTTTCAACCGTAGGGACAAGTACCAATATCCTATCCCCCGGGGAAAAGGTACGGGTCTTGGCTCCACGGTTGTACACTCTCTGCTGTGCCAACTGCGCTTGGGCCAAATGTTCCTTCACGATGGGCATTACCTGTGCAATTCGATCTTGCATCAGGGCGACATGCTCAATCACACTCCTGTGGGGAGAACTCTCACTTTCCCAAGTTTCCTTGGCAATATCCAACAGCCCTCTTGGGTGTCTCCCATACAGTAACTCAAAGGGGGAGAATCCCGTAGAGGATTGGGGCACCTCCCTAATAGCAAACATCAAATAAGGAAGTAGACAGTCCCAATCCTTTCCATCTCTATCCACCACTTTCTTCAACATTTGTTTTAGGGTTTTGTTGAATCTTTCAACCAGCCCATCGGTTTGGGGGTGATACACAGATGTACGCAATTGCGTCACTTTGAGCAATTTACACAGCTCTTTCATAACCCGGGACATAAAGGGTGTACCTTGGTCCGTAAGCAGTTCTTTACAAATACCCACCCGGCTAAAAACAAGAGATAGCTCTTTGGCTATGGTTTTGGCCGAGGTATTTCTGAGAGGGATCGCTTCTGGATAACGGGTGGCATAGTCCATTATAACCAATATGTACTGGTGCCCCCTAGCGGACTTGATTATAGGACCTACCAAATCCATTGCGATTCTCTCAAACGGGACCTCAATGATGGGTAGAGGGACCAGCGGGCTACGGAAATGTGGCATCGGGGCCGACCTCTGACACACAGGGCAGGAGGAACAATAATTTTCTATGTCCTTCATCACCCCAGGCCAATAGAATCTCTGTAATACCCTCTCTCGGGTTTTCTCTGTCCCCAGATGACCTCCAAGAATGTGCCCATGGGCCAACTCCAACACCAACTTCCTGTAAGGTTTGGGCACCACCAGCTGCTCAACGGTTTCTTCTGCCCTTTTTGCCACCCGATACAGTAGGTCCTTCTCTACGCTGAAGTATGGGTAAGTGCAGGTATTATCTGGGTTCACTAACTCGCCATCTATTTCCACTACGTTTTCCCGTGCCTTTATTAGGGCGGGGTCTTTTAACTGTTCTGTGGCAAAATTTTCCCTGTGAACCTCCAGATCAGAAAACTCCACAGACGGTAGGTTTTCGTCTGAGGAGGTGGGCTCCTCTCCAGTTTCTTGAGTCTCCCCTGCAAATACTGACAAGGGAAATTCTGGAGAGTCCTCACCACTCTCAGAGGAGTTCTGGCTATCACATTCCTGGTACATAGGGGCACCAGTGGGGGGCTCAGGATCATCCCACAGTTCCCAGAACTTCGGAAAATCCCTTCCCACAATGGCGTCATGCGGTAACTGAGATACTAAGCCCACTGGATGAGAGAGGGTACCTTTGGGGGTCTCGAAACACACTGTAGTCACTGGATACTCTCGGGTGTCCCCATGCACACAAATAACAGCTACCTTGCTATTCCCAGAGACCTCTGTTTTAACTAATTCAGCCTTTATCAGGGTCACAAGGCTACCTGAATCCAGTAATACCACAACATTTCTACCATTAATACACATTTTGCATAAATGTTTCTCAGTTCCTCGAATGGCAGTGCATGCGACTGTCGCACACAGCGACTGACGTCTGCCCGTCAGAAAGTCACACTGCATGGGTTCCTCCACAACCGGGCAATTGGCTGCAATATGTCCCGCTTGCCGGCAGCGGTAGCAAACGATCCTTCTTGCGGCCTCTTGAGCCGCTGATTTCCCAGGCTGTTCTCGCCAAACTTGGGGTAGAGCTCCCACCCTCTCACTCTCTCCACCCTCACCCCTTGGAATCCTCTTATCCGCCCCTGGGGATGGTCTGGTCTTAGGGTGGAAAGTCCGAGTGTCTCTGGAAGAGGCCGTCAGGTTCTCTGTAGCCAAGTATTTCTCTACACGATCCACAAGACCACCGGCCGTCTCTGGGTCTCCATGGCTTACCCACTTTTGGATGGCAGTAGGAAGAGCTCTCAAAAACCGATCCATTACAACACGTTCCACAATCTCTGGTGCGGACAAAGTCTCTGGCTGTAGCCACTTCCTGCTCAGGTGAATGAGATCATACATTTGAGACCTGGGGGGTTTTCCAAGCTGGAAAGTCCAGTTATGCACACGCTGAGCCCGGACAGCCAGGGTGACACCCAGCCTTGCCAATATTTCAGCTTTTAGCATCACATAGTCTTTTGCTTGGTCAGGCTCTAGGTCATAGTAAGCCTTCTGCGATTCACCAGTTAACAGAGGAGCCACCAGTCCAGCCCACTGCTCCTCAGGCCACTTTTCTCTTTCAGCAGTCCTTTCAAATGTGGTCAAAAATACCTCTGGATCATCCTCTCCAGTCATTTTTGTCAATAAACGACTCACCCCAAAGGACGCGGTATTAGTGGGACGGCTTTCCTCACTGGTCTGCGGACGTTGCTGCATTACTGCTTCCATTTGTTGTAGTCTCTGCTCTTGCTTCTGTAACAGGTCTATGAAGCGGGCCTCAGATTGCTGCTGGGCTTGTTGATGAGCTTGCTGCTGGGCTGCAAGGCTCCTTTGCAAACCTGCATTTGTCTGCTGTTGATTGGCATTTGCTAGAGCCAGCTGTTTCAGTATCTCCTCCATGCTGGCTTAAAAAAAACTGCCACTGGTTCTCCACCAACTGTGAGGGGGTTAACTCGGTAGCGGGTGTGTGTGACCCCCTGGTTGGGCTCCCCACACAAAAACAGGGCCAGCAGACGGAGGTTGTGGTTTTCAAAATCAAAAGGTGCGGTTTATTTCTCTATGTACAGTGACAAAAACACAGCAAAGCCAAAAAGAAACAAACAAAATAAATCCTGGTCAGTTTGACCTCTGACTAAACATGCAGGTTTCCTAAACTAACAACTGGGATCAGCCTGGTGCTGTCCTAGTCCCTAAGTCCCTGGTTTAGTAAAAGTCCAAACAAATAGCCACACAGGCTTTGCCTCACCGCACAGGGGTTCACTCTCCCTAGACAGTCCACACAGGTCTGGTTCCAGGCATGAGCTTACATCTAATGAAGCTGGGAGTTCTTATAGAGGCCTAAATGAGCTGACAAGCTTCAGCTGGTCTCATCAACTCCCTGTCTCACGACGCCCAGCACTCTCCCTAGAGGTATGAGTCATTCATGAGCCCACAAGCCTCAGCTGGGCTTCATCAACTCCCTAGTTGTATAAGTCGGCATAAAGCCTGAATCTGGGAGAAATATATCTACCCCCCTGGATGCAACCAGGTGACTTTACCTTCCTGCTGTCACAGGGTAAATATGTGGAGACAAACGTCTCACGCATACCAAGTGTGTTATAAATAGTTCCAGGTAATTAAATCACTGTCATCTGTTAGTTGCTGAAGGGAATTCCCCTGGAAAATGAGTTAAGAAACCCCTTGCATAGGCAAGGATATAAAAAGCCAGCTGTGGCTAAATAAAGTGTTGATTTACTCCCAGAACTGTGTGTCGTCCAGTTACTGGGATAAAAGGTTGCCTTGGATAAGTTAGTACTTCCTCAGCTTCAAGGATTTCCCAGCGGACTTTGGAGTTCCACAACAGCCAGGCTGCATGCTTGGATTAACCACTTGCTACCCCGCTCCTGCAGATGTACTGCGGTGGGGTGACTCGTGCAGGCTCAGTCAGGTATATATACGTGATTGAGCCTGCTGCAGTTTAGGTGCGGGGTGCACCCTTGCTGGGCCATGCAGTGCATCTGTCCTGTGATCGCTGTGACACTGCGGATCACTGTTATTGATAACCGGTAACCGGGTATTATGTGATTGCTATGATTGGTCATACCAATGTAAACAAACTGTCATGAATGGCTTTCCATTCATGAACATGGTACAGGTAGCCATCCTGTTGTGATCTGTGATTGGCCTAAAGCAATCACATGGTACCTGGCTACTTGTACCATGTGATCAACTTAGCCAATCACAGATTACAGTCAAAAAACGGTTGTTAATGAATGGGAAACCCATTTGCCCCCGCCCCAAAACACCTTGTCCCCATGTTAATCAGAATCCGGAAGCCCCCTTTAAAAAGGGGGCCCCCATATCCCTCCCCCCTATGTGATTGAGTATGGGGTATATTGAACCCTTACCCGTGTCACAAAGTAATAAACACACAGAGACAGTTTTTGACAAGTCCTTTAATTAATATGTATTCTTCTTCCCCTGCTTCTTTCTCCGGTCTTCTTCATTCTCTGTTGTTCTTTTTCCTCCGCCGCCGCTCCCGTCGCCGACTCACTGAAAAAATAAAAAGACCCTCCTCCGACACTGCACTCTGCCGATCTGTCCGCTTTGATGTTGCATATTTCATGGGGCATGGTCATTGGATGGTGTCAACCAGAGACCCCATCCTCTTGTGACGTCGCAGCCCCATCAGGCCCCGGGCGGGGACGTCACAAGGGGCAGGGTCTCTGAATGACATCATCCACCCCATCGCAGCGTCGGAGGAGGTTTGTTTTGTTTTTTTCAGTGGATCAGCAGCAGGACCAGCAGAGGAAGAAAAACACTGGAGAAAGAAGAAGAGGATCAGCGGAAGAAGTGAGGGGAAGAAGAAAACTGGAAAAAGAAGCAGGGGAAGAAGAAGACAACTATTAATAATAAAGACATGTCAATAACTGTCTATTGTCTTTTGTCACACTACACTACTTTTTTGGTGAATGGGTAGGGGTACAATCTGGGGGTCCCCCTTTTAAAGCAGGTTTCTGGATTCTGATAAGCCAAAGATCAACATGGGGACAAGGTGCTTTGGGCTGGGAGGGCAGAGCCACTCCTGCCCCAAAGCACCACACCCCCCATGTTGAGGGCATGCGGCTTGATATGGCTGAGAAGGGGGTGGAGCACTCTCATCCCCTCCCTTTTCTGACCTGCCGGTCTGAATCCTCAGATAAGGGTCTGGTATGGATTTTGGGGGGACCCTACGCCATTTTTTTTTCCAAAGGCAATGGTAGCTCGAGACTCTCAGATGCTGCTGAAAAGTTCTGTTGACTGTGTGAAAGTAGTTTACATAGAATGGGAACGAATGCAGTTGGAAGATGATATCATATACAGGAAAGGCCCATCTGAGGAACCGGAAGGTGTTCGACAATTGTTTCTTCCTGAAAAGCACAGATTGATAGTATTGACAGATAAGGATGGGCCGAACGCCCCCCCCCCCCCGTTTGGGTCGCACCAGAACTTGCCGAACAGGCAAAAAATTAGTTCGAACACGCGAACACCATTAAGGTCTATGGGACACAAACATGAAAAATAAAAAGTGCTAATTTTAAAGGTTAATATGCAAGTTATTGTCATAAAAAGTGTTTGGGGACCCGGATCCTGCCCCAGGGGACATGTATCAATGCAAGATAAGTTTTAAAAACAGCAGTTTTTCCGGGAGCAGTGATTTTATTAAGGCTTAAAGTGAAACAATAAAAGTGAAATATTCCTTTAAATTTCATACCTGGGGAGTATCTATAGTATGCCTGTAAAGTGGCACATTTTTCCCGTGTTTAGAACAGTCCCTGCAGCAAAATGACATTTCTGAAGGAAAAAAGTCATTCAAAACTGCTTGTGGCTGTAATGAATTGTCAGGTCCCGGCCATACAGATAGAATTCATTGAAAAAAACGGCATTGGTTCTCCCCCCCAGTCCATTACCAGGCTACTTGGGTCTGGTATAAATATTAAGGGGAACCCTGCGCAAAATAAAAAAAAAATGCATTGGGGTCCCCCTCAAAGTCCATACCAGACCGTTAAGGTCTGGTATGGATTTTAAGGGGAACCCTGCGCCAAAATAAAAAAAATGGCATAGGGGTCCCCCCAAAAATCCATAACAGACCCTTTATCCGAGCACGCAACCTGGCAGGCCACAGGAAAAGAGGGGGGGACGAGAGAGTGCAGGCCACACGCCCTCAACATGGGGAGGATGCTTTGGGGTCTGGACCCCAAAGCACCATGTCCCCATGTTGATGGGGACAAGGGCCTCATCCCCACAACCCTTGTCCAGTGGTTGTGGGGGTCTGCGGGCGGGGGCTTATCGGAATCTGGAAGCCCCCTTTAACAAGCGAACCCCCAGATCCCGCACCCCCCTATGTGAATTGGTAACGGGGTAAATTTTTCCCCCTAACATTTCACCCAAAGTGTAGAAAATGGAAAAAAAAAACAAGACCCTAAAGCATCCTCCCCATGTTGAGGGCATGTGGCCTGGTACGGTTCTGGGGGGGGCGCTCTCTCGTCCCCCCTCTTTTCCTGCAGCCTGCCAGGTTGGGTGCTCGGATAAGGGTCTGGTATGAATTTTTGGGGGACCCCTACACCATTTTTTTTATTTTGGCGCAAGGTTCCCCTTAATATCCATACCAGACCTGAAGGGCCTGGTATGGAATTTTGGGGGACCCCCACGCAATTTTTTTTTAAACTTTGGTTCAGGGTACACCTTAATATTCATACCAGACCCAAAGGGCCTGGTAATGGACTGGGGGGGGGGACCTATGCCATTTTTTTCAATTCATTTTATCTGTATTACCAGGACCCGACAATTCATTTCAGCCGCGAGCAGTTTTAAATGATTTTTTTTCCTTTAAAAATGTCATTTTGCTGCAGGGACTTTTCTAAACACGGGAAAAATGTGCCGCTTTACAGGCATACTATAGACACCCCCCAGGTACGAAATCTAAAACTTTCACTTTAAGCATTATTAAAATCACTGCTCCTGAAAAAACTGCAGTTTTAAAACTTTATTTTGCATTGATACATGTCCTCTGGAGCAGGACCCGGGTCCCCAAACACTTTTTATGACAATACCATGCATATAAGCCTTTAAAATTAGCACTTTTGATTTTACATGTTAGTGTCCCATAGACTTTAACGGGTTCCGCGGCTTTCGAATTTTCCCCGAACTCAGCATATTGTTCGTTGTTCGCCAGAACACCCGAACAACCAAAGTTCGGCCCGAACTTATGCTCGGGCCGAACCGTTCGCCCATCCCTATTGACAGATCTTCATGATGACCATGGACATTTGGGGCCAAACATCACCCTTAAGCTACTTAGGGACCGTTTCTATTGGCCATCCAAAGAAAGCATTGCCTGGAAGGGTTGCCCCATTGGCCATCTACATAGTCAAGGGCCAAAGGAATTGGGGTGCATTGATTTCTTGTGTCTAGATTAAAACCTGACCTGAGTGGGGTGGGCGAAGTAATGTCACAGTTGTGAAAAATCATTTCACCCGCTATGCTCAAGCTTTTCCGACCAAAGACCTACAAGCCAGTATGGTTGGCAAAACTTTGGTGGAGAAGTTTTTCGTTTATTACGGCTTACCTCAGGGTCTACATTCGGATCAAGTTTGGGATTTCGAGAGTAAAGTGGTAAAACAGCTGTGTGAACTGCTGCACTTTCAAAAGTCCAGAACCACCCCTTATTATCCCCAATGGGATCCCCAACCAGAACGTTTCAATTGTACCCTGCTAAACATGCTGGGAACACTGCTTTTAGAAAACAAATAACATTGGGGTGACTACATTGACGCAGTGGTCCACGCTTACAATAGCATGGTGAATGACTCTACCCGGTACTCTCCTTAACGGAGGGAGGCCTGCTTGCCTGTGGATCTGGCCTTTGAAACATCCCTGGATCACACTTCTCAGGTCTCTTATTGAGGATATGTTGATAGACTTCGAAGAAACTTGAAAACTGCCTATGAGAGAGCCAACAAAGCATCCACAGCTAGAGAACAAAGAAACAAAAGGAACTTTGATCTCAAAGTGAGGGTTCAGAACTTGCAACCAGGATACCAGGTGCTGTTACGCAATTTGGGAGTGCCAGGAAAACACAAATTGGTGGATTGATGGCATTCTTAACCATACATTGTCTGCAAATGGCTACCTGGCCTTCCTGTGTACCAAATTTGCCCAGAAGGGAAGTATGGTCCACTCAAGACCTGGCATCGAAACCACCTCCTGCCCATATATGAGGCCATTCGAGTATCTCCACCCCCTTGTTCTGATACACCTTGCTCTCCTACTTTGAGGCCTAGGACCCGCCAGACCCCTTTATCTACTTTTTAAGAGGAAGAAGAAGAAGAAGAGGAGAGTGATGAGGAAGAGCTAACTCTTGATTGGTTATGGATGTCCCCGCTTGAGGATACCACTAGAGTCTCTCAGTCCCCATTGGAAGATATGGATGAAGTCTCTCAGCCTGAAAGGGTAGAACATCAGCCTTTTTAGACAGAGAGGTCTGTACCATCCCTTGTGAGAGGGACTGGATGTGTCAAACTGTAACCAGCTGACAACTCTGAAGTACAAGATCTTAGAGAAGTTCCAGCCCCCCTCCACCATTGACACAGGAGAAGAGACTGTTCCTGAGAGTATGGAAGAACCAGAGTCTGGTTGTAATAAATATGAAATAAGTGAATGTGACAGTGCTGCATTAACACTAAAAACAAGTCATAACCAAACTATCTCAAAAGTAAAGTACTTTTATTTACTTTTGAGATAGTTTGGTTATTACTTGTTTTTAGTGTTAATGCAGCGCTGTAACATTCACTTATTTCATATCTTTTTTTGTGGAAACACATAGGTGATAGCAGCAGCATTTTGTTTACTTAGTATATTGATTAGCAGCACACAACTATCTTTATATCGAGTCTGGTTGTAGCTTTTGGGGTCTGAACCGTAAGTCTGAAACTTCAAATAACAGATATTCAAGACTTAGACAGGAAATCTGTCCACCTAAGGGACTAACGTATGACACTCTGGGAGAGAACTCAGATGAACTAATTTCTATAGCTCAACGTGCTAGTCAAGTGCCAGCTTCTTTTACCAAACCTTTGGTAGTGGATGACTCTGTTCTACCCCCTGACACAACTGGGTGGGTCACTAATCTATTACTGACCTGTCACCAAAATGATTTAACTTTGTCTGGTGACCTGTATAGTTTACTATTGGAGAATCCATCTATTAGTCAACTGTTTTCTACTGTAGATTCTGGTTAACAGACTTATTATTTGCATATCTTTGGTGTGTTAATTAACAAATATTTGGTGGGACTGTATCCTGTCTTTGGGGACCAAAGACTTTCAAGTGTGGGGGGGGGGGGTGTAGCAGGGAGCAGACTACAGTTATCTGACTTTGCAGACTTGCCTTTTGCTGTCCCAAACTGTCTCTGTATCCATCTAGTGCTGGGCCCAGATTACTTGCATAACACTTCTGAGCCTAGAGGAGAGCATTGTGGGAACTGTAGTCTTCTGAGCACACATCGCTGAACTGCAGAACAGTCCATTAACTACACCTCCCAGCAATCCACCTGCTCCAGGGGAGAATTATGGGAGAGACTATAAAGTGATCTGCCAGGCAGGCCCACGCTCTCCCGGGTCCCATCAAGGGAACACCCTCTCGCCATTGTGTGAGAGGACTGTGGCCTACTACGAGGGGGGAAAGCCTTTTACAGCTCAAGCCTCAGCGGGTCAGAGGTCACACACCACACAAGGGGCGCCCCCAGCAGAATCGCTGAAAGCATAAAAATCAGAGGACTCATTGGCTCAGCAGACAAATCGCCACCTCAGCCCACCTTCAATAAGAAGAAGTCACACGGATGGAACGTTTGTCAGGAAGTTACCAAAGTTTCCAGGATTGGTGAAAGGGCACCTGCCCAACATCCAGCCACCAGCCACTATCATATCACTTTGAGTACTATATACAGACACCTTATACCAGGATTACTGAAAGTCTTGCTATTAGTCAGAAATAATCGCTTGCCTTGACTGTTCATCACTGTGCCATACTTGTGAATCCTTACACTTTGAGCTCCAACTGCCTGTGAAGATCGTTGCAAGGCCTTGCAGTCTGAACATTGCTGCTCTATTGCTCTTAAACGGGACACATCACTAATACCTATATTACCTCATCTCTCATTAGGATTAAGAGTACTATAGGCCTGCCTGGGGTTCCCCATTAGTAGTAGTAATATCTACAGCATCTAATCTTTTCTATGAGAAATCTATTCATTCAGAGTCTGTTATTGTGTACATTGATATAATTTGACTGTTATTTCTGATCGTTATATAATTGTCTTGAGAACTATTTCAACCTAGTCTTGGCAGTTTATTCTATTCCTACGTTTCTCCCATTTTTAAATACTACTCCCAAACCCCCAATATACCTACACCCTCAGGCCTGACAATTTTCTACAAACCACACTATCCATTCAAAGGACATCTCACTTTTTTATTCTCTCTTTCAACACAAAGGGAAATTCTCTAAAACTCTTCCGATGCAACAGTGGGAGAAAGACCTGCACCTATCCTTTTCAGAGGGCCAGTGGTCAAAAGCCCTAAGCTACACATACTCAATAACACACTGCATTAACCATTAGGAGCTGGCTCAAAAGATGACCACAAGGTGGTATCTCACTCCATTTAGACTAGCCAAATTTTTCCCTAACCACTCCCCTCTCTGTTGGAGAGGATGTGAACAAATTGCCACATTATTTCATATTTTATGGACTTGTAAGAACTTTTCCAGCTTCTGGCACCTAATCTCTAAAGTCACCAGTATACTGCTACCACTAGATCCAGCTTTAGCAATCCTGAACCTAGGTATTAAAAAAAATCCTAACCCAATTCCATAATATTGTTCTGAAAATCCTACTAGCGGCCAAATCTCTAATCACTAAAATGTGGCGTAAATCCCTAGCGCCCAATCTATCATAACTCATAGCTAGGGTTAACCTCTACTATACATTTGAAAAAAACGCTTGCTATTAGGGCTAACACCATCACCAAGTTTGAACGGGCATGGAAAGACTGGAATCAGGCTGCACCAGCTAAACCATAAGTAAGATCTCTAAATGATTTGTATAGAGTGGAGAAGATCCATGTGGTTCTAAAACAGTACACACCTCATCACCAAAGGTAAATGATAAAATAGCAAGAGGAAAGTGGGATTGTAGCGGTGCTGAGAACAAACTAATACAAATGAATAACTATAGTGTAAAATAAATTTATGAATTTTTATTATTAAGAAAGAGGTAACAATTACACAAGGGTATTATACAAAAAAGGGGGTTCAATAAAACCAATTGAAGCAGACAGTGAACTATGTGGGTCGCTGGTGTTGCCAAATTATGTATAAAGCCCTGTACACACGATCGGTTTTACCGATGAAAACAGTCCGATGGACTTTTTTCAATCGGACAAACCGATCGTGTATGGGACCCATCGGTCTTTTTTCCATCGGTTTTAAAAAATAGAACATGTTTTAAATTTTTCCAATGGATCAAAACCCGATAGCAAATTCGGATCGTCTATGGGCAAGTCCATCGGCTAAAAAACCCACGCATGCTCAGAATCAAGTCGACGCATGCTCAGAAACATTGAACTTAATTTTTCACGGCTCATCGGAGTGTTTTACGTCACCGCGTTTGGAACAATCGTTTTTTTGACTGATGGTGTGTAGGCAAGACTGATGGAAGTCAGCTTCATCGGATTTCCGATGGACAAAACCATCGGATCAGAATCCATAGGATATCCGATCGTGTGTACGAGGCTTAAGGCAGTGGTCACAGATGATGTCACATCCCTATATATTTCGCCACTTAGGCTTCTTCAGGGGATTATACTGGGACCACCAAATCATAAACCAGCTCTTAAGCCTCGTACACACGGCCGAGAATCTCGTCAAGAAAAAAACACGTTGTTTTTCTTGATGAGATTCTTGGACAAGAAACCTGTCCCGGCCAAGTGTACACACGCTCCATTCAAAGAACCCGCGGTTCTTTGAATGGAGCGAACGCGGTGACGTCATCAACTACGACGAGCGTGCGCTCGTCACATTCGATGCCGTCGCCGCCATCTTGCTACACCCTATCTATGCCTAGGAAGCTACCGCGCATGAGTCAAAGTCATTTTGAGCATGCGCGGGCTTCCCGGAGGACAGGTAAGTGTACACACACACAATTTTCTCGTAGAGAAACAGGCTGACGAGAATCTCAATGAGAAAATAGATAGCAGGTTCTCTATATTTCTCGTCGAGATTCTTGTCGGTTTTCTTGACGAGAAACCATACACACAAACGATTTTCTCGGCAAGAAAGCTATCTCGGCAGTTTTCTTGTAGTTTTTTGCCGAGAAACTCGTTCGTGTGTACGAGGCTTGACATAAGAAGATAGAAACAAAGTATGATTACAATGAAGAAAACACATTTAAAAAATGAAAAATAATAAAGAATGAAAATATACAATAATGTGTGCCGTTTTGTCATCAAACATGGAGGAGACCATCAAATTACCCACCTTCACCCGGTCAAGACGGAGGGAAGTCACATGTGGAGCCCTCCGTCTTGACCGGGTAAAGGTGGGTAATTTGATGGTCTCCTCCTCCTCCTTCATTCTTTATTATTTTTCATTTTTGAAATGTGTTTTCTTCATTGTAATCATAATTTGTTTCTATCTTCTTATGTTTTTTTTTTTTTTTTTTTAAACAATAAAGCTTTTATTGAGGCTTAAAAGTAGCATTTGTACAATCATACTAACATTTGTATAAAGAAGTTGCATAGAGATTATAACATTGTATAATTGAATTCAGCAGTAGAGTATTTTAATAGAAGAGTCAATGTTCAGGCAGATCACATTGTTATACTGTGCTTCTACATTTAGTATCAGTGGCCTGGATGGATCATCACTCAGATAGAATGATTTCACAATCAGCCAATTTTTACCACAACGCTCTATTTGGAAAATACTCAGATTTTTGTAGAGAAATCTGTTATTCATCAAAGAAACAATATAAACTTTGTGGGCCTCTGAAAGGTGCCCTTAGAGAAAAATAAAATAACAAAAAGGAAAGAGGAAAAGAGAGAAAAAAAAGAGAATATATAAAAATAAAGGAGAGATATTAATTATTCAGGATCTCTATGTTAAAAATCTATCTCTGTGTGAGAGTGGCATAGGAGTCAGAATATCTAAAGATGACCCATGGTTACCAGGTTTTATTGACATTTTCTGTGTTCCCTTGTGTTGTTACCCTGATCTCCTCCATGCCCTTAAGGAGATGTATCTCCTCCAGCCATTCTTTGATCGTGGGGGCGGTGGTACTTCTCCAGTGTCTTGGTATCACAGTTTTTGCTGCTGTGATCAAGAATCTTGTCAAAGAGTTCTTGTATTTTCTCAATGTGCAATTGGAGATGTTTATGAGGCAGCAAGCTGCATCTAAATTAATCTTTGTTTCTTTAATGTGTTTTATGGTTTTGGTTACTTGATTCCAAAAGGGTTTAATCAAGCTACATTCTCACCAGATGTGGTATAAGGTGCCTTCTTCTTGGTTGCAGCGCCAACAATGCCCAGGGACTGATGAAAACCATTTGTGTAATTTGCTTGGTGTGATGTACCAATTTGTTAGAATTTTAAATGATGTTTCTTGCAATCTCACACTGATTGCGCATTTGTGTGCGAACACACACGCTTGTAGCCATTAATCTCTTTTAAAGGATCTGTTTACAGTTGTTTCCCAGAATGTTTTGTATTTGTTGGGTTCCTGTACCTCATAGGACTGCAGCCAATTGTATGTTAAGGAGATGTTCCTTGTGGTCGTAGCAGCCATAAAACATATGGTTTCGAAGGGTGATAAGGGTCTAGTAAAATGTTTTTGTCTCTGGGTGTTCATGATGAAGTCATGTATTTGGCGGTATTCCCAAGGGTGAAGGGGTGTTTGTCCTAATTCTCTTTGTAAATCTGATTGTGACATGATTTTGTTGTCCTTTAAGCAGTGTGCAACTAGAAGTGGTGTGTTTCTGTTGCAAAGTGATTGGATAGATCCATCCATTCCTGGTGAGAAGTCAGGGTTTGTTGTCAGTGGGGTTAATGGCCCTAGTGAGGAGGTAAGTGAGAGTCTCTGGGTGATCGTTTGTAGGGTTTTTAGCGTTGCCCCTATGAAAGGGTGTTGTTTCAATTGTTTCGGACATAAGTTCCAAGGTATCCAAGGGGTATGTGTCACCGGAATAAGTCCTATGTCATTTTCCAGCCCCACCCAGTCCTTATTCTCTTTGTGGCAGGTCCAATCTATGATCCTAGTTAGATGTGTAGCTAGGTAATAATTTTTGAAATTGGGGAAACCCATGCCTCCAGTTTGTTTACTCATAGTAAGTATATTTAAACTGATTCTTGTTTTTTTTTAGGCCCAAAGAAATCTTCTCAACACAGTATGTAGGGATCTAAAGAAGCTTGAGGGTAGTAGTATGGGTACCGTTTGGAAGAAGTAGAGTATTCTGGGTAAAATTTACATTTTAATTATAGCTGCCCTGCCAAACCATGAAAAATATTTCAGCGTCCACTTCTCTAGGTCTTGGGTAATTTTTTTGTAAAAGGGGTTGAAAGTTGGCTTTATACATTGAATCTAATTTTGGGGTTAATTGTATTCCCAGGTATGTGAGGGACGTTGTTTCCCATTTGAATTTGCAGTTGTTTTTTGTGTGTTTTAGTGTAGCATCTCGGAGTGTCATGTTCCATGCTTCAGATTTTTAATAATTAATTTTAAAGTTCGATATGTAGCTATATTGGGCAAATACGTTACATAGGTTGGGCATGGTAATGTGCGGTTGGGATATGAAAAATAGTAATTAGTCGGCATACGCTGCGCATTTATATGTTTTATTGTTGACAATGAAACCATGAATATCAGGTGTTCTATTTACAGTGCGAATTAATAGTTCCAGAGTGAGGATGAATAGTAGGGGTGAAAGGGGGCATCCCTGTCTAGTCCCATTTTGAATCCTAACTTTTTCAGATAATGTTCCATTTGTTTTGATTTGTGCTGTCGGGTTATGGTATAAGGCCTTAATCCAAGTCAACATGTGTGATTTCAGTCCGAAATGGGAGCATGCGGCAAACAAGAAGTTCCACGACACATGGTCAAAGGCCTTCTCCGCATCAGTTGATAATAGCATGCCTTCATAATCATCTGTGTGGGATTTATGTATGAGGTTCATGGCTTTTATCACATTATCTTTGGCCTCTCTGCCAGGCATGAATTCCACCTGTTCTATCTTCTTATGTTAGAGCTGGCTTATGATTTGGCGGTCCCAGTATAATCCCCTGAAGAAGCCTAAGTGGCGAAATATATAGGGATGTGACATCATCTGTGACCACTGTCTTATAAATAATTTGGGAACACCAGCAACCCACATAGTTCAGTGTCTGCTTCAATTGGTTTTATTGAACCCCCTTTTTGTATAATACCCTTGTGTAATTGTTATCTTTCTTAATAATAAAAATTCATAAATGTATTTTATACTATAGTTATTCATTTGTATTGGTTTGTTCTCAGCACCGCTACAATCCCACTTTCCTCTTGCTATTTTATCATCTCTAAATGATTGTTGCCAACCCATTGTTGTATAGTTTTTAAGTTTTTTTTTGTTTTGTTAACTTGCCTACAATTACTATACTATCTTTTTTTATTACATTATGCTTACCATCACGTTCCTGCCAGCTGGTGCTAACCACGGCTGTTTTTGAAAATTTGTTTCTGTTCCATGGATGTCAGTGTTTTATGAAGCCTGTGCAATAAATACGTTTTTTATGAAGTAATACTGCACCATGAGGATCTTTTCTTCTTCCTTCTCTTTGGTAATTGACTGCTGACTTCTGGATGCTGATCTCCACTTGCTGTATGTGGAAAACGTGAGTTATATAAAACACAATACTCACCTTACGGCAAGCAAAAGATTTTTGAAGTGCCTGCAGTCTGTGGGATTCAGCGCCAAAGTGACCGCCTCCGGATTTCCCAATTGATCCATGTGTGGTGAACACTGAGAACAGATCATGTGAAGGCAGGTCGGCCTAGTCCTGAGCCCAATATCATCTTATATATGGTAAGCAAGCCATTTACTTACTATTGGATGTGAAGCTTATACTATCAACCTGTCTGAGTATTACGCCTTCCGCCGCATAGGAATACCTTCACGGCAACAATCCTATATATGTCATCTCTGGACTAGTCTCCCATAGATATTACTTCATATGGACTTTTATCAATTGAGAGTTTTATGTCATACGTTTTTTTTTTTTTTTATCAATTTATTATTATTTTTTTCCATTTATATATGTTTGTTTTACTTATATTCCAGCTTTGAGATATCGGTTGGGATATCAGTTGGAATTTCACATTGTTTCAGAGATTCACTGTTATCAATCACATTGGGTTGCGCTTTTTTTATAATTTTTTTCCATATATTCTTATTTTATTTCCCCTTTTGGACAATCTCTACTTCCATGTTGTTGTATGATGACATTGTACTATCTGTTGTACTATCCATTGGCCTTACAGCTTGTTCCTGACTTATCTGTATTTTATACTTGATTGTCCTATGTTAAATTGCAACTGGAGAGACAGGAGGAGGATATAGTTTGTCTGTAAACAAAGTTTCAAAAAAGATATACCGTATATACTCGAGTATAAGCCGACCCGAATATAAGCCGAGGCACCTAATTTTACCACAAAAACTGGGGAAACTTATTGACTCGAGTATAAGCCTAGGGTGTGCCTCACTTTGCCTCACTGTGTCCATGACTAGACTGACGTTTAACATGGGAGTCTATGGAAGGGGTGCCCAGCTTTGAAAAATCGGTGCACCCCGGCTGTAGGTCCCCCCGGGCAAGAAACTTTGCAAACCTGTAGAGGAAGAGTGGGGCTACATGTGTACCGGCTCCCCAAAGTTCGGAAGATCAGGCGCAAAAAGGTGACTCGAGTATAAGCCGAGGGGGGCATTTTCAGCACAAAAAATTGTGCTTAAAAACTCGGCTTATACTCGAATATATACGGTACTTGTAAAAAGATATATATTAACTGTGAGGGTTGACAGTATGAGAAAAGGGTGGCCAGTCGGATTGAAGAGGAGTAAATCGACTCAAATACAAGTGCCAATAAAAATAACCAAAGGGGCACAATGATAGTGGGTAAAGATGGACCTGTGTATAGCTATAATCAAATATGCATCCCCACGGGATGAATGGCCCCATTTTCTCATACTGTCAACCCTCACAGTTATTATATATCTTTTTACAAGTATATATTTTTTTGGTACTTTGTTTACAGACAAACTATACCCTCCTCCTGTCTCTCGGGTTGCCATTGGCAGCCTGGCTGGTTCCCCCATACTGGGTGGGTCCTTGTGGTTGTGCACACTGGGTGCGGATGTGACCGGCTGTTCGGATCTTGTGGTGCCCCAGCTCCGTCCTGAAGATAATTTTATTGTATATCACACAACATATGTAAGTGTTTCTAGCCTCTATATATCTCTTACTGCAGTGGTCCTCAACCCTGTCCTCAAATACCCCCAACAGGCAATGTTTTGGGAATTTCTCTTATATAAAATAGCTGTCCAAAATACCAAGCCATTGATTTAAAGCACCTGTGCAATATAAAGGGAAACCTGCAAACATGGCCTGTTGGGGGTACTTGAGGACAGGGTTGAGAACCACTGTCTTACTGCAACTCTTTGTACACTACTTTATATGTACATGTATTCATTATACCTACTATGGATGGTCTGTCCCTTCATATGCTAATTGTTTATTGTTGCCTTATAGAATCTTGTGCACCCAAAATAGAAACCCTTAGAAGAAGGATTCATTCCAAAACATGTCGGGTTACAACATGGGATTCCCATAGCTAGTCCTGTTAGGCTGCTATTTGGGTTACATCCCGCAGTTGTGGGTACTCCAGAATTTATTCTTATGTACTTGTGTGTTTATACATTTTTCTACTATGTAATTTTTGTATTCACGTTTTATGGATTATGTCCTCATTTTATGATTATATACTAATAAATTGGCATCAGCCTTTTAACCTTATTTCCTGTCTCTTAACTGCCTCAAAGTCCCCAAGGGGTTCTTCTGCTGCTACTGCGTGCATTTTTTTTCTATTCCCTAGCTCTGAATTAAACCTAGAACCATCAGATTACTACAAATATCTCTAAAAAAAAACGCATGCATTAAGAATAACCCCCACATCATTGTAACCATTCCTACTCAAGCAGAAGCCTATTTCCTTCCCAAACTACAGGGGGGAAAAGGGTATTTTTTTATTCTACTCCTTACTTGGGGAAAAAAATCTTTTCAATAAACTCCCCATTAGTGATGAGCCGAACACCCCCGGGTTCGGTTCGCACCAGAACCCGCGAACGGACCGAAAGTTCGTACGAACATTAGAACCCTATTAAATACAATGGATGCGAACGTTCGAATTCTAAAGTGCTAATTATAACAACTATTATGCATGTTATTGTCCTAAAAAGTGTTTGGGAACCCGGGTTCTGCACCAGGGGACATGTATCAATGCAAAAAGAAGTTTTAAAAACGGTCGTTTTTCGGGAGCAGTCATTTTAATGATGCATAAAGTGAAAAAAAAAAAGTCAAATATTCCTTTAAATATCGTACCTGGGGGGTGTCTAAAGTATGCCTGTGAAGTGCCACGTGTTTCCCGTGTTTAGAACTGTCCCTGCACAAAATGACACTTCTAAAGGAAAAAAAAGCCATTTAAAACTGCTTGCGGCTTTAATGTAATGTCTGGTCCCGGTAATATGGATGCAAATCTTTAAGAAAAATGGCATAGCTACCCCATGACCCCCCCCCCCCCCTACCCCAGCCCATTACCAGCCCCTTTGGGTCTTGTATGGATATTAAGGGGAACCCCGCACATAAAATAAAAAAGGCCCTATATACTCTGAACAGCCGTATACAGGCGGTGCATACAAGACAGGGACTGTAGGTTTGTTCTTATGTAGAATCTGTTTGTAATTTTGAACAGGTACATTGTTTAAGTGTAGCTCCAGCCCAAAAATCTATTTTTAAACTTTTTGGAAAACATAGGTAAGGGTTATCACCCCTGTAACATTTGTTTTGCTGTCTGTGCCCCTGTTCAGAACATTTCACCTCACTTTCTGTCCCAATGACAACTGTTTTTGAAATGTGGTGTTTTTCTTGAAACAAGGATTGGTGATAAAGCATCAGTACAGAGGAGACACCTTTCTCCCATATTAATTCTTACAGGAGAGAATTTTCCTTCCTAGGGGTAGATTTCCTCTCACTTCCTGTTGTCTTCTTGCGTTTGCAAGTAGGAGTCGTTTGTAAGTTGGATGTTTGAAAGTAGGGACCTGCCGTATATACTCTGCAGAAATAGGCCCCTTAGTTGTTGGTGTTGGCACAACACTGTAAGCACTCACAGTTACTCTTGGTTGGTGCTGGAACGCCCTGCTGTCAACTATTATATCAGGAATTTTAATTACATATAATTGTTGAACAGTGGTAGTAAAAATTGGGCCTTTGATGGTGGTGCTGGTGCCACAACACTGTAAGCCCTGACAGTTACTCTTGGTGGGTGCAGCAATGGGCCCTGCTGTGAATTATTAGATCAAGAATTGTAATTGCATGCCCCTGTTGAACAGGGGCTGAAAAATTGGGCCTTTCGTGGTGGTGGTGGTGGTGGTGGTGTTGCCACAACACTGTAAGCCCTCAGAGTTACTCTTGGTGGGTGCAGGAATGGGCCCTGCTGTGAATTATTAGATCAAGAATTGTAATTACATGCCCCTTTTGAACAGGGGCTGAAAAATTGGGCCTTTCGTGGTGGTGGTGGTGGTGGCGTTGCCACAACACTGTAAGCCCTCAGAGTTACTCTTGGTGGGTGCAGGAATGGGCCCTGCTGTGAATTATTAGATCAAGAATTGTAATTACATGCCCCTTTTGAACAGGGGCTGAAAAATTGGGCCTTTCGTGGTGGTGGTGGTGGTGGCGTTGCCACAACACTGTAAGCCCTCAGAGTTACTCTTGGTGGGTGCAGCAATGGGCCCTGCTGTGAATTATTAGATCAAGAATTGTAATTACATGCCCCTTTTGAACAGGGGCTGAAAAATTGGGCCTTTCGTGGTGGTGGTGGTGGCGTTGCCACAACACTGTAAGCCCTCAGAGTTACTCTTGGTGGGTGCAGCAATGGGCCCTGCTGTGAATTATTAGATCAAGAATTGTAATTACATGCCCCTTTTGAACAGGGGCTGAAAAATTGGGCCTTTCGTGGTGGTGGTGGCGTTGCCACAACACTGTAAGCCCTCAGAGTTACTCTTGGTGGGTGCAGCAATGGGCCCTGCTGTGAATTATTAGATCAAGAATTGTAATTGCATGCCCCTGTTGAACAGGGGCTGAAAAATTGGGCCTTAGGCACTGGTGGCACAACACTACAACCCCTCACAGATACTGTACTTGGAGCACAGCAATGAGCCCTGTTGCAAAGTATTGCTTCAAAAATTGTAATGACACGCCCCTGTTAAACAGGGGCTGAAAAATTGGGCCTTAGGCACTGGTGCCACAACACTCCAACCCCTCACAGATACTGTACTTGGAGCACAGCAATGAGCCCTATGGCAAATTATTGCTAAAAAAATTGTAATTACACGCCCCTGTAAAACAGGGGCTGAAAAATTGGGCCTTAGCCACTGGTGGCGGCACCCATAAACAAAAATGATCTTCCAAGCTATCATCATCAATCGTATCATTGAGGACTCGGAGGAGGAGGATAGCCAGTCAACATAACAGCACAGGCACTCAGCATCAGCATCAGTCTTGAAGGGATGTGACATGTTAAAATCAATTAGTCTGTTATATCAGCATCAGGTGTGTGGTAGCTGGTGGTGATCCAAGACTGGTTCATCTTGATGAAAGTCAGTCGATCAACCGAGTCGGTGGACAGGCGCACCCTGTGATCCGTGACAAATCCTCCAGCAGCACTGAATGTGCGTTCCGAAAGAACGCTGGATGCAGGACAGGCCAGTAGCTCAATTGCATACTGTGCAAGCTCTGGCCAGTGATCCATCCTCAAGACCCAGTAAGCCAGAGGATTTTCGGTGGGGAAGGTGTCCAAGTCTGACCTTGCCCCTAGATATTCCTGCACCATGTTTATCAGACGCTGGCGATGGTTGCTGGAACCGATCATACTTTGGGGCTGCGGACTAAAGAATTGTCTGAACGCATCGGTCAGACGGCCACCTTCCCCACGGCTCCTTCTTTGACTGGCCGAAGCCTCAGCAACTCGTTGTCCAGGACCAGGAGTTTGTAACCTCCCAGTCTCTGGGAACGCGTTGCACAGACCTTTCTGCAAGGCCTCCCGGAGTTGTCTCATCCGCTGCTCCCTCTGCGACGGTAACATAAGGTCCGCAACCTTACCCTTGTACCGTGGATCAAGGAGAGTGGCCAGCCAGTAATGGTCCCTCTCCTTGATCCGAAGAATACGAGGATCCTTCCGCAGACTTTGCAGGATCAGGGAGGCCATGCAGCGTAGGTTTGCTGAGGCATTCGCTCCGGAGTCCTCTGGGTCACTAAGGACGACATGATCCGCAGCCACCTCCTCCCAGCCACGTACAAGTCCACTGGTTTCTTGGGACTGTAAATCATCCCTAAAAGACTGCTGCTGATGATGCTGAGTGCCAGCCTCCACCTCCATGCTGACACAATCCTCCTCCTCCTCCTCCTCCTCCTCCTCCTCCTCTTCCTGTGCGATGGGTGGGACAGAAGGAACACTGTCTGGGTAAAGGGGGCCTTGAGAGGCAAGGAAGTCCTCCTCTTCCTGCCTCTGTTCAGCCTCAAGTGCCCTGTCCATTATTCCACGCAGCGTGTGCTCCAACAGGTGGACAAGAGGTACAGTGTCACTGATGCATGCACTGTCACTGCTCACCATCCTCGTGGCCTCCTCAAATGGTGCCAGGACAGTGCATGCATCCCTGATCATGCCCCACTGGCGTGGAGAAAAAAAACCAAGCTCCCCTGACCCTGTCCTGGTGCCGTAGTCGCACAGGTACTCATTGATGGCCCTCTGCTGCGTGTGCAGCCGCTGCAGCATGGCCAACGTTGAGTTCCACCTGGTGGGCATGTCACATATAAGGCGGTTCTTGGGCAGGTTCAACTCCTTTTGCAGCTCAGCCAGGCGAGCACTGGCATTATAAGATCTGCGGAAATGCACACAGACTTTCCTGGCCTGCCTCAGGACATCCTGTAAGCCCGGGTACCTGCCCAAGAACCGCTGCACCACCAGGTTAAGGACGTGAGCCACACAGGGCACATGGGTCAGTTGTCCCTGTCGGAGGGCGGAGAGGAGGTTGGTGCCATTGTCGCAAACCACCATTCCTGGCTTAAGCTGGCGTGGCGTCAACCACCTCTCGGCCTGGCCCTGCAGAGCAGACAGGACCTCTGCCCCAGTGTGGCTTCTGTCCCCCAAACACACCAGCGCAAGCACGGCATGGCATCTTTTTGCCTGCGTACTTGCGTAGCCCCTTGAACGCCTACGGAGCACCGCTGGTTCCGAGGACAAACCACAGGAAGAGGCCATGGAGGAAGAAGAAGAGGAGGGGGTGGAGGAGAGAGGTGTGTCACAACCAGTAGTAGCATTTTGGAGGCGTGGCGGTGGAACAACCTCCAACACTACTGCACCTTGTCCTGCATCCTTCCCAGCTGCCAAAAGAGTGACCCAATGGGCCGTGAAAGAAAGGTAACGTCCCTGTCCATGCCTGCTGGACCATGAGTCAGCGGTAATATGCGCCTTACCGCTGACCGCCCTGTCCAGCGAGGCCAAGACATTGCCTTCCACATGCCGGTAGAGAGCCGGAATAGCCTTCCGTGAGAAAAAGTGGCGTTTGGGAACCTGCCACTGAGGAACCGCACATTGCACAAACTCACGGAAGGGGCCGAGTCTACCAACTGAAAAGGCAGCAGTTGAAGCGCTAGCAATTTAGCCAAGCTAGCATTCAACCGCTGGGCATGTGGATGGCTGGGAGTGAACTTCTTTCGACGGTCCAGCAGCTGGGGCAGGGAAATTTGCCTGCTAGAATCGGACGTCGGTGTACTGCTAGCAGAGTGGCCGCAAGTACTTGGCTGTGACACACCTAATTCTACACCTTCATTCCTCTCAGTGCATGTTTCAGAGAGGACTGAAGTTATAGTGGGGTTGGAGATCCCAGCTGATGCGGTGCAAGGAGAGGTCCGCTTTGTTCTTTGGTGTGGGTCTTTGAGGTAGGCTTGCCAACGAGCTGCATGGCAGGTCAACATATGTCTGGTCAGGCATGTGGTACCCAAGCGGCTGATGTTTTGGCCACGCGATATACGCTTGAGACATATGTTGCAAACAGCAGCTGTGCGATCTGATGCACTAGCCTCAAAAAAGGCCCACACCAAAGAACTTTTTGAATGACGGGCAGAGGCAGCGCCCTGCACAGGCGGAGCTCTGCGGTGTGATTCCGTCGGTGTACTGCCCTTACGCTGGCCACCAAAGGGCATCCTGCCTCGTTGGAGATGTGCCTCCTCCTCATCCTCCTCCTCCTCCTCTCTCCTATTAGGCACCCACGTGGAGTCAGTGACCTCATCATCCCCTCCCTCCTCATCACTGGAGCCAATCTGGCAGTATGCTGCAGCTGCTGGAACATGACTGCCAGATTGGTGTCCTTCTTGAGCATCCCCTCTGTCTGCTCTCACGCTACTGCCTTCCTGTAGCTGGGTTTCATCATCAGACCCTTCGAAACGCTGGGCATCCTCCTGGAGCATGTACCCAACACTGTGCTCAAACAGTTCGGGGGACTCCTCAGGAGGAGGACATGGTGGGTCTAGGGAAGGAGTGACTGATGATGAGTCTGACATTGATACCAGGGAAGAGGACGCTTTGGCAGCTGCTTTTCCAGTACCCTGAGCCTGGGTGAGAGAGGATGAGGAGGAGGAGGAGGGCTTGGTCATCCACTCTACCAAGTCTTCGGCATGATGTGGCTCAACATGTCCAGCTGCCGAAAAGAAGGACAAGCGTGTCCCATGGCCATGTGCTGATGACAATGCACCGCGTCCACGACCAGCACTGTTGCCCCCAGACACAGAGCCTGCTTGCCCTCTTTTATTGCCTCCTGACTGTCTGCCTCTCCTTGTTTGCCTTCCAGACATTCTAATAGATGGCCTGCAGGGAGATGGGAAAAAAGCAATAAGGGCTACCTTCAGGTGTCCTTCTCTGTCCCTTTACTTAAGGATTTCTAAATATGGTTGAGGATGATTGCTTTTGCACAGAATAGCACAACGACAATTTCCCTGACTGTCCAAAAAAACAAGGATTTCAAAGATGGTTGATGAGGAATGCTTTAGCACACTATAGCACAAGGAGAATTTCCCTCACTGTCCTTCCCTGTCCCTAGAAACAAGGATTATCACAGTGAAAGAAACTGACACTCTTCCTACCTATAGTTTTCTGTCCCTAGAAAAAATTTTTTTTAAAGCACACTATAGCACAAGGAGAATTTCCCTCACTGTCCTTCCCTGTCCCTAGAAACAAGGATTATCAGAGTGAAAGAAACTGACACTCTTCCTACCTATAGTTTTCTGTCCCTAGAAAAAATGTTTTTTTAAAGCACACTATAGCACAAGGAGAATTTTCCTCACTGTCCTTCCCTGTCCCTAGAAACAAGGATTATCACAGTGAAAGAAACTGACACTCTTCCTACCTATAGTTTTCTGTCCCTAGAAAAAATGTTTTTTTAAAGCACACTATAGCACAAGGAGAATTTCCCTCACTTTCCTTCCCTGTCCCTAGAAACAAGGATTATCACAGTGAAAGAAACTGACACTCTTCCTACCTATAGTTTTCTGTCCCTAGAAAAAATGTTTTTTTAAAGCACACTATAGCACAAGGAGAATTTCCCTCACTTTCCTTCCCTGTCCCTAGAAACAAGGATTATCACAGTGAAAGAAACTGACACTCTTCCTACCTATAGTTTTCTGTCCCTAGAAAAAATGTTTTTTTAAAGCACACTATAGCACAAGGAGAATTTCCCTCACTTTCCTTCCCTGTCCCTAGAAACAAGGATTATCACAGTGAAAGAAACTGACACTCTTCCTACCTATAGTTTTCTGTCCCTAGAAAAAATGTTTTTTTAAAGCACACTATAGCACAAGGAGAATTTCCCTCACTTTCCTTCCCTGTCCCTAGAAACAAGGATTATCACAGTGAAAGAAACTGACACTCTTCCTACCTATAGTTTTCTGTCCCTAGAAAAAATGTTTTTTTAAAGCACACTATAGCACAAGGAGAATTTCCCTCACTTTCCTTCCCTGTCCCTAGAAACAAGGATTATCACAGTGAAAGAAACTGACACTCTTCCTACCTATAGTTTTCTGTCCCTAGAAAAAATGTTTTTTTAAAGCACACTATAGCACAAGGAGAATTTCCCTCACTTTCCTTCCCTGTCCCTAGAAACAAGGATTATCACAGTGAAAGAAACTGACACTCTTCCTACCTATAGTTTTCTGTCCCTAGAAAAAATGTTTTTTTAAAGCACACTATAGCACAAGGAGAATTTCCCTCACTTTCCTTCCCTGTCCCTAGAAACAAGGATTATCACAGTGAAAGAAACTGACACTCTTCCTACCTATAGTTTTCTGTCCCTAGAAAAAATGTTTTTTTTTAAAGCACACTATAGCACAAGGAGAATTTCCCTCACTTTCCTTCCCTGTCCCTAGAAACAAGGATTATCACAGTGAAAGAAACTGACACTCTTCCTACCTATAGTTTTCTGTCCCTAGAAAAAATGTTTTTTTAAAGCACACTATAGCACAAGGAGAATTCCCTCACTGTCCTTCCCTGTCCCTAGAAACAAGGATTCGCACAGTAAAACACACTGACACTCTCCCTACCTATAGTTTTCTGTCCCTAGAAAAAATGTTTTTTTAAAGCACACTATAGCACAAGGAGAATTCCCTCACTGTCCTTCCCTGTCCCTAGAAACAAGGATTCGCACAGTAAAACACACTGACACTCTCCCTACCTATCCTTCTCTTTCCCTAAACTAAAGGAATCCAGGTTAAGCAAGAAAAAAATAAATGTCACTGTCCCTGCCTATGCTTCTCTTTCCCTGCTCCGGAACACACTACACTAGGCCGCCGTGCTGGCGGCCTTTTATAGTGTGGGGCGTGTACTAAACACCCTCAGCAATAATTGGCCACAGGCATCCTGCCTGTGGCCAATCATTGCTCTCCTCGCTGCCGGCGCTGTGATTGGCCAAGCATGCGGGGTCACAGTGCATGCTTGGCCAATCACAGCGCCTGGATGACACTGCGATGGCGTAGTGCATTGTGGGCTGTTCGCGTCACTCGAATTTGGCGCGAACGGCCCAAATCGTTCGATCTTCGTCGAACGATCGAACAGCCGATGTTCGAGTCGAACGTATGTTCGACTCGAACACGAAGCTCATCCCTACTCCCCATCTTACGCAAGTGGGAAGAGGATTTGCAAAGCCAGTACTCTGACCATCAATGGACGGCCACATTTTCTTCCGTCTATAAGGCTACCTCATGTACTCCTTTATGGGAACTAACTCATAAATTAACCCAATGCTGGTACTTAGCACACGCATTTCTAGTTAAATATAAAGGCCACTCTTCCCCACTTTGCTGGAGAACGTGTGGAGGGACAGGTACAAGTCTACACATAATGTGTGACTGCCCCCTTATTCAGTGTTTTTGGATAGCTTCATTTCAAATAAAAAGTGAGATTGTAGGCCAGCCAATACCACCCACCCCGGCCTTTGCAATTCTCAACCTGAATATTGACCAAATCCCTCCGAAATCACAAAAAGTGACTACCCATATACTGTTGGCAGCCAGGCTATCCATAACAAAAGAATTGAAGTCTCTTACTCCTCCAAAAATCCTAGATGTAGTCAGACTAACCCAAACTCATTATACCTACAAACTTTTGCCAACTAGGGATAGAGAAGCTTACCAATGTAAAGCCTTGTACACACGGGCGGGAATCCCGTCGGGAAAAAAACGTTGGTTTTCCCGACGGGATTCCCAGCAAGCTTGCCTTGTACGCCAAGTGTACACACGGCCATTCAAAAGAACCGCCGTTCTTTTGAATGGCAAAAACGCAGTGACGTCATTGACTACGACGAGCCTGCGCTCGTCACATTCGATGCCGTCGTCGCCATCTTGCTACACCCTACACTACCCTTGTATGCTACCGCGCATGCGTCAAAGTCTTTTCGAGCATGCGTGGGTTTACCATGGACAGGTAAGCATACACACTCACGGTTTTCTCGGCAGGAAACACTGCCGAGAATCCTGATGAGAAAAATAGAGAGCAGGTTCTCTATTTTTCTTGTCGAGATTCCCGGCAGTTTTCCCGACGAGAAACCATACACACAAAGGTTTTTCTCTGCAAAAAAGCTCTCCCAGCAGCTTTCTTGCCGAGAAAACCGGTCGTGTGTACGAGGCTTTAGGGGAAGGTTTGGTCTGTGTGGTCAGCTTGGTTCGAGAGGTTTACTAGAGGGATCTCAGTTTAATCTCTATGGTTATTTCATCTGACTAGATCTGATTATACTCCGTAATTCAGTCATGTAACTGTTCTATGACCAGATGGATATATGATGTTGTCTAGCATGTTGTTAATTTTTGTTTTACTGTACATTCACTATGTATGGTCATTTGTAGTGACTCAAAATCTAATAAAAAACCTATTGAATTGACACTGGAAACAATTAAATCCAGCCCAGAAAGGTAAGTGATCTAATTTCAAGTCTAGATGAAGAATACACCACTGTTTATCAAGCTACATTCCCAATATATTCAAGTACTCAGCAGAGCTGGCAAATTATGTACATGTGTCAAAAAAAACTCACCCATTCTTTGTGGGTCCATAAATAGAGACTAGAAACACATGTGGTCAGGAGATTTAGATAATGGCTATTAACTCCACTCTGATATACAATGAGCAGTAGATGATTACCTATGACTTCACTTGAAATACGGTTCAGTGAGGATTCGATCTCGGTGACTTTGCTCATCACGATTGAATCTATGAGAAAGAGGAGAAAATTTATATCAAGTGGGAAAATCAGGTTTATCATTATATACGCCCTACTACTCAACATCCCTGACTTCCCTGTGAAGTTACAGGCCCAAATGTTACCAAGGCAGATGAATGCAGCTATACTCCTCACCATCCACTTTGGTGAGGAAGCAAAAAGGTGAGATTTTTGTCAAGCAGCTCCAAATAATACTTAGAATTTTTGCAAGGTAAGACAGAGAGATCAAATTGAACACCACATCCCAATATATGAATAATCAAAAAATTGGAGGGACAAGAGGTAACAAACCTTTGGGACTTTTAAGGTGTTGAATATGCAGATGGAGACTCACTAATACAACATATAAAATGAATAATTTTTATAACAAGGATAAAAAAAACATGAGAGCAGTTTTACATCCATATTAAAAAATCACTTGATCTATTGAGGCATAATGAAAAGACACTACCACTCAAAATGTTTCGCTCAGCAGAGCTTCCTCAGGAGATTCCGGTGTGGCGTTTAATATGCTATAGGACAACAAAAACATTTTTTGTTGTCTATATGCAAAAAAATTATTTGTCTGACATGCGCTCACGTCCAGCATGGCCAAAAATCCTTTAGCCATAAGGCAAGAACCTTCCACTTCAACGCTTTCCATAATTGCTCATTCATGTTTGTGGTTTATTGCCTTTCCTGCCCATGTGGTATGTTGTATGTGGGCTGCACTATTAGAACTTTACGTGCCAGGTTTGGAGAGCACCACAGATTTGTAGAAGCAGGTCTCCCCAAACATAGCGTCCATCACCACTTCCTAGAGTATCACAGAGAATCCTCTAGGGAGCTGAAAGTGTGGGTCCTAGAATCCATCCCAGACACATATTCCCCAGCAGAACGGTTCCAACGGCTGTGCCGCCAAGGAACGTACTGGATCTTTACCTTCGGTACACTGGCACCTAAGGGTATGAATGAGGAATTTGAAGTCAGTACTGTTATCTAATTTTGCAGACCAATTGGGTATTGTCAAAAACCAGTTAAAATACCCACTTGTTACCTTCTCTCTGATTATGATCTACCATGCACCTACACGTTCAGATATCCATTCCACATGGGTACTATTCCATGTAGGCCTCACTAACTTTGTTATACAAACCTTGTTGGACCACTAAGCTCATCATGATGTTGATACACTATATGTATCCAGGGATATGCTCATATAAACCACCTTGTGACATTTGTGTCACTAGAAACCTTTTCATATATATGGCCTTGCCTAAGATGGAGTATTCTTCCAGAATGGTTTATATGCCTATACTGTAGGTATAGATGAACTGTTTTTGATTTCACACACATTTATTATATTACGTTTTTATATATATATATATATATATATATATATATATATTAGGGTTGCACCTATACCGATACTGGTATCAGTGCCGATACTAGGCATTTTCGCGAGTATCGGTACTCGCAAAAATGCTCCGATAACGGAAACCGATAAGTGATGTAATCTTGGGAGAGGACCATCTCCTCCTCCCCTCCAGACAGTGCCATCGCTAGGGGCCGCCGATTGTGACAAAACACCAGGCTGCCTATCCTAACAGCCCACCAGCCTTGTCTCCGCAGTCCGCACTGCACTCCTCCCCCCCCAGCTCTGACTCACGACCACACAGAGTGCTGGGTCCCAGCTCTCCCTGGCTGGATGCTGAGGCAGAGAAAGGAGGGGCTCTGTATGAAGACACTGTACGATGATATCCTGTTGCACTGACCAGCGGGGCTCTCTCCCTCCTCCATATGCTGTCCAGCCAGCTCCTCTCCTGCACTGTCTCTTGTACCATACAGCCTCTGGCTGTCTCTGTACCATGCCTGCAGTCTCTGGCTGTTCTTGTACCATGCCTGCAGCCTCTGGCTGTCTCTGAACCATGCCTGCAGTCTCTGGCTGTCCTTGTACCATGCCTGCAGTCTCTGTACTGTGCCCATCATTACGCCTCACCGTGCCCATCATTGCGCCTCACTGTGCCCATCATTGCCGCCTCACCATGCCCATCATTGTCCCCTCACTGTGCCCATCATTGCCGCCTTACCATGCCCATTATTTCCGCCTCACTGTGCCCATCATTGCCGCCTCACCGTGCCCATCATTGCCGCCTCACCGTGCCCATCATTTCCGCCTCCCCATGCCCATCACTGACGCCTCATCATGCCCATCATTGCCGCCTCACCATGCCCATCACTGCCGCCTTACTGTGCCAAACATTGCTGCCTCACCATGCCCATCACTGCCAACTCACCATGCCCAGCATTGCCACCTGACCATGCCCATCACTGCCGCCTTACCATGACCAGAATTGCCACCTCACCATGCCCATCATTGCCACCTTACCGTGTCCAGCATTGCCGTCTCACCATGCCCATCTCTGCCCCCTTACCGTGCCCAGCATTGCTGCCTCACCATGCCCATCACCGCCACCTTACCGTGCCCAGCATTGGCACCTCACCAGTCAGTGCCTGTGCCAGTGGATTACGCACAGCGCGCATCTCACGCTGTGTCACGGAGCTCAGTCGAAAATGTTTGGTTGCGCTGGAACAAAAGTCCCGCCCTCCTCCTAGACCAGCTGGTGTGATAGACAGAACACTGCGTCTATCACACGAGCTGGTCTAGGAGGAGGGCGGGACTTTTGTCACAGCGCAGCTGAACCTCTCACAGTCACACTGAGCTCCGTGACACAGCGTGACTCCGCTTTGAGCTATGCTGCAGCCACAGCACTGCCCCTGCACCCACTGCCGCCCCGAGGCCTGGCGTCGGTGGCCTTGTCTGGAATCCGGCCCTGCCCACATCGCTTCTCGCAAACTGCAAACGGGACTTCAAATGGCTTTCTTTCAACAATGGCTTTCTTCTTGCCACTCTTCCATAAAGGCCATATTTGTGGAGTGAGCTGTGAATCTCTTCTTTTCCCCTTTCTTCTCCACCACAAAACTTGTACATATCACCATAACTTCTAACCTCTCCCTATCACTGCTCTCATCACCTCCTGCTGACCCACACACAAGGACAGGGAAGCACGTGCACTCATACACATCCCACTCCCATCTTGCTTTCCTCACACTCCTTCTGCTAACCTCTGGGGATATCTCCCCTAATCCCGGTCCTCATGCATCTCACACCCACACCCGGCAACCTCCCTCCTCCAGCATCAGCCATAATATTCCTAATCTTATCTCAATCCCCCTGCTCCCAAAAACCACCCTCCCCTTCTCATGTGCCCTCTGGAATGCCCGCTCTGTCTGTAATAAGCTCACTTCTGTCCACGACCATTTTTTTGTCTCTCACTCCCTTAACCTTCTTGCAATCACGGAAACATGGCTTCAAGAATATGAATATTTTTTCAAGGCACTGTATATCAGCCATGTATAAAAGCTGACCTTTATACATATTTTTTTGTTTTAAAAAATTGTCTATTTCTTTTGATATATGGATAAATCACTAGATATACCAAGATATGCTTACCGTATATACTCAAGTATAAGCTAAGTTTTTCAGCACATTGTTTTGTGCTGAAAAAGCCCCCCTCGGCTTATACTCGAGTCTCCCCGATCAGCCCCTGTGTCATGCAGTCAGACGGCGTCCAGTGTAACCCCACCCCTCCTCCTCCTCGTCCTTGTTCATGATAGGCGGAACACTGAACACTGACTCACTGCTGGGAAACTGAGTGTTCCGTCTATCAGGAACGAGGACAAGGAGGAGGCGGGGCAGGTTTACACTGGACAGCTGCCGACTGACTGCATGACACGGAGATCAGGTATGCAGATGGGCACAGTGAGGCTTGCAATGGGCACAGTGAGGCATGCAATGGGCACAGTGAAGCTTGCAATGGGCACAGTGAGGCTTGCAATGGGCACAATGAGGCATGCAATGGGCACAGTGAGGCTTGCAATGGGCACAGTGAGGCATGCAATGGGCACAGTGAGGCATGCAATGGGTACAATGAGGCATGCAATGGGCACAGTGAGGCATGCAATGGGCACAGTGAGGCATGCAATGGGCACAGTGAGGCATGCAATGGGCACAATGAGGCATGCAATGGGCACAGTGAGGCATGCAATGGGCACAGTGAGGCTTGCAATGGGCACAATTAGGCATGCAATGGGCACAGTGAGGCATGCAATGGGTACAATGAGGCATGCAATGGGCACAGTGAGGCTTGCAATGGGCACAGTGAGGCATGCAATGGGCACAGTGAGGCATGCAATGGGCACAGTGAGGCATGCAATGGGCACAATGAGGCATGCAATGGGCACAGTGAGGCATGCAATGGGCACAGTGAGGCATGCAATGGGCACAGTGAGGCATGCAATGGGCACAGTGAAGCTGCAAATGGGCATTGTTGACCCTCTTTTCCACTTACAGTAGCTGCTGCATTTCCTACCCTAGGCTTATACTCGAGTTAATACGTTTTCCCATTTTTTGTGGTAAAATTAGGTGCCTCGACTTATAATCGGGTCGGCTTATACTCGAGTATATACGGTAGTTATTTCTTCATCATAGTTTCACATTGTGGTAAATGGTGGTTTGATGGGTATTGCCCCATACACACGATCGTTTTTCATGCCGTTAAAAATGCCATTAAAAAAAATGGCCATTAAAACTGATCGTGTGTATGCTCCAGAGCATTTTTAACGACGTGAAAAACGGCCATTAAAAATTTCGAACATGCTCTCTTTTTTCACGTCGTTTTTCATGTCGTTTTTTTTAACGACGTGAAAAACGATAGTGTGTATGCTTTAACGACGTGAAAAACGATAGTGTGTATGCTTTAACGACGTGAAAAACGATAGTGTGTATGCTTTAACGACGTGAAAAAAAACGCGCATGCTCAGAATCAAGTATGAGACAGGAGCGCTCGTTCTGGTAAAACTAGCGTTCGTAATGGAGATAGCACATTCGTCACGCAGCTGAAAAGCACGAGACTGAAAAGAGCGAATCGACGCTCAACAAACTTTACTAACATGAAGGGTGGCGCCATCCGAACTGAACTTCCCCTTTATAGTGCCGTCGTACGTGTTGTACGACACTGCGCTTTGCTTGATCGTTTTTTTAAATGATCGTGTGTACGCAAGACAGGCTTGAGAGAAAACATGAAAAAAAACGACGTGAAAAACGGCAAGAAAAAAAATGGCAAGAAAAACGATCGTGTGTATGGGGCATTAGTGTTCCAGTGAGTGGAGTAAAATGATCTTACTGCTTTCTTTCTGGATATTTTGCATGTTCTCCACAGCTCCAAGAATGCTCTGAATTTTAGTGGAAAGAGAACCTGTAATGATAAGAAAAAAGATGATTCTGTGGATCTGCCCTCCATGACGCTCACAGAACATGTCCTCTAACATTTTAAAGAGGTAAAAGGGAATGCTTTGCTCAGTGCATAACACCCCTCCCCACTTTATCCCAAAGTTTGGCCTTTGGCAGTAAAATACATGATTGGCACCAGTCTCCTATATCATTTATGTCTTAATTTAGTGAACATTGTAGCTCACAATTAATATTCTAGATATGACAATGAAGGATTCCAAGTTTAAATGGAGCTGCAGAATACAGAATCAACAATTTCTTACAACAATACATTGGAGCTTATTTTGTGACCATGTTTATTGAAAGTTTGTATCTAAAGTTGTGATCCCTTTGTTCATCCTTATCTCCATCTCAAATGTTACTGACATTCCCCAGGATATTTCAGCCACTTCCTATCTACATGTACTTGTTCCAGAATCAGATTCACATCATTGATCTGGACTCAGGACCGGATTAACAACATAGGGGCTATTGGAGCTGCAGCTCCAGGCCCCTTCCTCAAGATAGGCCCATTTGCCTAAAAAAAAAAAAATATCCACTTTGAGGATTGTAGCTCGGCGACCAGGGGCCACAAATACCCCACATTTAGGAAATATGTAGCTGAAGACCCACCCCACCACTGGTCAATATATGGGTCTGCTATCATTTATGGTTCCGGAGATACGAGGATGCTTGCACAGCCTGTCAGAAGCTACATACAGAGCGGCCAGTTTAAATACAAGCTGACACACTTATAATAATTACTTATAATAATAATTACTTATAATAATTGCTTATATTAATTACTTGTATATTACTAAGACTGCTTTCACACTATGCCGCCCATAGCGTCGGCAGTAAAATAGCGGTAAAACGCTGCTATTTTACCGTCGGATTTGCTGCGTATTTCGGTCGCTAGCGGGGCTCTTTTAATCCATGCTAGCGGCCGAGACAGGGTTAAAACTGCCCGTGATGCGCCGCTACAGCGGCGGTGCTGCCCATTGATTTCAATGGGCAGGAGCGCATCAGGAGCTCACCGCTTACTAATGCGCTCCAAAGAAGTTGCTGGCAGGACTTTTTCTGACGCCCTGCCAGCGCACCGCTCCAGTGTGAAATCCCTCAGGCTTTCAAACTGGAGTGAATAGAGCAGCTGTTTAAGGGCGGATTCCAGGCGCTACTTTTAACGCTGTAGCGCCTGCAAAACACCCTCAGTGTGAAAGGGGTCTTATAGTAATTAACCCCTTGCCACCCAGGCCAATTATTCTGTCCTACATGTGTAGCGGGCAATTGTCCCACACTCCCAATCCCCTCTATTAAAGTTCTCGCTCGCAATGTCTCTGGTCTAGGGGTATGATGGGAAAGGGAGTGGGTCCGCTACGCCAGGCTTCCACCACAGATGTATAAGTGGTATTGGCCAGAGTTATTTCTTTACCTTCGGGCCTGTATTGTGCATCGAATCCAACCGTCTGCCAGGAAACTGAGTCTCACACCGTTGCAAGTCCAACACTCCTTTATTCAGAGACTTACTTGCTTACAAACAGAACAGGAGGTGTGAAAGTGTAGATACATAGGCCCAGACACAAGTTCTTTCCTCCACTCTCCTCCAAAGAGTGGGTTATGGTCTCTGTACGATGGAAATTCACCTTCCGGACGGTCTCCGACAATAGACTCACCCGTCACCGGCAGTATGCTGCACCGGGTCTTCAGATGAGGAGCTCTTCCCGGTCCATTACGTCCACCTCGGATTAAGGCGTCCACCTCCGGAGCACCCTAGGATCCTTCCCTCGCGGAACTCAGTGTTGGGCACTGAGTTCCGGACCTCCGTCCAAGTACCTCATCTCAGGCTAAAGGTGCCTGAGATGGAACACGACCTCCGGTGGTCCTCCAGGCCTAGTGCCCAGAGGACGAAAAAACACAAACTCCGTCCGCAGGCTAAAAGTGCCAGGGACAACGAACCCCGTGACAAAATGGCCGGCCCCCTTTATACCCCTCCCCGGCATTCGTAGCGGGTTCCCCGCCCCACCACACGGCTGCCGAAGCAGGACAAAAAAAGATTCGACCCAGCAATGATTCGTCCGTCGGCCCAAAGTGACAGCGCCACCCGGTGGACCGCCGGAGATACACCACTGGTGTCACCGCAAAAATTCCAAATTACTGGCGGGAAAGTAAACACCCGCTACACATGTAAAAATCATCATTTTGTTTTTGCTAGAAAATTACTCATAACCCTCAAACATTATATATATTGTTTTAGCAGACACCCTATGGAATAAAATGGTGGTCTTTGCAACTTTTTATGTTACACAAACATGTTTTTTTTGGAAAGAAACTGTTTCATTCATAAAAAAAAAAAAAAAAAACACTAAAGTTAGCATGATTTTTTTTGTATACTAAGCGATGCTTTCAATTTTTTTACAGGTTACATGTTTAGAGCTACAGAGGAGGTCTAGTGCTAGAATTATTGTTCTCGCTCTAACGATTGTGGCGTATGTAACCTGTGTGTATCTGGCTCTGATACTAGCCAGGGCCTACCCAGCCACTGACTAGAATCTCTCCCCAGCCTGTCCACACATTATTATTGTGGTCTGCCTGTGAATAAAATGTTCAGTGTTGCTAACTATAGCTGGCAGCACTGATTGTTTTGGGAAAAACCTGACAGGCTGGTTGTACTCAAGTCAGATAATAGATTGACTTGTGTAAAACCAGCTAGCCCATACATAGATCGACTATGGCTGGTCTCTGCTTAATTGGCGTAATTTCAATCTATGTATGGCTCGCTTACCTACTATGCAGTCCCTAAACATCCTTCCACAAACCTTTACATTTTTCCTTCCCAGATTCCTTCATCCTCCTCATCTGTACATACTCTTCACACTTCTCTCCTCTACATACTGCTCACTGTCATACCCTCCACACTTCTCTCCTGTACATAGTGCCCACTGTCATACCCTACACACTCCTCTCCTGTACATAGTGCCCGCTGTCATACACTTCTCTCCTGTACATAGTGCCCGCTGTCATACCCTCCACACTTCTCTCCTGTACATAGTGCCCACTGTCATACCCTCCACACTCCTCTCCTATACATAGTGCCCACTGTCATACCCTCCACACTTCTCTCCTATACATAGTGCCCACCGTCATACCCTCCACACTCCTCTCCTGTGCATACTGCTCACTGTCATTCCCTTCACACTTCTCTCCTGTACATAGTGCCCGCTGTCATACCCTCCTCACTCCTCTCCTATACATAGTGCCCACCGTCATACCCTCCACACTCCTCTCCTGTGCATACTGCTCACTGTCATACACTTCACGCTCCTCTCCTATACATAGTGTCCACTGTCATACCCTCCACACTTCTCTCCTATACGTAGTGTCCACCATCATACCTTCCACACTCCTCTCCTGTACATACTGCTCACTGTCATACCCTCCACACTTTTCTCCTATACATAGTGCCCACTAGGGGTGCGGAATTTAATCGGTGCATTGCGATTCTGGCGGCACCAATGCAGGGAAACCTAATAATCGATTATCCCCGATGTCTAGCCCCGCCCCTCCCCTCCCCTCCCAGGAGAGCTGTTACCTCATTTGTCACTTTTTTTCTATGACGCGCTCATGTGACTGCCCAGCCCGCCTCTCTCCTCTCTGCTTTCACGTCTCACGTCTCTCCTATCGTCAGGAGAGACGTGAAAGCAGAGAGGAGAGAGGGCAGTCACATGAGTATGGCATATACACACACTGTTCCCCCGCCGGATTCTGTTCCCCCCTAGCTCTCGGCTCCTATCGGAACTCCGCCCCCCAGCCCTGTACATTGCCGCTCCCTCCTACTGTTCCTCACAAATGCAAATGCTCCTAATACCGCCCCGCCTCTCCAGCCCTCTGCTTTGCCGCTCACGCCTACTGTTTTTTCACGAATGCTAATGAGCAGAGGGCTGGAGAGGCGGGGCGGTATTAGGAGCATTTGCATTTGTGAGGAACAGTAGGAGGGAGCGGCAATGTACAGGGCTGGGGGGGGCGGAGTTCCGATAGGAGCCGAGAGCCAGGGGGAACAGAATCCAGCGGGGGGAACCATTCTCGGCACAACAGGTATGTTTTTTCTTTAAAGTAAAACAGATATTATACTTACCTGCTGATCTCCTGTAGCATGTCCGCAGTCACTGACCATCTCCTGTAGCATGTCCGCAGTCACTGACCATCTCCTGTAGCATGTCCGCAGTCACTGACCATCTCCTGTAGCATGTCCGCAGTCTCTCTGACCATCTCCTGTAGCATGTCCGCAGTCACTGGCCATCTCCTGTAGCATGTCCGCAGTCACTGACCATCTCCTGTAGCATGTCCGCAGTCACTGACCATCTCCTGTAGCATGTCCGCAGTCACTGGCCATCTCCTGTAGCATGTCCGCAGTCACTGGCCATCTCCTGTAGCATGTCCGCAGTCACTGACCATCTCCTGTAGCATGTCCGCAGTCACTGACCATCTCCTGTAGCATGTCCGCAGTCACTGGCCATCTCCTGTAGCATGTCCGCAGTCTCTGACCATCTCCTGTAGCATGTCCGCAGTCTCTGACCATCTCCTGTAGCATGTCCGCAGTCACTGGCCATCTCCTGTATAATGTCCGCAGTCACTGACCATCTCCTGTAGCATGTCCGCAGTCACTGACCATCTCCTGTAGCATGTCCGCAGTCTCTCTGACCATCTCCTGTAGCATGTCCGCAGTCTCTCTGACCATCTCCTGTAGCATGTCCGCAGTCACTGACCATCTCCTGTAGCATGTCCGCAGTCACTGACCATCTCCTGTAGCATGTCCGCAGTCACTGGCCATCTCCTGTAGCATGTCCGCAGTCTCTCTGACCATCTCCTGTAGCATGTCCGCAGTCACTGACCATCTCCTGTAGCATGTCCGCAGTCACTGACCATCTCCTGTAGCATGTCCGCAGTCACTGACCATCTCCTGTAGCATGTCCGCAGTCACTGACCATCTCCTGTAGCATGTCCGCAGTCACTGACCATCTCCTGTAGCATGTCCGCAGTCCCTGGCCATCTCCTGTAGCATGTCCGCAGTCTCTGGCCATCTCCTGTAGCATGTCCGCAGTCTCTCTGACCATCTCCTGTAGCATGTCCGCAGTCTCTGACCATCTCCTGTAGCATGTCCGCAGTCACTGACCATCTCCTGTAGCATGTCCGCAGTCCCTGGCCATCTCCTGTAGCATGTCCGCAGTCCCTGGCCATCTCCTGTAGCATGTCCGCAGTCTCTCTGACCATCTCCTGTAGCATGTCCGCAGTCTCTCTGACCATCTCCTGTAGCATGTCCGCAGTCTCTCTGACCATCTCATGTAGCATGTCCGCAGTCTCTCTGACCATCTCCTGTAGCATGTCCGCAGTCTCTCTGACCATCTCCTGTAGCATGTCCGCAGTCTCTCTGACCATCTCCTGTAGCATGTCCGCAGTCACTGACCATCTCCTGTAGCATGTCCGCAGTCACTGACCATCTCCTGTAGCATGTCCGCAGTCACTGACCATCTCCTGTAGCATGTCCGCAGTCCCTGGCCATCTCCTGTAGCATGTCCGCAGTCCCTGGCCATCTCCTGTAGCATGTCCGCAGTCACTGACCATCTCCTGTAGCATGTCCGCAGTCTCTCTGACCATCTCCTGTAGCATATCCGCAGTCTCTCTGACCATCTCCTGTAGCATGTCCGCAGTCACTGGCCATCTCCTGTAGCATGTCCGCAGTCACTGACCATCTCCTGTAGCATGTCCGCAGTCACTGGCCATCTCCTGTAGCATGTCCGCAGTCACTGACCATCTCCTGTAGCATGTCCGCAGTCACTGACCATCTCCTGTAGCATGTCCGCAGTCACTGACCATCTCCTGTAGCATGTCCGCAGTCACTGACCATCTCCTGTAGCATGTCCGCAGTCTCTCTGACCATCTCCTGTAGCATGTCCGCAGTCACTGACCATCTCCTGTAGCATGTCCGCAGTCACTGACCATCTCCTGTAGCATGTCCGCAGTCTCTCTGACCATCTCCTGTAGCATGTCCGCAGTCACTGACCATCTCCTGTAGCATGTCCGCAGTCACTGACCATCTCCTGTAGCATGTCCGCAGTCACTGACCATCTCCTGTAGCATGTCCGCAGTCACTGGCCATCTCCTGTAGCATGTCCGCAGTCACTGGCCATCTCCTGTAGCATGTCCGCAGTCACTGACCATCTCCTGTAGCATGTCCGCAGTCACTGACCATCTCCTGTAGCATGTCCGCAGTCACTGGCCATCTCCTGTAGCATGTCCGCAGTCTCTGACCATCTCCTGTAGCATGTCCGCAGTCTCTGACCATCTCCTGTAGCATGTCCGCAGTCACTGGCCATCTCCTGTATAATGTCCGCAGTCACTGACCATCTCCTGTAGCATGTCCGCAGTCACTGACCATCTCCTGTAGCATGTCCGCAGTCTCTCTGACCATCTCCTGTAGCATGTCCGCAGTCTCTCTGACCATCTCCTGTAGCATGTCCGCAGTCACTGACCATCTCCTGTAGCATGTCCGCAGTCACTGGCCATCTCCTGTAGCATGTCCGCAGTCTCTCTGACCATCTCCTGTAGCATGTCCGCAGTCACTGACCATCTCCTGTAGCATGTCCGCAGTCACTGACCATCTCCTGTAGCATGTCCGCAGTCACTGACCATCTCCTGTAGCATGTCCGCAGTCACTGACCATCTCCTGTAGCATGTCCGCAGTCACTGACCATCTCCTGTAGCATGTCCGCAGTCCCTGGCCATCTCCTGTAGCATGTCCGCAGTCTCTGGCCATCTCCTGTAGCATGTCCGCAGTCTCTCTGACCATCTCCTGTAGCATGTCCGCAGTCTCTGACCATCTCCTGTAGCATGTCCGCAGTCACTGACCATCTCCTGTAGCATGTCCGCAGTCCCTGGCCATCTCCTGTAGCATGTCCGCAGTCCCTGGCCATCTCCTGTAGCATGTCCGCAGTCTCTCTGACCATCTCCTGTAGCATGTCCGCAGTCTCTCTGACCATCTCCTGTAGCATGTCCGCAGTCTCTCTGACCATCTCATGTAGCATGTCCGCAGTCTCTCTGACCATCTCCTGTAGCATGTCCGCAGTCTCTCTGACCATCTCCTGTAGCATGTCCGCAGTCTCTCTGACCATCTCCTGTAGCATGTCCGCAGTCACTGACCATCTCCTGTAGCATGTCCGCAGTCACTGACCATCTCCTGTAGCATGTCCGCAGTCACTGACCATCTCCTGTAGCATGTCCGCAGTCCCTGGCCATCTCCTGTAGCATGTCCGCAGTCCCTGGCCATCTCCTGTAGCATGTCCGCAGTCACTGACCATCTCCTGTAGCATGTCCGCAGTCTCTCTGACCATCTCCTGTAGCATATCCGCAGTCTCTCTGACCATCTCCTGTAGCATGTCCGCAGTCACTGGCCATCTCCTGTAGCATGTCCGCAGTCACTGACCATCTCCTGTAGCATGTCCGCAGTCACTGGCCATCTCCTGTAGCATGTCCGCAGTCACTGACCATCTCCTGTAGCATGTCCGCAGTCACTGACCATCTCCTGTAGCATGTCCGCAGTCACTGACCATCTCCTGTAGCATGTCCGCAGTCACTGACCATCTCCTGTAGCATGTCCGCAGTCTCTCTGACCATCTCCTGTAGCATGTCCGCAGTCACTGACCATCTCCTGTAGCATGTCCGCAGTCACTGACCATCTCCTGTAGCATGTCCGCAGTCTCTCTGACCATCTCCTGTAGCATGTCCGCAGTCACTGACCATCTCCTGTAGCATGTCCGCAGTCACTGACCATCTCCTGTAGCATGTCCGCAGTCACTGACCATCTCCTGTAGCATGTCCGCAGTCTCTCTGACCATCTCCTGTAGCATGTCCGCAGTCTCTCTGACCATCTCCTGTAGCATGTCCGCAGTCACTGACCATCTCCTGTAGCATGTCCGCAGTCTCTCTGACCATCTCCTGTAGCATGTCCGCAGTCTCTCTGACCATCTCCTGTAGCATGTCCGCAGTCTCTCTGACCATCTCCTGTAGCATGTCCGCAGTCTCTCTGACCATCTCCTGTAGCACGTCCGCAGTCACTGGCCATCTCCTGTAGCATGTCCGCAGTCACTGGCCATCTCCTGTATAATGTCCGCAGTCACTGACCATCTCCTGTAGCATGTCCGCAGTCTCTCTGACCATCTCCTGTAGCATGTCCGCAGTCTCTCTGACCATCTCCTGTAGCATGTCCGCAGTCTCTCTGACCATCTCCTCTAGCATGTCCGCAGTCTCTCTGACCATCTCCTGTAGCATGTCCGCAGTCTCTCTGACCATCTCCTGTAGCATGTCCGCAGTCACTGGCCATCTCCTGTAGCATGTCCGCAGTCACTGGCCATCTCCTGTAGCATGTCCGCAGTCACTGACCATCTCCTGTAGCATGTCCGCAGTCTCTCTGACCATCTCCTGTAGCATGTCCGCAGTCACTGACCATCTCCTGTAGCATGTCCGCAGTCACTGGCCATCTCCTGTATAATATCCGCAGTCACTGACCATCTCCTGTAGCATGTCCACAGTCACTGGCCATCTCCTGTAGCATGTCCGCAGTCACTGACCATCTCCTGTAGCATGTCCGCAGTCTCTCTGACCATCTCCTGTAGCATGTCCACAGTCACTGGCCATCTCCTGTAGCATGTCCGCAGTCACTGGCCATCTCCTGTAGCATGTCCGCAGTCACTGACCATCTCCTGTAGCATGTCCGCAGTCACTGACCATCTCCTGTAGCATGTCCGCAGTCTCTCTGACCATCTCCTGTAGCATGTCCGCAGTCACTGACCATCTCCTGTAGCATGTCCGCAGTCACTGACCATCTCCTGTAGCATGTCCGCAGTCACTGACCATCTCCTGTAGCATGTCCGCAGTCTCTCTGACCATCTCCTGTAGCATGTTCGCAGTCACTGGCCATCTCCTGTAGCATGTCCGCAGTCACTGGCCATCTCCTGTAGCATGTCCGCAGTCTCTCTGACCATCTCCTGTAGCATGTCCGCAGTCTCTCTGACCATCTCCTGTAGCATGTCCGCAGTCTCTCTGACCATCTCCTGTAGCATGTCCGCAGTCTCTCTGACCATCTCCTGTAGCATGTCCGCAGTCACTGGCCATCTCCTGTAGCATGTCCGCAGTCTCTCTGACCATCTCCTGTAGCATGTCCGCAGTCACTGACCATCTCCTGTAGCATGTCCGCAGTCACTGACCATCTCCTGTAGCATGTCCGCAGTCACTGGCCATCTCCTGTAGCATGTCCGCAGTCCCTGGCCATCTCCTGTAGCATGTCCTCAGTCACTGGCCATCTCCTGTAGCATGTCCGCAGTCTCTCTGACCATCTCCTGTAGCATGTCCGCAGTCACTGACCATCTCCTGTAGCATGTCCGCAGTCACTGGCCATCTCCTGTAGCATGTCCGCAGTCCCTGGCCATCTCCTGTAGCATGTCCGCAGTCACTGACCATCTCCTGTAGCATGTCCGCAGTCACTGACCATCTCCTGTAGCATGTCCGCAGTCCCTGGCCATCTCCTGTAGCATGTCCGCAGTCCCTGGCCATCTCCTGTAGCATGTCCGCAGTCACTGACCATCTCCTGTAGCATGTCCGCAGTCTCTCTGACCATCTCCTGTAGCATATCCGCAGTCTCTCTGACCATCTCCTGTAGCATGTCCGCAGTCACTGACCATCTCCTGTAGCATGTCCGCAGTCACTGACCATCTCCTGTAGCATGTCCGCAGTCTCTCTGACCATCTCCTGTAGCATGTTCGCAGTCACTGGCCATCTCCTGTAGCATGTCCGCAGTCACTGGCCATCTCCTGTAGCATGTCCGCAGTCTCTCTGACCATCTCCTGTAGCATGTCCGCAGTCTCTCTGACCATCTCCTGTAGCATGTCCGCAGTCTCTCTGACCATCTCCTGTAGCATGTCCGCAGTCTCTCTGACCATCTCCTGTAGCATGTCCACAGTCTCTCTGACCATCTCCTGTAGCATGTCCGCAGTCACTGGCCATCTCCTGTAGCATGTCCGCAGTCACTGACCATCTCCTGTAGCATGTCCGCAGTCCCTGGCCATCTCCTGTAGCATGTCCGCAGTCACTGGCCATCTCCTGTAGCATGTCCGCAGTCCCTGGCCATCTCCTGTAGCATGTCCGCAGTCACTGACCATCTCCTGTAGCATGTCCGCAGTCTCTCTGACATCTCCTGTAGCATATCCGCAGTCTCTCTGACCATCTCCTGTAGCATGTCCGCAGTCACTGGCCATCTCCTGTAGCATGTCCACAGTCACTGGCCATCTCCTGTAGCATGTCCGCAGTCACTGACCATCTCCTGTAGCATGTCCGCAGTCACTGACCATCTCCTGTAGCATGTCCGCAGTCACTGACCATCTCCTGTAGCATGTCCGCAGTCTCTCTGACCATCTCCTGTAGCATGTCCGCAGTCTCTCTGACCATCTCCTGTAGCATGTCCGCAGTCTCTCTGACCATCTCCTGTAGCATGTCCGCAGTCTCTCTGACCATCTCCTGTAGCATGTCCGCAGTCACTGGCCATCTCCTGTAGCATGTCCGCAGTCACTGGCCATCTCCTGTAGCATGTCCGCAGTCACTGGCCATCTCCTGTATAATGTCCGCAGTCACTGACCATCTCCTGTAGCATGTCCGCAGTCACTGGCCATCTCCTGTAGCATGTCCGCAGTCTCTCTGACCATCTCCTGTAGCATGTCCGCAGTCACTGACCATCTCCTGTAGCATGTCCGCAGTCACTGGCCATCTCCTGTAGCATGTCCGCAGTCACTGACCATCTCCTGTAGCATGTCCGCAGTCACTGACCATCTCCTGTAGCATGTCCGCAGTCTCTCTGACCATCTTCTGTAGCATGTCCGCAGTCACTGACCATCTCCTGTAGCATGTCCGCAGTCACTGACCATCTCCTGTAGCATGTCCGCAGTCTCTCTGACCATCTCCTGTAGCATGTTCGCAGTCACTGGCCATCTCCTGTAGCATGTCCGCAGTCACTGGCCATCTCCTGTAGCATGTCCGCAGTCTCTCTGACCATCTCCTGTAGCATGTCCGCAGTCTCTCTGACCATCTCCTGTAGCATGTCCGCAGTCTCTCTGACCATCTCCTGTAGCATGTCCGCAGTCTCTCTGACCATCTCCTGTAGCATGTCCGCAGTCACTGACCATCTCCTGTAGCATGTCCGCAGTCCCTGGCCATCTCCTGTAGCATGTCCGCAGTCCCTGGCCATCTCCTGTAGCATGTCCGCAGTCCCTGGCCATCTCCTGTAGCATGTCCGCAGTCACTGACCATCTCCTGTAGCATGTCCGCAGTCACTGACCATCTCCTGTAGCATGTCCGCAGTCACTGGCCATCTCCTGTAGCATGTCCGCAGTCCCTGGCCATCTCCTGTAGCATGTCCGCAGTCACTGACCATCTCCTGTAGCATGTCCGCAGTCACTGACCATCTCCTGTAGCATGTCCGCAGTCCCTGGCCATCTCCTGTAGCATGTCCGCAGTCACTGACCATCTCCTGTAGCATGTCCGCAGTCTCTCTGACCATCTCCTGTAGCATATCCGCAGTCTCTCTGACCATCTCCTGTAGCATGTCCGCAGTCACTGGCCATCTCCTGTAGCATGTCCGCAGTCACTGACCATCTCCTGTAGCATGTCCGCAGTCACTGGCCATCTCCTGTAGCATGTCCACAGTCACTGACCATCTCCTGTAGCATGTCCGCAGTCACTGGCCATCTCCTGTAGCATGTCCGCAGTCACTGGCCATCTCCTGTAGCATGTCCGCAGTCACTGACCATCTCCTGTAGCATGTCCGCAGTCTCTCTGACCATCTCCTGTAGCATGTCCGCAGTCACTGGCCATCTCCTGTAGCATGTCCACAGTCACTGACCATCTCCTGTAGCATGTCCGCAGTCTCTCTGACCATCTCCTGTATAATGTCCGCAGTCCCTGGCCTTCTCCTGTAGCATGTCCGCAGTCCCTGGCCATCTCCTGTAGCATGTCCGCAGTCACTGACCATCTCCTGTAGCATGTCCGCAGTCTCTCTGACCATCTCCTGTAGCATATCCGCAGTCTCTCTGACCATCTCCTGTAGCATGTCCGCAGTCACTGGCCATCTCCTGTAGCATGTCCGCAGTCACTGACCATCTCCTGTAGCATGTCCGCAGTCACTGGCCATCTCCTGTAGCATGTCCGCAGTCACTGGCCATCTCCTGTAGCATGTCCGCAGTCACTGACCATCTCCTGTAGCATGTCCGCAGTCACTGGCCATCTCCTGTAGCATGTCCGCAGTCACTGACCATCTCCTGTAGCATGTCCGCAGTCACTGACCATCTCCTGTAGCATGTCCGCAGTCACTGACCATCTCCTGTAGCATGTCCGCAGTCACTGACCATCTCCTGTAGCATGTCCGCAGTCACTGACCATCTCCTGTAGCATGTCCGCAGTCTCTCTGACCATCTCCTGTAGCATGTCCGCAGTCTCTCTGACCATCTCCTGTAGCATGTCCGCAGTCTCTCTGACCATCTCCTGTAGCATGTCCGCAGTCTCTCTGACCATCTCCTGTAGCATGTCCGCAGTCTCTCTGACCATCTCCTGTAGCATGTCCGCAGTCACTGGCCATCTCCTGTAGCATGTCCGCAGTCACTGGCCATCTCCTGTATAATGTCCGCAGTCACTGACCATCTCCTGTAGCATGTCCGCAGTCACTGGCCATCTCCTGTAGCATGTCCGCAGTCTCTCTGACCATCTCCTGTAGCATGTCCGCAGTCACTGACCATCTCCTGTAGCATGTCCGCAGTCACTGGCCATCTCCTGTAGCATGTCCGCAGTCACTGACCATCTCCTGTAGCATGTCCGCAGTCACTGACCATCTCCTGTAGCATGTCCGCAGTCTCTCTGACCATCTCCTGTAGCATGTCCGCAGTCACTGACCATCTCCTGTAGCATGTCCGCAGTCTCTCTGACCATCTCCTGTAGCATGTCCGCAGTCTCTCTGACCATCTCCTGTAGCATGTCCGCAGTCTCTCTGACCATCTCCTGTAGCATGTCCGCAGTCTCTCTGACCATCTCCTGTAGCATGTCCGCAGTCTCTCTGACCATCTCCTGTAGCATGTCCGCAGTCTCTCTGACCATCTCCTGTAGCATGTCCGCAGTCACTGGCCATCTCCTGTAGCATGTCCGCAGTCACTGGCCATCTCCTGTATAATGTCCGCAGTCACTGACCATCTCCTGTAGCATGTCCGCAGTCACTGGCCATCTCCTGTAGCATGTCCGCAGTCTCTCTGACCATCTCCTGTAGCATGTCCGCAGTCACTGACCATCTCCTGTAGCATGTCCGCAGTCACTGGCCATCTCCTGTAGCATGTCCGCAGTCACTGACCATCTCCTGTAGCATGTCTGCAGTCTCTCTGACCATCTCCTGTAGCATGTCCGCAGTCACTGACCATCTCCTGTAGCATGTCCGCAGTCACTGACCATCTCCTGTAGCATGTCCGCAGTCACTGGCCATCTCCTGTATAATATCCGCAGTCACTGACCATCTCCTGTAGCATGTCCACAATCACTGGCCATCTCCGGTAGCATGTCCGCAGTCACTGGCCATCTCCTGTAGCATGTCCGCAGTCACTGACCATCTCCTGTAGCATGTCCGCAGTCACTGACCATCTCCTGTAGCATGTCCGCAGTCTCTCTGACCATCTCCTGTAGCATGTCCGCAGTCACTGACCATCTCCTGTAGCATGTCCGCAGTCACTGACCATCTCCTGTAGCATGTCCGCAGTCACTGACCATCTCCTGTAGCATGTCCGCAGTCACTGGCCATCTCCTGTAGCATGTCCGCAGTCACTGGCCATCTCCTGTAGCATGTCCGCAGTCTCTCTGACCATCTCCTGTAGCATGTCCGCAGTCACTGACCATCTCCTGTAGCATGTCCGCAGTCACTGGCCATCTCCTGTAGCATGTCCGCAGTCTCTCTGACCATCTCCTGTAGCATGTCCGCAGTCACTGGCCATCTCCTGTAGCATGTCCGCAGTCTCTCTGACCATCTCCTGTAGCATGTCCGCAGTCTCTCTGACCATCTCCTGTAGCATGTCCGCAGTCTCTCTGACCATCTCCTGTAGCATGTCCGCAGTCTCTCTGACCATCTCCTGTAGCATGTCCGCAGTCACTGGCCATCTCCTGTAGCATGTCCGCAGTCTCTCTGACCATCTCCTGTAGCATGTCCGCAGTCACTGACCATCTCCTGTAGCATGTCCGCAGTCTCTCTGACCATCTCCTGTAGCATGTCCGCAGTCACTGGCCATCTCCTGTAGCATGTCCGCAGTCACTGGCCATCTCCTGTAGCATGTCCGCAGTCTCTCTGACCATCTCCTGTAGCATGTCCGCAGTCTCTCTGACCATCTCCTGTAGCATGTCCGCAGTCTCTCTGACCATCTCCTGTAGCATGTCCGCAGTCTCTCTGACCATCTCCTGTAGCATGTCCGCAGTCACTGGCCATCTCCTGTAGCATGTCCGCAGTCTCTCTGACCATCTCCTGTAGCATGTCCGCAGTCACTGGCCATCTCCTGTAGCATGTCCGCAGTCCCTGGCCATCTCCTGTAGCATGTCCGCAGTCACTGACCATCTCCTGTAGCATGTCCGCAGTCACTGACCATCTCCTGTAGCATGTCCGCAGTCCCTGGCCATCTCCTGTAGCATGTCCGCAGTCCCTGGCCATCTCCTGTAGCATGTCCGCAGTCACTGACCATCTCCTGTAGCATGTCCGCAGTCACTGGCCATCTCCTGTAGCATGTCCGCAGTCACTGACCATCTCCTGTAGCATGTCCGCAGTCACTGACCATCTCCTGTAGCATGTCCGCAGTCTCTCTGACCATCTCCTGTAGCATATCCGCAGTCTCTCTGACCATCTCCTGTAGCATGTCCGCAGTCACTGACCATCTCCTGTAGCATGTTCGCAGTCACTGACCATCTCCTGTAGCATGTCCGCAGTCTCTCTGACCATCTCCTGTAGCATGTCCGCAGTCACTGACCATCTCCTGTAGCATGTCCGCAGTCTCTCTGACCATCTCCTGTAGCATGTCCGCAGTCACTGACCATCTCCTGTAGCATGTCCGCAGTCACTGACCATCTCCTGTAGCATGTCCGCAGTCTCTCTGACCATCTCCTGTAGCATGTCCGCAGTCACTGACCATCTCCTGTAGCATGTCCGCAGTCTCTCTGACCATCTCCTGTAGCATGTCCGCAGTCTCTCTGACCATCTCCTGTAGCATGTCCGCAGTCTCTCTGACCATCTCCTGTAGCATGTCCGCAGTCACTGACCATCTCCTGTAGCATGTCCGCAGTCTCTCTGACCATCTCCTGTAGCATGTCCGCAGTCTCTCTGACCATCTCCTGTAGCATGTCCGCAGTCTCTCTGACCATCTCCTGTAGCATGTCCGCAGTCACTGGCCATCTCCTGTAGCATGTCCGCAGTCTCTCTGACCATCTCCTGTAGCATGTCCGCAGTCTCTCTGACCATCTCCTGTAGCATGTCCGCAGTCTCTCTGACCATCTCCTGTAGCATGTCCGCAGTCTCTCTGACCATCTCCTGTAGCATGTCCGCAGTCACTGACCATCTCCTGTAGCATGTCCGCAGTCTCTCTGACCATCTCCTGTAGCATGTCCGCAGTCCCTGGCCATCTCCTGTAGCATGTCCGCAGTCCCTGGCCATCTCCTGTAGCATGTCCGCAGTCCCTGGCCATCTCCTGTAGCATGTCCGCAGTCACTGACCATCTCCTGTAGCATGTCCGCAGTCTCTCTGACATCTCCTGTAGCATATCCGCAGTCTCTCTGACCATCTCCTGTAGCATGTCCGCAGTCACTGGCCATCTCCTGTAGCATGTCCGCAGTCACTGACCATCTCCTGTAGCATGTCCGCAGTCACTGGCCATCTCCTGTAGCATGTCCGCAGTCTCTCTGACCATCTCCTGTAGCATGTCCGCAGTCTCTCTGACCATCTCCTGTAGCATGTCCGCAGTCACTGGCCATCTCCTGTAGCATGTCCGCAGTCACTGGCCATCTCCTGTAGCATGTCCGCAGTCACTGGCCATCTCCTGTATAATGTCCACAGTCACTGACCATCTCCTGTAGCATGTCCGCAGTCACTGGCCATCTCCTGTAGCATGTCCGCAGTCTCTCTGACCATCTCCTGTAGCATGTCCGCAGTCTCTCTGACCATCTCCTGTAGCATGTCCGCAGTCTCTCTGACCATCTCCTGTAGCATGTCCGCAGTCTTTCTGACCATCTCCTGTAGCATGTCCGCAGTCTCTCTGACCATCTCCTGTAGCATGTCCGCAGTCACTGACCATCTCCTGTAGCATGTCCGCAGTCTCTCTGACCATCTCCTGTAGCATGTCCGCAGTCCCTGGCCATCTCCTGTAGCATGTCCGCAGTCCCTGGCCATCTCCTGTAGCATGTCCGCAGTCCCTGGCCATCTCCTGTAGCATGTCCGCAGTCTCTCTGACATCTCCTGTAGCATATCCGCAGTCTCTCTGACCATCTCCTGTAGCATGTCCGCAGTCACTGGCCATCTCCTGTAGCATGTCCGCAGTCACTGGCCATCTCCTGTAGCATGTCCGCAGTCACTGACCATCTCCTGTAGCATGTCCGCAGTCACTGGCCATCTCCTGTAGCATGTCCGCAGTCACTGACCATCTCCTGTAGCATGTCCGCAGTCACTGACCATCTCCTGTAGCATGTCCGCAGTCTCTCTGACCATCTCCTGTAGCATGTCCGCAGTCACTGGCCATCTCCTGTAGCATGTCCACAGTCACTGACCATCTCCTGTAGCATGTCCGCAGTCTCTCTGACCATCTCCTGTATAATGTCCGCAGTCCCTGGCCTTCTCCTGTAGCATGTCCGCAGTCCCTGGCCATCTCCTGTAGCATGTCCGCAGTCACTGACCATCTCCTGTAGCATGTCCGCAGTCTCTCTGACCATCTCCTGTAGCATATCCGCAGTCTCTCTGACCATCTCCTGTAGCATGTCCGCAGTCACTGGCCATCTCCTGTAGCATGTCCGCAGTCACTGACCATCTCCTGTAGCATGTCCGCAGTCACTGGCCATCTCCTGTAGCATGTCCGCAGTCACTGGCCATCTCCTGTAGCATGTCCGCAGTCACTGACCATCTCCTGTAGCATGTCCGCAGTCACTGGCCATCTCCTGTAGCATGTCCGCAGTCACTGACCATCTCCTGTAGCATGTCCGCAGTCACTGACCATCTCCTGTAGCATGTCCGCAGTCACTGACCATCTCCTGTAGCATGTCCGCAGTCACTGACCATCTCCTGTAGCATGTCCGCAGTCACTGACCATCTCCTGTAGCATGTCCGCAGTCTCTCTGACCATCTCCTGTAGCATGTCCGCAGTCTCTCTGACCATCTCCTGTAGCATGTCCGCAGTCTCTCTGACCATCTCCTGTAGCATGTCCGCAGTCTCTCTGACCATCTCCTGTAGCATGTCCGCAGTCTCTCTGACCATCTCCTGTAGCATGTCCGCAGTCACTGGCCATCTCCTGTAGCATGTCCGCAGTCACTGGCCATCTCCTGTATAATGTCCGCAGTCACTGACCATCTCCTGTAGCATGTCCGCAGTCACTGGCCATCTCCTGTAGCATGTCCGCAGTCTCTCTGACCATCTCCTGTAGCATGTCCGCAGTCACTGACCATCTCCTGTAGCATGTCCGCAGTCACTGGCCATCTCCTGTAGCATGTCCGCAGTCACTGACCATCTCCTGTAGCATGTCCGCAGTCACTGACCATCTCCTGTAGCATGTCCGCAGTCTCTCTGACCATCTCCTGTAGCATGTCCGCAGTCACTGACCATCTCCTGTAGCATGTCCGCAGTCTCTCTGACCATCTCCTGTAGCATGTCCGCAGTCTCTCTGACCATCTCCTGTAGCATGTCCGCAGTCTCTCTGACCATCTCCTGTAGCATGTCCGCAGTCTCTCTGACCATCTCCTGTAGCATGTCCGCAGTCTCTCTGACCATCTCCTGTAGCATGTCCGCAGTCTCTCTGACCATCTCCTGTAGCATGTCCGCAGTCACTGGCCATCTCCTGTAGCATGTCCGCAGTCACTGGCCATCTCCTGTATAATGTCCGCAGTCACTGACCATCTCCTGTAGCATGTCCGCAGTCACTGGCCATCTCCTGTAGCATGTCCGCAGTCTCTCTGACCATCTCCTGTAGCATGTCCGCAGTCACTGACCATCTCCTGTAGCATGTCCGCAGTCACTGGCCATCTCCTGTAGCATGTCCGCAGTCACTGACCATCTCCTGTAGCATGTCTGCAGTCTCTCTGACCATCTCCTGTAGCATGTCCGCAGTCTCTCTGACCATCTCCTGTAGCATGTCCGCAGTCACTGACCATCTCCTGTAGCATGTCTGCAGTCTCTCTGACCATCTCCTGTAGCATGTCCGCAGTCACTGACCATCTCCTGTAGCATGTCCGCAGTCTCTCTGACCATCTCCTGTAGCATGTCCGCAGTCACTGACCATCTCCTGTAGCATGTCCGCAGTCACTGGCCATCTCCTGTATAATATCCGCAGTCACTGACCATCTCCTGTAGCATGTCCACAATCACTGGCCATCTCCGGTAGCATGTCCGCAGTCACTGGCCATCTCCTGTAGCATGTCCGCAGTCACTGACCATCTCCTGTAGCATGTCCGCAGTCACTGACCATCTCCTGTAGCATGTCCGCAGTCTCTCTGACCATCTCCTGTAGCATGTCCGCAGTCACTGACCATCTCCTGTAGCATGTCCGCAGTCACTGACCATCTCCTGTAGCATGTCCGCAGTCACTGGCCATCTCCTGTAGCATGTCCGCAGTCTCTCTGACCATCTCCTGTAGCATGTCCGCAGTCACTGGCCATCTCCTGTAGCATGTCCGCAGTCTCTCTGACCATCTCCTGTAGCATGTCCGCAGTCTCTCTGACCATCTCCTGTAGCATGTCCGCAGTCTCTCTGACCATCTCCTGTAGCATGTCCGCAGTCTCTCTGACCATCTCCTGTAGCATGTCCGCAGTCACTGACCATCTCCTGTAGCATGTCCGCAGTCTCTCTGACCATCTCCTGTAGCATGTCCGCAGTCACTGGCCATCTCCTGTAGCATGTCCGCAGTCACTGGCCATCTCCTGTAGCATGTCCGCAGTCTCTCTGACCATCTCCTGTAGCATGTCCGCAGTCTCTCTGACCATCTCCTGTAGCATGTCCGCAGTCTCTCTGACCATCTCCTGTAGCATGTCCGCAGTCTCTCTGACCATCTCCTGTAGCATGTCCGCAGTCACTGGCCATCTCCTGTAGCATGTCCGCAGTCTCTCTGACCATCTCCTGTAGCATGTCCGCAGTCACTGGCCATCTCCTGTAGCATGTCCGCAGTCCCTGGCCATCTCCTGTAGCATGTCCGCAGTCACTGACCATCTCCTGTAGCATGTCCGCAGTCACTGACCATCTCCTGTAGCATGTCCGCAGTCCCTGGCCATCTCCTGTAGCATGTCCGCAGTCCCTGGCCATCTCCTGTAGCATGTCCGCAGTCACTGACCATCTCCTGTAGCATGTCCGCAGTCACTGGCCATCTCCTGTAGCATGTCCGCAGTCACTGACCATCTCCTGTAGCATGTCCGCAGTCACTGACCATCTCCTGTAGCATGTCCGCAGTCTCTCTGACCATCTCCTGTAGCATATCCGCAGTCTCTCTGACCATCTCCTGTAGCATGTCCGCAGTCACTGACCATCTCCTGTAGCATGTTCGCAGTCACTGACCATCTCCTGTAGCATGTCCGCAGTCTCTCTGACCATCTCCTGTAGCATGTCCGCAGTCACTGACCATCTCCTGTAGCATGTCCGCAGTCTCTCTGACCATCTCCTGTAGCATGTCCGCAGTCACTGACCATCTCCTGTAGCATGTCCGCAGTCACTGACCATCTCCTGTAGCATGTCCGCAGTCTCTCTGACCATCTCCTGTAGCATGTCCGCAGTCACTGACCATCTCCTGTAGCATGTCCGCAGTCTCTCTGACCATCTCCTGTAGCATGTCCGCAGTCTCTCTGACCATCTCCTGTAGCATGTCCGCAGTCTCTCTGACCATCTCCTGTAGCATGTCCGCAGTCACTGACCATCTCCTGTAGCATGTCCGCAGTCTCTCTGACCATCTCCTGTAGCATGTCCGCAGTCTCTCTGACCATCTCCTGTAGCATGTCCGCAGTCTCTCTGACCATCTCCTGTAGCATGTCCGCAGTCACTGGCCATCTCCTGTAGCATGTCCGCAGTCTCTCTGACCATCTCCTGTAGCATGTCCGCAGTCTCTCTGACCATCTCCTGTAGCATGTCCGCAGTCTCTCTGACCATCTCCTGTAGCATGTCCGCAGTCTCTCTGACCATCTCCTGTAGCATGTCCGCAGTCACTGACCATCTCCTGTAGCATGTCCGCAGTCTCTCTGACCATCTCCTGTAGCATGTCCGCAGTCCCTGGCCATCTCCTGTAGCATGTCCGCAGTCCCTGGCCATCTCCTGTAGCATGTCCGCAGTCCCTGGCCATCTCCTGTAGCATGTCCGCAGTCACTGACCATCTCCTGTAGCATGTCCGCAGTCACTGACCATCTCCTGTAGCATGTCCGCAGTCACTGGCCATCTCCTGTAGCATGTCCGCAGTCTCTCTGACCATCTCCTGTAGCATGTCCGCAGTCTCTCTGACCATCTCCTGTAGCATGTCCGCAGTCACTGGCCATCTCCTGTAGCATGTCCGCAGTCACTGGCCATCTCCTGTAGCATGTCCGCAGTCACTGACCATCTCCTGTAGCATGTCCGCAGTCACTGACCATCTCCTGTAGCATGTCCGCAGTCACTGACCATCTCCTGTAGCATGTCCGCAGTCACTGACCATCTCCTGTAGCATGTCCGCAGTCACTGACCATCTCCTGTAGCATGTCCGCAGTCTCTCTGACCATCTCCTGTAGCATGTCCGCAGTCACTGACCATCTCCTGTAGCATGTCCGCAGTCACTGACCATCTCCTGTAGCATGTCCGCAGTCTCTCTGACCATCTCCTGTAGCATGTCCGCAGTCACTGGCCATCTCCTGTATAATGTCCACAGTCACTGACCATCTCCTGTAGCATGTCCGCAGTCACTGGCCATCTCCTGTAGCATGTCCGCAGTCTCTCTGACCATCTCCTGTAGCATGTCCGCAGTCTCTCTGACCATCTCCTGTAGCATGTCCGCAGTCTCTCTGACCATCTCCTGTAGCATGTCCGCAGTCTTTCTGACCATCTCCTGTAGCATGTCCGCAGTCTCTCTGACCATCTCCTGTAGCATGTCCGCAGTCACTGACCATCTCCTGTAGCATGTCCGCAGTCTCTCTGACCATCTCCTGTAGCATGTCCGCAGTCCCTGGCCATCTCCTGTAGCATGTCCGCAGTCCCTGGCCATCTCCTGTAGCATGTCCGCAGTCCCTGGCCATCTCCTGTAGCATGTCCGCAGTCTCTCTGACATCTCCTGTAGCATATCCGCAGTCTCTCTGACCATCTCCTGTAGCATGTCCGCAGTCACTGGCCATCTCCTGTAGCATGTCCGCAGTCACTGACCATCTCCTGTAGCATGTCCGCAGTCACTGGCCATCTCCTGTAGCATGTCCGCAGTCACTGACCATCTCCTGTAGCATGTCCGCAGTCACTGACCATCTCCTGTAGCATGTCCGCAGTCACTGACCATCTCCTGTAGCATGTCCGCAGTCTCTCTGACCATCTCCTGTAGCATGTCCGCAGTCTCTCTGACCATCTCCTGTAGCATGTCCGCAGTCTCTCTGACCATCTCCTGTAGCATGTCCGCAGTCTCTCTGACCATCTCCTGTAGCATGTCCGCAGTCACTGGCCATCTCCTGTAGCATGTCCGCAGTCACTGGCCATCTCCTGTAGCATGTCCGCAGTCTCTCTGACCATCTCCTGTAGCATGTCCGCAGTCACTGACCATCTCCTGTAGCATGTCCGCAGTCACTGACCATCTCCTGTAGCATGTCCGCAGTCACTGGCCATCTCCTGTAGCATGTCCGCAGTCTCTCTGACCATCTCCTGTAGCATGTCCGCAGTCACTGACCATCTCCTGTAGCATGTCCGCAGTCTCTGACCATCTCCTGTAGCATGTCCGCAGTCACTGGCCATCTCCTGTAGCATGTCCGCAGTCTCTCTGACCATCTCCTGTAGCATGTCCGCAGTCACTGACCATCTCCTGTAGCATGTCCGCAGTCACTGGCCATCTCCTGTAGCATGTCCGCAGTCACTGACCATCTCCTGTAGCATGTCCGCAGTCTCTCTGACCATCTCCTGTAGCATGTTCGCAGTCACTGGCCATCTCCTGTAGCATGTCCGCAGTCACTGGCCATCTCCTGTAGCATGTCCGCAGTCACTGAGCATCTCCTGTAGCATGTCCGCAGTCTCTCTGACCATCTCCTGTAGCATGTCCGCAGTCACTGACCATCTCCTGTAGCATGTCCGCAGTCACTGACCATCTCCTGTAGCATGTCCGCAGTCTCTCTGACCATCTCCTGTAGCATGTCCACAGTCACTGACCATCTCCTGTAGCATGTCCGCAGTCTCTCTGACCATCTCCTGTAGCATGTACGCAGTCTCTCTGACCATCTCCTGTAGCATGTTCGCAGTCACTGGCCATTTCCTGTAGCATGTCCGCAGTCACTGGCCATCTCCTGTAGCATGTCCGCAGTCTCTCTGACCATTTCCTGTAGCATGTCCGCAGTCTCTTTGACCATCTCCTGTAGCATGTCCGCAGTCACTGGCCATCTCCTGTAGCATGTCCGCAGTCACTGGCCATCTCCTGTAGCATGTCCGCAGTCACTGACCATCTCCTGTAGCATGTCCGCAGTCACTGAGCATCTCCTGTAGCATGTCCGCAGTCTCTCTGACCATCTCCTGTAGCATGTCCGCAGTCACTGACCATCTCCTGTAGCATGTCCGCAGTCACTGACCATCTCCTGTAGCATGTCCGCAGTCTCTCTGACCATCTCCTGTAGCATGTCCACAGTCACTGACCATCTCCTGTAGCATGTCCGCAGTCTCTCTGACCATCTCCTGTAGCATGTACGCAGTCTCTCTGACCATCTCCTGTAGCATGTTCGCAGTCACTGGCCATTTCCTGTAGCATGTCCGCAGTCACTGACCATCTCCTGTAGCATGTCCGCAGTCTCTCTGACCATCTCCTGTAGCATGTTCGCAGTCACTGGCCATCTCCTGTAGCATGTCCGCAGTCACTGGCCATCTCCTGTAGCATGTCCGCAGTCTCTCTGACCATCTCCTGTAGCATGTCCGCAGTCTCTCTGACCATCTCCTGTAGCATGTCCGCAGTCTCTCTGACCATCTCCTGTAGCATGTCCGCAGTCTCTCTGACCACCTCCTGTAGCATGTCCGCAGTCTCTCTGACCATCTCCTGTAGCATGTCCGCAGTCTCTCTGACCATCTCCTGTAGCATGTCCGCAGTCACTGACCATCTCCTGTAGCATGTCCGCAGTCACTGACCATCTCCTGTAGCATGTCCGCAGTCACTGGCCATCTCCTGTAGCATGTCCGCAGTCACTGACCATCTCCTGTAGCATGTCCGCAGTCACTGGCCATCTCCTGTAGCATGTCCGCAGTCACTGACCATCTCCTGTAGCATGTCCGCAGTCACTGGCCATCTCCTGTAGCATGTCCGCAGTCACTGGCCATCTCCTGTAGCATGTCCGCAGTCACTGACCATCTCCTGTAGCATGTCCGCAGTCACTGGCCATCTCCTGTAGCATGTCCGCAGTCACTGGCCATCTCCTGTAGCATGTCCGCAGTCACTGACCATCTCCTGTAGCATGTCCGCAGTCACTGGCCATCTCCTGTAGCATGTCCGCAGTCACTGGCCATCTCCTGTAGCATGTCCGCAGTCACTGGCCATCTCCTGTATAATGTCCGCAGTCACTGACCATCTCCTGTAGCATGTCCGCAGTCACTGACCATCTCCTGTAGCATGTCCGCAGTCACTGACCATCTCCTGTAGCATGTCCGCAGTCACTGGCCATCTCCTGTAGCATGTCCGCAGTCACTGACCATCTCCTGTAGCATGTCCGCAGTCACTGGCCATCTCCTGTAGCATGTCCGCAGTCACTGGCCATCTCCTGTAGCATGTCCGCAGTCACTGGCCATCTCCTGTATAATGTCCGCAGTCACTGACCATCTCCTGTAGCATGTCCGCAGTCTCTCTGACCATCTCCTGTAGCATGTCCGCAGTCACTGACCATCTCCTGTAGCATGTCCGCAGACACTGGCCATCTCCTGTAGCATGTCCGCAGTCACTGACCATCTCCTGTAGCATGTCCGCAGTCACTGGCCATCTCCTGTATAATGTCCGCAGTCACTGACCATCTCCTGTAGCATGTCCGCAGTCACTGGCCATCTCCTGTAGCATGTCCGCAGTCACTGACCATCTCCTGTAGCATGTCCGCAGTCACTGATCATCTCCTGTAGCATGTCCGCAGTCTCTCTGACCATCTCCTGTAGCATGTCCACAGTCACTGACCATCTCCTGTAGCATGTCCGCAGTCACTGGCCATCTCCTGTAGCATGTCCGCAGTCTCTCTGACCATCTCCTGTAGCATGTCCGCAGTCTCTCTGACCATCTCCTGTAGCATGTCCGCAGTCTCTCTGACCATCTCCTGTAGCATGTCCGCAGTCTCTCTGACCATCTCCTGTAGCATGTCCGCAGTCTCTCTGACCATCTCCTGTAGCATGTCCGCAGTCTCTCTGACCATCTCCTGTAGCATGTCCGCAGTCTCTCTGACCATCTCCTGTAGCATGTCCGCAGTCACTGACCATCTCCTGTAGCATGTCCGCAGTCACTGGCCATCTCCTGTAGCATGTCCGCAGTCACTGGCCATCTCCTGTAGCATATCCGCAGTCACTGGCCATCTCCTGTAGCATGTCCGCAGTCACTGGCCATCTCCTGTAGCATGTCCGCAGTCACTGACCATCTCCTGTAGCATGTCCGCAGTCACTGACCATCTCCTGTAGCATGTCCGCAGTCACTGACCATCTCCTGTAGCATGTCCGCAGTCACTGACCATCTCCTGTAGCATGTCCGCAGTCACTGGCCATCTCCTGTAGCATGTCCGCAGTCACTGACCATCTCCTGTAGCATGTCCGCAGTCACTGGCCATCTCCTGTAGCATGTCCGCAGTCACTGACCATCTCCTGTAGCATGTCCGCAGTCACTGACCATCTCCTGTAGCATGTCCGCAGTCACTGACCATCTCCTGTAGCATGTCCGCAGTCACTGGCCATCTCCTGTAGCATGTCCGCAGTCACTGGCCATCTCCTGTAGCATGTCCGCAGTCACTGACCATCTCCTGTAGCATGTCCGCAGTCACTGACCATCTCCTGTATAATGTCCGCAGTCTCTCTGACCATCTCCTGTAGCATGTCCGCAGTCTCTCTGACCATCTCCTGTAGCATGTCCGCAGTCACTGGCCATCTCCTGTATAATGTCCGCAGTCACTGACCATCTCCTGTAGCATGTCCGCAGTCACTGGCCATCTCCTGTAGCATGTCCGCAGTCACTGACCATCTCCTGTAGCATGTCCGCAGTCACTGACCATCTCCTGTAGCATGTCCGCAGTCACTGACCATCTCCTGTAGCATGTCCGCAGTCACTGACCATCTCCTGTAGCATGTCCGCAGTCACTGACCATCTCCTGTAGCATGTCCGCAGTCACTGACCATCTCCTGTAGCATGTCCGCAGTCTCTCTGACCATCTCCTGTAGCATGTCCGCAGTCACTGGCCATCTCCTGTAGCATGTCCGCAGTCACTGACCATCTCCTGTAGCATGTCCGCAGTCACTGACCATCTCCTGTAGCATGTCCGCAGTCACTGACCATCTCCTGTAGCATGTCCGCAGTCACTGACCATCTCCTGTAGCATGTCCGCAGTCACTGACCATCTCCTGTAGCATGTCCGCAGTCACTGACCATCTCCTGTAGCATGTCCGCAGTCTCTCTGACCATCTCCTGTAGCATGTCCGCAGTCTCTCTGACCATCTCCTGTAGCATGTCCGCAGTCTCTCTGACCATCTCCTGTAGCATGTCCGCAGTCTCTCTGACCATCTCCTGTAGCATGTCCGCAGTCTCTCTGACCATCTCCTGTAGCATGTCCACAGTCTCTCTGACCATCTCCTGTAGCATGTCCGCAGTCACTGGCCATCTCCTGTATAATGTCCGCAGTCTCTCTGACCATTTCCTGTAGCATGTCCGCAGTCACTGGCCATCTCCTGTAGCATGTCCGCAGTCACTGACCATCTCCTGTAGCATGTCCGCAGTCACTGGCCATCTCCTGTAGCATGTCCGCAGTCTCTCTGACCATCTCCTGTAGCATGTCCGCAGTCTCTCTGACCATCTCCTGTAGCATGTCCGCAGTCTCTCTGACCATCTCCTGTAGCATGTCCGCAGTCACTGGCCATCTCCTGTAGCATGTCCGCAGTCACTGGCCATCTCCTGTAGCATGTCCGCAGTCACTGACCATCTCCTGTAGCATGTCCGCAGTCACTGACCATCTCCTGTAGCATGTCCGCAGTCTCTCTGACCATCTCCTGTAGCATGTCCGCAGTCACTGGCCATCTCCTGTATAATGTCCGCAGTCACTGACCATCTCCTGTAGCATGTCCGCAGTCACTGGCCATCTCCTGTAGCATGTCCACAGTCACTGACCATCTCCTGTAGCATGTCCGCAGTCTCTCTGACCATCTCCTGTAGCATGTCCGCAGTCTCTCTGACCATCTCCTGTAGCATGTCCGCAGTCACTGGCCATCTCCTGTATAATGTCCGCAGTCACTGACCATCTCCTGTAGCATGTCCGCAGTCTCTCTGACCATCTCCTGTAGCATGTCCGCAGTCTCTCTGACCATCTCCTGTAGCATGTCCGCAGTCACTGGCCATCTCCTGTAGCATGTCCGCAGTCTCTCTGACCATCTCCTGTAGCATGTCCGCAGTCTCTCTGACCATCTCCTGTAGCATGTCCGCAGTCACTGGCCATCTCCTGTAGCATGTCCACAGTCACTGACCATCTCCTGTAGCATGTCCGCAGTCACTGGCCATCTCCTGTAGCATGTCCGCAGTCACTGGCCATCTCCTGTAGCATGTCCGCAGTCACTGACCATCTCCTGTAGCATGTCCGCAGTCTCTCTGACCATCTCCTGTAGCATGTCCGCAGTCACTGACCATCTCCTGTAGCATGTCCGCAGTCACTGACCATCTCCTGTAGCATGTCCGCAGTCTCTCTGACCATCTCCTGTAGCATGTCCACAGTCACTGACCATCTCCTGTAGCATGTCCGCAGTCACTGACCATCTCCTGTAGCATGTCCGCAGTCACTGACCATCTCCTGTAGCATGTCCGCAGTCTCTCTGACCATCTCCTGTAGCATGTCCACAGTCACTGACCATCTCCTGTAGCATGTCCGCAGTCACTGACCATCTCCTGTAGCATGTCCGCAGTCTCTCTGACCATCTCCTGTAGCATGTCCGCAGTCTCTCTGACCATCTCCTGTAGCATGTCCGCAGTCTCTCTGACCATCTCCTGTAGCATGTCCGCAGTCACTGACCATCTCCTGTAGCATGTCCGCAGTCACTGACCATCTCCTGTAGCATGTCCGCAGTCACTGACCATCTCCTGTAGCATGTCCGCAGTCTCTCTGACCATCTCCTGTAGCATGTCCGCAGTCTCTCTGACCATCTCCTGTAGCATGTCCGCAGTCTCTCTGACCATCTCCTGTAGCATGTCCGCAGTCTCTCTGACCATCTCCTCTAGCATGTCCGCAGTCACTGACCATCTCCTGTAGCATGTCCGCAGTCTCTCTGACCATCTCCTGTAGCATGTCCGCAGTCACTGGCCATCTCCTGTAGCATGTCCGCAGTCTCTCTGACCATCTCCTGTAGCATGTCCGCAGTCTCTCTGACCATCTCCTGTAGCATGTCCGCAGTCTCTCTGACCATCTCCTGTAGCATGTCCACAGTCACTGACCATCTCCTGTAGCATGTCCGCAGTCACTGACCATCTCCTGTAGCATGTCCGCAGTCTCTCTGACCATCTCCTGTAGCATGTCCGCAGTCTCTCTGACCATCTCCTGTAGCATGTCCGCAGTCTCTCTGACCATCTCCTGTAGCATGTCCGCAGTCACTGACCATCTCCTGTAGCATGTCCGCAGTCACTGACCATCTCCTGTAGCATGTCCGCAGTCACTGACCATCTCCTGTAGCATGTCCGCAGTCTCTCTGACCATCTCCTGTAGCATGTCCGCAGTCTCTCTGACCATCTCCTGTAGCATGTCCGCAGTCTCTCTGACCATCTCCTGTAGCATGTCCGCAGTCACTGACCATCTCCTGTAGCATGTCCGCAGTCACTGACCATCTCCTGTAGCATGTCCGCAGTCTCTCTGACCATCTCCTGTAGCATGTCCGCAGTCACTGGCCATCTCCTGTAGCATGTCCGCAGTCACTGGCCACCTCCTGTAGCATGTCCGCTGTCACTGACCATCTCCTGTAGCATGTCCGCAGTCACTGACCATCTCCTGTAGCATGTCCGCAGTCACTGACCATCTCCTGTAGCATGTCCGCAGTCACTGGCCATCTCCTGTATAATGTCCGCAGTCACTGACCATCTCCTGTAGCATGTCCGCAGTCACTGGCCATCTCCTGTAGCATGTCCGCAGTCTCTCTGACCATCTCCTGTAGCATGTCCGCAGTCACTGACCATCTCCTGTAGCATGTCCGCAGTCTCTCTGACCATCTCCTGTAGCATGTCCGCAGTCACTGGCCATCTCCTGTAGCATGTCCGCAGTCTCTCTGACCATCTCCTGTAGCATGTCCGCAGTCACTGACCATCTCCTGTAACATGTCCGCAGTCACTGGCCATCTCCTGTAGCATGTCCGCAGTCACTGACCATCTCCTGTAGCATGTCCGCAGTCACTGGCCATCTCCTGTAGCATGTCCGCAGTCACTGGCCATCTCCTGTATAATATCCGCAGTCACTGACCATCTCCTGTAGCATGTCCACAGTCACTGGCCATCTCCTGTAGCATGTCCGCAGTCACTGACCATCTCCTGTAGCATGTCCGCAGTCACTGACCATCTCCTGTAGCATGTCCGCAGTCTCTCTGACCATCTCCTGTAGCATGTCCGCAGTCACTGACCATCTCCTGTAGCATGTCCGCAGTCACTGACCATCTCCTGTAGCATGTCCGCAGTCTCTCTGACCATCTCCTGTAGCATGTCCGCAGTCACTGACCATCTCCTGTAGCATGTCCGCAGTCACTGACCATCTCCTGTAGCATGTCCGCAGTCTCTCTGACCATCTCCTGTAGCATGTTCGCAGTCACTGGCCATCTCCTGTAGCATGTCCGCAGTCACTGGCCATCTCCTGTAGCATGTCCGCAGTCACTGACCATCTCCTGTAGCATGTCCGCAGTCACTGACCATCTCCTGTAGCATGTCCGCAGTCACTGACCATCTCCTGTAGCATGTCCGCAGTCACTGACCATCTCCTGTAGCATGTCCGCAGTCACTGACCATCTCCTGTAGCATGTCCGCAGTCACTGACCATCTCCTGTAGCATGTCCGCAGTCTCTCTGACCATCTCCTGTAGCATGTCCGCAGTCTCTCTGACCATCTCCTGTAGCATGTCCGCAGTCTCTCTGACCATCTCCTGTAGCATGTCCGCAGTCTCTCTGACCATCTCCTGTAGCATGTCCGCAGTCTCTCTGACCATCTCCTGTAGCATGTCCACAGTCTCTCTGACCATCTCCTGTAGCATGTCCGCAGTCACTGGCCATCTCCTGTATAATGTCCGCAGTCTCTCTGACCATTTCCTGTAGCATGTCCGCAGTCACTGGCCATCTCCTGTAGCATGTCCGCAGTCACTGGCCATCTCCTGTAGCATGTCCGCAGTCTCTCTGACCATCTCCTGTAGCATGTCCGCAGTCACTGACCATCTCCTGTAGCATGTCCGCAGTCACTGGCCATCTCCTGTAGCATGTCCGCAGTCTCTCTGACCATCTCCTGTAGCATGTCCGCAGTCTCTCTGACCATCTCCTGTATAATGTCCGCAGTCACTGACCATCTCCTGTAGCATGTCCGCAGTCTCTCTGACCATCTCCTGTAGCATGTCCGCAGTCTCTCTGACCATCTCCTGTAGCATGTCCGCAGTCACTGGCCATCTCCTGTAGCATGTCCGCAGTCACTGGCCATCTCTTGTAGCATGTCCGCAGTCACTGGCCATCTCCTGTATAATGTCCGCAGTCACTGACCATCTCCTGTAGCATGTCCGCAGTCACTGGCCATCTCCTGTAGCATGTCCGCAGTCTCTCTGACCATCTCCTGTAGCATGTCCGCAGTCTCTCTGACCATCTCCTGTAGCATGTCCGCAGTCACTGGCCATCTCCTGTAGCATGTCCGCAGTCTCTCTGACCATCTCCTGTAGCATGTCCGCAGTCTCTCTGACCATCTCCTGTAGCATGTCCGCAGTCACTGGCCATCTCCTGTAGCATGTCCGCAGTCACTGACCATCTCCTGTAGCATGTCCGCAGTCACTGGCCATCTCCTGTAGCATGTCCGCAGTCACTGGCCATCTCCTGTAGCATGTCCGCAGTCACTGACCATCTCCTGTAGCATGTCCGCAGTCTCTCTGACCATCTCCTGTAGCATGTCCGCAGTCACTGACCATCTCCTGTAGCATGTCCGCAGTCACTGACCATCTCCTGTAGCATGTCCGCAGTCTCTCTGACCATCTCCTGTAGCATGTCCACAGTCACTGACCATCTCCTGTAGCATGTCCGCAGTCACTGACCATCTCCTGTAGCATGTCCGCAGTCACTGACCATCTCCTGTAGCATGTCCGCAGTCTCTCTGACCATCTCCTGTAGCATGTCCACAGTCACTGACCATCTCCTGTAGCATGTCCGCAGTCACTGACCATCTCCTGTAGCATGTCCGCAGTCTCTCTGACCATCTCCTGTAGCATGTCCGCAGTCTCTCTGACCATCTCCTGTAGCATGTCCGCAGTCTCTCTGACCATCTCCTGTAGCATGTCCGCAGTCACTGACCATCTCCTGTAGCATGTCCGCAGTCACTGACCATCTCCTGTAGCATGTCCGCAGTCACTGACCATCTCCTGTAGCATGTCCGCAGTCTCTCTGACCATCTCCTGTAGCATGTCCGCAGTCTCTCTGACCATCTCCTGTAGCATGTCCGCAGTCTCTCTGACCATCTCCTGTAGCATGTCCGCAGTCACTGACCATCTCCTGTAACATGTCCGCAGTCACTGGCCATCTCCTGTAGCATGTCCGCAGTCACTGACCATCTCCTGTAGCATGTCCGCAGTCACTGGCCATCTCCTGTAGCATGTCCGCAGTCACTGGCCATCTCCTGTATAATATCCGCAGTCACTGACCATCTCCTGTAGCATGTCCACAGTCACTGGCCATCTCCTGTAGCATGTCCGCAGTCACTGACCATCTCCTGTAGCATGTCCGCAGTCACTGACCATCTCCTGTAGCATGTCCGCAGTCTCTCTGACCATCTCCTGTAGCATGTCCGCAGTCACTGACCATCTCCTGTAGCATGTCCGCAGTCACTGACCATCTCCTGTAGCATGTCCGCAGTCTCTCTGACCATCTCCTGTAGCATGTCCGCAGTCACTGACCATCTCCTGTAGCATGTCCGCAGTCACTGACCATCTCCTGTAGCATGTCCGCAGTCTCTCTGACCATCTCCTGTAGCATGTTCGCAGTCACTGGCCATCTCCTGTAGCATGTCCGCAGTCACTGGCCATCTCCTGTAGCATGTCCGCAGTCTCTCTGACCATCTCCTGTAGCATGTCCGCAGTCTCTCTGACCATCTCCTGTAGCATGTCCGCAGTCTCTCTGACCATCTCCTGTAGCATGTCCGCAGTCTCTCTGACCATCTCCTGTAGCATGTCCGCAGTCTCTCTGACCATCTCCTGTAGCATGTCCCCAGTCACTGGCCATCTCCTGTAGCATGTCCGCAGTCCCTGGCCATCTCCTGTAGCATGTCCGCAGTCCCTGGCCATCTCCTGTAGCATGTCCCCAGTCCCTGGCCATCTCCTGTAGCATGTCCGCAGTCACTGACCATCTCCTGTAGCATGTCCGCAGTCACTGACCATCTCCTGTAGCATGTCCGCAGTCCCTGGCCATCTCCTGTAGCATGTCCGCAGTCCCTGGCCATCTCCTGTAGCATGTCCGCAGTCACTGACCATCTCCTGTAGCATGTCCGCAGTCACTGACCATCTCCTGTAGCATGTCCGCAGTCTCTCTGACCATCTCCTGTAGCATGTCCGCAGTCACTGACCATCTCCTGTAGCATGTCCGCAGTCCCTGGCCATCTCCTGTAGCATGTCCGCAGTCCCTGGCCATCTCCTGTAGCATGTCCGCAGTCACTGACCATCTCCTGTAGCATGTCCGCAGTCACTGACCATCTCCTGTAGCATGTCCGCAGTCTCTCTGACCATCTCCTGTAGCATATCCGCAGTCTCTCTGACCATCTCCTGTAGCATGTCCGCTGTCCCTGGCCATCTCCTGTAGCATGTCCGCAGTCACTGACCATCTCCTGTAGCATGTCCGCAGTCTCTCTGACCATCTCCTGTAGCATATCCGCAGTCTCTCTGACCATCTCCTGTAGCATGTCCGCAGTCACTGGCCATCTCCTGTAGCATGTCCGCAGTCACTGGCCATCTCCTGTAGCATGTCCGCAGTCACTGACCATCTCCTGTAGCATGTCCGCAGTCACTGACCATCTCCTGTAGCATGTCCGCAGTCACTGGCCATCTCCTGTAGCATGTCCGCAGTCACTGACCATCTCCTGTAGCATGTCCGCAGTCACTGACCATCTCCTGTAGCATGTCCGCAGTCTCTCTGACCATCTCCTGTAGCATGTCCGCAGTCTCTCTGACCATCTCCTGTAGCATGTCCGCAGTCTCTCTGACCATCTCCTGTAGCATGTCCGCAGTCTCTCTGACCATCTCCTGTAGCATGTCCGCAGTCACTGGCCATCTCCTGTAGCATGTCCGCAGTCACTGGCCATCTCCTGTAGCATGTCCGCAGTCACTGACCATCTCCTGTAGCATGTCCGCAGTCACTGGCCATCTCCTGTATAATGTCCGCAGTCACTGACCATCTCCTGTAGCATGTCCGCAGTCACTGGCCATCTCCTGTAGCATGTCCGCAGTCTCTCTGACCATCTCCTGTAGCATGTCCGCAGTCACTGACCATCTCCTGTAGCATGTCCGCAGTCACTGGCCATCTCCTGTAGCATGTCCGCAGTCACTGACCATCTCCTGTAGCATGTCCGCAGTCTCTCTGACCATCTCCTGTAGCATGTCCACAGTCTCTCTGACCATCTCCTGTAGCATGTCCGCAGTCACTGGCCATCTCCTGTATAATATCCGCAGTCACTGACCATCTCCTGTAGCATGTCCACAGTCACTGGCCATCTCCTGTAGCATGTCCGCAGTCACTGGCCATCTCCTGTAGCATGTCCGCAGTCACTGACCATCTCCTGTAGCATGTCCGCAGTCACTGGCCATCTCCTGTAGCATGTCCGCAGTCACTGACCATCTCCTGTAGCATGTCCGCAGTCACTGGCCATCTCCTGTAGCATGTCCGCAGTCACTGGCCATCTCCTGTAGCATGTCCGCAGTCACTGACCATCTCCTGTAGCATGTCCGCAGTCACTGACCATCTCCTGTAGCATGTCCGCAGTCCCTGACCATCTCCTGTAGCATTTCCGCAGTCACTGACCATCTCCTGTAGCATGTCCGCAGTCACTGGCCATCTCCTGTAGCATGTCCACAGTCACTGACCATCTCCTGTAGCATGTCCGCAGTCTCTCTGACCATCTCCTGTAGCATGTCCGCAGTCACTGACCATCTCCTGTAGCATGTCCGCAGTCACTGACCATCTCCTGTAGCATGTCCGCAGTCTCTCTGACCATCTCCTGTAGCATGTTCGCAGTCACTGGCCATCTCCTGTAGCATGTCCGCAGTCACTGGCCATCTCCTGTAGCATGTCCGCAGTCACTGACCATCTCCTGTAGCATGTCCGCAGTCTCTCTGACCATCTCCTGTAGCATGTCCGCAGTCTCTCTGACCATCTCCTGTAGCATGTCCGCAGTCTCTCTGACCATCTCCTGTAGCATGTCCGCAGTCTCTCTGACCATCTCCTGTAGCATGTCCGCAGTCTCTCTGACCATCTCCTGTAGCATGTCCGCAGTCACTGGCCATCTCCTGTAGCATGTCCGCAGTCACTGGCCATCTCCTGTAGCATGTCCGCAGTCACTGGCCATCTCCTGTATAATGTCCGCAGTCACTGGCCATCTCCTGTATAATGTCCGCAGTCACTGACCATCTCCTGTAGCATGTCCGCAGTCACTGACCATCTCCTGTAGCATGTCCGCAGTCTCTCTGACCATCTCCTGTAGCATGTCCACAGTCACTGACCATCTCCTGTAGCATGTCCGCAGTCACTGACCATCTCCTGTAGCATGTCCGCAGTCTCTCTGACCATCTCCTGTAGCATGTCCGCAGTCTCTCTGACCATCTCCTGTAGCATGTCCGCAGTCACTGGCCATCTCCTGTAGCATGTCCGCAGTCACTGGCCATCTCCTGTAGCATGTCCGCAGTCACTGACCATCTCCTGTAGCATGTCCGCAGTCACTGGCCATCTCCTGTAGCATGTCCACAGTCACTGACCATCTCCTGTAGCATGTCCGCAGTCACTGACCATCTCCTGTAGCATGTCCGCAGTCTCTCTGACCATCTCCTGTAGCATGTCCGCAGTCTCTCTGACCATCTCCTGTAGCATGTCCGCAGTCTCTCTGACCATCTCCTGTAGCATGTCCGCAGTCTCTCTGACCATCTCCTGTAGCATGTCCGCAGTCACTGGCCATCTCCTGTAGCATGTCCGCAGTCACTGGCCATCTCCTGTAGCATGTCCGCAGTCACTGACCATCTCCTGTAGCATGTCCGCAGTCACTGACCATCTCCTGTAGCATGTCCGCAGTCACTGGCCATCTCCTGTAGCATGTCCGCAGTCTCTCTGACCATCTCCTGTAGCATGTCCGCAGTCACTGACCATCTCCTGTAGCATGTCCGCAGTCACTGGCCATCTCCTGTAGCATGTCCGCAGTCACTGACCATCTCCTGTAGCATGTCCGCAGTCACTGGCCATCTCCTGTATAATATCCGCAGTCACTGACCATCTCCTGTAGCATGTCCACAGTCACTGGCCATCTCCTGTAGCATGTCCGCAGTCACTGGCCATCTCCTGTAGCATGTCCGCAGTCACTGACCATCTCCTGTAGCATGTCCGCAGTCACTGGCCATCTCCTGTAGCATGTCCGCAGTCACTGACCATCTCCTGTAGCATGTCCGCAGTCACTGACCATCTCCTGTAGCATGTCCGCAGTCACTGGCCATCTCCTGTAGCATGTCCGCAGTCACTGACCATCTCCTGTAGCATGTCCGCAGTCACTGACCATCTCCTGTAGCATGTCCGCAGTCCCTGACCATCTCCTGTAGCATTTCCGCAGTCACTGACCATCTCCTGTAGCATGTCCGCAGTCACTGGCCATCTCCTGTAGCATGTCCCCAGTCACTGACCATCTCCTGTAGCATGTCCGCAGTCTCTCTGACCATCTCCTGTAGCATGTCCGCAGTCACTGACCATCTCCTGTAGCATGTCCGCAGTCACTGACCATCTCCTGTAGCATGTCCGCAGTCTCTCTGACCATCTCCTGTAGCATGTTCGCAGTCACTGGCCATCTCCTGTAGCATGTCCGCAGTCACTGGCCATCTCCTGTAGCATGTCCGCAGTCACTGACCATCTCCTGTAGCATGTCCGCAGTCTCTCCGACCATCTCCTGTAGCATGTCCGCAGTCTCTCTGACCATCTCCTGTAGCATGTCCGCAGTCTCTCTGACCATCTCCTGTAGCATGTCCGCAGTCTCTCTGACCATCTCCTGTAGCATGTCCGCAGTCTCTCTGACCATCTCCTGTAGCATGTCCGCAGTCACTGGCCATCTCCTGTAGCATGTCCGCAGTCACTGGCCATCTCCTGTAGCATGTCCGCAGTCACTGGCCATCTCCTGTATAATGTCCGCAGTCACTGGCCATCTCCTGTAGCATGTCCGCAGTCACTGACCATCTCCTGTAGCATGTCCGCAGTCACTGACCATCTCCTGTAGCATGTCCGCAGTCTCTCTGACCATCTCCTGTAGCATGTCCACAGTCACTGACCATCTCCTGTAGCATGTCCGCAGTCACTGACCATCTCCTGTAGCATGTCCGCAGTCTCTCTGACCATCTCCTGTAGCATGTCCGCAGTCTCTCTGACCATCTCCTGTAGCATGTCCGCAGTCACTGACCATCTCCTGTAGCATGTCCGCAGTCTCTCTGACCATCTCCTGTAGCATGTCCGCAGTCTCTCTGACCATCTCCTGTAGCATGTCCGCAGTCTCTCTGACCATCTCCTGTAGCATGTCCGCAGTCACTGACCATCTCCTGTAGCATGTCCGCAGTCTCTCTGACCATCTCCTGTAGCATGTCCGCAGTCACTGGCCATCTCCTGTAGCATGTCCGCAGTCACTGACCATCTCCTGTAGCATGTCCGCAGTCTCTCTGACCATCTCCTGTAGCATGTCCGCAGTCTCTCTGACCATCTCCTGTAGCATGTCCGCAGTCTCTCTGACCATCTCCTGTAGCATGTCCGCAGTCTCTCTGACCATCTCCTGTAGCATGTCCGCAGTCTCTCTGACCATCTCCTGTAGCATGTCCCCAGTCCCTGGCCATCTCCTGTAGCATGTCCGCAGTCCCTGGCCATCTCCTGTAGCATGTCCGCAGTCCCTGGCCATCTCCTGTAGCATGTCCGCAGTCACTGACCATCTCCTGTAGCATGTCCGCAGTCTCTCTGACCATCTCCTGTAGCATGTCCGCAGTCACTGACCATCTCCTGTAGCATGTCCGCAGTCCCTGGCCATCTCCTGTAGCATGTCCGCAGTCTCTCTGACCATCTCCTGTAGCATGTCCCCAGTCCCTGGCCATCTCCTGTAGCATGTCCGCAGTCACTGACCATCTCCTGTAGCATGTCCGCAGTCACTGACCATCTCCTGTAGCATGTCCGCAGTCCCTGGCCATCTCCTGTAGCATGTCCGCAGTCCCTGGCCATCTCCTGTAGCATGTCCGCAGTCACTGACCATCTCCTGTAGCATGTCCGCAGTCTCTCTGACCATCTCCTGTAGCATATCCGCAGTCTCTCTGACCATCTCCTGTAGCATGTCCGCTGTCCCTGGCCATCTCCTGTAGCATGTCCGCAGTCACTGACCATCTCCTGTAGCATGTCCGCAGTCTCTCTGACCATCTCCTGTAGCATATCCGCAGTCTCTCTGACCATCTCCTGTAGCATGTCCGCAGTCACTGGCCATCTCCTGTAGCATGTCCGCAGTCACTGGCCATCTCCTGTAGCATGTCCGCAGTCACTGACCATCTCCTGTAGCATGTCCGCAGTCACTGACCATCTCCTGTAGCATGTCCGCAGTCTCTCTGACCATCTCCTGTAGCATGTCCGCAGTCTCTCTGACCATCTCTTGTAGCATGTCCGCAGTCTCTCTGACCATCTCCTGTAGCATGTCCGCAGTCTCTCTGACCATCTCCTGTAGCATGTCCGCAGTCACTGGCCATCTCCTGTAGCATGTCCGCAGTCACTGGCCATCTCCTGTAGCATGTCCGCAGTCACTGACCATCTCCTGTAGCATGTCCGCAGTCACTGGCCATCTCCTGTATAATGTCCGCAGTCACTGACCATCTCCTGTAGCATGTCCGCAGTCACTGGCCATCTCCTGTAGCATGTCCGCAGTCTCTCTGACCATCTCCTGTAGCATGTCCGCAGTCACTGACCATCTCCTGTAGCATGTCCGCAGTCACTGGCCATCTCCTGTAGCATGTCCGCAGTCACTGACCATCTCCTGTAGCATGTCCGCAGTCACTGGCCATCTCCTGTATAATATCCGCAGTCACTGACCATCTCCTGTAGCATGTCCACAGTCACTGGCCATCTCCTGTAGCATGTCCGCAGTCACTGGCCATCTCCTGTAGCATGTCCGCAGTCACTGGCCATCTCCTGTAGCATGTCCGCAGTCACTGACCATCTCCTGTAGCATGTCCGCAGTCACTGGCCATCTCCTGTAGCATGTCCGCAGTCACTGGCCATCTCCTGTAGCATGTCCGCAGTCACTGACCATCTCCTGTAGCATGTCCGCAGTCACTGACCATCTCCTGTAGCATGTCCGCAGTCCCTGACCATCTCCTGTAGCATTTCCGCAGTCACTGACCATCTCCTGTAGCATGTCCGCAGTCACTGGCCATCTCCTGTAGCATGTCCACAGTCACTGACCATCTCCTGTAGCATGTCCGCAGTCTCTCTGACCATCTCCTGTAGCATGTCCGCAGTCACTGACCATCTCCTGTAGCATGTCCGCAGTCACTGACCATCTCCTGTAGCATGTCCGCAGTCTCTCTGACCATCTCCTGTAGCATGTTCGCAGTCACTGGCCATCTCCTGTAGCATGTCCGCAGTCTCTCTGACCATCTCCTGTAGCATGTCCGCAGTCTCTCTGACCATCTCCTGTAGCATGTCCGCAGTCACTGGCCATCTCCTGTAGCATGTCCGCAGTCACTGGCCATCTCCTGTAGCATGTCCGCAGTCACTGGCCATCTCCTGTATAATGTCCGCAGTCACTGGCCATCTCCTGTAGCATGTCCGCAGTCACTGACCATCTCCTGTAGCATGTCCGCAGTCACTGACCATCTCCTGTAGCATGTCCGCAGTCTCTCTGACCATCTCCTGTAGCATGTCCACAGTCACTGACCATCTCCTGTAGCATGTCCGCAGTCACTGACCATCTCCTGTAGCATGTCCGCAGTCTCTCTGACCATCTCCTGTAGCATGTCCGCAGTCTCTCTGACCATCTCCTGTAGCATGTCCGCAGTCACTGGCCATCTCCTGTAGCATGTCCGCAGTCACTGGCCATCTCCTGTAGCATGTCCGCAGTCACTGACCATCTCCTGTAGCATGTCCGCAGTCACTGGCCATCTCCTGTAGCATGTCCACAGTCACTGACCATCTCCTGTAGCATGTCCGCAGTCACTGACCATCTCCTGTAGCATGTCCGCAGTCTCTCTGACCATCTCCTGTAGCATGTCCGCAGTCTCTCTGACCATCTCCTGTAGCATGTCCGCAGTCTCTCTGACCATCTCCTGTAGCATGTCCGCAGTCTCTCTGACCATCTCCTGTAGCATGTCCGCAGTCACTGGCCATCTCCTGTAGCATGTCCGCAGTCACTGGCCATCTCCTGTAGCATGTCCGCAGTCACTGACCATCTCCTGTAGCATGTCCGCAGTCACTGGCCATCTCCTGTATAATGTCCGCAGTCACTGACCATCTCCTGTAGCATGTCCGCAGTCACTGGCCATCTCCTGTAGCATGTCCGCAGTCTCTCTGACCATCTCCTGTAGCATGTCCGCAGTCACTGACCATCTCCTGTAGCATGTCCGCAGTCACTGGCCATCTCCTGTAGCATGTCCGCAGTCACTGACCATCTCCTGTAGCATGTCCGCAGTCACTGGCCATCTCCTGTATAATATCCGCAGTCACTGACCATCTCCTGTAGCATGTCCACAGTCACTGGCCATCTCCTGTAGCATGTCCGCAGTCACTGGCCATCTCCTGTAGCATGTCCGCAGTCACTGACCATCTCCTGTAGCATGTCCGCAGTCACTGGCCATCTCCTGTAGCATGTCCGCAGTCACTGACCATCTCCTGTAGCATGTCCGCAGTCACTGACCATCTCCTGTAGCATGTCCGCAGTCACTGGCCATCTCCTGTAGCATGTCCGCAGTCACTGACCATCTCCTGTAGCATGTCCGCAGTCACTGACCATCTCCTGTAGCATGTCCGCAGTCCCTGACCATCTCCTGTAGCATTTCCGCAGTCACTGACCATCTCCTGTAGCATGTCCGCAGTCTCTCTGACCATCTCCTGTAGCATGTCCGCAGTCACTGACCATCTCCTGTAGCATGTCCGCAGTCACTGACCATCTCCTGTAGCATGTCCGCAGTCTCTCTGACCATCTCCTGTAGCATGTTCGCAGTCACTGGCCATCTCCTGTAGCATGTCCGCAGTCTCTCTGACCATCTCCTGTAGCATGTCCGCAGTCTCTCTGACCATCTCCTGTAGCATGTCCGCAGTCTCTCTGACCATCTCCTGTAGCATGTCCGCAGTCTCTCTGACCATCTCCTGTAGCATGTCCGCAGTCTCTCTGACCATCTCCTGTAGCATGTCCGCAGTCACTGGCCATCTCCTGTAGCATGTCCGCAGTCACTGGCCATCTCCTGTAGCATGTCCGCAGTCACTGGCCATCTCCTGTATAATGTCCGCAGTCACTGGCCATCTCCTGTAGCATGTCCGCAGTCACTGACCATCTCCTGTAGCATGTCCGCAGTCACTGACCATCTCCTGTAGCATGTCCGCAGTCTCTCTGACCATCTCCTGTAGCATGTCCACAGTCACTGACCATCTCCTGTAGCATGTCCGCAGTCACTGACCATCTCCTGTAGCATGTCCGCAGTCTCTCTGACCATCTCCTGTAGCATGTCCGCAGTCTCTCTGACCATCTCCTGTAGCATGTCCGCAGTCACTGACCATCTCCTGTAGCATGTCCGCAGTCTCTCTGACCATCTCCTGTAGCATGTTCGTAGTCTCTCTGACCATCTCCTGTAGCATGTCCGCAGTCACTGACCATCTCCTGTAGCATGTCCGCAGTCTCTCTGACCATCTCCTGTAGCATGTCCGCAGTCACTGGCCATCTCCTGTAGCATGTCCGCAGTCACTGACCATCTCCTGTAGCATGTCCGCAGTCTCTCTGACCATCTCCTGTAGCATGTCCGCAGTCACTGACCATCTCCTGTAGCATGTCCGCAGTCCCTGGCCATCTCCTGTAGCATGTCCGCAGTCCCTGGCCATCTCCTGTAGCATGTCCGCAGTCCCTGGCCATCTCCTGTAGCATGTCCGCAGTCCCTGGCCATCTCCTGTAGCATGTCCGCAGTCCTGGCCATCTCCTGTAGCATGTCCGCAGTCACTGACCATCTCCTGTAGCATGTCCGCAGTCTCTCTGACCATCTCCTGTAGCATGTCCGCAGTCACTGACCATCTCCTGTAGCATGTCCGCAGTCACTGACCATCTCCTGTAGCATGTCCGCAGTCACTGACCATCTCCTGTAGCATGTCCGCAGTCACTGGCCATCTCCTGTAGCATGTCCGCAGTCACTGACCATCTCCTGTAGCATGTCCGCAGTCTCTCTGACCATCTCCTGTAGCATGTCCGCAGTCTCTCTGACCATCTCCTGTAGCATGTCCGCAGTCTCTCTGACCATCTCCTGTAGCATGTCCGCAGTCTCTCTGACCATCTCCTGTAGCATGTCCGCAGTCACTGGCCATCTCCTGTAGCATGTCCGCAGTCACTGACCATCTCCTGTAGCATGTCCGCAGTCACTGACCATCTCCTGTAGCATGTCCGCAGTCACTGGCCATCTCCTGTAGCATGTCCGCAGTCACTGACCATCTCCTGTAGTATGTCCGCAGTCTCTCTGACCATCTCCTGTAGCATATCCGCAGTCTCTCTGACCATCTCCTGTAGCATGTCCGCAGTCACTGACCATCTACTGTAGCATGTCCGCAGTCTCTCTGACCATCTCCTGTAGCATATCCGCAGTCTCTCTGACCATCTCCTGTAGCATGTCCGCAGTCTCTCTGATCATCTCCTGTAGCATGTCCGCAGTCACTGGCCATCTACTGTAGCATGTCCGCAGTCACTGACCATCTCCTGTAGCATGTCCGCAGTCACTGGCCATCTCCTGTAGCATGTCCGCAGTCTCTCTGACCATCTCCTGTAGCATATCCGCAGTCTCTCTGACCATCTCCTGTAGCATGTCCGCAGTCACTGACCATCTCCTGTAGCATGTCCGCAGTCACTGGCCATCTCCTGTATAATGTCCGCAGTCACTGACCATCTCCTGTAGCATGTCCGCAGTCACTGACCATCTCCTGTAGCATGTCCGCAGTCACTGACCATCTCCTGTAGCATGTCCGCAGTCACTGGCCATCTCCTGTAGCATATCCGCAGTCACTGGCCATCTCCTATAGCATGTCCGCAGTCACTGGCCATCTCCTGTATAATGTCCGCAGTCTCTCTGACCATCTCCTGTAGCATGTCCGCAGTCACTGGCCATCTCCTGTAGCATGTCCGCAGTCACTGGCCATCTCCTGTAGCATGTCCGCAGTCACTGGCCATCTCCTGTATAATGTCCGCAGTCACTGACCATCTCCTGTAGCATGTCCGCAGTCACTGACCATCTCCTGTAGCATGTCCGCAGTCACTGACCATCTCCTGTAGCATGTCCGCAGTCACTGACCATCTCCTGTAGCATGTCCGCAGTCACTGACCATCTCCTGTAGCATGTCCGCAGTCACTGACCATCTCCTGTAGCATGTCCGCAGTCACTGGCCATCTCCTGTAGCATGTCCGCAGTCACTGACCATCTCCTGTAGCATGTCCGCAATCACTGACCATCTCCTGTAGCATGTCCGCAGTCACTGACCATCTCCTGTAGCATGTCCGCAGTCACTGACCATCTCCTGTAGCATGTCCGCAGTCACTGACCATCTCCTGTAGCATGTCCGCAGTCACTGGCCATCTCCTGTAGCATGTCCGCAGTCTCTCTGACCATCTCCTGTAGCATGTCCGCAGTCACTGACCATCTCCTGTAGCATGTCCGCAGTCACTGACCATCTCCTGTAGCATGTCCGCAGTCACTGACCATCTCCTGTAGCATGTCCGCAGTCACTGACCATCTCCTGTAGCATGTCCGCAGTCACTGGCCATCTCCTGTAGCATGTCCGCAGTCACTGGCCATCTCCTGTAGCATGTCCGCAGTCACTGACCATCTCCTGTAGCATGTCCGCAGTCACTGACCATCTCCTGTAGCATGTCCGCAGTCACTGACCATCTCCTGTAGCATGTCCGCAGTCACTGACCATCTCCTGTAGCATGTCCGCAGTCACTGGCCATCTCCTGTAGCATGTCCGCAGTCACTGGCCATCTCCTGTATAATGTCCGCAGTCACTGACCATCTCCTGTAGCATGTCCGCAGTCACTGGCCATCTCCTGTAGCATGTCCGCAGTCTCTCTGACCATCTCCTTTAGCATGTCCGCAGTCACTGACCATCTCCTGTAGCATGTCCGCAGTCACTGGCCAACTCCTGTAGCATGTCCGCAGTCACTGGCCATCTCCTGTATAATATCCGCAGTCACTGACCATCTCCTGTAGCATGTCCACAGTCACTGGCCATCTCCTGTAGCATGTCCGCAGTCACTGGCCATCTCCTGTAGCATGTCCGCAGTCACTGACCATCTCCTGTAGCATGTCCGCAGTCACTGACCATCTCCTGTAGCATGTCCGCAGTCACTGACCATCTCCTGTAGCATGTCCGCAGTCTCTCTGACCATCTCCTGTAGCATGTCCGCAGTCTCTCTGACCATCTCCTGTAGCATGTCCGCAGTCTCTCTGACCATCTCCTGTAGCATGTCCGCAGTCACTGGCCATCTCCTGTAGCATGTCCGCAGTCACTGACCATCTCCTGTAGCATGTCCGCAGTCACTGGCCATCTCCTGTAGCATGTCCGCAGTCTCTCTGACCATCTCCTGTAGCATGTCCGCAGTCTCTCTGACCATCTCCTGTAGCATGTCCGCAGTCTCTCTGACCATCTCCTGTAGCATGTCCGCAGTCTCTCTGACCATCTCCTGTAGCATGTCCGCAGTCTCTCTGACCATCTCCTGTAGCATGTCCGCAGTCACTGACCATCTCCTTTAGCATGTCCGCAGTCACTGACCATCTCCTGTAGCATGTCCGCAGTCACTGGCCAACTCCTGTAGCATGTCCGCAGTCACTGGCCATCTCCTGTATAATATCCGCAGTCACTGACCATCTCCTGTAGCATGTCCACAGTCACTGGCCATCTCCTGTAGCATGTCCGCAGTCACTGGCCATCTCCTGTAGCATGTCCGCAGTCACTGACCATCTCCTGTAGCATGTCCGCAGTCACTGACCATCTCCTGTAGCATGTCTGCAGTCTCTCTGACCATCTCCTGTAGCATGTCCGCAGTCACTGACCATCTCCTGTAGCATGTCCGCAGTCACTGACCATCTCCTGTAGCATGTCCGCAGTCTCTCTGACCATCTCCTGTAGCATGTTCGCAGTCACTGGCCATCTCCTGTAGCATGTCCGCAGTCACTGGCCATCTCCTGTAGCATGTCCGCAGTCTCTCTGACCATCTCCTGTAGCATGTCCGCAGTCTCTCTGACCATCTCCTGTAGCATGTCCGCAGTCTCTCTGACCATCTCCTGTAGCATGTCCGCAGTCTCTCTGACCATCTCCTGTAGCATGTCCGCAGTCTCTCTGACCATCTCCTGTAGCATGTCCGCAGTCACTGACCATCTCCTGTAGCATGTCCGCAGTCCCTGGCCATCTCCTGTAGCATGTCCGCAGTCCCTCTGACCATCTCCTGTAGCATGTCCGCAGTCACTGACCATCTCCTGTAGCATGTCCGCAGTCACTGGCCATCTCCTGTAGCATGTCCGCAGTCACTGACCATCTCCTGTAGCATGTCCGCAGTCACTGACCATCTCCTGTAGCATGTCCGCAGTCTCTCTGACCATCTCCTGTAGCATGTCCGCAGTCACTGACCATCTCCTGTAGCATGTCCGCAGTCTCTCTGACCATCTCCTGTAGCATGTCCGCAGTCTCTCTGACCATCTCCTGTAGCATGTCCGCAGTCTCTCTGACCATCTCCTGTAGCATGTCCGCAGTCTCTCTGACCATCTCCTGTAGCATGTCCGCAGTCACTGGCCATCTCCTGTAGCATGTCCGCAGTCACTGACCATCTCCTGTAGCATGTCCGCAGTCACTGGCCATCTCCTGTAGCATGTCCGCAGTCACTGACCATCTCCTGTAGCATGTCCACAGTCACTGGCCATCTCCTGTAGCATGTCCGCAGTCTCTCTGACCATCTCCTGTAGCATGTCCGCAGTCTCTCTGACCATCTCCTGTAGCATGTCCGCAGTCTCTCTGACCATCTCCTGTAGCATGTCCGCAGTCTCTCTGACCATCTCCTGTAGCATGTCCGCAGTCACTGGCCATCTCCTGTAGCATGTCCGCAGTCACTGGCCATCTCCTGTAGCATGTCCGCAGTCACTGGCCATCTCCTGTAGCATGTCCGCAGTCACTGGCCATCTCCTGTATAATGTCCGCAGTCACTGACCATCTCCTGTAGCATGTCCGCAGTCTCTCTGACCATTTCCTGTAGCATGTCCGCAGTCTCTCTGACCATCTCCTGTAGCATGTCCGCAGTCTCTCTGACCATCTCCTGTAGCATGTCCGCAGTCACTGACCATCTCCTGTAGCATGTCCGCAGTCACTGGCCATCTCCTGTAGCATGTCCGCAGTCACTGGCCATCTCCTGTAGCATGTCCGCAGTCACTGACCATCTCCTGTAGCATGTCCACAGTCACTGGCCATCTCCTGTAGCATGTCCGCAGTCTCTCTGACCATCTCCTGTAGCATGTCCGCAGTCTCTCTGACCATCTCCTGTAGCATGTCCGCAGTCTCTCTGACCATCTCCTGTAGCATGTCCGCAGTCTCTCTGACCATCTCCTGTAGCATGTCCGCAGTCACTGGCCATCTCCTGTAGCATGTCCGCAGTCACTGGCCATCTCCTGTAGCATGTCCGCAGTCACTGGCCATCTCCTGTAGCATGTCCGCAGTCTCTCTGACCATCTCCTGTAGCATGTCCACAGTCACTGACCATCTCCTGTAGCATGTCCGCAGTCACTGACCATCTCCTGTAGCATGTCCGCAGTCTCTCTGACCATCTCCTGTAGCATGTTCGCAGTCACTGGCCATTTCCTGTAGCATGTCCGCAGTCACTGACCATCTCCTGTAGCATGTCCGCAGTCACTGACCATCTCCTGTAGCATGTCCGCAGTCTCTCTGACCATCTCCTGTAGCATGTCCACAGTCACTGACCATCTCCTGTAGCATGTCCGCAGTCACTGACCATCTCCTGTAGCATGTCCGCAGTCACTGACCATCTCCTGTAGCATGTCCGCAGTCTCTCTGACCATCTCCTGTAGCATGTCCACAGTCACTGACCATCTCCTGTAGCATGTCCGCAGTCACTGACCATCTCCTGTAGCATGTCCGCAGTCTCTCTGACCATCTCCTGTAGCATGTCCGCAGTCTCTCTGACCATCTCCTGTAGCATGTCCGCAGTCTCTCTGACCATCTCCTGTAGCATGTCCGCAGTCTCTCTGACCATCTCCTGTAGCATGTTCGCAGTCACTGGCCATTTCCTGTAGCATGTCCGCAGTCACTGGCCATCTCCTGTAGCATGTCCGCAGTCTCTCTGACCATCTCCTGTAGCATGTCCGCAGTCTCTCTGACCATCTCCTGTAGCATGTCCGCAGTCTCTCTGACCATCTCCTGTAGCATGTCCGCAGTCACTGGCCATCTCCTGTAGCATGTCCGCAGTCACTGACCATCTCCTGTAGAATGTCCGCAGTCACTGACCATCTCCTGTAGCATGTCCGCAGTCACTGGCCATCTCCTGTAGCATGTCCGCAGTCACTGGCCATCTCCTGTAGCATGTCCGCAGTCTCTCTGACCATCTCCTGTAGCATGTCCGCAGTCTCTCTGACCATCTCCTGTAGCATGTCTGCAGTCTCTCTGACCATCTCCTGTAGCATGTCCGCAGTCTCTCTGACCATCTCCTGTAGCATGTCCGCAGTCACTGGCCATCTCCTGTAGCATGTCCGCAGTCACTGGCCATCTCCTGTAGCATGTCCGCAGTCACTGGCCATCTCCTGTATAATGTCCACAGTCACTGGCCATCTCCTGTAGCATGTCCGCAGTCTCTCTGACCATCTCCTGTAGCATGTCCGCAGTCACTGGCCATCTCCTGTAGCATGTCCACAGTCACTGGCCATCTCCTGTAGCATGTCCACAGTCACTGACCATCTCCTGTAGCATGTCCGCAGTCACTGACCATCTCCTGTAGCATGTCCGCAGTCACTGACCATCTCCTGTAGCATGTTCGCAGTCACTGACCATCTCCTGTAGCATGTCCGCAGTCACTGACCATCTCCTGTAGCATGTCCGCAGTCTCTCTGACCATCTCCTGTAGCATGTCCACAGTCACTGACCATCTCCTGTAGCATGTCCGCAGTCACTGACCATCTCCTGTAGCATGTCCGCAGTCTCTCTGACCATCTCCTGTAGCATGTCCGCAGTCTCTCTGACCATCTCCTGTAGCATGTCCGCAGTCTCTCTGACCATCTCCTGTAGCATGTCCGCAGTCTCTCTGACCATCTCCTGTAGCATGTCCGCAGTCTCTCTGACCATCTCCTGTAGCATGTCCGCAGTCTCTCTGACCATCTCCTGTAGCATGTCCGCAGTCACTGGCCATCTCCTGTAGCATGTCCGCAGTCACTGACCATCTCCTGTAGCATGTCCGCAGTCACTGACCATCTCCTGTAGCATGTCCGCAGTCACTGACCATCTCCTGTAGCATGTCCGCAGTCACTGGCCATCTCCTGTAGCATGTCCGCAGTCACTGGCCATCTCCTGTAGCATGTCCGCAGTCTCTCTGACCATCTCCTGTAGCATGTCCGCAGTCTCTCTGACCATCTCCTGTAGCATGTCCGCAGTCTCTCTGACCATCTCCTGTAGCATGTCCGCAGTCACTGGCCATCTCCTGTAGCATGTCCGCAGTCACTGGCCATCTCCTGTAGCATGTCCGCAGTCACTGACCATCTCCTGTAGCATGTCCACAGTCACTGGCCATCTCCTGTAGCATGTCCGCAGTCACTGGCCATCTCCTGTAGCATGTCCGCAGTCACTGGCCATCTCCTGTAGCATGTCCGCAGTCACTGACCATCTCCTGTAGCATGTCCGCAGTCACTGATCATCTCCTGTAGCATGTCCGCAGTCTCTCTGACCATCTCCTGTAGCATGTCCACAGTCACTGACCATCTCCTGTAGCATGTCCGCAGTCACTGGCCATCTCCTGTAGCATGTCCGCAGTCTCTCTGACCATCTCCTGTAGCATGTCCGCAGTCTCTCTGACCATCTCCTGTAGCATGTCCGCAGTCTCTCTGACCATCTCCTGTAGCATGTCCGCAGTCTCTCTGACCATCTCCTGTAGCATGTCCGCAGTCTCTCTGACCATCTCCTGTAGCATGTCCGCAGTCTCTCTGACCATCTCCTGTAGCATGTCCGCAGTCACTGACCATCTCCTGTAGCATGTCCGCAGTCTCTCTGACCATCTCCTGTAGCATGTCCGCAGTCTCTCTGACCATCTCCTGTAGCATGTCCGCAGTCACTGACCATCTCCTGTAGCATGTCCGCAGTCTCTGACCATCTCCTGTAGCATGTCCGCAGTCACTGACCATCTCCTGTAGCATGTCCGCAGTCACTGACCATCTCCTGTAGCATGTCCGCAGTCACTGGCCATCTCCTGTAGCATGTCCGCAGTCACTGGCCATCTCCTGTATAATGTCCGCAGTCACTGACCATCTCCTGTAGCATGTCCGCAGTCACTGGCCATCTCCTGTAGCATGTCCGCAGTCACTGGCCATCTCCTGTAGCATGTCCGCAGTCACTGACCATCTCCTGTAGCATGTCCGCAGTCACTGACCATCTCCTGTAGCATGTCCGCAGTCACTGGCCATCTCCTGTAGCATGTCCGCAGTCTCTCTGACCATCTCCTGTAGCATGTCCGCAGTCACTGACCATCTCCTGTAGCATGTCCGCAGTCACTGGCCATCTCCTGTAGAATGTCCGCAGTCACTGACCATCTCCTGTAGCATGTCCGCAGTCTCTCTGACCATCTCCTGTAGCATGTCCGCAGTCACTGACCATCTCCTGTAGCATGTCCGCAGTCTCTCTGACCATCTCCTGTAGCATGTCCGCAGTCACTGGCCATCTCCTGTAGCATGTCCGCAGTCACTGGCCATCTCCTGTAGCATGTCCGCAGTCACTGACCATCTCCTGTAGCATGTCCACAGTCACTGGCCATCTCCTGTAGCATGTCCGCAGTCACTGGCCATCTCCTGTAGCATGTCCGCAGTCACTGGCCATCTCCTGTAGCATGTCCGCAGTCACTGACCATCTCCTGTAGCATGTCCGCAGTCACTGATCATCTCCTGTAGCATGTCCGCAGTCTCTCTGACCATCTCCTGTAGCATGTCCACAGTCACTGACCATCTCCTGTAGCATGTCCGCAGTCACTGGCCATCTCCTGTAGCATGTCCGCAGTCTCTCTGACCATCTCCTGTAGCATGTCCGCAGTCTCTCTGACCATCTCCTGTAGCATGTCCGCAGTCTCTCTGACCATCTCCTGTAGCATGTCCGCAGTCTCTCTGACCATCTCCTGTAGCATGTCCGCAGTCTCTCTGACCATCTCCTGTAGCATGTCCGCAGTCTCTCTGACCATCTCCTGTAGCATGTCCGCAGTCACTGACCATCTCCTGTAGCATGTCCGCAGTCTCTCTGACCATCTCCTGTAGCATGTCCGCAGTCTCTCTGACCATCTCCTGTAGCATGTCCGCAGTCACTGACCATCTCCTGTAGCATGTCCGCAGTCTCTGACCATCTCCTGTAGCATGTCCGCAGTCACTGACCATCTCCTGTAGCATGTCCGCAGTCACTGACCATCTCCTGTAGCATGTCCGCAGTCACTGGCCATCTCCTGTAGCATGTCCGCAGTCACTGGCCATCTCCTGTATAATGTCCGCAGTCACTGACCATCTCCTGTAGCATGTCCGCAGTCACTGGCCATCTCCTGTAGCATGTCCGCAGTCACTGGCCATCTCCTGTAGCATGTCCGCAGTCACTGACCATCTCCTGTAGCATGTCCGCAGTCACTGACCATCTCCTGTAGCATGTCCGCAGTCACTGGCCATCTCCTGTAGCATGTCCGCAGTCTCTCTGACCATCTCCTGTAGCATGTCCGCAGTCACTGACCATCTCCTGTAGCATGTCCGCAGTCACTGGCCATCTCCTGTAGAATGTCCGCAGTCACTGACCATCTCCTGTAGCATGTCCGCAGTCTCTCTGACCATCTCCTGTAGCATGTCCGCAGTCACTGACCATCTCCTGTAGCATGTCCGCAGTCTCTCTGACCATCTCCTGTAGCATGTCCGCAGTCTCTCTGACCATCTCCTGTAGCATGTCCGCAGTCTCTCTGACCATCTCCTGTAGCATGTCCGCAGTCACTGGCCATCTCCTGTAGCATGTCCGCAGTCACTGGCCATCTCCTGTAGCATGTCCGCAGTCACTGGCCATCTCCTGTAGCATGTCCGCAGTCACTGGCCATCTCCTGTATAATGTCCGCAGTCACTGGCCATCTCCTGTAGCATGTCCGCAGTCCTTGGCCATCTCCTGTAGCATGTCCGCAGTCACTGGCCATCTCCTGTATAATGTCCGCAGTCTCTCTGACCATCTCCTGTAGCATGTCCGCAGTCACTGACCATCTCCTGTAGCATGTCCGCAGTCTCTCTGACCATCTCCTGTAGCATGTCCGCAGTCACTGACCATCTCCTGTAGCATGTCCGCAGTCACTGACCATCTCCTGTAGCATGTCCGCAGTCACTGACCATCTCCTGTAGCATGTCCGCAGTCACTGACCATCTCCTGTAGCATGTCCGCAGTCTCTCTGACCATCTCCTGTAGCATGTCCGCAGTCACTGACCATCTCCTGTAGCATGTCCGCAGTCACTGACCATCTCCTGTAGCATGTCCGCAGTCACTGACCATCTCCTGTAGCATGTCCACAGTCACTGACCATCTCCTGTAGCATGTCCGCAGTCACTGACCATCTCCTGTAGCATGTCCGCAGTCTCTCTGACCATCTCCTGTAGCATGTCCGCAGTCTCTCTGACCATCTCCTGTAGCATGTCCGCAGTCTCTCTGACCATCTCCTGTAGCATGTCCACAGTCACTGACCATCTCCTGTAGCATGTCCGCAGTCCCTGGCCATCTCCTGTAGCATGTCCGCAGTCTCTCTGACCATCTCCTGTAGCATGTCCGCAGTCTCTCTGACCATCTCCTGTAGCATGTCCGCAGTCTCTCTGACCATCTCCTGTAGCATGTCCGCAGTCACTGGCCATCTCCTGTAGCATGTCCACAGTCACTGGCCATCTCCTGTAGCATGTCCGCAGTCACTGACCATCTCCTGTAGCATGTCCGCAGTCACTGACCATCTCCTGTAGCATGTCCACAGTCACTGGCCATCTCCTGTAGCATGTCCGCAGTCACTGGCCATCTCCTGTAGCATGTCCGCAGTCACTGGCCATCTCCTGTAGCATGTCCGCAGTCTCTCTGACCATCTCCTGTAGCATGTCCGCAGTCACTGGCCATCTCCTGTAGCATGTCCGCAGTCTCTCTGACCATCTCCTGTAGCATGTCCGCAGTCTCTCTGACCATCTCCTGTAGCATGTCCGCAGTCACTGACCATCTCCTGTAGCATGTCCGCAGTCACTGACCATCTCCTGTAGCATGTCCGCAGTCACTGGCCATCTCCTGTATAATATCCGCAGTCACTGACCATCTCCTGTAGCATGTCCGCAGTCACTGACCATCTCCTGTAGCATGTCCGCAGTCACTGGCCATCTCCTGTAGCATGTCCGCAGTCACTGGCCATCTCCTGTAGCATGTCCGCAGTCACTGGCCATCTCCTGTAGCATGTCCGCAGTCACTGACCATCTCCTGTAGCATGTCCGCAGTCACTGACCATCTCCTGTAGCATGTCCGCAGTCTCTCTGACCATCTCCTGTAGCATGTTCGCAGTCACTGGCCATCTCCTGTAGCATGTCCGCAGTCACTGGCCATCTCCTGTAGCATGTCCGCAGTCTCTCTGACCATCTCCTGTAGCATGTCCGCAGTCTCTCTGACCATCTCCTGTAGCATGTCCGCAGTCTCTCTGACCATCTCCTGTAGCATGTCCGCAGTCTCTCTGACCATCTCCTGTAGCATGTCCGCAGTCTCTCTGACCATCTCCTGTAGCATGTCCGCAGTCACTGACCATCTCCTGTAGCATGTCCGCAGTCCCTGGCCATCTCCTGTAGCATGTCCGCAGTCCCTGGCCATCTCCTGTAGCATGTCCGCAGTCCCTGGCCATCTCCTGTAGCATGTCCGCAGTCACTGGCCATCTCCTGTAGCATGTCCGCAGTCACTGACCATCTCCTGTAGCATGTCCGCAGTCCCTGGCCATCTCCTGTAGCATGTCCGCAGTCCCTGGCCATCTCCTGTAGCATGTCCGCAGTCCCTGGCCATCTCCTGTAGCATGTCCGCAGTCACTGGCCATCTCCTGTAGCATGTCCGCAGTCACTGACCATCTCCTGTAGCATGTCCGCAGTCCCTGGCCATCTCCTGTAGCATGTCCGCAGTCCCTGGCCATCTCCTGTAGCATGTCCGCAGTCTCTGGCCATCTCCTGTAGCATGTCCGCAGTCACTGACCATCTCCTGTAGCATGTCCGCAGTCACTGACCATCTCCTGTAGCATGTCCGCAGTCACTGACCATCTCCTGTAGCATGTCCGCAGTCTCTCTGACCATCTCCTGTAGCATGTCCGCAGTCTCTCTGACCATCTCCTGTAGCATATCCGCAGTCTCTCTGACCATCTCCTGTAGCATGTCCGCAGTCACTGGCCATCTCCTGTAGCATGTCCGCAGTCACTGACCATCTCCTGTAGCATGTCCGCAGTCACTGGCCATCTCCTGTAGCATGTCCACAGTCACTGACCATCTCCTGTAGCATGTCCGCAGTCTCTCTGACCATCTCCTGTAGCATGTCCGCAGTCTCTCTGACCATCTCCTGTAGCATGTCCGCAGTCACTGGCCATCTCCTGTAGCATGTCCGCAGTCACTGACCATCTCCTGTAGCATGTCCCCAGTCCCTGGCCATCTCCTGTAGCATGTCCGCAGTCACTGACCATCTCCTGTAGCATGTCCGCAGTCACTGACCATCTCCTGTAGCATGTCCGCAGTCTCTCTGACCATCTCCTGTAGCATGTCCGCAGTCTCTCTGACCATCTCCTGTAGCATGTCCGCAGTCTCTCTGACCATCTCCTGTAGCATGTCCGCAGTCTCTCTGACCATCTCCTGTAGCATGTCCGCAGTCACTGGCCATCTCCTGTAGCATGTCCGCAGTCACTGGCCATCTCCTGTATAATGTCCGCAGTCACTGACCATCTCCTGTAGCATGTCCGCAGTCTCTCTGACCATCTCCTGTAGCATGTCCGCAGTCACTGACCATCTCCTGTAGCATGTCCGCAGTCTCTCTGACCATCTCCTGTAGCATGTCCGCAGTTAATGACCATCTCCTGTAGCATGTCCGCAGTCACTGACCATCTCCTGTAGCATGTCCGCAGTCACTGGCCATCTCCTGTAGCATGTCCGCAGTCTCTCTGACCATCTCCTGTAGCATGTCCGCAGTCACTGACCATCTCCTGTAGCATGTCCGCAGTCACTGACCATCTCCTGTAGCATGTCCGCAGTCTCTCTGACCATCTCCTGTAGCATGTCCGCAGTCTCTCTGACCATCTCCTGTAGCATGTCCGCAGTCACTGACCATCTCCTGTAGCATGTCCGCAGTCACTGACCATCTCCTGTAGCATGTCCGCAGTCACTGACCATCTCCTGTAGCATGTCCGCAGTCACTGGCCATCTCCTGTATAATATCCGCAGTCACTGACCATCTCCTGTAGCATGTCCACAGTCACTGGCCATCTCCTGTAGCATGTCCGCAGTCACTGGCCATCTCCTGTAGCATGTCCGCAGTCACTGGCCATCTCCTGTATAATGTCCGCAGTCTCTCTGACCATCTCCTGTAGCATGTCCGCAGTCACTGACCATCTCCTGTAGCATGTCCGCAGTCACTGACCATCTCCTGTAGCATGTCCGCAGTCACTGACCATCTCCTGTAGCATGTCTGCAGTCTCTCTGACCATCTCCTGTAGCATGTCCGCAGTCACTGACCATCTCCTGTAGCATGTCCGCAGTCACTGACCATCTCCTGTAGCATGTCCGCAGTCTCTCTGACCATCTCCTGTAGCATGTCCGCAGTCTCTCTGACCATCTCCTGTAGCATGTCCGCAGTCTCTCTGACCATCTCCTGTAGCATGTCCGCAGTCACTGGCCATCTCCTGTAGCATGTCCGCAGTCACTGACCATCTCCTGTAGCATGTCCGCAGTCACTGACCATCTCCTGTAGCATGTCCGCAGTCTCTCTGACCATCTCCTGTAGCATGTCCGCAGTCACTGACCATCTCCTGTAGCATGTCCGCAGTCACTGACCATCTCCTGTAGCATGTCCACAGTCACTGACCATCTCCTGTAGCATGTCCGCAGTCTCTCTGACCATTTCCTGTAGCATGTCCGCAGTCTCTCTGACCATCTCCTGTAGCATGTCCGCAGTCTCTCTGACCATCTCCTGTAGCATGTCCGCAGTCTCTCTGACCATCTCCTGTAGCATGTCCGCAGTCACTGGCCATCTCCTGTAGCATGTCCGCAGTCACTGGCCATCTCCTGTAGCATGTCCGCAGTCTCTCTGACCATCTCCTGTAGCATGTCCGCAGTCTCTGACCATCTCCTGTAGCATGTCCGCAGTCACTGGCCATCTCCTGTAGCATGTCCGCAGTCACTGGCCATCTCCTGTATAATGTCCGCAGTCTCTCTGACCATTTCCTGTAGCATGTCCGCAGTCTCTCTGACCATCTCCTGTAGCATGTCCGCAGTCACTGGCCATCTCCTGTAGCATGTCCGCAGTCACTGACCATCTCCTGTAGCATGTCCGCAGTCACTGGCCATCTCCTGTAGCATGTCCACAGTCACTGACCATCTCCTGTAGCATGTCCGCAGTCACTGACCATCTCCTGTAGCATGTCCGCAGTCTCTCTGACCATCTCCTGTAGCATGTCCGCAGTCTCTCTGACCATCTCCTGTAGCATATCCGCAGTCTCTCTGACCATCTCCTGTAGCATGTCCGCAGTCACTGGCCATCTCCTGTAGCATGTCCGCAGTCACTGACCATCTCCTATAGCATGTCCGCAGTCACTGACCATCTCCTGTAGCATGTCCGCAGTCACTGGCCATCTCCTGTATAATGTCCGCAGTCACTGACCATCTCCTGTAGCATGTCCGCAGTCACTGGCCATCTCCTGTAGCATGTCCGCAGTCTCTCTGACCATCTCCTGTAGCATGTCCGCAATCACTGACCATCTCCTGTAGCATGTCCGCAGTCACTGACCATCTCCTGTAGCATGTCCGCAGTCTCTCTGACCATCTCCTGTAGCATGTCCGCAGTCTCTCTGACCATCTCCTGTAGCATGTCCGCAGTCACTGGCCATCTCCTGTAGCATGTCCGCAGTCACTGACCATCTCCTGTAGCATGTCCGCAGTCTCTCTGACCATCTCCTGTAGCATGTTCGCAGTCACTGGCCATCTCCTGTAGCATGTCCGCAGTCACTGACCATCTCCTGTAGCATGTCCGCAGTCTCTCTGACCATCTCCTGTAGCATGTCCGCAGTCTCTCTGACCATCTCCTGTAGCATGTCCGCAGTCTCTCTGACCATCTCCTGTAGCATGTCCGCAGTCACTGGCCATCTCCTGTAGCATGTCCGCAGTCACTGGCCATCTCCTGTAGCATGTCCGCAGTCACTGGCCATCTCCTGTAGCATGTCCGCAGTCACTCGCCATCTCCTGTAGCATGTCCGCAGTCACTGACCATCTCCTGTAGCATGTCCGCAGTCACTGATCATCTCCTGTAGCATGTCCGCAGTCACTGGCCATCTCCTGTAGCATGTCCGCAGTCACTGACCATCTCCTGTAGCATGTCCGCAGTCTCTCTGACCATCTCCTGTAGCATGTTCGCAGTCACTGGCCATCTCCTGTAGCATGTCCGCAGTCACTGACCATCTCCTGTAGCATGTCCGCAGTCTCTCTGACCATCTCCTGTAGCATGTCCGCAGTCTCTCTGACCATCTCCTGTAGCATGTCCGCAGTCTCTCTGACCATCTCCTGTAGCATGTCCGCAGTCACTGGCCATCTCCTGTAGCATGTCCGCAGTCACTGGCCATCTCCTGTAGCATGTCCGCAGTCACTGGCCATCTCCTGTAGCATGTCCGCAGTCACTCGCCATCTCCTGTAGCATGTCCGCAGTCACTGACCATCTCCTGTAGCATGTCCGCAGTCACTGATCATCTCCTGTAGCATGTCCGCAGTCACTGGCCATCTCCTGTAGCATGTCCGCAGTCTCTCTGACCATCTCCTGTAGCATGTCCGCAGTCTCTCTGACCATCTCCTGTAGCATGTCCGCAGTCTCTCTGACCATCTCCTGTAGCATGTCCGCAATCACTGACCATCTCCTGTAGCATGTCCGCAGTCACTGGCCATCTCCTGTAGCATGTCCGCAGTCACTGACCATCTCCTGTAGCATGTCCGCAGTCACTGACCATCTCCTGTAGCATGTCCGCAGTCACTGACCATCTCCTGTAGCATGTCCGCAGTCTCTCTGACCATCTCCTGTAGCATGTTCGCAGTCACTGGCCATCTCCTGTAGCATGTCCGCAGTCACTGACCATCTCCTGTAGCATGTCCGCAGTCACTGACCATCTCCTGTAGCATGTCCGCAGTCACTGACCATCTCCTGTAGCATGTCCGCAGTCCCTGGCCATCTCCTGTAGCATGTCCGCAGTCTCTCTGACCATCTCCTGTAGCATGTCCGCAGTCTCTCTGACCATCTCCTGTAGCATGTCCGCAGTCTCTCTGACCATCTCCTGTAGCATGTCCGCAGTCTCTCTGACCATCTCCTGTAGCATGTCCGCAGTCTCTCTGACCATCTCCTGTAGCATGTCCGCAGTCACTGGCCATCTCCTGTAGCATGTCCGCAGTCACTGGCCATCTCCTGTAGCATGTCCGCAGTCACTGACCATCTCCTGTAGCATGTCCGCAGTCACTGGCCATCTCCTGTATAATGTCCGCAGTCACTGACCATCTCCTGTAGCATGTCCGCAGTCTCTCTGACCATCTCCTGTAGCATGTCCGCAGTCACTGGCCATCTCCTGTAGCATGTCCGCAGTCACTGACCATCTCCTGTAGCATGTCCGCAGTCTCTCTGACCATCTCCTGTAGCATGTCCGCAGTCACTGGCCATCTCCTGTAGCATGTCCGCAGTCACTGACCATCTCCTGTAGCATGTCCGCAGTCACTGGCCATCTCCTGTATAATGTCCGCAGTCACTGACCATCTCCTGTAGCATGTCCACAGTCACTGGCCATCTCCTGTAGCATGTCCGCAGTCACTGGCCATCTCCTGTAGCATGTCCGCAGTCACTGGCCATCTCCTGTAGCATGTCCGCAGTCACTGATCATCTCCTGTAGCATGTCCGCAGTCACTGACCATCTCCTGTAGCATGTCCGCAGTCACTGGCCATCTCCTGTAGCATGTCCGCAGTCTCTCTGACCATCTCCTGTAGCATGTCCGCAGTCTCTCTGACCATCTCCTGTAGCATGTCCGCAGTCTCTCTGACCATCTCCTGTAGCATGTCCGCAGTCTCTCTGACCATCTCCTGTAGCATGTCCGCAGTCTCTCTGACCATCTCCTGTAGCATGTCCGCAGTCTCTCTGACCATCTCCTGTAGCATGTCCGCAGTCTCTCTGACCATCTCCTGTAGCATGTCCGCAGTCACTGGCCATCTCCTGTAGCATGTCCGCAGTCACTGGCCATCTCCTGTAGCATGTCCGCAGTCACTGACCATCTCCTGTAGCATGTCCGCAGTCACTGACCATCTCCTGTAGCATGTCCGCAGTCACTGACCATCTCCTGTAGCATGTCCGCAGTCACTGGCCATCTCCTGTAGCATGTCCGCAGTCACTGACCATCTCCTGTAGCATGTCCGCAGTCACTGACCATCTCCTGTAGCATGTCCGCAGTCACTGACCATCTCCTGTAGCATGTCCGCAGTCACTGGCCATCTCCTGTAGCATGTCCGCAGTCACTGGCCATCTCCTGTAGCATGTCCGCAGTCACTGACCATCTCCTGTAGCATGTCCGCAGTCACTGAGCATCTCCTGTAGCATGTCCGCAGTCTCTCTGACCATCTCCTGTAGCATGTCCGCAGTCTCTCTGACCATCTCCTGTAGCATGTCCGCAGTCTCTCTGATCATCTCCTGTAGCATGTCCGCAGTCTCTCTGACCATCTCCTGTAGCATGTCCACAGTCTCTCTGACCATCTCCTGTAGCATGTCCGCAGTCTCTCTGACCATCTCCTGTAGCATGTCCACAGTCACTGACCATCTCCTGTAGCATGTCCGCAGTCACTGACCATCTCCTGTAGCATGTCCGCAGTCTCTCTGACCATCTCCTGTAGCATGTCCGCAGTCTCTCTGATCATCTCCTGTAGCATGTCCGCAGTCTCTCTGACCATCTCCTGTAGCATGTCCACAGTCTCTCTGACCATCTCCTGTAGCATGTCCGCAGTCTCTCTGACCATCTCCTGTAGCATGTCCGCAGTCACTGACCATCTCCTGTAGCATGTCCGCAGTCTCTCTGACCATCTCCTGTAGCATGTCCGCAGTCTCTCTGACCATCTCCTGTAGCATGTCCACAGTCACTGACCATCTCCTGTAGCATGTCCGCAGTCACTGGCCATCTCCTGTAGCATGTCCGCAGTCACTGACCATCTCCTGTAGCATGTCCGCAGTCTCTCTGACCATCTCCTGTAGCATGTCCGCAGTCACTGGCCATCTCCTGTAGCATGTCCGCAGTCACTGACCATCTCCTGTAGCATGTCCGCAGTCTCTCTGACCATCTCCTGTAGCATGTCCGCAGTCTCTCTGACCATCTCCTGTAGCATGTCCGCAGTCTCTCTGACCATCTCCTGTAGCATGTCCGCAGTCACTGGCCATCTCCTGTAGCATGTCCGCAGTCACTGGCCATCTCCTGTATAATGTCCGCAGTCTCTCTGACCATCTCCTGTAGCATGTCCGCAGTCACTGACCATCTCCTGTAGCATGTCCGCAGTCACTGACCATCTCCTGTAGCATGTCCGCAGTCACTGACCATCTCCTGTAGCATGTCCGCAGTCTCTCTGACCATCTCCTGTAGCATGTCCGCAGTCACTGACCATCTCCTGTAGCATGTCCGCAGTCACTGACCATCTCCTGTAGCATGTCCGCAGTCTCTCTGACCATCTCCTGTAGCATGTTCGCAGTCACTGGCCATCTCCTGTAGCATGTCCGCAGTCTCTCTGACCATCTCCTGTAGCATGTCCGCAGTCACTGACCATCTCCTGTAGCATGTCCGCAGTCACTGGCCATCTCCTGTAGCATGTCCACAGTCACTGACCATCTCCTGTAGCATGTCCGCAGTCACTGACCATCTCCTGTAGCATGTCCGCAGTCACTGACCATCTCCTGTAGCATGTCCGCAGTCTCTCTGACCATCTCCTGTAGCATGTCCGCAGTCTCTCTGACCATCTCCTGTAGCATGTCCGCAGTCTCTCTGACCATCTCCTGTAGCATGTCCGCAGTCTCTCTGACCATCTCCTGTAGCATGTCCGCAGTCACTGGCCATCTCCTGTAGCATGTCCGCAGTCACTGACCATCTCCTGTAGCATGTCCGCAGTCTCTCTGACCATCTCCTGTAGCATGTTCGCAGTCACTGGCCATCTCCTGTAGCATGTCCGCAGTCACTGACCATCTCCTGTAGCATGTCCGCAGTCTCTCTGACCATCTCCTGTAGCATGTCCGCAGTCTCTCTGACCATCTCCTGTAGCATGTCCGCAGTCTCTCTGACCATCTCCTGTAGCATGTCCGCAGTCTCTCTGACCATCTCCTGTAGCATGTCCGCAGTCACTGGCCATCTCCTGTAGCATGTCCGCAGTCACTGCCCATCTCCTGTAGCATGTCCGCAGTCACTGGCCATCTCCTGTAGCATGTCCGCAGTCACTGACCATCTCCTGTAGCATGTCCGCAGTCACTGGCCATCTCCTGTAGCATGTCCGCAGTCACTGGCCATCTCCTGTAGCATGTCCGCAGTCACTGACCATCTCCTGTAGCATGTCCGCAGTCACTGACCATCTCCTGTAGCATGTCCGCAGTCTCTCTGACCATCTCCTGTAGCATGTCCGCAGTCACTGGCCATCTCCTGTAGCATGTCCGCAGTCACTGACCATCTCCTGTAGCATGTCCGCAGTCTCTCTGACCATCTCCTGTAGCATGTCCGCAGTCACTGGCCATCTCCTGTAGCATGTCCGCAGTCACTGACCATCTCCTGTAGCATGTCCGCAGTCACTGGCCATCTCCTGTAGCATGTCCGCAGTCACTGACCATCTCCTGTAGCATATCCGCAGTCACTGGCCATCTCCTGTATAATGTCCGCAGTCACTGACCATCTCCTGTAGCATGTCCGCAGTCTCTCTGACCATCTCCTGTGGCATTTCCGCAGTCACTGGCCATCTCCTGTAGCATGTCCGCAGTCACTGACCATCTCCTGTAGCATGTCCGCAGTCACTGGCCATCTCCTGTATAATGTCCGCAGTCACTGACCATCTCCTGTAGCATGTCCACAGTCACTGGCCATCTCCTGTAGCATGTCCGCAGTCACTGGCCATCTCCTGTAGCATGTCCGCAGTCACTGGCCATCTCCTGTAGCATGTCCGCAGTCACTGGCCATCTCCTGTAGCATGTCCGCAGTCACTGATCATCTCCTGTAGCATGTCCGCAGTCACTGACCATCTCCTGTAGCATGTCCGCAGTCACTGGCCATCTCCTGTAGCATGTCCGCAGTCTCTCTGACCATCTCCTGTAGCATGTCCGCAGTCTCTCTGACCATCTCCTGTAGCATGTCCGCAGTCTCTCTGACCATCTCCTGTAGCATGTCCGCAGTCTCTCTGACCATCTCCTGTAGCATGTCCGCAGTCTCTCTGACCATCTCCTGTAGCATGTCCGCAGTCTCTCTGACCATCTCCTGTAGCATGTCCGCAGTCTCTCTGACCATCTCCTGTAGCATGTCCGCAGTCTCTCTGACCATCTCCTGTAGCATGTCCGCAGTCACTGGCCATCTCCTGTAGCATGTCCGCAGTCACTGGCCATCTCCTGTAGCATGTCCGCAGTCACTGGCCATCTCCTGTAGCATGTCCGCAGTCACTGACCATCTCCTGTAGCATGTCCGCAGTCACTGGCCATCTCCTGTAGCATGTCCGCAGTCACTGGCCATCTCCTGTAGCATGTCCGCAGTCACTGACCATCTCCTGTAGCATGTCCACAGTCACTGGCCATCTCCTGTAGCATGTCCGCAGTCACTGGCCATCTCCTGTAGCATGTCCGCAGTCACTGACCATCTCCTGTAGCATGTCCGCAGTCACTGGCCATCTCCTGTAGCATGTCCGCAGTCACTGGCCATCTCCTGTAGCATGTCCGCAGTCACTGACCATCTCCTGTAGCATGTCCGCAGTCACTGGCCATCTCCTGTAGCATGTCCGCAGTCACTGGCCATCTCCTGTAGCATGTCCGCAGTCACTGACCATCTCCTGTAGCATGTCCGCAGTCACTGACCATCTCCTGTAGCATGTCCGCAGTCTCTCTGACCATCTCCTGTAGCATGTCCGCAGTCTCTCTGACCATCTCCTGTAGCATGTCCGCAGTCTCTCTGATCATCTCCTGTAGCATGTCCGCAGTCTCTCTGACCATCTCCTGTAGCATGTCCACAGTCTCTCTGACCATCTCCTGTAGCATGTCCGCAGTCTCTCTGACCATCTCCTGTAGCATGTCCACAGTCACTGACCATCTCCTGTAGCATGTCCGCAGTCACTGACCATCTCCTGTAGCATGTCCGCAGTCTCTCTGACCATCTCCTGTAGCATGTCCGCAGTCTCTCTGACCATCTCCTGTAGCATGTCCGCAGTCTCTCTGACCATCTCCTGTAGCATGTCCGCAGTCTCTCTGACCATCTCCTGTAGCATGTCCGCAGTCACTGGCCATCTCCTGTAGCATGTCCGCAGTCACTGGCCATCTCCTGTAGCATGTCCGCAGTCACTGACCATCTCCTGTAGCATGTCCGCAGTCACTGGCCATCTCCTGTAGCATGTCCGCAGTCTCTCTGACCATCTCCTGTAGCATGTCCGCAGTCACTGACCATCTCCTGTAGCATGTCCGCAGTCACTGACCATCTCCTGTAGCATGTCCGCAGTCTCTCTGACCATCTCCTGTAGCATGTCCGCAGTCACTGACCATCTCCTGTAGCATGTCCGCAGTCACTGACCATCTCCTGTAGCATGTCCGCAGTCCCTGGCCATCTCCTGTAGCATGTCCGCAGTCCCTGGCCATCTCCTGTAGCATGTCCGCAGTCACTGACCATCTCCTGTAGCATGTCCGCAGTCTCTCTGACCATCTCCTGTAGCATATCCGCAGTCTCTCTGACCATCTCCTGTAGCATGTCCGCAGTCACTGACCATCTCCTGTAGCATGTCCGCAGTCACTGGCCATCTCCTGTAGCATGTCCGCAGTCACTGGCCATCTCCTGTAGCATGTCCGCAGTCACTGACCATCTCCTGTAGCATGTCCGCAGTCACTGACCATCTCCTGTAGCATGTCCGCAGTCACTGACCATCTCCTGTAGCATGTCCGCAGTCACTGACCATCTCCTGTAGCATGTCCGCAGTCTCTCTGACCATCTCCTGTAGCATGTCCGCAGTCTCTCTGACCATCTCCTGTAGCATGTCCGCAGTCTCTCTGACCATCTCCTGTAGCATGTCCGCAGTCTCTCTGACCATCTCCTGTAGCATGTCCGCAGTCTCTCTGACCATCTCCTGTAGCATGTCCGCAGTCACTGGCCATCTCCTGTAGCATGTCCGCAGTCACTGGCCATCTCCTGTAGCATGTCCGCAGTCACTGGCCATCTCCTGTATAATGTCCGCAGTCACTGACCATCTCCTGTAGCATGTCCGCAGTCACTGGCCATCTCCTGTAGCATGTCCGCAGTCTCTCTGACCATCTCCTGTAGCATGTCCGCAGTCACTGACCATCTCCTGTAGCATGTCCGCAGTCTCTCTGACCATCTCCTGTAGCATGTCCGCAGTCACTGGCCATCTCCTGTAGCATGTCCGCAGTCACTGACCATCTCCTGTAGCATGTCCGCAGTCACTGGCCATCTCCTGTATAATATCCGCAGTCACTGACCATCTCCTGTAGCATGTCCGCAGTCACTGACCATCTCCTGTAGCATGTCCACAGTCACTGGCCATCTCCTGTAGCATGTCCGCAGTCACTGGCCATCTCCTGTAGCATGTCCGCAGTCACTGACCATCTCCTGTAGCATGTCCGCAGTCACTGACCATCTCCTGTAGCATGTCCGCAGTCTCTCTGACCATCTCCTGTAGCATGTCCGCAGTCACTGACCATCTCCTGTAGCATGTCCGCAGTCACTGACCATCTCCTGTAGCATGTCCGCAGTCTCTCTGACCATCTCCTGTAGCATGTTCGCAGTCACTGGCCATCTCCTGTAGCATGTCCGCAGTCACTGGCCATCTCCTGTAGCATGTCCGCAGTCTCTCTGACCATCTCCTGTAGCATGTCCGGAGTCTCTCTGACCATCTCCTGTAGCATGTCCGCAGTCTCTCTGACCATCTCCTGTAGCATGTCCGCAGTCACTGGCCATCTCCTGTAGCATGTCCGCAGTCACTGACCATCTCCTGTAGCATGTCCGCAGTCACTGGCCATCTCCTGTATAATGTCCGCAGTCTCTCTGACCATTTCCTGTAGCATGTCCGCAGTCTCTCTGACCATCTCCTGTAGCATGTCCGCAGTCACTGACCATCTCCTGTAGCATGTCCGCAGTCTCTCTGACCATCTCCTGTAGCATGTCCGCAGTCTCTCTGACCATCTCCTGTAGCATGTCCGCAGTCTCTCTGACCATCTCCTGTAGCATGTCCGCAGTCTCTCTGACCATCTCCTGTAGCATGTCCGCAGTCACTGGCCATCTCCTGTAGCATGTCCGCAGTCACTGGCCATCTCCTGTAGCATGTCCGCAGTCACTGGCCATCTCCTGTATAATGTCCGCAGTCTCTCTGACCATTTCCTGTAGCATGTCCGCAGTCTCTCTGACCATCTCCTGTAGCATGTCCGCAGTCTCTCTGACCATCTCCTGTAGCATGTCCGCAGTCTCTCTGACCATCTCCTGTAGCATGTCCGCAGTCACTGGCCATCTCCTGTAGCATGTCCACAGTCACTGACCATCTCCTGTAGCATGTCCGCAGTCACTGACCATCTCCTGTAGCATGTCCGCAGTCTCTCTGACCATCTCCTGTAGCATGTCCGCAGTCTCTCTGACCATCTCCTGTAGCATGTCCGCAGTCACTGACCATCTCCTGTAGCATGTCCGCAGTCTCTCTGACCATCTCCTGTAGCATGTCCGCAGTCTCTCTGACCATCTCCTGTAGCATGTCCGCAGTCACTGACCATCTCCTGTAGCATGTCCGCAGTCACTGACCATCTCCTGTAGCATGTCCGCAGTCACTGGCCATCTCCTGTAGCATGTCTGCAGTCACTGACCATCTCCTGTAGCATGTCCGCAGTCACTGACCATCTCCTGTAGCATGTCCGCAGTCACTGGCCATCTCCTGTAGCATGTCCGCAGTCACTGACCATCTCCTGTAGCATGTCCGCAATCTCTCTGACCATCTCCTGTAGCATGTCCGCAGTCTCTCTGACCATCTCCTGTAGCATGTCCGCAGTCTCTCTGACCATCTCCTGTAGCATGTCCGCAGTCTCTCTGACCATCTCCTGTAGCATGTCCGCAGTCACTGGCCATCTCCTGTAGCATGTCCGCAGTCCCTGGCCATCTCCTGTAGCATGTCCGCAGTCACTGACCATCTCCTGTAGCATGTCCGCAGTCTCTCTGACCATCTCCTGTAGCATGTCCGCAGTCTCTCTGACCATCTCCTGTAGCATGTCCGCAGTCTCTCTGACCATCTCCTGTAGCATGTCCGCAGTCTCTCTGACCATCTCCTGTAGCATGTCCGCAGTCACTGGCCATCTCCTGTAGCATGTCCGCAGTCACTGGCCATCTCCTGTAGCATGTCCGCAGTCACTGGCCATCTCCTGTAGCATGTCCGCAGTCACTGACCATCTCCTGTAGCATGTCCGCAGTCACTGACCATCTCCTGTAGCATGTCCGCAGTCTCTCTGACCATCTCCTGTAGCATGTCCGCAGTCACTGGCCATCTCCTGTAGCATGTCCGCAGTCTCTCTGACCATCTCCTGTAGCATGTCCGCAGTCACTGACCATCTCCTGTAGCATGTCCGCAGTCTCTCTGACCATCTCCTGTAGCATGTCCGCAGTCACTGGCCATCTCCTGTAGCATGTCCGCAGTCACTGACCATCTCCTGTAGCATGTCCGCAGTCTCTCTGACCATCTCCTGTAGCATGTCCGCAGTCACTGGCCATCTCCTGTAGCATGTCCGCAGTCACTGACCATCTCCTGTAGCATGTCCGCAGTCACTGACCATCTCCTGTAGCATGTCCGCAGTCTCTCTGACCATCTCCTGTAGCATGTCCGCAGTCACTGGCCATCTCCTGTAGCATGTCCGCAGTCACTGACCATCTCCTGTAGCATGTCCGCAGTCTCTCTGACCATCTCCTGTAGCATGTCCGCAGTCACTGACCATCTCCTGTAGCATGTCCGCAGTCACTGACCATCTCCTGTAGCATGTCCGCAGTCACTGGCCATCTCCTGTAGCATGTCCGCAGTCACTGACCATCTCCTGTAGCATGTCCGCAGTCACTGGCCATCTCCTGTAGCATGTCCGCAGTCACTGACCATCTCCTGTAGCATGTCCGCAGTCACTGACCATCTCCTGTAGCATGTCCGCAGTCACTGACCATCTCCTGTAGCATGTCCGCAGTCACTGGCCATCTCCTGTAGCATGTCCACAGTCACTGGCCATCTCCTGTAGCATGTCCGCAGTCACTGGCCATCTCCTGTAGCATGTCCGCAGTCACTGACCATCTCCTGTAGCATGTCCGCAGTCACTGATCATCTCCTGTAGCATGTCCGCAGTCTCTCTGACCATCTCCTGTAGCATGTCCGCAGTCTCTCTGACCATCTCCTGTAGCATGTCCGCAGTCACTGACCATCTCCTGTAGCATGTCCGCAGTCTCTCTGACCATCTCCTGTAGCATGTCCGCAGTCTCTCTGACCATCTCCTGTAGCATGTCCGCAGTCTCTCTGACCATCTCCTGTAGCATGTCCGCAGTCACTGACCATCTCCTGTAGCATTTCCGCAGTCACTGGCCATCTCCTGTAGCATGTCCGCAGTCTCTCTGACCATCTCCTGTAGCATGTCCGCAGTCTCTCTGACCATCTCCTGTAGCATGTCCGCAGTCTCTCTGACCATCTCCTGTAGCATGTCCGCAGTCTCTCTGACCATCTCCTGTAGCATGTCCGCAGTCTCTCTGACCATCTCCTGTAGCATGTCCGCAGTCTCTCTGACCATCTCCTGTAGCATGTCCGCAGTCACTGGCCATCTCCTGTAGCATGTCCGCAGTCACTGGCCATCTCCTGTAGCATGTCCGCAGTCACTGACCATCTCCTGTAGCATGTCCGCAGTCACTGACCATCTCCTGTAGCATGTCTGCAGTCACTGACCATCTCCTGTAGCATGTCCGCAGTCACTGGCCATCTCCTGTAGCATGTCCGCAGTCACTGACCATCTCCTGTAGCATGTCCGCAGTCACTGACCATCTCCTGTAGCATGTCCGCAGTCACTGACCATCTCCTGTAGCATGTCCGCAGTCACTGGCCATCTCCTGTAGCATGTCCGCAGTCACTGGCCATCTCCTGTAGCATGTCCGCAGTCACTGGCCATCTCCTGTAGCATGTCCGCAGTCACTGGCCATCTCCTGTAGCATGTCCGCAGTCACTGACCATCTCCTGTAGCATGTCCGCAGTCACTGGCCATCTCCTGTAGCATGTCCGCAGTCACTGACCATCTCCTGTAGCATGTCCGCAGTCACTGACCATCTCCTGTAGCATGTCCGCAGTCTCTCTGACCATCTCCTGTAGCATGTCCGCAGTCACTGACCATCTCCTGTAGCATGTCCGCAGTCTCTCTGACCATCTCCTGTATCATGTCCGCAGTCACTGACCATCTCCTGTAGCATGTCCGCAGTCTCTCTGACCATCTCCTGTAGCATGTCCGCAGTCTCTCTGACCATCTCCTGTAGCATATCCGCAGTCTCTCTGACCATCTCCTGTAGCATGTCCGCAGTCTCTCTGACCATCTCCTGTAGCATGTCCGCAGTCACTGGCCATCTCCTGTAGCATGTCCGCAGTCACTGGCCATCTCCTGTAGCATGTCCGCAGTCACTGACCATCTCCTGTAACATGTCCGCAGTCACTGGCCATCTCCTGTAGCATGTCCGCAGTCACTGAGCATCTCCTGTAGCATGTCCGCAGTCACTGGCCATCTCCTGTAGCATGTCCGCAGTCACTGACCATCTCCTGTAGCATGTCCGCAGTCACTGACCATCTCCTGTAGCATGTCCGCAGTCACTGACCATCTCCTGTAGCATATCCGCAGTCTCTCTGACCATCTCCTGTAGCATGTCCACAGTCTCTCTGACCATCTCCTGTAGCATGTCCGCAGTCTCTCTGACCATCTCCTGTAGCATGTCCGCAGTCACTGGCCATCTCCTGTAGCATGTCCGCAGTCACTGGCCATCTCCTGTAGCATGTCCGCAGTCACTGGCCATCTCCTGTAGCATGTCCGCAGTCACTGGCCATCTCCTGTAGCATGTCCGCAGTCACTGACCATCTCCTGTAGCATGTCCGCAGTCACTGACCATCTCCTGTAGCATGTCCGCAGTCTCTCTGACCATCTCCTGTAGCATGTCCGCAGTCTCTCTGACCATCTCCTGTAGCATGTCCGCAGTCTCTCTGACCATCTCCTGTAGCATGTCCGCAGTCTCTCTGACCATCTCCTGTAGCATGTCCGCAGTCTCTCTGACCATCTCCTGTAGCATGTCCGCAGTCTCTCTGACCATCTCCTGTAGCATGTCCGCAGTCACTGACCATCTCCTGTAGCATGTCCGCAGTCTCTCTGACCATCTCCTGTAACATGTCCGCAGTCTCTCTGACCATCTCCTGTAGCATGTCCGCAGTCACTGACCATCTCCTGTAGCATGTCCGCAGTCACTGAGCATCTCCTGTAGCATGTCCGCAGTCACTGAGCATCTCCTGTAGCATGTCCGCAGTCACTGAACATCTCCTGTAGCATGTCCGCAGTCACTGGCCATCTCCTGTAGCATGTCCGCAGTCACTGACCATCTCCTGTAGCATGTCCGCAGTCACTGACCATCTCCTGTAGCATGTCCGCAGTCACTGACCATCTCCTGTAGCATGTCCGCAGTCACTGGCCATCTCCTGTAGCATTTCCGCAGTCACTGACCATCTCCTGTAGCATGTCCGCAGTCTCTCTGACCATCTCCTGTAGCATGTCCGCAGTCTCTCTGACCATCTCCTGTAGCATTTCCGCAGTCACTGACCATCTCCTGTAGCATGTCCGCAGTCACTGAGCATCTCCTGTAGCATGTCCGCAGTCACTGAGCATCTCCTGTAGCATGTCCGCAGTCACTGACATCTCCTGTAGCATGTCCGCAGTCACTGGCCATCTCCTGTAGCATGTCCGCAGTCACTGACCATCTCCTGTAGTATGTCCGCAGTCACTGACCATCTCCTGTAGCATGTCCGCAGTCACTGACCATCTCCTGTAGCATGTCCGCAGTCACTGGCCATCTCCTGTAGCATTTCCGCAGTCTCTGATCATCTCCTGTACTAGGTCTGCAGCCTCTGACCATCTCATGTACTATGTACAAGTTGTTGTCTGCTTTGTTTAGACTTTGCTACATGCAGGGAGAGTTGTCTTTTTTTTAAAAGAACAGATATAATTAAAAAAATGGAGTTCTCCTGACTGCTTGAATTTTTTTGATGAAAACCATGCGCACTTGCGCTGTAATCGTGATGCATCGTGGAATCGAATCGAATCGTGAGGCCAGTGAAGATGCGCACCTCTAGTGCCCACTGTTATACCCTCTACATTTCTCTTCTGTACATACTGCTCACTGTCTTACCCTCCACACTCATCTCATGTACATACTGCTCAGTATCATACCATCAACACTCCTCTCCTGTACATACTGCTCACTTTCATAAACTCCTCTATTGTACATAGTGGCTGCTGTCATACCCTCCACACTCCTCTCCTGTACCTACTGCCCACTGTCATACCCTCCACACTCATTTAATGTACATATTGCTCAGTATCATACCGTCTACACTCCTCTCCTGTACATACTGCTCACTGTCATACCCTCCACACTCCTCTCCTGTACATACTGCCCACATTCATAAACTCCTCTATTGTACATAGTGCCGGCTGTCATACCCTCCACACTCCTCTCCTGTACATACTGCCCACTGTCATACTCTCCACACTCCTCTCCTGTACATACTGCTCACTGTCATACCCTCCACACTCCTCTCCTGTACATACTGCCCACATTCATAAACTCCTCTATTGTACATAGTGCCGGCTGTCATACCCTCCACACTCCTCTCCTGTACATACTGCCCACTGTCATACTCTCCACACTCCTCTCCTGTACATACTGCCCACTTTCATACCCTCCACACTCCTCTACGGTACATACCACCCTCTGTCATACCCTCCACACTCCTCTGCTGTGCATGCTGCCCTCTGTCATACCCTTCAAACTCCTCTCCTGTACATAGTGCCTTCTGCCATACCCTCCACACTCCTCTCCTGTACATAGTGCCCACTGTTAGACCCTCCACATTCCTCTCCATCACCTGCACATACTTCCCAGTTTTATACCGCCCATACTCCTCCCCTATGCCTCTTACCCACAAAAACAGTTCTTTAAAATTATACTGAATATCCTCAACGTTTCCAGCTCTAGAATGGGCAGTTTTTTGTTAGTTCAACTAAAGGAAATCTTCTCAGTCCTCATATTAGTACTCATTTCATTTTGTGATTACTACTGTGATGTATAGAGGAACATAGGGGATCTCAGCTACTCTAAATATAGCACTGGTGAAAAAAGTGCTCCATTAAAATATTTTTGAAATGTTGGCAACTATGCACTTGGGCACTGACCAAGGGCCACCGGGTCAGTAGGGGGCCCCATGAGAGGCTCCTGGGATCCTGTGATAATAAAGCGGTAGTAAACTTCGCTAACATTACTACTTTTTAGAGGCCCTGAGGTAGGTTATGCCATAGTGTACAAATATATACAGCATATTAGCACATTAGGGTACACTTAAATTGTCAGACTGAGCCCTCCAGTGCTGCGCTGTGATCAATCTGACGGGTCCTGGGCGCTTCCTACTTCACCCGGTCTTCCTTCTTGGCTCTGTGCCTTCGGTCACTTGCCTTGGCTGGGCTGCATTGATGTCATTCCCACGCATGCTCATCCTCTCTCTCACCCCCCCCCCCCTTTCTCTCTCATCCACCCTCCCTTACCCCTCACACCTCTCTCATTCTCTCTCTCTCTTTCTCATCCTCCCTCTCTCTCTTTAATTAAATTTGTTATTACAAATTTTTTTTGCATATTTATTTATTTATTATTTATAAAAGGCCCCACCAAAATCCTCAGCACCAGGCCCATGATGTTCTTAATCTGGCCCTGTCTGGACTGTCTTCCTTATAGTGACAATAGTTAACCATGCCTGAGCAATGTGTATTCCCACAGGCACTTGTAATTTCCACCAGAAGTTTCAAGCCTTTATGACAAGGTGACAAGTGAGGAGTAGGGATGAGCTTTAGGTTTGAGTCTAACATGACTTTGACTCGAGCATTGGCTGTTCGCCCGTTTGGCAAACAGCGAACAATTTGGGGTGTTCGCGGCAAATCCGAAAAGCCGCGGAACACCCTTTAAAAGTCTATGGGAGAAATCAAAAGTGCTAATTTTAAAGGTTAATATGCAAGTTATTGTCATAAAAAGTGTTTGGGGACCCGGGTCCTGCCCCAGGGGACATGTATCAATGCAAAAAAGTTTTAAAAACTGCCATTTTTTCGAGAGCAGTGATTTTAATAATGCTTAAAGTGAAACAATAAAAGTGAAATATTCCTTTAAATTTCATACCTGGGGGGGTGTGTATAGTATGCCTGTAAAGTAGCACATGTTTCCCGTGCTTAGAGCTGTCTCTGCACAAAATGTAATTTCTAAAGGTAAAAAAAGTCATTTAAAACTACTCGCCGCTATCATGAATTGTCGGGTCCTGGCCAATACAGATCAAAGTCATTGAAAAAAACGGCAGGGGTCCCCCCCCCCCACAGTCCATATCAGGTCTGGTATGGATATTAAGGGAAACCCCGCACCAGAATTAAACAAAAAAATGGCGTGGGGTCCCCCCAAAAATCCATACCAGACCCTTCAGATCCATGAATCTCCATGACGTGCGGGTAACACCGCCCCCTCTAACGCATCACGGGTGGCCCCGACCTCGGTTATAAAAAAACTGTAAAACACTGCTTGCGCGTCATTAGCCGGGAGGCTCTGGTGCAGGGAAGATGTGCGTCGTTCCTCGCTGGAGACTCGCCGCATCGCTGGAGATTCATGGATCATCGCTGGACAGACTGCATTACAACGCTGGAATGGCTTTTTTTATTTTTTATTTTTAATAAAGGATTTTTCACAACTGTGTCTGTGTGGTTTTTAACATTTTTGACACTTTCTTTTGTGAAATGGTAGGGGTACAATGTACCCCAATACCAATTCACATAGGTGGGGCCAGAATCTGGGGGTCCCTTTTGTTAAAGGGGGCTTCCATATTCCGATAAGCCCCTCGCCCGGGCAAGGGTTGTGGGGATGAGGCCCTTGTCCCCATCAACATGGGGACATCCCCCCCATGTTGAGGGCATGTGGCCTGGTACGGTTCAGGAAGGGGGCGCTCTCTCGTCCCCCCTCTTTTCCTGCGGCCTGCCAGGTTGCGTGCTCGGATAAGGGTCTGGTATGGATTTTTGGGGGGACCCCACGCCATTTTTTTTTTATTTTGGTTCCGGGGTTCCCCTTAAAATCCATACCAGACCTGAAGGGTCTGGTATGGATTTTTTGGGGGGGACCCCACGCCATTTTTTTTTTAATTCTGGTGCGGGGTTCCCCTTAATATCCATATCAGACCTGAAGGGCCTGATATGGAATTTGGGGGGGGGGACTCCCACGCTTTTTTTGCCGTTTTTTTTCAATGACTTTGATCTGTATTGCCGGAAACAGCCACATTACAGCCACAAGTAGTTTTAAATTACTTTTTTTCCTTTAGAAATTATATTTTGTGCAGGGACAGTTCTAAGCATGGGAAACCTGCGCTATTTTACAGGCATACTATACACACCCCCAGGTACGAAATTTAAAGGAATATTTCACTTTTATTGTTTCACTTTAAGCATTATTAAAATCACTGCTCCCGAAAAAACGGCAGTTTTTAAAACTTTTTTTTGCATTGATACATGTCCCCTGGGGCAGGACAATAGCTTGCATATTAACCTTTAAAATTAGCACTTTTCATTTTTCATGTTTGTGTCCCATAGACTTTTAAGGTGTTCGCGTTTTCAAACAAAATTTTTGCCTGTTCACATGTTCTGGTGCGAACCGAACCGGGGGGTGTTAGGCTCATCCCTAGTGAGGAGTACAATTAGGTAACAGTTGTCACCACATAAAACAAAGTGCCTGAAAAATGGCCTCTTGACAGGATCATAAGGAAATTATTTCTACATATTCTCTTTTCATTACTTCATCCTCCTCAGAATTATGTATACAGGATCTCCTTCCTCTACCTCCTCCTCCACAGAATTATGTATGCAGGATCTCCTTCCACTACCTCCTCCTCCACAGAATTATGTATGCAGGATTTCCTTCCACTATCCTCCTCCTCCACAGAATTATGTATGCAGGATCTCCTTCTATTACCCTCCTCCTCCACAGAATTATGTATGCAGGATCTCCTTCCACTACCTCGTCATCCACAGAATTATGTATGCAGGATCTCCTTCCACTACTTACTCCTCCTCCACAGAATTATGTATGCAGGATGTCCTTCCACTACCCTCCTCCTCCTCCACAGAATTATGTATACAGGATCTCCTTCCACTACATCCTCCTCCACAGAATTATGTATGCAGGATCTCCTTCCACTACCTCCTCCTCCACAGAATTATGTATGCAGGATCTCCTTCCACTACCTCCTCCACAGAATTATGTATGCAGGATCTCCTTCCACTACCTCCTCCTCTACAGAATTATGTATGCAGGATCTCCTTCCACTACCTCCTCCACAAAATTATGTATGCAGGATCTCCTTCCACTACCTCCTCCTCCACAGAATTATGTATGCAGGATCTCCTTCCACTACACTCCTCCTCCACATAATTATGTATGCAGAATCACCTTCCACTACCTCCTCCTCCACAGAATTATGTATGCAGGATCTCCTTCCACTACCTCCTCCTCCACAGAATTATGTACACAGGATCTTTTTCCACTACCCTCCTCCTCCACAGAATTATGTATGCAGGATCTCCTTCCTCTACCTCCTCCTCCACAGAATTATGTATGCAGGATCTCCTTCGACTACCTCCTTCTCCACAGAATTATGTATGCAGGATCTCCTTCCTCTACCTCCTCCTCCACAGAATTATGTATGCAGGATCTCCTTCCACTACCTCCTCCTTCACAGATTTATGTATGCAGGGTCTCCTTCCTCTACGTCCTCCTCCAAAGAATTATGTATGCAGGATCTCCTTCCTCTACCTCCTCCTCCACAGAATTATGTATGCAGGATCTCCTTCGACTACCTCCTTCTCCACAGAATTATGTATGCAGGATCTCCTTCCTCTACCTCCTCCTCCACAGAATTATGTATGCAGGATCTCCTTCCACTACCTCCTCCTTCACAGATTTATGTATGCAGGGTCTCCTTCCTCTACGTCCTCCTCCACAGAATTATGTATGCAGGATCTCCTTCCACTACCTCCTCCTTCACAGATTTATGTATGCAGGGTCTCCTTCCACTACCTCCTCCTCCACAGAATTATGTGTGCAGGATCTCCTTCCACTACCCTTCTCCTCCACAGAATTATGTATGCAGGATCTCCTTCCACTACCCTTCTCCTCCTCCACAGTATTATGTATGCAGGATCTCCTTCCACTACCTCCTACTCCACAGAATTATGTATACAGGATCTCCTTCCACTACCTCCTCCTCCACAGAATTATGTATACAGGATCTCCTTCCACTACCTCCTCCTCCACAGAATTATGTATGCAGGATCTCCTTCCACTACCTCCTCCTCCACAGAATTATGTATGCAGGATCTCCTTCCACTACCCTTCTCCTCCACAGAATTATGTATGCAGGATCTCCTTCCACTACCCTTCTCCTCCACAGAATTATGTATGCAGGATCTCCTTCCACTACCTCCTCCACAGAATTATGTATGCAGGATCTCCTTCTACTACCCTCCTCCTCCACAGAATTATGTATGCAGGATCTCCTTCCACTACCTTCTCCTCCACAGAATTATGTATGCAGGATCTCCTTCCACTACCTCCTCCTCCACAGAATTATGTATGCAGGATCTCCTTCCACTACCTCCTCCACAGAATTATGTATGCAGGATCTCCTTCTACTACCCTCCTCCTCCACAGAATTATGTATGCAGGATCTCCTTCCACTACCTCCTCCTCCTCCACAGAATTATGTATGCAGGATCTCCTTCCACTACTTCCTCCTCCACAGAATTATGTATGCAGGATCTCCTTCCACTACCTCCTCCTCCACAGAATTATGTATACAGGATCTCCTTCCACTGCCCTCCTCCACAGAATTATGTATGCAGGATCTCCTTCCACTACCTCCTCCTCCTCCATAGAATTATGTATGCAGGATCTCCTTCCACTACATCCTCCTCCACAGAATTATGTATGCAGGATCTCCTTCCACTACCTCCTCCTCCACAGAATTATGTATGCAGGATCTCCTTCCACTACCCTCCTCCTCCACAGAATTATGTATACAGGATCTCCTTACACTACCTCCTCCTCCACAGAATTATGTATGCAGGATCTTCTTCCACTACCTCCTCCTCCACAGAATTATGTATGCAGGATCTCCTTCCACTACCCTCCTCCTCCACAGAATTATGTATGCAGGATCTCCTTCCACTACCTCCTCCTCCACAGAATTATGTATGCAGGATCTCCTTCCACTACCTCCTCCTCCACAGAATTATGTATGCAGGATCTCCTTCCACTACCCTCCTCCTCCACAGAATTATGTATGCAGGATCTCCTTCCACTACCTCCTCCTCCACAGAATTATGTATGCAGGATCTCCTTCCACTACCCTCCTCCTCCACAGAATTATGTATGCAGGATCTCCTTCCACTACCTCCTCCTCCACAGAATTATGTATGCAGGATCTCCTTCCACTACCTCCTCCTCCACAGAAATATGTAAGCAGGATCTCCTTCCACTACCTCCTCCTCCACAGAATTATGTTTTCTGCACTTCCATTAAAATATTATAGCATTTTAAACAAGGGAACCAAATGTAGAAGCAAATTAATTGCCACACAGAATCCTCAATCACTCACCATTCATCTGTGAAATTTCTTCTCTCATATTCTTATCTGAGTAGAAAGCAGAAATATATATATATATATTTTTTTTACGTTTCAGATCTCACAAGAGCAATTAAAAACCTACAGATATAGTCCACAGATTGCATGAAAGTTGTCTACAGATTGCTTGAAAGTTGTCTATGTGTTGTCCATCTTTACTGTGTATATTACATTTCTTATCCAATAACATTAAAGGATAAGTTCACCTTTAGGAGTATGTTATAAATTACACCCATATTTAAGGACTAACATGTAACATGCTACTATACAACCACCTCCTGAACAAATCCCTGACCCAAACCCTACTGAACAGCTTTAGAATGTTAATTATGAGCCAGGTCTTTTTGGTGCCCAGCACGAGGCCCAACATTTGAGCCAGGTCTTCTCATGTAACATCAATACCTGACCTCACAAATTCCCACAGACATACTCCAAACGTTTGTGGAAAGCCTTTTAAGAACAATAGAAGCTGTTGCAAAGGGGGGCAGCTCCATATTAACTGTCTTAGTTTTGAAATGTAATGTCTAACAAGCTCATAAAGGTGTGATGACTTCTGGTCATGTAGTACCAATTTTATGCCAACCTGAGGGCAAAAGTATCTGCAAACCACTATTCTTGTGTTAAATTATAACTGTATCAGTAATACTCACTGGAGATGAACAGGAAACCTGTGAGGACGCCTAGAGAAATGAACAGGAAGATGAGAAGGACCACCAGGATCAGTATAGGACGACCATGTGTATTGTTGGCAGCTGAAATAATTATAGACACTTAGACAGACACTTGTGAACAAGCCGGTAACCATCAACTGTTATAGGAAACCCTCATCCATACACAAAGCCATTCCAACACAATCCTAAACAATGTGGTTGGCTATTCCCAGCATGCCATGCTATAGCTCTAGTCAATTGTACTGAGTAATTATATCTAGTGCTGTTAAGTTGTCTTTATTCCTCTATAACAGTGGTTCTCAACCTTTCTATTGCCGTGACCCCTTGATAAAATTTCCCAAGTTGTGGGGACCCCTAACGGTAAAATTATTTTCGTAGTGTGTGTTGTCAGCACCCAAGGCAAGACAAGTAATTTGCGCCCCTAACCCACGGACATTTAGCGCTCCCTATATCCCTTCCACTCGTACAGTATTAAAACCCCTTATGGTACATTTGAGGATGTACCCCTCTTTCTCTTTGTTCTCCTTTCTTTCCATTTTTTTTCCCCCATCCCTCTCTCTAGCCGTCTTTTGCTCCCTTTTTCTTTGTTCCTCCCCCTCTTTTTCTCTCCCTTCCATGTATTCTCTATTTTTATTCCTTCTCTTACTCCTTTGGGGGTTAATAGGATCAGTGGCAGTGCTGGCGGGGAGTTCTAATCAGTCAACTTAGGTGCTCTTGATCAAGGTCATCTGCTGATCTGAGAACTGTAGTGGGGACTTTTAATGTCAACTATAATCACAGGTAGTGTTACTCACTGTGTCTCCAGATTCACGGTGTCTCAGACTTTGTGGTGTCTCGTAGCAGGGACACCTATGCCGAAATCAGGAGATAGGGTCTCCTCCAGCCCCTCCCACTTTACATTCCTCATGTCAGCTGACCTCTAGTCTCTGCCCCCCAGCCATGCCGTGAACTTAATGGGTGGCTGAGTGGGTGGCCGCGGTCTCCAGGAACAGCCTAAGATTCGGTGACCCCTGGCAAATCATCATTTGACCCCCAAGGGGGTCCCAACTCCCAGGTTAAGAACCACTGCTCTATAACATTCTTCAAATAAATACTATTTATGTATTGATCTTCATACTCCAATAATTGGTAAATAATACACCATGTATGATGACCAATAAGAAGCTCTCTTTAATTGGCTCATGTTCTCCAGAGAAATACAGCATTTCTTAATAGTCATAAGATATATAGAGCCAAGACTACAAAATGTTTGTTTTAGTAAAAGGTAAATGTCCTATAAATTGAGGTGTTTGTCCTCTGATGGAGTAGGACCTGAAGTCAGGGCTGGTGCTAGACTATTTTGTGCCCTAGGTAAAGCCAGCTACTTGGGGGGGGGGGGTGAGGGGAAGGTGAGGCAGTATAAGGGGTAAGTGAGGCAGTATGGGGGGTAGGTAAGACAGTAAGAGATGTAGGTAAGGCAGTATTAGGGGTAGGTGATGCAGTATTGGGGGTAGGTTAGGCAGTATGAGGGGTAGATGAGGTAGTATGGGGGTAGGTGGGGCTGTATTGGGAGGTATGTGAGGCAGAATGAGGGGAAGGTGAGGCAGTATGAGGGGTAGTGAGGCAGTATGAGGGATGGGGGAGGCTGTATGGGAGGGTAGGTGAGGCTGTTTGGGGAGGTAAGTGAGGCAGAATAATGTGTGGGTGAGACAGCATGAGGAGTAGATGAGGCAGTATGAGGGGTAGGTGAGGCAGTATGGAGGATAGGTAAGGTGGTGTGAGGTGTGGATGAGGTGGTATGAGAAGTGAGTGAGGTAGTTTGAGGGGTTGGTGAGGCGATATGGGGGGATGGGTGAGGCAATATGAGGGGGGGGGTGAGGCGGCATGGGGGTGGGTGAGGCAATATGAGGTGTGGGTGAGGCAGTATGAGGGGTGGGTGAGGCAGTATAAGGAGTGGATGAGGCAGTGTGAGGGATGGATGAGGCAGTATGAGGAGTGGGTGAGGCAGTATGAGGAGTGGGTGAGGCAGTCTGAGGGATGGATGAGGCAGTGTGAGTGGTGGGTGAGGCAGTATGGGGGGTGGGTGAGGCAGGTTGAGGGATGGATGAGGCAGTGTGAGGGATGGATGAGGCAGTATGAGGGGTGGGTGAGGCAGTATGAGGGGTGGGTGAGGCAGTATGAGGAGTGGGTGAGGCAGTATGAGGGGTGGGCGAGGCAGTATGAGGAGTGGGCGAGGCAGTATGAGGAGTGGGTGAGGCAGTATGAGGAGTGGGTGAGGCAGTATGAGGGATGGGTGAGGTGGTGGGGGGTGAGATGGGAAGACATTTCTATTTTATTATAATAAACGCTTTTATATACTGGATTACGCTATGGGGCTTTCTCTTTTACCCTAAATGTGACTCACGGAGCTGCCTGGTGGACTAACAGACTGGAACCTAGACGAATAGAGAGCACAGAGAGAGCCAATTAGAGCCCTTGGCGGGGATAACAGCCACCTATTCAGATTGATCTCTTTCAGGGATCAAAATTTCTGGTAAGCAGCCTGAAAGGGACAAGGTGGTGGATTTCTCTTCTGTCATATCATCACTCCTTCTATGGTGTTTCATTTTTTGAAGTCACTTATGCAGTTTTGAAGAGTTTTGGAATCCTTTATTTCTTCCTTCTGGGGACTTTTTGTTACTTATGGACTATTTTTGAATTCTTTTGCATGTCAATATCAAGAAATACAGTTTAAGTACCATCCATCACCCAGAGACGTATATAGAACAATATCCTTTACTCCATAAGTTATATTGTTTATTCACGTTATATACAAATGATATCATATTGTGTTTTTATAACATAATTTTTGTTTTTCACCTTTTGTATTCAGTTGCGCAGCCTTAGTTCTTTATATTTCTACAGGTACCAGGAGTACGATATTCATCTGATTCAGTGCCGCTGGTCAGCCGGGAATATCTGTGCAGAGCCCGCCCAGTTTCCCGCCTGCAGTGATGTCACTTCCTGGCAGGGTAGATCTTATGGTGGAAGTTCCATCCTTGCCATCCTCCTTCTCTGAATGTTGGGGGCCTGGGGGTGGAGCAAGCACATGATTGGTTGCTAGTACTGTCAAACATGTGTTTGCCCCACCCCCAGGCCCCTACTTTCAGAGAAGGAGGGCAAGAACTGAAGAGGGGGAAGTCTGGGGACCCACACCACCGCTACTGCTCAGTCTATATTCTCTGACAGATCTGATTGCTGAGGCTGAGCGGCACGACTCCATGCGGCAGCAGGGACTAACTGGCCATTCGGGCAGGGTACTCTGGGTGGGGATTCAGAACCCCCTAACCCCCCCTTATCTATGCCCCTGCGGCGGAGAGTAGACAAACCAGCGGCCGTGGCTGTACCTTAGGCAGTAATGCCTAGCGATAGTGCCTGCCCTTTCCGGAGTAGTACAGAAGGTTGCACCCTGTAATAGTAACAACTCACCTTTTTCTTCTGCATCTCCCTTCTTCTTCTTCCGTGTATGGTGGTCAAACAAAGTGGCGTATGCACCTTCCTCTTCATTACAGTTCCCTGAGGACAAACATAGATGTGAAAGAGAAACTTCTGGCATTGTGTACAATCAGTATGGTTTACACTGTGAGGTCGTAAAACAACGTGTTCCAATGCATAGTATAAAAAAAAGATAAAATACAAGAGGTCTACCAGAATTTTTTGCATACTCCACCAAAAACCAACGGTTGAAGAGATATGCAAACCCAAGACTTGAATACGCCATTAAAAATAATTAGCTTGTTTTACTCCAAGACCCCAAATTTCGGGTCTGCTTTACCAGGTAAACCAAAAGATATATATACAGTACTTATAGGAATCTCTAGTATTCGGAAGGGAATAGTGTCACGTGAAAGAACTGTAAAACAATTGAAACACAACTAAACCTCTTTATAAATTAAAGAAAAGGCGGGTTTTCATGGCAGGAAATAAAAATGTCTTATGTGTAAATTTATTAAACATGGTCAGAATTAGACAAAATTTGTTTTGTTTCAAATGGTTATTTACATAAATTTGTTTAGTTAAATTAGTTTAATTAATTTTCCCGAATTTGTTTTGTTTGTTCGTATTCAAGTTTATTAAAATTTTCGAATTTGGATAGATTTAGAAAAGTTTTAGAATCAATTTTGAATTTGAATAGTTTTCAATTTCCAAAGAGGATAAAATAAAATAGAAAATAAAGGAATAGAAACTGACAAAATAGAATAGAATATAAAAGAATATAAAAGAAAATAAAAGAATAGCATATAATAGAGTAAAACAGAACAAAATAGGATAGAAAATAAAAGAACAGAATAGAATAGAAAGGAATGGAATAGAATGGAATAGAATAGACATGTGCAGTACGAAAAAAATATGTTTTGATTCGTTATTTACATAAATTTGTCTGGTTAAATTTGTTTAATCCATTTAATCTGTTTTCGGAATTTGCTTTGTTTATTCGTATTCAAATCAATTCTAATTTTATAATTTGGATCGATTCGAAAAGTTTTAGAATCAATTTTGAATAGTTTTCAATTTCAAAAAGTTTTCAAATTTCAATAGTTTTCCAATTCGAATAGTTTTGCAATTTCCAAGGAGAATAAAATTAAATAGAAAATAAAGGAATAGAATAGAAAAAAATAGAATAGAATAGAACAGAATATAAGAGGAAATAAAAGAATAGAATATAATAGAGTAAAACAGAACAAAATAGGATAGAAAATAAAAGAACGGAATATATTAGCACGGAGGATATGTCTGAGGCCATAGTCTGGGAAACCCACAAGACATATATAAGGGGAACACTAATAAGGGAAGGAGCGGAGAAAGAAAACAGAACTAAGGAGAAAAAAATAGCTTTAACAAAAGAAATATATGAATTGGAACAGCAACGTAAGCAAACTAGAGAAAAAGAACCCCTATTAAAGTGGTTTTAAACCCAATTTTTTTATTTTTTTTAAAGAATAACCTGCAAGAGAAAGGCATAATGAGCTAGTATGAATAGCATACTAGCTCATTATGCATTACTTACCTTAGATCGAAGCCCCTGAAGCCGTCGTCATCTCCCCCTCCGGCCACAGACATCGCTCCGGAAGGTTACTTCTGGGTATCGCCGCTCCAGCGCTCTGATTGGCTGGAGCGGCGATGACGTCACCGCGCATGCACGTGGGAGCCAACAAAGCCGGCATTATCCCTTGACAGTGCGGCAGCATATTTTTTTGGAACCTACACGGTTTAGGAGATGTTGCAAACACCTACAGGTAAGCCTTAATCTAGGCTTACCTGTAGGTGCAAGTTGCATAAGTGGGTTTACAACCACTTTAAAACTAAATATTAAAAGAGAGGCAATTAGAGAATTAATGGAGCAGGAAACCCGAACAACTTACAACCAAATAAAGAAAGAAAGGTACCAATGGGGCAATAGGCTGGGGAAATATTTAGCGAAACTACTAAAAAAGAAAATAACAGCTAACTATATAGGAAAAATACAAACAGGTATTGGGGAAGTAGTTCATAAAACAGCTGAAATAACGAAAACTTTCCAAGAATATTACGGGAGACTAAGAATAGGAAAAGGAGATTAATAAGAATGAAACAATAGAAAGGGTAAAACAAAAAGAGGAGAAAATAAAAGCTTTTTTAAAGGAAATAATACAATCCCAAAAGAAAAAATCAGTTATTTAGAGGACCCTATAACGGAAGAGGAGATCAGGGAAATTATAAAAACATCACTAGGTGGGAAAAGTCCAGGACCTGATGGTCTGACGACACTTTACTATAAAAAAATTTAAGGACATCTTAATTCCCAGAATGTGCTCCTATATGAATGGGATGGGCGCGAGGTGGGAGATGCGGAAAGAAGCGCTAGAGGCCACTATCACTATAATCCAAAAAGAAGGCAAAGATAGCACACTTTGCTCTAGCTATAGACCGATCTCACTCTTAAATAGTGACACCAAGATATTTGCAAAGATTTTGGCAGGGAGGATGAAAACAATAATGAACGACTTGATACATGCTGATCAAGCTGGTTTCATCCCAGGAAGGGAGGGGAGGGATAACGGAATCAGAACACTTCTTGCTCTACAGAAAATGAAAGAAAGTGGGGCCCCAGGTCTACTCCTGTCAACTAATGCTGAAAAAGCGTTTGACAGGGTAGACTGGGGCTTCATGCAGAGTACGCTAGAAGCAATAGGACTAGGATCCAGAATGACCACTGAAATTTGAAATTCAGAAGATGGTTATATTTGATTCTATTGTTTTCTATTGTATTCTAGTCTAGTCTGTTCTTTTATTTTCTATAATATTGTGTTCTGTTTTACTCTATTATATTCTATTCTTTTATTTTATGTTATATTCTTTTCTATTCTATTTTTTTTTCTATTCTAATTCTTTTTTTTCTATTCTATTTTATTCTCTTTGAAAATTTGAAAACTATTCGAGTTTGAAAACTATTCAAATACTTTGGATTAATTTAAATTTGGTACTATTGTAATTAGGAAATTCAGATACATCCGAAAATCAGAAAAACTAAAATTCGTTAGAATTTTGATTCGGAACAAGATGAACCGCACGCACATTTCTAGTTAGAATATAAATGGTTCCACGCTACAGACTTGAATGCATCACATGTAGCTTCTGCCTCCACTGAGAACAACTACCAAGGTAGATGTAATGATATAAGAAATAAGGGGGTTGGTGGATTTGGCGCGGCTAATGATAAATGTGCTAAAATGTGTCACCATATACGCTATATTACCAAAAGTATTGGGACGCCTGCCTTTACACACACATGAACTGTAATGACATCCCAGTCTTAGTCTGTAGGATTCAATATTGAGTTGGCCCCACCCTTTGCAGCTATAACAGCTTCAACTCTTCTGGGAAGGCCGTCCACAAGGTTTAGGAGGGTGTCTATGGGAATGTTTGACCATTCTTCCAGAAGAGCATTTGTGAGGTCAGGCACTGATGTTGGATGAGAAGGCCTGGCTCGCAGTCTCCGCTCTAATTCATCCCAAAGGTGTTCTATCGGATGAGGTCAGGACTCTGTGCAGGCCAGTCAAGTTCCTCCACCCCAAACTCGCTCATCCATGTCTTTATGGACCTTGCTTTGTGCACTGGTCCAAATCATTTGGTGGAGGGGGGGATTATGGTGTGGGGGGCGGGGGGATTATGGTGTGGGGTGTTTTTCAGGGGTTGGGTTTGGCCCCTTAGCTCCAGTGAAGGGAACTGTTAGGTGTCAGCATACCAAGACATTTTGGACAATTTCATGCTCCCAACTTTGTGGGAAAAGTTTGGTGATGGCCCCTTCCTGTTCCAACATGACTGCGCACCAGTGCACAAAGCAAGGTCCATAAAGACATGGATGAGCGAGTTTGGGGTGGAGGAACTTGACTGGCCTGCACAGAGTCCTGACCTCAACCCGATATAGCACCTTTGGGATCAATTAGATTAATATTAAGTTGGCCCACCCTTTGCAGCTATAACAGCTTCATCTCTTCTGGGAAGGCCGTCCACAAGGTTTAGGAGGGTGTCTATGGGAATGTTTGACCATTCTTCCAGAAGCACATTTGTGAGGCCAGGCACTGATGTTGGATGAGGAGGCCTGGCTCGCAGTCTCCGCTCTAATTCATCCCAAACGTGTTCTTTTTTTTTTTTTTTCATAAAGTTTTATTAGGTGATCAAGAGATTAACAAAGGAACAGTAGAATAATACAGTACAAAATTGCATATGTTTACAAAAGTATAAGCTGTAGAATGTACAATATGTTAGACTGTTGAGACCTATCTGGTAATCGTAATAATAGTAAAGCAAGGGTTGGAAATGAAATAGACATTTAACAAGTATAACACCGTAATCTTTTTTTTTTTTTTTGCAATGGGTATTTTAATTATTGAAGTAAATATATTTTCCAGGGGGACTGGGATGGGAGGGAGGTATGAGGGGGTGGGTAATGGGAGGGGGAGGGGGAGCCTGATGTATTTGATTGGGACTGAAGTGAACTAAGTGAGTAAACTTTCCTATTACCTTATCTGTTTTTTATTCAATTATATATATATATTTTTTTTTTCCTCATTTCTTTTACTTTTGTCTGATCTTCTTCTCGAAACAATCTTCCTATGACCTCAGAGTGGGGTTTTGGTTCTTACTTAATGGTAGTTTTATATGTCTGGGATTCTTTGAATAGTGTCCAGTTATACCATGTTGCAGAGAAATTCGATAATCTTTCCTGAGAGATACTTATGAGCTCCTCTATCCTTTCAGTGTTATTGATTCTCCTAAACCATTCCGCTGTGGAAGGCACTGTTGACGTGCGCCAATGTGGCGGAATGCATTGGCGAGCTGCGTTGATCAGGAACATAGCTAGTGATTTTAAATATTGTTTCCTTGGGATAGAGTTTAGGTGTAGTAGGTATTGTGCTGGATCATAGCTTATGTTTTCTGCTGTGATAGTGTTAATGATATTATGAACTGTTTTCCAAAACCCTTGAATCAGTTGGCAGGTCCACCATAAATGGAGCATCGTGCCCTCATCTTGTTTGCATCTCCAACAGCGGTCAGAGATTAGTGGAGAAAATGTATGCAAGATTGAAGGGGTCCTGTACCATCTGGTAATGATTTTGTAAGCGCATTCTTATGTGGCTACGTTTAGGGAGCCTTTGTGAACATACATATAAATCTTTTCCCAGGTTTTTTTCAGTTATAGTGATGTCTAGGTCTTTTTCCCAGTTCCGACATGACGCGCTGGAGAAGTCCGTCAGATCCCCAAAGAGTGAGTTGTAAAGTGTTGAAATAATGTGTCTGTGTGGGGTTTTTTTCGTACAAAGTTTCTCTAATTCCGTAAGAGGTTTTGTCCATGCTAAAGCCGTTTCTTTTCTAGTTAGAAAATGTCTGATTTGAATGTAGTTCCAGTGTGGGATTTGGTATGGTTCTATGACTTTATTCAGTTCTTCTCTAGATAATATTTTCCCATTTTTGAAGAAATGTTTGGTCAGCATTTTCTTATGTGGCCAGTTGTGTATTAAGAAATTCCTTTCCTGCCCCGGGGGGAACTCCGGGTTATTTCTCAGTGAAGTTAGGGGGCTTAGCCAGGGGGTTGAATTGGAAGGTTTGAAAGTGTTGAGGAATATTCTTAATGTGGGGCCTATAAGAGGGTGTGATTTGATAGATTTTGGATGGAATTTAGGGTGAGTCCATGGTAAAGTGTCGAGCTCTTGTGGAAACTGAATTTGTTCTAGTGATACCCAGTCTTTAACTGAGTGGTGTAAATTCCAATCAACTATTCGTGTCAATAGGGTCGCTTGATGATATTTTTTCAAATCGGGTAACGCTATTCCACCCTTGTTCTTGGGTAGGTTTAATCTTGAAAATGTAATTCTTGGAGGTTTGCCTCTCCAGATAAAGGTGGAGCAAGCTTTGCGGAACGAGTTGAAAAATGTAGAGGGTAAATTGATGGGTATGGTCTGCATGACATATAGAAATCTGGGTAAGATTGTCATCTTGATTAGGGATGCTCTCCCAAACCAAGATACATTTAGAGAATTCCATCTTTTTAAGTCATCCTGTGTTTCTTTAAGTATAGGTATGTAGTTTAGTTTGAAGAGATCATCTAAGTTCGAGGGTATTTCAATCCCTAGATAGGTTATACTATGATTAGCCCATGTAAATGGAAAATTCAATTTGCATAGATCTATTGAGCTAGGGGGTAACGAGATGTTAAGGGCCACCGACTTTGTGTGGTTGATTTTCAGGTTGGAAAGCATGTTGTAATGCTCTAGGTCCTGTAGTAGATTGGGTATGGAGATATGGGGTTCGGAGAGAAAGAGAAGCATGTCGTCGGCAAACGCAGCGATTTTGTAAGTATTTCTTTGAATTTCTATCCCCTTGATGTTTTGGTTGGTTCTAATTTTATTTAGCAGTGGTTCTAGGGTTAGAACAAAGAGAAGAGGGGATAAGGGGCAGCCCTGTCTATTACCGTTGCGTAAGTTGAAGGCATTCGATAGGTGGCCATTGACTTTAACTCGTACTGTGGGATTGGTGTACAAAGCTTTGATATAAGATCTCATTTGTGGCAAGATGCCTATGTGTTTCAAAACTGCATCAATGAAGTCCCAGGCCACTCTATCGAATGCCTTCAAACGTGTTCTATAGGATGAGGTCAGGACTCTGTGCAGGCCAGTCAAGTTCCTCCACCCCAAACTCACTCATCCATGTCTTTATGGACCTTGCTTTGTACACTGGTGGGCAGTCATGTCGGAACAGGAAGGGGCCGTCCCCAAACTGTTCCCACAAAGTTAGGAGCATGAAATTGTCCAACATGTCTTGGCATGCTGACATCTAAGAGTTCCCTTCACTGGAACTAAGGAGCCAAACCCAACCCCTGATAAACAAACCCCACACCATAATCCCCCCTCCACCAAATGATTTGGACAAATGCACAAAGCAAGGTCCATAAAGACATGGATGAGCGGGTTTGGGGTGGAGGAACTTGAGTGGCCTGCACAGAGTCCTGACTTCAACCTGACAGAACACCTTTGGAATGAATTAGAGTGGAGACTGCGAGCCAGGCCTTCTCATCCAACATCAGTGCCTGACTTCACAAATGTGCTTCTGGAAGAATGGTCAAACATTCCCAAAAACACACTCCTAAACCTTGTGGACAGCCTTCCCAGAAGAGTTGAAGCTGTTATAGCTGCAAAGGGTGGAGCCAACTCAATATTGAACCCTACGGACTAAGACTGGGATGCCAATACAGTTCATGTAAAGGCAGGCGTCCCAATACTTTTGGTAATGTAGTGTAGTAACAGTATATTTCTTCCATTTGTTCCATATGGAAATATTTATATAATTGATGAACTATTATGAAATTCTGATACTGTATAAGATAATTTAATTGGTGATCAGGGTATTGGATGAAGCATGGATTGGAGGCGTCGGCTTAGTGCTATTCATTGCCTCCAATAGATACTATGAGATTTATTTACTAAAGGCAAATAGGCTTTTCACTTTGTAAGATAATCCCCCCCCCCCCCCCCCAGAGTTTAAAGAATGCAGTGAAAATAACATTTTGCAAGGAACATCAAATTAGTTTCAAAGAAAAAAAAAAATAGGAATTTGCTTACACCTGATTGGATGATGTAAGTCAGCAGAGCAAAACCTCATTCAGTAATTTAAGTGGAAATTCCCTTGCAAAGCAGGACCTGGATTAACATAGGAGCTATTGGAGCTTCAGCTCCAGGCCCCTTTCTCAAGATAGGCCCATTTGCCCAAAAAAAAAAAAGAAAAAAGATTGACTTTGAGGGTTGTAGATCGGCGATCAGGGGGTCACAGAGACCCCAAATTGGGGGGGGGGGGGTATGTAACTGAAGCCCTACCCAACAACTGGCCAAAATATGGGGCTCCTATTATTTATGGTTCCGGAGATATGGGGCTCCTTGTACAGCCTGTCAGAAGCTACATACAGAGCGGCCAGTATAAATACAAGCTGACACACTCTGCAGCAGACTGAGAGGATGAGATCACAGGGCTTATAATAATTATTTGTGTAGCACCCACCCCCTCACCCCGTCCTCTTTAGCCTAGGGGTATGTCACGCGACGGGGGTGAGGTGCGCTACGGCCCATGTCCTCCCCACTACTTGCGGGCGAGGTGAAGGCCAATACCTAATGTTTCCTCGGGCCGGTGTCCTGAACATGTACCGAGTCTGTCGTGCAGAAACCACCAAACCCCCCTTTGCTCCCATTAACAGAGTCCATACACCGATCACAGTCCAACGGTTAGATTTATTTCGTATCTTCAGTTACAGGGCAATGCGATGGCATGATACGGTGGAATGAGCAGGTCGAGGCACTATACTGATCTGGGTCCCTACACCCCCTGTGCTATGACCAAGGGTTGTAGGAGTTTTGGCATGAATACCTCCGTTGCGCTACGGGCCTCTATCAGGGGAAGATGTCCTCCAAGGGAGTTACTGTAGGCCCATCCGTCACCGGGTTGACACTACACCGGGTCTTCGAACGAGTGACCTCCCCAGCCTCCTCACCTCAGATGCGGGTCCCCTCGCAAGGGGCACCCTGGAGCAACTCCACCCTCGCGGGACCCAGTCGGAGTCACCGGGTTCCAGGCCTCCTCAATAGTACCTCACCCCAGGCTGAAGGTGCCTGGGATGGACTCCATCTTCATCTCGGCCAGGCCTAGGGTGCCTAGGCCGGGACCTTGAACCGCCCGCACCCAGGCTGAAGGTGCCTGGGTGCGTGAAGAGATGATCCCCGAAGAAGACAGACCTCGTGGCGAGGGCGTCTCCCCCTTTTATCTCCTCCCGTCGATACCACGGCGGGTTCCCCGCCCCGGCCGTACCATCTCCAGGAAGGGACAAAGAAGGGTAGCACTGCGGTAGTGATTCTACCCCGAGCCAGTAGGTACACTGACACCTACTGGTCGAAGAGAATATTACACCACCCAATCCTCCACGAATAAGAAAAAGGGGTCTGAACCCTAACATAATTACACACTTGGGTCACACTACTCCCCAAGTGTACCCCACTAAATTGAGGACCCCGCTACATTTGTATATTACTTATGGCAATTAACCCCTTGCCACCCAGGCCAATTCTGACATTTCTCTCCTACATGTAAAACTCATCAATTTTTTTTTTTTGCTAGAAAATTACTCAGAACCCCCAAACATTATATATATTGTTTATCAGACACCCTATGGAATAAAATGTTGGTCTTTGCAACTTTTTATGTTACACGGTATTTGCACAGCAATTTTTCAAACGTGTTTTTTTTGGAAAGAACAAAAAAAAAAAAAAACCCACTAAAGTTAGCACAATTTTTTTTTGTATACTAAGCGATGCTTTCATTTTTTTACAGGTTACATGTTTAGAGTTACAGAGGAGGTCTAGTGCTAGAATTATTTCTCTCGTTCTAACGATCGTGGCGTATGTAACCTGTGTGTATCTGGCTCTGATACTAGCCCGTGCCTACCCAGCCACTGACTAGTATCTCTCCCCAGCCTGTCCCAATACACTCTCAAGCCTCGTACACACGACCGGTTTTCTCGGCAAGAAACGTCAAGAAAACTGTTGGGAGAGCTTTCTTGCCGAGAAAACCGGTCGTGTGTATGGTTTCTCGTCGAGAAAAATGGCCAAAATCTCGACGAGAAAAAAGAAGACCTGCGGTCTTTTTTCTCATCGGGAGTCTCATTTTTTCTCGCCGTGATTCTCGTCAGACTGTATTTGGACGAGAAAACCGTTCGTGTGTATGCTTTTCCGAGTCTTCAAAAACCGCGCATGGTCAGACTCAAGTGTAGCGGGGTGTTCCCCTTTAATGCAGAGAGACAAGAAGTTCCAGGTGAGAGGTGAGTCGGGAGGAAGTAAAGAGACATTACTGGAAGTGAAAGCAGAGGAGAGAGAGAGACTACATCTCCCAGTACATCTTGCAGCACCCAGGGTACATTGCTCCGGAACAGAGACTGCTGGGGCAGACTTTATAAAGGGGAGGCAGAGTTTTGGTCGGTCTCTTTGGACACCCCTCTCCTAGCAAGAGGATCTCTGTGCTGAACTGCTGTGTGCACAAGGCCTGAAGCCTGGGCCTTGTGCTCCTTTCCAAAGAGCCCCTCTGCCAGCCTAGCAGAGCCTTAGAGACATCTTCTCATCCTTGCTGCAGTACACCAGAAGGATTGAAGACTTGGATGTCGGTGGATTCCTGTTCCCAGACGAATCGATGGAGGAAACGGACTTGGACTTGTCCGGATGGTGAGAGCTGTTTAAAGACAGACACTTTATCTTTACTATTCGTTGGGATTACAAAGTTGTTCTTCAAGTGCACCACCGAAAAGATTGCTAGCGAATATTGTTTCACTGAACTTCCATTTAGATCAGTCAGGCCTGACTGCATAGGTAGACATTGCTGGGTGTTAGTCTACCCATGAGGGGAAGTAGCTGTAAAAGGGCAGCGCTAGAGTTGCATAGCAATACTTTATTATTCTGATTACTCTGTTTATCTTACTGTTTATTGCAGGGATCTGCAACTTGTTATACTGTTGTTTATTACTTGCCCATTAGCCTCAGTAAAATATCTGGGTCAAGTACATTGGTGTCAGTTTCACTTACTTTAATAGAAGTTTTAAAGTATATCACTGTGTGTGTTTGCCATAGGACTGCGTCACCTAGAGTTGCGGTCACGCGGTCCTATCTCCCCTTACTAGCTGTGCCACGGGAGGTTAGAGCCGATTGCCAGGGGTTGACAGCGGTGCACTACAGGGCCCAAAACAAAACCAGCGGCTCTCTTAACTGGGGGTAGCGCTACACGTGGGGGCTCGAGTCCGGGATCCTTGTACGTTGCACGCTGCAATCAAGCCGGTCAGAAGTACCAGCATGGACCCGCTAGCAATGTCACAGTTGTGCGCAGCGATTGGCGCCGATCCAACCGCGGCGGTAGTCATTGTACTCCCAGGGGAAAGATGGAAGGAAGAGGAGATAAAACAGCTCGTATTCTTACTGTCTCCGAGCCACAAAGCATGGGTGATGGATTTTAGGCCAGATCCAGTGATCTTGTTTACATACGCACTGGTAGAATGGAAAAACGAAATCCCAGAGCATTTTAAAAGTCAGAGTATACCAGCCATAGATAATCAGACCTATCACTTGATACATACGCTGCCAGTGAAGGAAGAATGGTTTCAGACACCAAAGCCATCACTCCCACAATTATCTCCACCACTATCCCCTAAAGCAGAAAAGCTTAAGGAACTATTAAGCCCGGGATCACCGCTGGCCGCTATAGGGCCTGAATTGTTGAATGCTCTAGGAGACCTTGTAATTAAGTGCCAGAAAAGCAGTACGGTGCATGTGGAGGCCGGTTACCGGAAGCTTAGCACCTTCTCAGGGAAGCAACCAGTGCCTGCCGGAGAAGAAGAATTTGACTAGACATGTGCAATTCGTTTCGTTCCGAATTTGTTTTTTAACTAATTTCGACAAATTCGTTAATTCGGAAATATCCGAATTAACGAAAACTCATTTAACGAATATTCGTAAATTCAAATTTACGAATGTACGAATTTACGAATATACAAATTTACCAATGCACAAATTTACGAATGTACAACTATCCGGAAATTCGTAAATTTGAATTTACGAATTTCCGAATATTCGTACATTCGTAAATTTGTACATTCGTACAATCGTAAATTAGTAAATTCGGAAATCTGAAATAATAATTAACTAATAACTTAACTATTACTAACTATTCAATTATAGGTATTGTAATTTCATTTCAAATTTGGCTGTTAGTGAACTTAACGAAGTTACGAATTGTTTTCCGACATAATGAATGCCGTATCTAAACGAATGGAACGTAATGAATTAATAATAATAATAAATAACAATAATAATAATAAAAACGTTTTATTATTATTATTATTAATTTGTTCCGTTCCATTTGTTTAGATGCGGCATTTGTTATTTCAGGTTATGCGTAACTTCAGATAAATTTGTATTCGTTACGTTCGCTAACAGCCAAATTTGAAAGGAAATTACAACTATAATTTAATAGTTATTTTTTCAGATTTTCAAATTTTCGGGTTTTCGAAAATATCGAATTTCCAAATTTCCGAAATTACGAATGTATAAATTTACGAATGTATAAATTTACGAATGTACGAATTTACGAATGTATAAATTTACGAATGTACAAATTTACGAATGTACAAATTTACGAATGTATAAATTTACGAATGTACAAATTTACGAATGTACAAATTTACGAATTTACGAATTGCGATCATAACGAATGACTCGAAAAACGAAAAAAAAAAAAAACGAATGAAACGAAAACGAAAACTAACGAATTTTTTGGCAGTGCACATGTCTACCCTGCACAAAATTACATTTCTAAAGGAAAAAAAGCCATTTAAAACTGCTTGCGGCTTTAATGTAATGTCTGGTCCCGGTAATATGGATGAAAATCTTTAAGAAAAATGGCATAGCTACCCCATCACACACACCCCCCCCCCCCTACCCCAGCCCATTACCAGCCCCTTTGGGTCTTGTATGGATATTAAGGGGAACCCAGCACACAAAATAAAAAAGGCCCTTTATACTCTGAACAGCCGTATACAGGCGGTGCATACAAGACAGGGACTGTAGGTTTGTTCTTATGTAGAATCTGTTTGTAATTTTGAACAGGTACATTGTTTAAGTGTAGCTCCAGGCAAAAAATCTATTTTTAACCTTTTTGGAAAACATAGGGAAGGGTTATCACTAGACATGTGCACTGCCAAAAAATTCGTTAGTTTTCGTTTTCGTTTCATTCGTTTTTTTTTTTTTTCGTTTTTCGGGTCATTCGTTATGATCGCAATTCGTAAATTCGTAAATTTGTACATTTGTAAATTTATACATTCGTAAATTTGTACATTCGTAAATTTGTACATTCGTAAATTTATACATTCGTAAATTTGTACATTCGTAAATTTGTACATTCGTAAATTTGTACATTCGTAAATTTATACATTCGTAAATTTATACATTCGTAATTTCGGAAATTTGGAAATTCGATATTTTCGAAAACCCGAAAATTTGAAAATCTGAAAAAATAACTATTAAATTATAGTTGTAATTTCCTTTCAAATTTGGCTGTTAGCGAACGTAACGAATACAAATTTATCTGAAGTTATGCATAACCTGAAATAACAAATGCCGCATCTAAACAAATGGAACGGAACAAATTAATAATAATAATAATAAAACGTTTTTATTATTATTATTGTTATTTATTATTATTATTAATTCATTACGTTCCATTCGTTTAGATACGGCATTCATTATGTCGGAAAACAATTCGTAACTTCGTTAAGTTCACTAACAGCCAAATTTGAAAGGAAATTACAATACCTATAATTGAATAGTTAGTAATAGTTAAGTTATTAGTTAATTATTATTTCAGATTTCCGAATTTACTAATTTACGATTGTACGAATGTACAAATTTACGAATGTACGAATATTCGGAAATTCGTAAATTCAAATTTACGAATTTCCGGATAGTTGTACATTCGTAAATTTGTGCATTGGTAAATTCGTATATTCGTAAATTCGTACATTCGTAAATTTGAATTTACGAATATTCGTTAAAATTCGTTAAATGAGTTTTCGTTAATTCGGATATTTCCGAATTAACGAATTTGTCAAAATTAGTTAAAAAACAAATTCGGAACTAAACGAATTGCACATGTCTAGTTATCACCCCTGTAACATTTGTTTTGCTGTCTGTGCAGTGTGCACCTGTTCAGAACAGTTCACCTCACTTTCCGTCCTAATGACAAATGTTTTTTGAAAATGTGGGGTTTTTATTGAAACAAGAATTGGTGATAAAGTATCAGTGGAGAGGAGACACTTTTTTTCCCATATTAACTCATACAGGAGAGAATTTGCCTTCCTAGGGGTAGATTTCCTCTCACTTCCTGTTGTATCCTTCCGTTTGCAAGGAGGAGTCGTTTGTAAGTTGGATGTTTGAAATTAGGGGCCTGCCGTATATACTCTGCTGAAATTTGCCCCTTAGATGTTGGTGTTGCCACAACACTGTAAGGCCTCACAGTTACTCTTGGTGGGCGCATGAATGGGCCCTGCTGTGAATTATTAGATCAAGAATTGTAATTGCATGCCCCTGTTGAACAGGGGCTGAAAAATTGGGCCTTTGGTGGTGGTGGTGGTGATGGTGTTGACACAACACTGTAAGGCCTCACAGTTAGTCTTGGTGGGCGCAGGAATGGGCCCTGCTGTGAATTATTAGATCAAGAATTGTAATTACATGCCCCTGTTAACCACTTCCCTACCCAGCCATAGTAATATGACGTCCACAGATGGGATCTCCCATCCTGGGTGGACGTCATTGGACGTCCTCTGCTTTGTAGGGGGATATCTGAATGATGCCTGCAGCTAGAGGCATCATTCAGATATCCTTTTGTTCTGCCAGCGATTCTCTGCACCATAAGAACGATCATAGCGGCGGTTCCGCCGCTTGATCGTTCTTATAGGCGGCGGGAGGGGGCACCCCCCCCCTCCCGCCGCCATCCAGTGCTTCGCCGGCTCTCCCAGGTACCGTTGTGTTCCTTAGGACACAGCAGTTCCCTGATGGGGGTAAATGAGTGGCAGCGGAGCAGCAGCGGCGGGCAGCGGAGCGGCTTACCGGCTCCCATATGCAGAGCTGCAGCAGCGGCGTGCACGGCGCCCGCGCGCGCCCCCGGGGGCGCGCAGCGCGGCGATCTGGGATCCGGTGTGTCCCTCTGGACACACCGATTCAAGTAATGTGGCGGCGGGCGGCGGAGATTCCGGTATAAACTTACCGGAATTGATGATGCAGAGCTGCGCAGCGGCGTGCACGGCGCGCAGCGCGGCGATCGGGGCTGAGGTTTTTCCCTTGGATACAGCCCAGCCTCGATCAGGGTAAAGAGCCAATGAAATTGGCTCTTTACCACGTGACCGGCTGTGTCCAATCACAGCAGGTCACTAAATGTAAACAAAACACACAATTGTGTGTAACTCACTGTTGCCTGGTTCTCCTCTTCACACACCTGTGAGGAGGAGATCAGCTAACAGTGAGTTACACATATGTTATACACATATACATGTGTACTACTGTGCCCAGATTGCCCCCCCTAAATAAAGAGTACCTGTCATCTAGTACCTGCCACCAGATCACCAGCCACCCACCTGTCCATCAGGAGTACCTGTCCATCAGGAGTACCCGCCACCTCACCTGAGTACCCGCCACCTCAGAGTACCCGCCACCAGTCCATCAGGAGTACCTGTCCATCAGGAGTACCTGTCCATCAGGAGTACCCGCCACCTCACCTGAGTACCCGCCACCTCAGAGTACCCGCCACCAGTCCATCAGGAGTACCTGTCCATCAGGAGTACCTGTCCATCAGCAGTACCCGCCACCTCACCTGAGTACCCGCCACCTCAGAGTACCCGCCACCAGTCCATCAGGAGTACCTGTCCAACAGGAGTACCCGCCACCTCACCTGAGTACCCGCCACCTCAGAGTACCCGCCACCAGTCCATCAGGAGTACCTGTCCATCAGGAGTACCTGTCCATCAGGAGTACCCGCCACCTCACCTGAGTACCCGCCACCAGTCCATCAGGAGTAACTGTCTATCAGCAGTACCCGCCACCTCACCTGAGTACCCGCCACCTCAGAGTACCCGCCACCAGTCCATCAGGAGTACCTGTCCATCAGGAGTACCTGTCCATCAGCAGTACCCGCCACCTCACCTGAGTACCCGCCACCTCAGAGTACCCGCCACCAGTCCATCAGGAGTACCTGTCCATCAGGAGTACCCGCCACCTCACCTGAGTACCCGCCACCTCAGAGTACCCGCCACCAGTCCATCAGGAGTACCTGTCCATCAGGAGTACCTGTCCATCAGCAGTACCCGCCACCTCACCTGAGTACCCGCCACCTCAGAGTACCCGCCACCAGTCCATCAGGAGTACCTGTCCATCAGGAGTACCTGTCCATCAGCAGTACCCGCCACCTCAGAGTACCCGCCACCAGTCCATCAGGAGTACCTGTCCATCAGGAGTACCCGCCACCTCACCTGAGTACCCGCCACCAGTCCATCAGGAGTACCTGTCCATCAGCAGTACCCGCCACCTCACCTGAGTACCCGCCACCTCAGAGTACCCGCCACCAGTCCATCAGAAGTACCTGTCCATCAGGAGTACCTGTCCATCAGGTGTACCCGCCACCTCACCAGGAGTACCCGCCACCAGTCCATCAGGAGTACCTGTCCATCAGGAGTACCCACCACCTCACCAGAGTACCCGCCACCTCACCAGAGTACCCACCACCAATCCATCAGGAGTACCTGTCCATTAGAGTACCCGCCACCTCACCAGAGAACCTGCCACCAGAGTACCTGCCACCTCACCAGCGTACCCACTATGTCCAGAAAGGTGTACACCCCAGAAGAAGCATATCAAATACTCAGTCTGACCGATGAGAGCAACGGAGAGCTCTCACCGCTCAGTTCTGATTCCGATTCTGGTTCGGAATATGAACCCCCCGAAGGCAGCACATCCGGATCCGAATTAGAGGAGGACACAGTCCGTCCAAAAAGAAGACGGTCTGAACACCAGGCAGCGACCAGCAGTGCCAACGGCGGTAGACCCCAGGAGGTGAGGTCCAGTGCAAGCGCTGCTAGACCCCAGGAGGAAAGGCCCAGTGCAAGCGCTGCTAGACCCCAGGAGGAAAGGCCCAGTGCAAGTACACGCCAAAGAAGTAGGACCCGAACCCAGCTTCCAGATGGCTTGGCAAACCCATTGTGGCTGCCTTCTACCTCAGGGTCAGCCACGATCCCCCCTTTTACAGCACAGCCAGGTGTGCAGGTCAACACTGAGGGTTTTTCCAAACTTGATTTTTTTAATTTATTTTTCCCTGATGAATTGGTTCAAGGCATTGTGGAGCAAACTAATCTTTTTGCTCAACAATTCATTGAAAACAACCCCAGCTCCAGCTATGCCCGCCCTTTTGAATGGAGACCCCTAACAGTGGTGGAGCTTAGATTGTTTTTAGGCCTAACGTTTAACACGGGGCTTACAAAAAAAAATGAAATGAATAGGTATTGGTCGAAGAAACCCATCCACCATATGCCAATTTTTACATCGGCCATGTCCAGGTCCCGATACGAACTTATAATGCGGTTCCTGCATTTCAGTGACAACTCACAGTGCCCCCCCCGAGATCACACAAACTTTGACAAATTATATAAAATTCGCCCCCTAATTAATTTTTTTTCCAAGAAGTTTGCCGAACTTTATGTCCCTGACCAAAACATTTCTGTGGACGAATCCCTGGTGCATTTCACAGGCCGGCTGGGAATCAAGCAATATATCCCCAGTAAGCGGGCGAGGTACGGCTTGAAGCTCAACAAGCTCTGTGAAAGCGCCACTGGTTATGTGCACTCATTCCGCATGTACGAAGGCAAAGATTCCCAGCTCGAGCCCCCTGAGTGTCCATCGTACATGGGAATAAGTGGAAAAATAGTTTGGGAGTTGGTATTTCCACTCCTCCAAAAGGGGTATCATATTTATATGGACAACTATTATACCAGCCTGCCCCTTCTCCGCCACCTCTACCTAAAAAAACTCTGGCGTGTGGTACAACAAGAATAAACAGAAAGGGCTTCCCACAGCGTCTTGTCACCACAACCATTCAAAAGGGGGAATCGGCAAGCTTGAGGAACGAGGAAGTGTTGGCTGTGAAGTGGAGGGATAGGAAAGATGTGTACATCATGTCCACCATCCACGATGACACCTCGGTGGAACTTCACAGAAGACGCAGTACCGTTCGCAAGCCTTCCTGCATCAATGAGTACAATAAATTCATGGGGGGTGTGGATTTAAATGATCAAATGTTGCAGCCCTATCTTTCAACCCGAAAATCCCTCTTCTGATATAAAAAAATCGCAATTTACTTTTTTCATTTGGCCCTGTTAAATTCTTTCATAGTCTACCAAAAATCCACACATAGACCCACCACCTTCATGAGATTTATTGAAGACATTGTCACTGCCCTGATCTACCAACAAACATCCCCCCCAGAAAGCATTCACTCAGATTGTGTCAGCAGACTACATGAGCGCCATTTTTCAGACCATATTCCACCATCACGATCCGGAAGACGACGGCAAAAAAAATGTCGGGTGTGCACCAGAAGAGGAATTAGGAAAGACACCAGCTTCCATTGTCCCGACTGTCCCTCCCAACCTGGCCTTTGCATCGGAAAATGCTTCAAGCGATATCACACTCTCGAAAACTATTAGCCCATATTTCTAATACTGCCATTTCCCCGTTTTCAATATGTCCTGAATATTTCCCTGCCTCAACCAACCATATCATTGTCTTCCATGTGAACTGACCCTGGCCTGTTTCTCGACTATGTCTCTGCCTACCGTCTGCATTGTTTATCCGCCATGTTTCTGCCTTTCACGTGAACTGACCCTGGACTGTATGGATTATGCCTCTGCCTACCGTTTATTTCTGCCTTTTACCTGCACTGACCTCGGCCTGTTGACCATGTTTTTGCCTGCCCCCTTGGACTGATCTTTCACCCTGCTACACAGGGGTCTCACATATGTGAGGGGCTCCAGAATAGTGTTCTGAGTTCAGAAAACCAGTTTTTGGTTTTCTGTGTTCCCAGAACAGGGTCTGGTTGTCCGGAGGCTTCAAAGCGATTTGGGTGGGAGAAGCCTCTACCCCTGTCCCCATTCTTTCCTGACCGTTGCCCTAAGCTTGATGGTCCTGCCTGCTCCCTGGACAAATACTCTGGCTGTGCTGACCATACCTCTGCCTGCTGCATGTACTAACTATGGACAATATTCCTGCCTGCTGCATGGACGATCCTTTGTTCCTTTTGCTACTGCTGACCACATCTCTGCCTGCTATCTGGACCAATGCTTTGGCTGTGCTGACATCATCTCTACCTGTACTGACTATTCCTGCCTGCTGCCTGTTTTGCTGTCGCTGTCCACGTTCCTGCCTGCTGCCTGGACCGATGCTCTCCTCTTTGGACCACTGCACTACTAAAACCGCAGGTAATCTTTTCTTTACCCTTTTTCTCAGAAGAATGTATTTTGGTTTATAATTGGTATGTACAGTACATGCTATGTTTTAGAAATATGAAGGGCCTTCAACAATGTGATAGGTTGTCAGGAATTTATGTGTGTAATTTATGCTCCTAGAACACATGACGGTGCTACTTAGATGTTAGGCCTCTGTATTTGGCCAGGCTGTGTAAAAGTCTCACACATTTGGTATCGCCATACTCAGGAGGAGTAGCAGAATGTATTTTGGGGTGTCACTTTTGCTATGTACATGCTATGTGTTGGTAATATCTTATAAATGGACAACTTTGTATAAAAAAAATGCGTTTTCATTTTTTTCCCACACATTCCAAAAACTTCTGGAAAAAAATGAACCGTTCAAAAGACTCATTATGCCTCATAGATTATACGTTGGGGTGTTAGATTTCCAAAATGGGGTCATTTTATGGGAGTTTCCATTGTCCTGGTGCTCCAGGGTCTTCAAAACTGTAATAGGTGGTTGAGAAATGAGATGTGTAATTTATGCTCCTAGAATGCCTGAAGGTGCTATTTCAATGTTGGGCCTCTGTATTTGGCCAGGCTGTGTAAAAGTCTCACACATTTGGTATCGCCATACTCAGGAGGAGTAGCAGAATGTGTTTTGGGGTGTCATTCTTGCTATGTACATGCTATGTGTTGGTAATATCTTATAAATGGACAACTTTGTATAAAAAAAATGCGGTTTCATTTTTTTCCCACATATTCCAAAAACTTCTGGAAAAAAATGAACCGTTCAAAAGACTCATTATGCCTCATAGATTATACGTTGGGGTGTTAGCTTTCCAAAATGGGGTCATTTTATGGGAGTTTCCATTGTCCTGGTGCTCCAGGGTCTTCAAAACTGTAATAGGTGGTTGAGAAATGAGATGTGTAATTTATGCTCCTAGAATGCCTGAAGGTGCTATTTCAATGTTGGGCCTCTGTATTTGGCCAGGCTGTGTAAAAGTCTCACACATTTGGTATCGCCATACTCAGGAGGAGTAGCAGAATGTATTTTGGGGTGTCATTCTTGCTATGTACATGCTATGTGTTGGTAATATCTTATAAATGGACAACTTTGTATAAAAAAAATGCGGTTTCATTTTTTTCCCACATATTCCAAAAACTTCTGGAAAAAAATGAACCGTTCAAAAGACTCATTATGCCTCATAGATTATACGTTGGGGTGTTAGCTTTCCAAAATGGGGTCATTTTATGGGCGTTTCTATTGTCCTGGTGCTCCAGGGCCTTCAAAACTGTAATAGGTGGTTGAGAAATGAGATGTGTAATTTATGCTCCTAGAATGCCTGAAGGTGCTACTTCAATGTTGGGCCTCTGTATTTGGCCAGGCTGTGTAAAAGTCTCACACATTTGGTATCGCCATACTCAGGAGGAGTAGCAGAATGTATTTTGGGGTGTACTTTTTGCTATGTACATGCTATGTGTTGGTAATATCTTATAAATGGACAACTTTGTATAAAAAAAATGCGTTTTCATTTTTTTCCCACATATTCCAAAAACTTCTGGAAAAAAATGAACCGTTCAAAAGACTCATTATGCCTCATAGATTATACGTTGGGGTGTTAGCTTTCCAAAATGGGGTCATTTTATGGGCGTTTCTATTGTCCTGGTGCTCCAGGGCCTTCAAAACTGTAATAGGTGGTTGAGAAATGAGATGTGTAATTTATGCTCCTAGAATGCCTAAAGGGGCTATTTCAATGTTGGGCCTCTGTATTTGGCCAGGCTGTGTAAAAGTCTCACACATTTGGTATCGCCATACTCAGGAGGAGTAGCAGAATGTATTTTGGGGTGTAATTTTTGCTTTGTACATGCTATGTGTTGGTAATATCTTATAAATGGACAACTTTGTATAAAAAAAATGCGTTTTCATTTTTTTCCCACATATTCCAAAAACTTCTGGAAAAAAATGAACCGTTCAAAAGACTCATTATGCCTCATAGATTATACGTTGGGGTGTTAGCTTTCCAAAATGGGGTCATTTTATGGGCATTTTCATTGTCCTGGTGCTCCAGGGTCTTCAAAACTGTAATAGGTGGTTGAGAAATGAGATGTGCAATTTATGCTCCTAGAATGCCTGAAGGTGCTATTTCAATGTTGGGCCTCTGTATTTGGACAGGCTGTGTAAAAGTCTCACACATTTGGTATCGCCATACTCAGGAGGAGTAGCAGAATGTATTTTGGGGTGTCATTGCAAGTATGCATGTGCTGTGTGAGAGAAATAACTTGTTATTATGACAATTTTGTGCAAAAAAATAAAAATTTAAAAAAATGTAAAAAATTTCCCAAGAATTGTGGGAAAAAAGTACAACTTCAAAAAACTCACAATGACTCTTACTAAATACATTGGAATGTCTGCTTTCCAAAAAGGGGTAATTTGGGGGGTATTTGTACTTTCCTGCCTTGTTAGGGTCTCAAGAAATGAAATAGGCCTTCAGTACATCAGGTGTGATCAGATGTGATAATTTTTCAATGATTTGCACCATAGCTTGTAGACTCTATACCTTTCACAGAGACCAAATAATATACACTTTTTTGGTTATTTTTACTAAAGATATGTAGCAGTATACATTTTGGCCCAATTTTATGAAGAAAAATTACTTATTTGCAAAATTTTACAATAAAAACAAAAAAAAAAGTGTTTTTTTTTTAAAAAAATCTAACTTTTTTCGCTTATATTGCAAAAAATAAAAAACCTAGCGGTGATTAAATACCACCAAAAGAAAGCTCTCTTTGTGAGAAAAAAAATGATAAAAATTTGGTTTGGGTACAGTGTAGCATGACTGAGTAATTGTCATTCAAAGTGTGAGAGCGCTGAAAGCTACAAATTGGTCTGGTAAGGAAGGGTGTATAAAAGCCCTGTATTGAAGTGGTTAAACAGGGGCAGAAAAATTGGGCCTTAGGCACTGGTGCCACAACACTGCAACCCCTCACAGATACTGTACTTGGAGCACAGCAATGAGCCCTGTTGCAAAGTATTGCATGAAAAATTTTAATTACACGCCCCTGTTAAACAGGGGCTGAAAAATTGGGCCTTAGCCACTGGTGCTGGTGCCACGACACTGCAACCTCTCCCAGATACTCTAGTTGGAGTGCAGGAATGAGCCCTGCTGCAAAGCATTGCATAAAAAATTGTAATTACATGCCCCTGTTAAACAGGGGCTGAAAAATTGGGCCTTAGCCACTGGTGCTGGTGCCACGACACTGCAACCACTCTCGGATACTCTAGTTGGAGTGCAGGAATGAGCCCTGCTGCAAAGCATTGCATAAAAAATTGTAATAACACACCCTGTTAAACAGGGGCTGAAAAATTAGGCCTTAGCCACTGGTGGCGGCACCCAGAAACAAAAATGTTCTTCCAAGCTATCATCGTCAATCGGATCATTGAGGAGGAGGAGGATAGTCAGTCAACATAACAGGACAAACTCTCAGCATCAGCATCAGTCTTGAAGGGATGTGACATTTGAAAATAAATTAGTCTGTTATATCAGCTTCAGGTGTTTGGTAGCTGGTGGTGATCCAAGACTGGTTCATCTTTATGAAGGTCAGTCGATCAACAGAGTCGGTGGACAGGCGCAACCTGTGATCCGTGACAAATCCTCCAGCAGCATTGAATGTGCGTTCTGAAAGAACGCTGGATGCAGGACAGACCAGTAGCTCAATTGCATACTGTGCAAGCTCTGGCCAGTGATCCATCCTCAAGACCCAGTAAGCCAGAGGATTTTCGGTGGGGAAGGTGTCCAAGTCTGACCTTGCCCCTAGGTATTCCTGCACCATGTATATCAGATGCTGGCGATGGTTGCTGGAACCGATCATACCTTGGGGCTGCGGACTAAAGAATTGTCTGAACGCTTTGGTCAGACGGCCACCTTCCCCACCGCTCCTTCTTTGACTGACCGAAGCCTCAGCAACTCGTTGTCCAGGACCAGGAGTTTGTAACCTCCCACTCTCTGGGAACGCGTTGCACAGACCTTTATGCAAGGCCTCCCGGAGTTGTCTCATCCTCTACTCCCTCTGCAACGGTAAGATAAGGTCCGCAACCTTACCCTTGTACCGTGGATCAAGGAGAGTGGCCAGCCAGTAATGGTCCCTCTCCTTGATCCGAAGAATACGAGGATCCTTCCGCAGACTTTGCAGGATCAGGGAGGCCATGCAGCGTAGGTTAGCTGAGGCATTCAGTCCGGAGTCCTCTGGGTCACTAAGGACGACATGATCCGCAGCCACCTCCTCCCAGCCACGTATAAGTCCACGGGTTTCTTGTGACTGTAAATCATCCCTAAAAGACTGCTGCTGATGATTCTGAGTGCCAGGCTCCACCTCCATGCTGACACAATCCTCCTCCTCCTCCTCCTCTTCTTCCTGTGCGATGGGTGGGACAGAAGGAACACTGTCTGGGTAAAGGGGGCCTTGAGAGGCAAGGAAGTCCTCCTCTTCCTGCCTCTGTTCTGCCTCAAGTGCCCTGTCCATTATTCCACGCAGCGTATGTTCCAACAGGTGGACAAGAGGTACAGTGTCACTGATGCATGCACTGTCACTGCTCACCATCCTCGTGGCCTCCTCAAATGGTGCCAGGACAGTGCATGCATCCCTGATCATGCCCCACTGGCGTGGTGAAAAAAACCCGAGCTCCCTTGACCCTGTCCTGGTGCCGTAGTCACACAGGTACTCATTGATGGCCCTCTGCTGCGTGTGCAGCCGCTGCAGCATGGCCAACGTTGAGTTCCACCTGGTGGGCATGTCACATATAAGGCAGTTCTTGGGCAGGTTCAACTCCTTTTGCAGCTCAGCCAGGCGAGCACTGGCATTATAAGATCTGCGGAAATGCACACAGACTTTCCTGGCCTGCCTCAGGACATCCTGTAAGCCCGGGTACCTGCCCAAGAACCGCTGCACCACCAGGTTAAGGACGTGAGCCACACAGGGCACATGGGTCAGTTGTCCCTGTCGGAGAGCGGAGAGGAGGTTGGTGCCATTGTCGCAAACTACCATTCCTGGCTTAAGCTGGCATGGCGTCAACCACCTCTCGGCCTGCCCCTGCAGAGCAGACAGAACCTCTGCCCCAGTGTGGCTCCTGTCCCGCCAAACACACCAGCGCAAGCACGGCATGGCATCTTTTTGCCTGCGTACTTGCGTAGCCCCTTGAACGCCTACGGAGCACCGCTGGTTCCGAGGACAAAGCACAGGAAGAGGCCACGGAGGAAGAAGAAGAGGAGGGGTGGAGGACAGAGGTGTGTCACAACCAGTAGTAGCATTTTGGAGGCGTGGCGGTGGAACAACCTCCAACACTACTGCACCTTGTCCTGCATCCTTCCCAGCTGCCAAAAGAGTGACCCAATGGGCCGTGAAAGAAAGGTAACGTCCCTGTCCATGCCTGCTGGACCATGAGTCAGCGGTAATATGCACCTTACCGCTGACCGCCCTGTCCAGCGAGGCCAAGACATTGCCTTCCACATGCCGGTAGAGAGCCGGAATCGCCTTCCGTGAAAAAAAGTGGCGTTTGGGAACCTGCCACTGAGGAACCGCACATTGCACAAACTCACGGAAGGGGGCCGAGTCTATCAACTGAAAAGGCAGCAGTTGAAGCGCTAGCAATTTAGCCAAGCTAGCATTCAACCGCTGGGCATGTGGATGGCTGGGAGAGAACTTCTTTCGATGGTCCAGCAGCTGAGGCAGGGAAATTTGCCTGCTAGAATCGGACGTCGGTATACTGCTAGCAGAGTGCCCGCAAGTACTTGGCTGTGACACACCTAATTCTACACCTTCATTCCTCTCAGTGCAGGTTTCAGAGAGGACTGAAGGTATAGTGGGGTTGGAGATCCCAGCTGATGCGGTGCAAGAAGAGGTCAGCTTTGTTCTTTGGTGTGGGTCTTTAAGGTAGGCTTGCCAATGAGCTGCATGGCAGGTCAACATATGTCTGGTCAAGCATGTGGTGCCCAAGCGGGTGATGTTTTGGCCACGCGATATACGCTTGAGACATATGTTGCAAACAGCAGCTGTGCGATCTGATGCTCTCGACTCAAAAAAGGCCCACACCAAAGAACTTTTTGAATAACGGGCAGAGGCAGCGCCCTGCACAGGCGGAGCTCTGCGGTGTGATTCCGTCGGTGTGCTGCCCTTACGCTGGCCCCCCGAGAGCATCGTGCCTCGTTGGAGATGTGCCTCCTCCTCCTCCTCCTCTCTCCTATTAGGCACCCACGTGGAGTCAGTGACCTCATCATCCCCTCCCTCCTCATCACTGGAGCCAATCTGGCAGTATGCTGCAGCTGCTGGAACATGACTGCCAGATTGGTGTCCTTCTTGAGCATCCCCTCTCTCTGCTCTCACGCTACTGCCCTCCTCTAGCTGGGTATCATCATCAGACCCTTCAAAACGCTGGGCATCCTCCTGGAGCATGTACCCAAACCTGTGCTCAAACAGTTCGGGGGACTCCTCAGGAGGACATGGTTGGTCTAGGGAAGGAGTGACTGATGATGACATTGATACCAGGGAAGAGGACGCTTTGGCAGCTGCTTTGCCAGTACCCTGAGCCTGGGTGAGAGAGGATGGGGAGGATGAGGAGGGCTTGGTCATCCACTCTACCAAGTCTTCGGCATGATGCGGCTCAACGCGTCCAGCTGCCGAAAAGAAGGACAAGCGTGTCCCATGGCCACGTGCTGATGGCGATGAACCGCGTCCACGACCAGCACTGTTGTCTCTAGACACAGAGCCTGTTTGCCCTCTTTTTTTGGCTCCTGACTGTCTGCCTCTCCTTGTTTGCCTTCCAGACATTCTAATGGCCTGCAGGGAAATGGGAAAAGCAGCAATACAGGCTAAGTTCAGGTGTAATATGGTCAGGAGGCACACTCCACCCGCTGTAAGTGCCGCAAAATCCTGTTTGTGTAACACACCAGGAAAAAGCAGCAATACAGGCTAAGTTAAGGTGTAATATGGTCAGGAGGTACACTCCGCCCGCTGTAAGTGCCGCAAAATCCTGTTGGTGTAACACACCAGGAAAAAACAGCAATACAGGCTAAGTTAAGGTGTAATATGGTCAGGAGGCACACTCCGCCCGCTGTAAGTGCCGCAAAATCCTGTTTGTGTAACACACCAGGAAAAAGCAGCAATACAGGCTAAGTTAAGGTGTAATATGGTCAGGAGGCACACTCCGCCCGCTGTAAGTGCCGCAAAATCCTGTTTGTGTAACACACCAGGAAAAAGCAGCAATACAGGCTAAGTTAAGGTGTAATATGGTCAGGAGGCACACTCCGCCCTCTGTAAGTGCCGCAAAATCCTGTTTGTGTAACACACCAGGAAAAAGCAGCAATACAGGCTAAGTTAAGGTGTAATATGGTCAGGAGGTACACTCCGCCCGCTGTAAGTGCCGCAAATTCCTGTTGGTGTAACACACCAGGAAAAAGCAGCAATACGGGCTAACTTCAGGTGTATAATGTGCAGGAGGCTTAGCAACAATGACACTGACACTGTCCCCTGCCTATCCTTCTGTCATGGATATGCAGTAGTGTTTGTCTGTCAGCTTACCTTCCTTCCCATGTGTTCATCTTAGAGGCCTGAGCCCTTTCACCTGGCTTCCTTTATAATCTCCTCCCAGCCTGACTCCACCCCAGGCCCTATCACAGAACACTATATTAACCTGTGCACTGCAAGCCTGCTTTGCTGATCAACGGGTTTGTTAGGCATTGTGTGTTTGGGTTCCTGCCTGCCGTGTGCTACGTCTGTCTCTCTGTTACGTTATTGGCTTGTCCCCGACTATCCCTGTCTGCTCGTGACCCTTGACATTCGGCTCGTTCTTTCGTTAACCTTGTCTGCTTGTGGCCCCTGACCTTCGGCTTGTTATTCGGTTCTTCCTTATCTTGTGCTGCTGCTTCCCCTCTGTTTCCCCTTATCCTACGGGGCGTGAGCTAGGAAACTCCAGGGGCCGCGACCTGGTCCCAGCCTGCAGCTAACATCCTCACCACTAGAGGCCCTGGAGAAGACCAGCTGGGTCTTAGACTCCGCGCCCTGGGGAATCTTGGCTCTAGCTTCCGTTTGGATCCCGGTTGTGCTCCTCTGGTCCCGCTTTCCACAACCACCCAGTTTCCTATCCGCAGAAGCCAGCCATAGGGTTCACTACCTCGCGGTGCACTCCTGTCCCCCTACGGTGTGTATCTGTCACCTGGCCACAGGTGACCCTGACAGTTTGATCAGCCATGAACCCGGCCGACATCCCGCTACCCGCGGATGATCCATTGCAGGGCATAGTTTGCAGACTTGAAACCCAGGAATCGAATCAGACTCAGGTGATGCGATTCCTCCAGGATCTGGCTTCTCGCTTCGAGCAGCTTCAGGCCTCCTTGGGAACCCTGAATCCGCAACCTCAAATACAATCAGCGGCTGCACCTATTGCACCAGTCGCAGCCACACACTCACTACAACTGCCAGCTCCGTCCCGTTTCTCTGGGGACTCCAAGGCTTGCAGGGGGTTCCTTAGCCAATGCACGATTCATTTTGAGCTCCAGCCCCAAAACTTCCTGTCTGATCGGGCTAAGGTAGCCTATATCATTTCCCTCCTCTCTGGTGAAGCTTTAGCCTGGGCAGCCCCTCTGTGGGAACTGAATGATCCAGTGGTTTCTAGCCTGTCTGGCTTCTTGAAACTTTTTCGGAATATCTTCGAAGAACCGGCTCGTGTCTCTTCAGCGACCAGCGCCCTTTTACGTCTCCGCCAAGAGTCTGCTTCTGTGGGACAGTATGCCCTTCATTTCCGCATACTGTCGGCTGAGTTGAGCTGGAACAATGAGGCCTTAGTCGCAACCTTTTTGCATGGCCTGTCTGATAGAGTGAAGGATGAATTAGCAGGAAGAACCATCCCCACTGATCTGGCCGGCGTTATCTCCTTGTGTAACCAGATCGATATTCGCTTTCAGGAGAGGACCTTAGAAAAGCAACGCCAGCACTCCTTGGTTCTTAGTCAGCCTGAGCTCCCCTCTCTTCGACCCGTAGAGCATCTCCTACCAGCTGAGGAACCCATGCAGCTGGGTCGGACCAGGCTATCCCCCGAGGAACGTGCTAGGCGCAGAACTCTTGGTCTGTGTCTTTACTGTGGGAGCAAAGGTCATTTTCGTGACACTTGCTCTCTTTGTCCAGAAAAACGTTCGGGTCCACTTCATCTGGAAAGTGGAGTATTGGACCCAGAAATATCACCTTCCCCTTCTCGTCTTCTGCTTTCTGTGTTCCTTCATGTTGGTGCTTCTTCTCATTCGGTCTCAGCATATCTGGATTCCGGAGCCGCTGGTAATTTCATGGACTGGGAAATCGCATCGTCCATGAGACTTACTCTTTTGCCCCTCACCACGCCATTGGTGGTCTTGGCGATTGATGGTACTGTTCTCCCAGGGGGACCTATCCGCTTCCAGACCCTCCCTGTTAAGATATCGGTAGGGACACTCCACCAGGAGTGGATATCCTTCCTTATCTTACCCAAGGCCTCAACGCCTATAATTTTGGGTCTCCCATGGTTACAGCTCCATTCTCCTCATGTGGACTGGACTACTGGACAGATCCTGGCTTGGGGTCCCTCCTGTTCCTCGTCCTGCCTACCCAAGGTTGCCCCCTGTGAATCTGAGCCGGTCATTCATTCCAGGTTGCATAACCATTTACATTTCTCTGTCCCTAACCACCCTTGGACGCACAGCCAGGCTAGCTTGTCTACAAGTCCTGCAGTCGCTACGTCTTGCGATGCGATTCAGGTAGTCGCTACACCTGACTCAGCTATTCACTCTGCCTCTGTACTAGTTATGCCAGTCCAGCCCATGCCCAGTGAGCCTCCTAATTTTTCTTGTTCGGGACATTCTGCTTGTCCTTCAGCTATTCAGCTTGACTCCGGCGACATGTCACCTTCTAACCAACCTGACTTCAGGGTTCCACTGACATCTGCCCAGTCTGATGGTCCTGTGCAAGATGACCAGTTCCCCTTTAAGGGTCTAGGGGACCCTCCTCAGATTCCTGTTGATCCTCTCATGCCCTTGCTTATTCCTAGAGAGCCTTTGGTCCTCAATAGATCTTCTTGTCATCTCCCTACCTCGTTTTCGGTCTCTGAGGATAATCTTAAGTACGAGGTTAGACAAGTTCTGGATTCTCGGCTCTACAGAGGCATTTTTCAGTACCTTGTGCATTGGAGAGGTTTTGGTCCTGAGGAGGCGTCTTGGATCGCTGCATCTGATGTCGCTGCACCTCATCTGTTGAGAAGGTTTCATCAGAGATTTCCCTTTAAGCCTGGGTCCAGGCGGGGGAGGGCCCATAAGAGGGAGGGTACTGTCATGGATATGCAGTAGTGTTTGTCTGTCAGCTTACCTTCCTTCCCATGTGTTCATCTTAGAGGCCTGAGCCCTTTCACCTGGCTTCCTTTATAATCTCCTCCCAGCCTGACTCCACCCCAGGCCCTATCACAGAACACTATATTAACCTGTGCACTGCAAGCCTGCTTTGCTGATCAACGTGTTTGTTAAGCATTGTGTGTTTGGGTTCCTGCCTGCCGTGTGCTACGTCTGTCTCTCTGTTACGTTATTGGCTTGTCCCCGACTATCCCTGTCTGCTCGTGACCCTTGACCTTCGGCTCGTTCTTTCGTTATCCTTGTCTGCTTGTGGCCCCTGACCTTCGGCTTGTTATTCGGTTCTCCCTTATCTTGTGCTGCTGCTTCCCCTCTGTTTCCCCTTATCCTACGGGGCGTGAGCTAGGAAACTCCAGGGGCCGCGACCTGGTCCCAGCCTGCAGCTAACATCCTCACCACTAGAGGCCCTGGAGAAGACCAGCTGGGTCTTAGACTCCGCGCCCTGGGGAATCTTGGCTCTAGCTTCCGTTTGGATCCCGGTTGTGCTCCTCTGGTCCCGCTTTCCACAACCACCCAGTTTCCTATCCGCAGAAGCCAGCCATAGGGTTCACTACCTCACGGTGCACTCCTGTCCCCCTACGGTGTGTATCTGTCACCTGGCCACAGGTGACCCTGACACCTTCTCTCTCCCTGTACACAAGGTTTATCAAAGTATATGACACTGACACTCTCCCTGCCTATCCTTCTCTCTCCCTGCACACAAGGTTTAGCAAAGAATATGACACTGACACTGTCCCCTGCCTATCCTTCTCTCTCCCTGTACACAAGGTTTATCAAAGTATATGACACTGACACTCTCCCTGCCTATCCTTCTCTCTCCCTACACACAAGGTTTAGCAAAGAATATGACACTGACACTCTCCCTGCCTATCCTTCTCTGTCCCTACACACAAGGTTTAGCAAAGAATAGATTTGACAAGATTTGACACTGTCCCTGCCTATCCTTCACTTTCCCTGCTCCGGAACACACTACACAAGGCCGCCGCGCTGGCGGCCTTTTATAGTGTGGGGCGTGTACTAAACCCCCTCAGCTATAATTGGCCACAGGCATCCTGCCTGTGGCAAATCATTGCTCTCCTTGCTGCCGGCGCTGTGATTGGCCAAGCATGCAGGGTCACAGTGCATGCTTGGCCAATCACAGCGCCGGGATTACACTGCGATGGCGCAGTGTATTGTGGGCCGTTCGCGTCACTCGAATTTGGCGCGAACGGCCCAAATCGTTCGTTGTTCGCCGAACGCGCGAACAGCCGATGTTCGAGTCGAACCTATGTTCGACTCGAACACCGAGCTCATCCCTACCTGTCACTATAGTTGGGGGGGGGGGGAGGTGCCGCGGGACCAGTCACGTAATTTTTCCCTGACATCTCATCATGTAAGAGTTGTTGAGCGGGGGGGGGGGTGCAGCGGGACAGCCGCGGGCTTATTTCCTCCCCTCCAGGACACCGTCTCATTTCATGCTAATTGTTAGTTGGGGGGGGGTGCTGTCGACGGGAGAGAGGGGTGCGGCGCCCTCTGCCTCCTGGTCTCCTCTGCTGTGCGGGAATACACTGGGTATCGCAGGACCGCGGGAAACTGGTGTCCCTGCGGGAAAAACCCGCAGAATCCGTGCGGGTTGGGAGGTATGGAGTTGGTGCCATTATCCACAACCACTTGGAAATGAAAAAGCTTGCAGCAAAGTGGATCCCAAAACTTTTGACAACCGACCTGTTGCATGACAACGCCTCGTCACACGCTGCAGGTGAAACAATGGCAAAACTGACCTCCGTAGTCTTTCAAGTGATACCCCATCCACCCTATTCGCCCCCGACCTGGCTCCTTCTGACTATCATCTGTTCCCCCAATCTCAAAAAACATCTAAAGGGGCAATGATTTGGGAGTGTCCTACCAATGCTGTTCAACTAATGCTGCAAATGAGTGGTTACACCAGCAGTCAGAAGAATTTTATTTGCAGGGACTTAAAGGGGAGTTCCAGACTTTTTTATGTTTATTAAAAGTCAGCAGCTACAAAAAGTGTAGCTGCTGGCTTTTAATAAACAGACACTTACCTGCTCCACTGTCCAGCTTTGCGGCCGCCCGGAGCGTCGCTCCTCTCCCCCCCTCTCCGCCGATGCCTCCATTCACACTGTGGGCACCCAGCCGTGACAGCTTTCGGCTTCACGGCCGGGCACTCACTGCGCATGCGCGACTCGCGCTGCGCTCTAGGAGTGGACAGGCGATCGCCTGGGACCTGTCACATGTCCAAGGCCATCGCCTACAGGCAGGGGCCGCCTTAGGCGATATGACGAGTCACCTAAGTGGTCCCTGGGCGGAAGGAGGAAGTGGGACAGGAAGTCCCACTCCTACCGAAGCCCCCACTCCCCCCCAAAAAAAATTACATGCCAAATGTGGCATGTAAGGGAGCGAGGAGTGGTTAAAGCGGAAGTACCACTTTTGGTTGGAACTTCGCTTTAAGAAGCTGCAGGACAGATGTTGCAAGTGCATCGACTTCCTGGAGGAATATGTAGAATAGTGTGGAAGTTACAGCTTCCTAGTTCATTTTTGTATGGGTAAGGCTCAATACTTATCAGTAGGGATGGGCTATCTGTTCGACTCGAACATTGGCTGTTCGCCCGTTCACCGAACAGCGATCAATTTGGGGCAAATTCGAAAAGCCACAGAACACCCTTTAAAAGTCTATGGGAGAAATCGAAAGTGCTAATTTTAAAGGTTAATAAGCAAGTTATTGTCATAAAAAGTGTTTGGGGACCCGGGTCCTGCCCCCAGGGGACATTTAAATTTAGCGCAGGGTTCCCCTTAATATCCATACCAGACCTGAAGGGCCTGGTAATGGAATTTTGGGGGACCCCCACACATTTTTATTTTTATTTTTCAATGACTTACAATGACTTTTATCTGTATTGCCGGGACCCGACAATTCATTACAGCCGCGAGTAGTTTTAAATGACTTTTTTTCCTTTAGAAATTTAATTTTGTGCAGAGACTGTTATAAACACGGGAAACAAGCGCTACGGCTGTTTTTAAAACTTATTTTTGCATTGATACATGTCCTCTGGGGCAGGACCCGGGTCCCCAAACATTTTTTATGACGATAACTTGCATATTAACCTTTAAAATTAGCACTTTAGATTTTTCATGTTCGTGTCCCATAGACTTTAACGGTATTCGCGTGTTTGAACAAATTTTTTGCCTGTTCGCATGTTCTGGATGCGAACCGAACCGTGGGGTGTTCGGCCCATGCCTACTTATCAGCGCCCCCTCGTATTTCTCCCCCAATACCAAAGATCGGGGTATTGTTTACTCCCACTGGGCACAGTCTGGAGACCATTGCTCTAGATCAGTTGTGGGTATAGAGTTCTGCATATGGAGGTTTTCTATTTATTTGTAAAGTTTTATTCTCTGTTTGTTGAACATGACCTTTGTCTTCTTTTATTTTTTTTTTAAACCTGACTAATTCTGTAACCATGTGACTGGTAGAATCAACAGTTTTTTTTTTTTTTTTTCTAATTAAACACATATAACACAACACTTTTATAGGTATTTTTAACAGACCAAAAAATGTGCATATAAGAGGAGCTGATTGATTGCTAAGAATACAAAACTTTTTTTGCCAGGATTCCCACTTCCCTCACTATTCACCACTGATCACATCTATGACCTACCTGACTCCATCTCCAGATCTTCAGTTCTCCTCATTGTACGCTGCGGACAAACCCGATTCTGTGTCCTGCAGAGTCTGTGTCTTAAATATCTGTGCTTGTTATCTTTAGAATTTTATTAAAAGAAGATGTTGCCCCTTTCCTCTACTTTAGTTTAAGGAACTTAAAATGCTACAGAAAGAGGAAGCGTTTGAAATTCTGTATTTTCTGTACACTTTTACTGCAGAAAAATGTCTTCCCACTCGTGAAAAGCATATTTGATCTCATCATCTCAGGGGGTTCTGGCCTTGAAATAATATATAATACACTGGTGGGCTTCCCCATTAGGGATTAGCTCTGGGTTGGTGTGAACCCATGATCAGACCAAATTACCGCTGTTCAGAGGTTTGTTGAATTTGCCAGACTAAATGGGTGTCAGCTGAGCTGAACCTCTGGCTGTAGCTGACCACTAAATGTGACAACTTCCCGCACTGGCTAGCTGTTAGGAAACTTGTCACCACCGATGTCCTAACAACCAGTGACTCACCCCTGCCTGGTCCGTTCAGCTGTCAGCCGGGGATTCTTGGCTGATAGGTGAATGATAATAAAAGTGTGAGGATTTTTTTTAAATCGTGTGGGATTCCCCCCAAAATTCATATTGGACCCAACAGGTTTATGGGAAAAAATGGTGCAGGGTCCCATTCAAATTCTATACCAGACCCATTGTGGCTGGAATGGATTTTAAAGGAAAGCTCAAGCAAAAAAAAAACAGTGCTTGTGCACACAGTTTGAAGGAACTTGGCAGGTAGGTTGTTCTAAACATCTTGGAGAACTAAGCACAGATCTTCTGTGGAAGTTGGCTGCCTCAAATCCTTCTCATGTATTCTTAGACAGACCACCCGATGTTGAGATCAGGGCTCTGTGAAAGCCAAACCATCATCTCCAGGCAGGGCCGTTGATAGAAATCATGGGGCCCCGTATAGCCTACCTGATGGGGCCCCCTTCAGCTCCGCCCCTGGTTCCTCCTTCAGCCCCACCCCTGGCCCCTCCCCAGACCCTGCCTTGAAACAAAGTCAATATGGCCAATGCCATATTGTGCTGTAGACAGTGCCACCCATGCCGCCAATGGCATAATGCCATTGGCAGCGTGGGTGGCACTGTCTCTGCAGGCAGCACATGCGTTATGGCATTAGCATCATGGGTGGCACTGTCTGCAGCACAATATGGCATTGGCGGCATGGGTGGCACTGTATCTGCAGGAAGCGCATGCGTTATGGCATTAGCGTCATGGGTGACACTGTCTGCAGCACATTATGGCATTGGTGGCATGGGTGGCACTGGCACTGTCTCTGCAGGCAGCACATGCATTATGAGCTATAACGCATGTGCTACCTGCAGACAGTGCCACCCATGCCGCCAATGCCATATTGTGCTGCAGACAGTGCCACCCATGCCGTCAATGGCATAATGCCATTGGCAGCATGGGTGGCACTGTCTCTGCAGGCAGCACATGCGTTATGGCATTAGCGTCATGGGTGGCACTGTCTGCAGCACAATATGGCATTGGCGCAATGGGTGGCACTGTCTCTGTAGGCAGCACATGCGTTATGGGCCATAACGCATGTACTACCTGCAGACAGTGCCACAAAAGCCGCCAATGCCATATTGTGCTGCAGACAGTGGCACCCATGACGCTAATGCCATAATGTATAGATGCTGCTGCAGTAGTAGTAAATCTTGAATCCCCCCTCCCAAGCAAGCACACACCTGTGTAATTGTTAGCCGGGGCCAAGGAGTCACTTCTTTCCTGATCCTGCTGCTGCCTGGACTGGAGTGTCCACAAACTATTACAGTCAGATGCAATGCTGATGCGATGTCAGCTGCTTCTTTTTTTCCTCTGCCGCCGCTGTTCGCCTCACTGCTAATTCTCTCACGCGGAGAGAGAGGAATCACTCCGTGGCGCCAGGGGGACGGCACTATAGAGGATGCGCTTGGCGGGACTTGAGCCAGCATGAGGAGCGGGCGCGGAAGAGGCATTCTTCCACGCCCGAAATAGAAGGAATAGTCCCTCCCCTGCCGCCACCTAGTCTGCAGTAAGCTAGCAAAAAAATAAAAAAACGTAAAAGGTAAACGGCGGCGGCAGCAGGGGGCTTCGGACATCGGTCATGGCTGGAGGATTTTTTTTTTTTCAACATTAATTACTTAACTGTTCAGGTTGCTGGGCCCCCCTGCTGGTCGGGCCCGATACAACACTCCCAGGTTACACATTTAACCCCTTCCTCGCCCCCTAGTGTTAACCCCTTCCCTGCCAGTGTAATTTTTACAGTAACCAGTGCATTTTTATAGCACTGATCGCTGTAAAAATGACAATGGTCCCAAAATGGTGTCAAAAGTGTCCGATGTGTCCACCATAATGTCGCAGTCACAATAAAAATCGCTGATCGCCGCCATTACTAGTAAAAACATATATATTAATAAAAATGCTATAAAACTATGCCCTATTTTGTAGACGCTATAACTTTTGCTCAAACCAATCAATAAACGCTTATTGCGATTTTTTTTGACCAAAAATATGTAGAAGAATACGTATCGATCTAAACTGAAAAAAAAAATATTTATTTTTTTTAAAAATGGGGATATTTATTATAGCAAAAAGTAAAAAATATTTAAATTTTTTTCAAAATTCTCACTTTATTTTTGTTAATAGCGCAAAAAATAAAAAACGCAGAGATGATCAAATACCACCAAAAGAAAGCTCTATTTGTGAGTAAAAAAAGATCGCAAATTTTGTTTGGGAGCCACGTCGCACGACCGCGTAATTGTCATTCAAAGCGTGATAGCGCTGAAAGCTGAAAATTGGCCTGGGCAGGAAGGGGGTTTAAGTGCCCAGTAAGCAAGTGGTCAAGTTTCCCTGGATGACCAGTATGTCTACACTCCTTAATGTTGCCCGATCAATGGTGTCCTTAATGGTTAGAAATACAGGCAAATACTTATCCAAAATTTGCAATATCAACCCTGCGCTAAGATTTTAAATGGCACGCGTAGCTGCCTGCACAGACGTTTAGCCCCAATAGGGGTAGCCTTGAACGCGTTCAGATGTATTCGGTACTTTTATTTGTGTGTCCCCAATAATATATCACCGGGAATCAACTTTCACATAACCCATAAAGTGCTCTGTGCCTCTAAATCATTAAAAATCATTATATTATCAAACGAGTGCTCCATGCCTTTAAGTAATTATGCTGCAAATATTTCAAGCATATGAAAAGTCCATACACATAAAAGGAGTCCATATTGTATAAAAAAAAATATATATATATATAAAAAACAAAAAATTAAATAAAAAAAGTGCTCAGTGCTTCTAATCCAATTTTCTTCAGTGAAAATACTTTGTGCTCCCACCTTATGTTTCCACCAGTGGCGGCTGGTGGCAGGGCTGTCATTAATATTGTAAAGAACTATAAGCTGCGCAACAATGTCTAACAATATGACAAATTGTTAAAGAACTATATCAGTGATCAAAGTTTCAATCTCTGTGTATCATTGCATGCAGCATGAAAACGTAATGTTACAAGACCATGAACTTCCAATCTCAGTGCATTAGTGTATACAACATCAAAAACATAAATTGTGGTGAGAATTACCAAAAATCATGTGCTCTCAACACTGACTCTAAATAATATCACCCATTGTCCTGTTCAGTATATGTAAAACTCAAATGACAGTTGTCAAAGAGACACCAAGGGCAATCCTCAGAAAAAAAGTGAAGTGAAGAGGTTAAATTTCTCCAAATGATCGTGACTTTAGGTATAAACCATCATAGAAGGGTGCCAGTGTACTAGGAAGGGAATCCACCACCGCAGTATTCACAAGCTGCTTACCAGAAAAACTGATCCCTGAGAGAGATCAGACAAAGCAGTTAGCTGTTATCCCTGCTAGGGTCTCTGATTAGCTTCCTATGTCGTCCTGGTTTCCTCCACATCCGAATCAGTGTTTCTCCAAAGTCTCAGCAAACCATATTAGGGTGAGAAAAGAAAGCCCCATAGCGTAATCCAATTAAAACGTTTATTTGAAAATAAAAGATTACACTTACAACATCTGAAGAAAAATATGGCAGTGGTTGTATGTAAAGCCAGCCGGCTCTCGCTACCCGTTGCTTCCGGGATACGTATGTGGTGACGTCAGCACGCCGCTCCTCCCTACGTCGTTTCAACAAAAACTGTCGTCTTCCAGGGGCACAGGCGGCGTGCTGACTCACCACCAATTTATGTTGAATGTACACATATGAGGTCCGCCCAGATCTGAGCTCTCAGCATCCACGCTGCGTGTGTCGCCATCTTGGATATGGGCAAACTGCCCTCTTTCCAAGAACGAACATTTCTCTGGTCGAAAAACGAATGTTATTTCGATGTATAGACACAGAGTGATAGATTAAAAGGTCATTTAGCTGTGAGTAGAACTAACTTCATAAGAGACTAGCCCAACCTGCATGTATGCCGCTAACCCAAATAAGCGTGCATACGGCCGGTTCGTTAAGCTCTTTTAATAAATAAATGAGAAAAAACTTAACATAATAAAATGCTAAAAAAAATTTGATGCTTTCACAAATATAATGCATGTAAGGCACATAATACAATATCTAAATTGCTTTATGATTATACAATTTAAAAGAGTGACCATCACTTTATCTTATGATTGAAAAGCAGTGGCCACCTGTGGACAACTTCAGTATTGCAATCACAGACTCCATGTAAACACCATAGGATGTGAAAAATTGCAACAGCTGACATAAAAATAAATTAAAATATGTATTTGTAAGAGAAGAAACTGTGAGAAATCATTGTGGAGAAAATTACCTCCAGAGGATCACAATGCCCATCTGGGCAGATTATTAAACATATATGTGTATACCATACTGTTATACGGAAAAAATAAATAAAATATATAAAAAATATATACAAAAAGACGCTTGGTGGAATAAACCAAAAAGGCGAAAATTGTATAATTTCATTTGTAGCCGTTTCAAAAAGACAACAGCTAAAAGAGCCCTAAAGTTCAAAAACTAATTTCTATGTGTGTTATCAAAAAGATCGTCATGGTTAAACACCTATGATAATAGCATCTAAACTTACTCCAAATTAATTTGGAATAAATAGAAGGCTAAGGATGTCCCGAGAACTCAGATCTGGTTTACATTGAGATCATACCATACAAAACTATGCCTCCCTAGCTGTTATCAATAAAGGCGTTGACATCAATGTCAACGTTAAGGCCATATGGGGTGTAACAACGGACCCGATGGATCCAGCCCAATTCCATACGCGATATTTCCCTAACAAGAGAACCCCCCCTCCAGTGTGGACTATATCTATCTATTCCAATGAAGGAGGTACCAGCTGGGTTGCGCTGGTGGTATAGATCATAGTGCTTGGAAACCGAATGATATTGAAAACCACTTTTGATATTGGCTATATGCTCTCCAAGTCTGATTTGCATGGTACGTTTGGTTCTCCCTATATACTGCATCCCACAAGGACATTGTAGGAGGTAAACAACGCCCGTGGAACTGCATGTAACGAAAGTATCAATCTTATGATTTATTAGAGTGCTACTAGATATGAAAGACTCAGTTTTTTTCGACCTGATTTTGTTTAAGGAGCATACCTGACACCGTCGGCATTGGTGATATCCAGATAATTTTTGGAAAAAGGAAACTTTCTTAGGTGGTGGGTCAACAACATTAGGTGCTACTCTATCTCTAAGGGAAGGTGCACCCCTAAAGACAATTTGTGGAACCTTTGGAAGGAACTTACTGATAATACGGTCACTCTCCAACAGGTGCCAATGTTTCCGTATGATTTTCCTTATCATGTAATGCTGAGTAGAGTATGTTGTGATGAACGGTATACAAGGTTGTTCCTGTTTCTTCTTAAGACCATTCTTCAACAGAGATGATCTTTCCATGTTTCCCACTTCCTTCAGTGTGTCCTCCAAGGAATTGTCATCATAGCCCTTTTCTATCAGCCTATCTTTTAAAATATTGGCCTGGAGCCAGTAATCAGATAAATCAGAACAATTCCTCCGCATTCTGATGAATTGGCTCTTTGGCACAGAATTAAGCCAAGAATCTTTATGACAACTATCGTTGGGAATGTAGGCATTGCGATCTGTTTGTTTAAAATAAGATATAGTTTTGAAACCGGTTTCTCCCTTAGTGATTGTGAGGTCCAAAAAATTAATTTGAGTCTGGCTTGCCTCATGGACAAATCGTATACCTCTTTCGTTGTTGTTGATGTCCAGAAAGAAATTGTCCAACTGAGATGCTGTGCCATCCCATAGGAGGAGGACGTCATCAATGTACCTAGCCCAAAATTTGGGGTGTGGGTGTCGGTCCTTATAGATGACGTCCTCCTCCCATTTGGCCATAAAAAGATTAGCCAAACTGGGGGCGTATTTCGCCCCCATGGCTACGCCGCGTTCCTGCTTATAAAAATTATGACTAAACCAAAAATAATTGTGTTTTGCCGCATAATCTAAAAGTTCCATGATGAAATTTTGATGTTCCTCAGAGGTTGTTGAAAGGAGATTTAAATAGTACCTGACAGCTGATAATCCCAAGGAATGTGGGATTATGGTATAAAGAGATGTCACGTCAGCTGTAACCATCCACATATGCTCACTTGTTTCTTGATCAGCTAGCAGATTGATAATGTGTCTGGTGTCTTTCAAATAGGATGGCATTTCCATTACAAGCGGTTGTAGAAAAAAAATCTATATACTTGCCCACCCGGGACGTGATGGAATCAATTCCACTGATGATAGGACGTCCCGGGGGGCAAGTTAGACTTTTATGGATCTTAGGCAGACAGTACAAAATGGGAACCCTTGGTGCCTTTGGAACCAAGAAGAGCTGTTCCTTTTCACTCAAGATTCCCAATTCAGCACCCCTTGACACAAGATCTTCCAAGGTCTTTTTGTATTTTATAATTGGGTTTCCCATTAGGAGGGTGTAGGTTTCCTGATCTCCCACAATCCTGGATAATTCACGGAGATAGTCATCTCTATCTAGGACAACTATCCCTCCACCCTTATCAGCAGGGCGTATAACTAATTGTTTGTTGTTGCACAAAGTATCCAAGCCCTGTTCCAGATCCCTTTCCATCTTCCTATTGATGGTTTTCACAGATTCCAAATCTCGCAGAACAACATCGCGAAAAACCCTCAATGGTGGTGCCAAACTTTCCGGAGGGTTAAAAGTGGAGGCATTGGATAATCCCGTATATTGATGTTTGGATAATACTAAGCCACCTTGACGTGTTGGAATGCTCGCGAAATGTCTCTTGATGTTAATTTTTCTTACGTACTTATGTACGTCCATGTACGTTTCAAACTTATTAAGTTTTCGGGGGGGGGGGGCAAATTTTAAACCCTTATTTAGAAGCGATGTTTCAGATTTCGTCAGGGTTTGGGAACTAAGATTGAGAATCCCGTCCCCTGTCACGCTCTTGATTTTTTTTGATTGTGCTCTCCTCCCCCCTCTTGTTCCTCTTTGTTTTCTATGGGCCTCTTTATGCCCTGATTGGCTTTGGGAAAACCCCAATGATGTTGATCCTGTGTTTTTCCACTCGGTCTTCTTGATCGATCCCTCGTGGACCATGTGAATTCTTGTTCCTCAGGGTCATAATCCATCTGGTTCTGATATGCTGGACCATTCCTATCCCTCAAGGGAAAAAAACGGTTCTGGGATTCTCCTCTGTTGTTGAACTCCCACTCTTCTCTACTTCTGTCGCGATAGGTCCACTCTTCCTGTCGAGGACCTTGATAGGGTGGCCTACCATAACCATAGTTGTCGTATGGACCTTTATCCATCACTCTCCTAGGCCCCGGAGCATCTCTATAATTTTGATATTGGATGTTATTGTACTGTTGTGGGCCATAGTCGCGATCATCCTTCCTCCCGGATCCATACTGATGGTTCCAACCCATATTTTTTGAAGGTTGTCCCCCTTTTGGAGGAACCTGTGTTCGTTTGGGAGATTGGTATGACACTCGTCTGCCTTTTTTTCCCAATTTATTGGTATTTGTTTTTTTAGGAGTTTTATGTGCAACCTCCCTAGTAGTGATGAGCCGAACACCCCCGGGTTCGGTTCGCACCAGAACCCGCGAACGGACCGAAAGTTCGCACGAACATTAGAACCCTATTAAATACAATGGATGCGAACGTTCGGATTCTAAAGTGCTAATTATAACGACTATTATCCATGTTATTGTCCGAAACAGAGTTTGGGAACCCGGGTTCTGCACCAGGGGACATGTATCAATGCAAAAAGAAGTTTTAAAAACGGACGTTTTCCGGGAGCAGTCATTTTAATGATGCATAAAGTGAAAAAAAAAAGTCAAATATTCCTTTAAATATTGTACCTGGGGGGTGTCTAAAGTATGCCTGTGAAGTGCCACGTGTTTCCCGTGTTTAGAACTGTCCCTGCACAAAATAACATTTCTAAAGGAAAAAAAGCCATTTAAAACTGCTTGCGGCTTTAATGCAATGTCTGGTCCCGGTAATACGGATGAAAATCTTTAGGAAAAATGGCATAGCTACCCCATAAACCCCCCCCCACCCCAGCCCATTACCAGCCCCTTTGGGTCTTGTATGGATATTAAGGGGAACCCCGCACACAAAATAAAAAAGGACCTATATACTCTGAACAGCCGTATACAGGCGGTGCATACAAGACAGGGACTGTAGGTTTGTTCTTATGTAGAATCTGTTTGTAATTTTGAACAGCTGCATTGTTTAAGTGGAGCTCCATGCCAAATTCCTTTTTTTTAGCTTTTTGTAAAACATAGGGAACGGTTATCACCCCTGTCACATTTTTTTTGCTGTCTGTGCCCCTGTTCAGAACATTTCACCTCACTTTGCGTCCCAATGACAACTGTTTTTGAAATGTGGTGTTTTTATTGAAACAAGGATTGGTGATAAAGCATCAGTAGAGAGGAGACACCTTTCTCCCATATTAATTCTTACAGGAGAGAAATTTCCTTCCAAGGGGTAGATTTCCTCTCACTTCCTGTTGTCTTCTTCCATTTGCAAGTAGTAGTAGTTTGTAAGTTGGATATTTGAAAGTAGGGACCTGCCGTATATACTCTGCAGAAATTGGCCCCTTAGGTGTTGGTGTTGGCACAACACTGAAAGCACTCACAGTTATTCTTGGTGGGTGCTGGAACGCCCTGCTGTCAACTATTATATCAGGAATTGTAATAACATATAATTGTTGATCAGTGGTAGTAAAAATTGGGCCTTTGATGGTGGTGCTGGTGCCACAACACTGTAAGGCCTGACAGTTACTCTTGGTGGGCGCAGCAATGGGCCCTGCTGTGAATTATTAGATCAATAATTATAATTGCATGCCCCTGTTGAACAGGGGCTGAAAAATTGGGCCTTTGGTGGTGGTGGTGATGGTGGTGCTGGTGCCACAACACTGTAAGGCCAGACAGTTACTCTTGGTGGGCGCAGCAATGGGCCCTGCTGTGAATTATTAGATCAATAATTATAATTGCATGCCCCTGTTGAACAGGGGCTGAAAAATTGGGCCTTTGGTGGTGGTGGTGGTGGTGATGGTGGTGCTGGTGCCACAACACTGTAAGGCCTGACAGTTACTCTTGTTGGGCGCAGCAATGGGCCCTGCTGTGAATTATTAGATCAATAATTATAATTGCATGCCCCTGTTGAACAGGGGCTGAAAAATTGGGCCTTTGGTGGTGGTGGTGGTGGTGATGGTGGTGCTGGTGCCACAACACTGTAAGGCCTGACAGTTACTCTTGGTGGGCGCAGCAATGGGCCCTGCTGTGAATTATTAGATCAATAATTATAATTGCATGCCCCTGTTGAACAGGGGCTGAAAAATTGGGCCTTTGGTGGTGGTGGTGGTGGTGATGGAGGTGCTGGTGCCACAACACTGTAAGGCCTGACAGCTACTCTTGGTGGGCGCAGCAATGGGCCCTGCTGTGAATTATTAGATCAATAATTATAATTGCATGCCCCTGTTGAACAGGGGCTGAAAAATTGGGCCTTAGCCACTGGTGGCGTCACCCATAAACCAAAATGATCTTCCAAGCTATCATCATTAATCGTATCATTGAGGAGGAGGAGGAGGATAGCCAGTCAACATAACAGCACAGGCACTCAGCATTAGTGATGAGCCGAACACCCCCGGGTTCGGTTCGCACCAGAACCCGCGAACGGACCGAAAGTTCGAACGAACATTAGAACCCTATTAAATACAATGGATGCGAACGTTCGAATTCTAAAGTGCTAATTATAAAAACTATTATGCATGTTATTGTCCTAAAAAGGGTTTGGGAACCCGGGTTCTGCACCAGGGGACATGTATCAATGCAAAAATAAGTTTTAAAAACGGTCGTTTTCCGGGAGCAGTCATTTTAATGATGCATAAAGTGAAAAAAAAAAAGTCAAATATTCCTTTAAATATCGTACCTGGGGGGTGTCTAAAGTATGCCTGTGAAGTGCCACGTGTTTCCCGTGTTTAGAACTGTCCCTGCACAAAATGACACTTCTAAAGGAAAAAAAAGCCATTTAAAACTGCTTGCGGCTTTAATGTAATGTCTGGTCCCGGTAATATGGATGAAAATCTTTAAGAAAAATGGCATAGCTACCCCATGACCCCCCCCCTACCCCAGCCCATTACCAGCCCCTTTGGGTCTTGTATGGATATTAAGGGGAACCCCGCACATAAAATAAAAAAGGCCCTATATACTCTGAACAGCCGTATACAGGCGGTGCATACAAGACAGGGACTGTAGGTTTGTTCTTATGTAGAATCTGTTTGTAATTTTGAACAGGTACATTGTTGAAGTGTAGCTCCAGACCAAAAATCTATTTTTAAACTTTTTGGAAAACATAGGTAAGGGTTATCACCCCTGTAACATTTGTTTTGCTGTCTGTGCCCCTGTTCAGAACATTTCACCTCACTTTCCGTCCTAATGACAACTGTTTTTGAAATGTGGTGTTTTTCTTGAAACAAGGATTGCTGATAAAGCATCAGTACAGAGGAGACACCTTTCTCCCATATTTATTCTTACAGGAGAGAATTTTCCTTCCTAGTGGTAGATTTCCTCTCACTTCCTGTTGTCTTCTTGCGTTTGCAAGTAGGAGTCGTTTGTAAGTTGGATGTTTGAAAGTAGGGACCTGCCGTATATACTCTGCAGAAATAGGCCCCTTAGTTGTTGGTGTTGGCACAACACTGTAAGCACTCACAGTTACTCTTGGTTGGTGCTGGAACGCCCTGCTGTCAACTATTATATCAGGAATTTTAATTACATATAATTGTTGAACAGTGGTAGTAAAAATTGGGCCTTTGATGGTGGTGCTGGTGCCACAACACTGTAAGCCCTGACAGTTACTCTTGGTGGGTGCAGCAATGGGCCCTGCTGTGAATTATTAGATCAAGAATTGTAATTACATGCCCCTGTTGAACAGGGGCTGAAAAATTGGGCCTTAGGCACTGGTGGCACAACACTGCAACCCTTCACAGATACTGTACTTGGAGCACAGCAATGAGCCCTGTTGCAAAGTATTGCTTCAAAAATTGTAATGACACGCCCCTGTTAAACAGGGGCTGAAAAATTGGGCCTTAGGCACTGGTGGCACAACACTGCAACTCCTCACAGATACTGTACTTGGAGCACAGCAATGAGCCCTGTTGCAAAGTATTGCTTCAAAAATTGTAATTACACGCCCCTGTTAAACAGGGGCTGAAAAATTGGGCGTTAGGCACTGGTGGCGGCACCCATAAACAAAAATGATCTTCCAAGCTATCATCATCAATCGTATCATTGAGGACTCGGAGGAGGAGGATAGCCAGTCAACATAACAGCACAGGCACTCAGCATCAGCATCAGTCTTGAAGGGATGTGACATTTTAAAATCAATTAGTCTGTTATATCAGCATCAGGTGTGTGGTAGCTGGTGGTGATCCAAGACTGGTTCATCTTGATGAAAGTCAGTCGATCAACCGAGTCGGTGGACAGGCGCACCCTGTGATCCGTGACAAATCCTCCAGCAGCACTGAATGTGCGTTCCGAAAGAACGCTGGATGCAGGACAGGCCAGTAGCTCAATTGCATACTGTGCAAGCTCTGGCCAGTGATCCATCCTCAAGACCCAGTAAGCCAGAGGATTTTCGGTGGGGAAGGTGTCCAAGTCTGACCTTGCCCCTAGATATTCCTGCACCATGTTTATCAGACGCTGGCGATGGTTGCTGGAACCGATCATACTTTGGGGCTGCGGACTAAAGAATTGTCTGAACGCATCGGTCAGACGGCCACCTTCCCCACCGCTCCTTCTTTGACTGGCCGAAGCCTCAGCAACTCGTTGTCCAGGACCAGGAGTTTGCAACCTCCCAGTCTCTGGGAACGCGTTGCACAGACCTTTCTGCAAGGCCTCCCGGAGTTGTCTCATCCTCTGCTCCCTCTGCGACGGTAACATAAGGTCCGCAACCTTACCCTTGTACCGTGGATCAAGGAGAGTGGCCAGCCAGTAATGGTCCCTCTCCTTGATCCGAAGAATACGAGGATCCTTCCGCAGACTTTGCAGGATCAGGGAGGCCATGCAGCGTAGGTTTGCTGAGGCATTCGCTCCGGAGTCCTCTGGGTCACTAAGGACGACATGATCCGCAGCCACCTCCTCCCAGCCACGTACAAGTCCACTGGTTTCTTGGGACTGTAAATCATCCCTAAAAGACTGCTGCTGATGATGCTGAGTGCCAGCCTCCACCTCCATGCTGACACAATCCTCCTCCTCCTCCTCCTCCTCCTCCTCCTCCTCCTCCTCCTCTTCCTGTGCGATGGGTGGGACAGAAGGAACACTGTCTGGGTAAAGGGGGCCTTGAGAGGCAAGGAAGTCCTCCTCTTCCTGCCTCTGTTCTGCCTCAAGTGCCCTGTCCATTATTCCACGCAGCGTGTGCTCCAACAGGTGGACAAGAGGTACAGTGTCACTGATGCATGCACTGTCACTGCTCACCATCCTCGTGGCCTCCTCAAATGGTGCCAGGACAGTGCATGCATCCCTGATCATGCCCCACTGGCGTGGAGAAAAAAACCAAGCTCCCCTGACCCTGTCCTGGTGCCGTAGTCGCACAGGTACTCATTGATGGCCCTCTGCTGCGTGTGCAGCCGCTGCAGCATGGCCAACGTTGAGTTCCACCTGGTGGGCATGTCACATATAAGGCGGTTCTTGGGCAGGTTCAACTCCTTTTGCAGCTCAGCCAGGCGAGCACTGGCATTATAAGATCTGCGGAAATGCACACAGACTTTCCTGGCCTGCCTCAGGACATCCTGTAAGCCCGGGTACCTGCCCAAGAAGCGCTGCACCACCAGGTTAAGGACGTGAGCCACACAGGGCACATGGGTCAGTTGTCCCTGTCGGAGGGCGGAGAGGAGGTTGGTGCCATTGTCGCAAACCACCATTCCTGGCTTAAGCTGGCGTGGCGTCAACCACCTCTCGGCCTGGCCCTGCAGAGCAGACAGGACCTCTGCCCCAGTGTGGCTTCTGTCCCCCAAACACACCAGCGCAAGCACGGCATGGCATCTTTTTGCCTGCGTACTTGCGTAGCCCCGTGAACGGCTACGGAGCACCGCTGGTTCATAGGACAAACCACAGGAAGAGGCCATGGAGGAAGAAGAAGAGGAGGGGGTGGAGGAGAGAGGTGTGTCACAACCAGTAGTAGCATTTTGGAGGCGTGGCGGTGGGACAACCTCCAACACTACTGCACCTTGTCCTGAATCCTTCCCAGCTGCCAAAAGAGTGACCCAATGGGCCGTGAAAGAAAGGTAACGTCCCTGTCCATGCCTGCTGGACCATGAGTCAGCGGTAATATGCACCTTACCGCTGACCGCCCTGTCCAGCGAGGCCAAGACATTGCCTTCCACATGCCGGTAGAGAGCCGGAATAGCCTTCCGTGAGAAAAAGTGGCGTTTGGGAACCTGCCACTGAGGAACCGCACATTGCACAAACTCACGGAAGGGGGCCGAGTCTACCAACTGAAAAGGCAGCAGTTGAAGCGCTAGCAATTTAGCCAAGCTAGCATTCAACCGCTGGGCATGTGGATGGCTGGGAGTGAACTTCTTTCGACGGTCCAGCAGCTGGGGCAGGGAAATTTGCCTGCTAGAATCGGACGTCGGTGTACTGCTAGCAGAGTGGGCGCAAGTACTTGGCTGTGACACACCTAATTCTACACCTTCATTCCTCTCAGTGCATGTTTCAGAGAGGACTGAAGTTATAGTGGGGTTGGAGATCCCAGCTGATGCGGTGCAAGGAGAGGTCCGCTTGGTTCTTTGGTGTGGGTCTTTGAGGTAGGCTTGCCAACGAGCTGCATGGCAGGTCAACATATGTCTGGTCAGGCATGTGGTACCCAAGCGGCTGATGTTTTGGCCACGCGATATACGCTTGAGACATATGTTGCAAACAGCAGCTGTGCGATCTGATGCACTAGCCTCAAAAAAGGCCCACACCAAAGAACTTTTTGAATGACGGGCAGAGGCAGCGCCCTGCACAGGCGGAGCTCTGCGGTGTGATTCCGTCGGTGTACTGCCCTTACGCTGGCCACCAAAGGGCATCCTGCCTCGTTGGAGATGTGCCTCCTCCTCATCCTCCTCCTCCTCCTCTCTCCTATTAGGCACCCACGTGGAGTCATTGACCTCATCATCCCCTCCCTCCTCATCACTGGAGCCAATCTGGCAGTATGCTGCAGCTGCTGGAACATGACTGCCAGATTGGTGTCCTTCTTGAGCATCCCCTCTGTCTGCTCTCACGCTACTGCCTTCCTCTAGCTGGGTTTCATCATCAGACCCTTCGAAACGCTGGGCATCCTCCTGGAGCATGTACCCAACACTGTGCTGAAACAGTTCGGGGGACTCCTCAGGAGGAGGACATGGTGGGTCTAGGGAAGGAGTGACTGATGATTTGTCTGACATTGATACCAGGGAAGACGACGCTTTGGCAGCTGCTTTTCCAGTACCCTGAGCCTGGGTGAGAGAGGATGAGGAGGAGGAGGAGGGCTTGGTCATCCACTCTACCAAGTCTTCGGCATGATGTGGCTCAACATGTCCAGCTGCCGAAAAGAAGGACAAGCGTGTCCCATGGCCATGTGCTGATGACAATGCACCGCGTCCACGACCAGCACTGTTGCCCCCAGACACAGAGCCTGCTTGCCCTCTTTTATTGCCTCCTGACTGTCTGCCTCTCCTTGTTTGCCTTCCAGACATTCTAATAGATGGCCTGCAGGGAGATGGGAAAAAAGCAATAAGGGCTACCTTCAGGTGTCCTTCTCTGTCCCTTGAAACAAGGACTTTCACAGTGAAAGAAACTGACACTGTCCCTACCTAGAGTTTTCTGTCCCTAGAATAAATGTTTTTTTTAATCACAATATAGCACAAGGACAATTCACTCAATGTCTCTCCAGGTCCCTGGAAACAAGGACTTGCAGAGTGAAAGAAACTGACACTGTCCCTACCTAGAGTTTTCTGTCCCTAGAAAAAAAGTTTTTTTTAAGCACAATATAGCACAAGGACAATTAACTCACTGTCCTTACAGGTCCCTGGAAACAAGGACTTGCAGAGTGAAAGAAAAAAAACACTCTCCCTACCTACAGTTTTCTGTCCCTAGAAAAAATGTTTTTTTTAATCACAATATAGCACAAGGAAAATTAACTCACTGTCCTTACAGGTCCCTGGAAACAAGGACTTGCAGAGTGAAAGAAACTGACACTGTCCCTACCTAGAGTTTTCTGTCCCTAGAATAAATGTTTTTTTTAATCACAATATAGCACAAGGAAAATTAACTCACTGTCCTTACAGGTCCCTGGAAACAAGGACTTGCAGAGTGAAAGAAAAAAAACACTCTCCCTACCTACAGTTTTCTGTCCCTAGAAAAAATGTTTTTTTTAATCACAATATAGCACAAGGAAAATTAACTCACTGTCCTTACAGGTCCCTGGAAACAAGGACTTGCAGAGTGAAAGAAACTGACACTGTCCCTACCTAGAGTTTTCTGTCCCTAGAATAAATGTTTTTTTTAATCACAATATAGCACAAGGAAAATTAACTCACTGTCCTTACAGGTCCCTGGAAACAAGGACTTGCAGAGTGAAAGAAACTGACACTGTCCCTACCTAGAGTTTTCTGTCCCTAGAATAAATGTTTTTTTTAAGCACAATATAGCACAAGGACAATTAACTCACTGTCCTTACAGGTCCCTGGAAACAAGGACTTGCAGAGTGAAAGAAAAAAAACACTCTCCCTACCTACAGTTTTCTGTCCCTAGAAAAAATGTTTTTTTTAATCACAATATAGCACAAGGAAAATTAACTCACTGTCCTTACAGGTCCCTGGAAACAAGGACTTGCAGAGTGAAAGAAACTGACACTGTCCCTACCTAGAGTTTTCTGTCCCTAGAATAAATGTTTTTTTTAATCACAATATAGCACAAGGAAAATTAACTCACTGTCCTTACAGGTCCCTGGAAACAAGGACTTGCAGAGTGAAAGAAACTGACACTGTCCCTACCTAGAGTTTTCTGTCCCTAGAATAAATGTTTTTTTTAAGCACAATATAGCACAAGGACAATTAACTCACTGTCCTTACAGGTCCCTGGAAACAAGGACTTGCAGAGTGAAAGAAAAAAAACACTCTCCCTACCTACAGTTTTCTGTCCCTAGAAAAAATGTTTTTTTTAATCACAATATAGCACAAGGAAAATTAACTCACTGTCCTTACAGGTCCCTGGAAACAAGGACTTGCAGAGTGAAAGAAACTGACACTGTCCCTACCTAGAGTTTTCTGTCCCTAGAATAAATGTTTTTTTTAATCACAATATAGCACAAGGACAATTAACTCACTGTCCTTACAGGTCCCTGGAAACAAGGACTTGCAGAGTGAAAGAAACTGACACTGTCCCTACCTAGAGTTTTCTGTCCCTAGAATAAATGTTTTTTTTAAGCACAATATAGCACAAGGACAATTAACTCACTGTCCTTACAGGTCCCTGGAAACAAGGACTTGCAGAGTGAAAGAAACTGACACTGTCCCTACCTAGAGTTTTCTGTCCCTAGAATAAATGTTTTTTTTAAGCACACTATAGCAGAAGCACAAAACACACTGACACTCTCCCTACCTATCCTTCTCTTTCCCTAAACTAAAGGAATCCAGGTTAAGCAAGAAAGAAATAACAGTCACTGTCCCTGCCTATGCTACTCTATCCCTGCTCCGGAACACACTACACTAGGCCGCCGTGCTGGCGGCCTTTTATAGTGTGGGGCGTGTACTAAACACCCTCAGCAATAATTGGCCACAGGCATCCTGCCTGTGGCCAATCATTGCTCTCCTCGCTGCCGGCGCTGTGATTGGCCAAGCATGCGGGGTCACAGTGCATGCTTGGCCAATCACAGCGCCTGGATGACACTGCGATGGCGTAGTGCATTGTGGGCCGTTCGCGTCACTCGAATTTGGCGCGAACGGCCCAAATCGTTCGATCTTCGTCGAACGATCGAACAGCCAATGTTCGAGTCGAACGTATGTTCGACTCGAACACGAAGCTCATCCCTACTCAGCATCAGCATCAGTCTTGAAGGGATGTGACATTTTAAAATCAATTGGTCTGTTATATCAGCATCTGGTGTGTGGTAGCTGGTGGTGATCCAAGACTGGTTCATCTTGATGAAAGTCAGTCGATCAACCGAGTCGGTGGACAGGCGCACCCTGTGATCCGTGACAAATCCTCCAGCAGCACTGAATGTGCGTTCTGAAAGAACGCTGGATGCAGGACAGGCCAGTAGCTCAATTGCATACTGTGCAAGCTCTGGCCAGTGATCCATCCTCAAGACCCAGTAAGCCAGAGGATTTTCGGTGGGGAAGGTGTCCAAGTCTGACCTTGCCCCTAGGTATTCCTGGACCATGTATATCAGACGCTGGCGATGGTTGCTGGAACCGATCATACTTTGGGGCTGCGGACTAAAGAATTGTCTGAACGCATCGGTCAGACGGCCACCTTCCCCAACGCTCCTTCTTTGACTGCCCGAAGCCTCAGCAACTCGTTGTCCAGGACCAGGAGTTTGTAACCTCCCAGTCTCTGGGAACACGTTGCACAGACCTTTCTGCAAGGCCTCCCGGAGTTGTCTCATCCTCTGCTCCCTCTGCGACGGTAAGATAAGGTCCGCAACCTTACCCTTGTACCGTGGATCAAGGAGAGTGGCCAGCCAGTAATGGTCCCTCTCCTTGATCCGAAGAATACGAGGATCCTTCCGCAGACTTTGCAGGATCAGGGAGGCCATGCAGCGTAGGTTAGCTGAGGCATTCAGTCCGGAGTCCTCTGGGTCACTAAGGACGACATGATCCGCAGCCACCTCCTCCCAGCCACGTACAAGTCCACTGGTTTCTTGGGACTGTAAATCATCCCTAAAAGACTTCTGCTGATGATGCTGAGTGCCAGCCTCCACCTCCATGCTGACACAATCCTCCTCCTCCTCCTCCTCCTCCTCTTCCTGTGCGATGGGTGGGACAGAAGGAACACTGTCTGGGTAAAGGGGGCCTTGAGAGGCAAGGAAGTCCTCCTCTTCCTGCCTCTGTTCTGCCTCAAGTGCCCTGTCCATTATTCCACGCAGCGTGTGCTCCAACAGGTGGACAAGAGGTACAGTGTCACTGATGCATGCACTGTCACTGCTCACCATCCTCGTGGCCTCCTCAAATGGTGCCAGGACAGTGCATGCATCCCTGATCATGCCCCACTGGCGTGGTGAAAAAAACCCGAGCTCCCCTGACCCTGTCCTGGTGCCGTAGTCGCACAGGTACTCATTGATGGCCCTCTGCTGCGTGTGCAGCCGCTGCAGCATGGCCAACGTTGAGTTCCACCTGGTGGGCATGTCACATATAAGGCGGTTCTTGGGCAGGTTCAACTCCTTTTGCAGCTCAGCCAGGCGAGCACTGGCATTATAAGATCTGCGGAAATGCACACAGACTTTCCTGGCCTGCCTCAGGACATCCTGTAAGCCCGTGTACCTGCCCAAGAACCGCTGCACCACCAGGTTAAGGACGTGAGCCATACAGGGCACATGGGTCAGTTGTCCCTGTCGGAGGGCGGAGAGGAGGTTGGTGCCATTGTCGTAAACCACCATTCCTGGCTTAAGCTGGCGTGGCGTCAACCACCTCTCGGCCTGCCCCTGCAGAGCAGACAGGACCTCTGCCCCAGTGTGGCTCCTGTCCCCCAAACACACCAGCGCAAGCACGGCATGGCATCTTTTTGCCTGCGTACTTGCGTAGCCCCTTGAACGCCTACGGAGCACCGCTGGTTCCGAGGACAAACCACAGGAAGAGGCCATGGAGGAAGAAGAAGAGGAGGGGGTGGAGGAGAGAGGTGTGTCACAACCAGTAGTAGCATTTTGGAGGCGTGGCGGTGGAACAACCTCCAACACTACTGCACCTTGTCCTGCATCCTTCCCAGCTGCCAAAAGAGTGACCCAATGGGCCGTGAAAGAAAGGTAACGTCCCTGTCCATGCCTGCTGGACCATGAGTCAGCGGTAATATGCACCTTACCGCTGACCGCCCTGTCCAGCGAGGCCAAGACATTGCCTTCCACATGCCTGTAGAGAGCCGGAATCGCCTTCCGTGCGAAAAAGTGGCGTTTGGGAACCTGCCACTGAGGAACCGCACATTGCACAAACTCATGGAAGGGGGCCGAGTCTACCAACTGAAAAGGCAGCAGTTGAAGCGCTAGCAATTTAGCCAAGCTAGCATTCAACCGCTGGGCATGTGGATGGCTGGGAGTGAACTTCTTTCGACGGTCCAGCAGCTGGGGCAGGGAAATTTGCCTGCTAGAATTGGACGTTGGTGTACTGCTAGCAGAGTGCCCGCAAGTACTTGCCTGTGACACACCTAATTCTACACCTTCATTCCTCTCAGAGCAGGTTTCAGAAAGGACTGAAGGTATAGTGGGGTTGGAGATCCCAGCTGATGCGGTGCAAGAAGAGGTCAGCTTTGTTCTTTGGTGTGGGTCTTTAAGGTAGGCTTGCCAACGAGCTGCATGGCAGGTCAACATATGTCTGATCAAGCATGTGGTGCCCAAGCGGCTGATGTTTTGGCCACGCGATATACGCTTGAGACATATGTTGCAAACAGCAGCTGTGCGATCTGATGCACTCGCCTCAAAAAAGGCCCACACCAAAGAACTTTTTGAATGACGGGCAGAGGCAGCGCCCTGCACAGGCGGAGCTCTGCGGTGTGATTCCGTCGGTGTGCTGCCCATACGCTGGCCACTCAAGGGCATCCTGCCTCGTTGGAGATGTGCCTCCTCCTCATCCTCCTCCTCCTCCTCCTCCTCTCTCCTATTAGGCACCCACGTGGAGTCAGTGACCTCATCATCCCCTCCCTCCTCATCACTGGAGCCAATCTGGCAGTATGCTGCAGCTGCTGGAGCATGACTGCCAGATTGGTGTCCTTCTTGAGCATCCCCTCTCTCTGCTCTCACGCTGCTGCCTTCCTCTAGCTGGGTATCATCATCAGATCCTTCCAAACGCTGGGCATCCTCCTGGAGCATGTACCCAACACTGTGCTCAAACAGTTCGGGGGACTCCTCAGGAGGAGGACATGGTGGGTCTAGGGAAGGATTGACTAATGAAGATAATGATACCAGAGAAGAGGACGCTTTGGCAGCTGCTTTGCCAGTACCCTGAGCCTGGGTGAGAGAGGATGAGGAGGAGGAGGTGGGCTTGGTCATCCACTCTACCAAGTCTTCGGCATGATGTGGCTCAACATGTCCAGCTGCCGAAAAGAAGGACAAGCGTGTCCCATGGCCATGTGCTGATGACAATGCACCGCGTCCACGACCAGCACTGTTGCCCCCAGACACAGAGCCTGCTTGCCCTCTTTTTTTGCCTCCTGACTGTCTGCCTCTCCTTGTTTGCCTTCCAGACATTTTAATGGATGGCCTGCAGGGAGATGGGAAAAAGAGCAATAAGGGCTACCTTCAGGTGTATACTGTGCAGGAGGCTTAGCAACAATGACACTGACACTGTCCCCTGCCTATCCTTCTCTGTCCCTAAACACAAGGATTGAAAATATGGAACAGCAAAATTGGTTTAGAACAGAATAGCACACTGACACTTTCCCTCACTGTCCTACTCTGTCCCTCCCTACAAACAAGATTTAGCACAGAATAGCACACTGCTAATTTCCACGAGTGTCCTTCTCTGTCCCTAAACTCAAGGATTGAAAATATGGAACAGCAAAATTGGTTTAGAACAGAATAGCACACTGTCAGTTTCACTCACTGTACCTCTCTGTCCCTAAACTCAAGGATTGAAAATATGGTTCAGCAAAATTGGTTTAGAACAGAATAGCACACTGACACTTTCCCTCACTGTCCTACTCTGTCCCTCCCTACAAACAAGATTTAGCACAGAATAGCACACTGATAATTTCCACGAGTGTCCTTCTCTGTCCCTAAACTCAAGGATTTGAAATATGGAACAGCAAAATTGGTTTTGAACAGAATAGCACACTGACACTTTCCCTCACTGTCCTACTCTGTCCCTCCCTACAAACAAGATTTAGCACAGAATAGCACACTGATAATTTCCACGAGTGTCCTTCTCTGTCCCTAAACTCAAGGATTTGAAATGTGGAACAGCAAAATTGGTTTAGAACAGAATAGCACACTGTCAGTTTCACTCACTGTACCTCTCTGTCCCTAAACTCAAGGATTGAAAATATGGTTCAGCAAAATTGGTTTAGAACAGAATAGCACACTGACACTTTCCCTCACTGTCCTACTCTGTCCCTCCCTACAAACAAGATTTAGCACAGAATAGCACACTGATAATTTCCACGAGTGTCCTTCTCTGTCCCTAAACTCAAGGATTTGAAATATGGAACAGCAAAATTGGTTTAGAACAGAATAGCACACTGACACTTTCCCTCACTGTCCTACTCTGTCCCTCCCTACAAACAAGATTTAGCACAGAATAGCACACTGATAATTTCCACGAGTGTCCTTCTCTGTCCCTAAACTCAAGGATTTGAAATATGGAACAGCAAAATTGGTTTAGAACAGAATAGCACACTGTCAGTTTCACTCACTGTACCTCTCTGTCCCTAAACTCAAGGATTGAAAATATGGTTCAGCAAAATTGGTTTAGAACAGAATAGCACACTGACACTTTCCCTCACTGTCCTACTCTGTCCCTCCCTACAAACAAGATTTAGCACAGAATAGCACACTGATAATTTCCACGAGTGTCCTTCTCTGTCCCTAAACTCAAGGATTTGAAATATGGAACAGCAAAATTGGTTTAGAACAGAATAGCACACTGACACTTTCCCTCACTGTCCTACTCTGTCTCTCCCTACAAACAAGATTTAGCACAGAATAGCACACTGATAATTTCCACGAGTGTCCTTCTCTGTCCCTAAACTCAAGGATTTGAAATATGGAACAGCAAAATTGGTTTAGAACAGAATAGCACACTGACACTTTCCCTCACTGTCCTACTCTGTCCCTCCCTACAAACAAGATTTAGCACAGAATAGCACACTGATGATTTCCACGAGTGTCCTTCTCTGTCCCTAAACTCAAGGATTTGAAATATGGAACAGCAAAATTGGTTTAGAACAGAATAGCACACTGTCAGTTTCACTCACTGTACCTCTCTGTCCCTAAACTCAAGGATTGAAAATATGGTTCAGCAAAATTGGTTTAGAACAGAATAGCACACTGACACTTTCCCTCACTGTCCTACTCTGTCCCTCCCTACAAACAAGATTTAGCACAGAATAGCACACTGATAATTTCCACGAGTGTCCTTCTCTGTCCCTAAACTCAAGGATTTGAAATATGGAACAGCAAAATTGGTTTAGAACAGAATAGCACACTGACACTTTCCCTCACTGTCCTACTCTGTCCCTCCCTACAAACAAGATTTAGCACAGAATAGCACACTGATAATTTCCACGAGTGTCCTTCTCTGTCCCTAAACTCAAGGATTTGAAATATGGAACAGCAAAATTGGTTTTGAACAGAATAGCACACTGACACTTTCCCTCACTGTCCTACTCTGTCCCTCCCTACAAACAAGATTTAGTACAGAATAGCACACTGATAATTTCCACGAGTGTCCCTCTCTGTCCCTAAACTCAAGGATTTGAAATATGGAACAGCAAAATTGGTTTAGAACAGAATAGCACACTGTCAGTTTCACTCACTGTACCTCTCTGTCCCTAAACTCAAGGATTGAAAATATGGTTCAGCAAAATTGGTTTAGAACAGAATAGTACACTGACACTTTCCCTCACTGTCCTACTCTGTCCCTCCCTACAAACAAGATTTAGCACAGAATAGCACACTGATAATTTCCACGAGTGTCCTTCTCTGTCCCTAAACTCAAGGATTTGAAATATGGAACAGCAAAATTGGTTTAGAACAGAATAGCACACTGACACTTTCCCTCACTGTCCTACTCTGTCCCTCCCTACAAACAAGATTTAGCACAGAATAGCACACTGATAATTTCCACGAGTGTCCTTCTCTGTCCCTAAACTCAAGGATTGAAAATATGGAACAGCAAAATTGGTTTAGAACAGAATAGCACACTGACACTTTCCCTCACTGTCCTACTCTGTCCCTCCCTACAAACAAGATTTAGCACAGAATAGCACACTGACACTTTCCCTCACTGTACCTCTCTGTCCCTACAAACAAGGATTAGCACAGAATAGCACACTGACACTTTCCCTCACTGTACCTCTCTGTCCCTACAAACAAGGATTAGCACAGAATAGCACACTGACACTTTCCCTCACTGTACCTCTCTGTCCCTACAAACAAGGTTTAGCACAGAATAACACACTGTCACTGACACTCTCCCTACCTATCCTTATTTGTCCCTAAACACAAGGAATCCAGGATTAGTAAAGGAAAAAAAATGACACTGTCCCTGCCTATGCTTCTCTTTCCCTGCTCCGGAACACACTACACAAGGCCGCCGCGCTGGCGGCCTTTTATAGTGTGGGGCGTGTACTAAACCCCCTCAGCAATAATTGGCCACAGGCATCCTGCCTGTGGCAAATCATTGCTCTCCTCGCTGCCGGCGCTGTGATTGGCCAAGCATGCGGGGTCACAGTGCATGCTTGGCCAATCACAGCGCCTGGATGACACTGCGATGGCGTAGTGCATTGTGGGCCGTTCGCGTCACTCGAATTTGGCGCGAACGGCCCAAATCGTTCGATCTTCGTCGAACGATCGAACAGCCGATGTTCGAGTCGAACGTATGTTCGACTCAAACACGAAGCTCATCCCTACTCCCTAGTGGGTAAATGTTGTATTTCCACTATGGGTATACTGGAAGCATTATCTCCTTGAGTGATAGCCTCCATTCTGGTTTCTTGTTTGCTCAGCTCTTCATTAGCCAATTTTTTTTGCCATTCAAAGACATTATTGGCTTGGTAATCCCCATAATCTCTATTATATTTCTTTCTTTTTTTGATTTTTTGTTCCTTCTCTTCCTTATCCAATAATTTTAAAAGGTTAATTGTTCGCTCTTTATACTCTTCCCCTTCTTTATAGGGAAGGAGACTATCTTTAAGGGTTTTTATCTCCCCATCCAATCTCGTTAATTTGCTATTTCTTTCTCGTACATCACGGGACACAGAGCGACATAGTCATTACTAATGGGTTATATAGTTACCGTCAGGTGCTGGCACTGGCAACTTCCAAAACCGGAAGTACCCTCCCCTATATAAGCCCCTCCCATCCGGGAGCACCTCAGTTTTTTTGCCAGTGTCTAAGGTGTTGGCCAAGAAGAAACATGTGTTTTTCACTGAGCTTGCGTACAGGTTCTTTTGGGCCTCAGTAAGCTATTCCGGATCCGACCAAAAAAGCTTCATAGCTAAACGGTCGGTACCCGGGCCTTGCAGAGAAGAGCAAGGTTCTGCCTGTAATGCTTCTCTTAGGAGAGCTGGACCCTGGGATCCAGAGCTCTGGTCATACCCACGACCAAGATGTTTTCTGTGCAGGGTGCTATACAGGTCCAGGGGAGTGGAATCCTTGGGAACCCGGTCCCTGAAGGTTTGATTACAATGCCTGCCGTGATAGGTGAAGTTTGGGCTTTTGTGGACCAAACAAAGTCCTGCGGCGGGGAACAGGTAAGTGGGGGCCCCCAGGAACTTGGTTCTATTGGGGGACCCCCAAGCCTAATTTGTCTTTCTGTCTGTTACCTAACGGTATTCCCGCTAATATCTGTGCATGCCTGTAACTACTAAAAAAAATGTAATAATTTTTAATGGTGGTCAAGAAAAAAAAAAAAAGAATGTTTTTTTATATATGTTTAGTATATTAAACTGCGGTACCTGTGTTTGTCCACTAGAGGCCGCTGTGGAATGTTTTTCTTGTCATATGGACTAGTTTCTTCTCAGAGAGCAAAGTCCAGGCAGCTGGTGAGTTCTCCTACAGGAAACTGTTTCCTCTGCCATGTTGCAGTGTTCGTCTATCCCCCGGCCTGCGGCAAAGGGGGCCCTGGCTCCTGTCCCTGGTTTCCATGTTTGAAAATTAGCGCCGAGGCGCACGTGGCCGCGCGCGTGCGCGTGCACGCGCCTCTATATATAGAGGTGGCCGGAAAAAGGGGCGGGGCCTGGGGGATGACGCTCTGTGCGCGCCGCAGCGCTTCTGCGCATGTGCGGGCGTCCCAGCAGGTTTTTAAAAAGCCACATTATTGCAGTAAGCTGGCTATGAAGTACAGAGACAGAGCTGGCAACATTTAAAGGCATACAGCAAGCGGTTGATACAGGCATCCCCTAGAAAGGCACATTAGTAGACACCAACTGTGATATAGCAGCAATTGTGCTAGACTATTCTCAGTAAAAGTGGTGTATTACGGCTGGAATACCTCAGCTTTAGGCTTAGGAATATGCCGTCCAGTAGCTCCGGAACTGAATCTTCCAGGAAGCGAAGGGGGTCTCATCGGGCTCTGAGGATCTTGGGCATACTCCTGCTGCACCAGTCTCCCCTGAAGTTCAGAGGTAAGTGACCGTAGAGACCCCGCAGGGGTACTTGGTACTGTGGCTGTCCTCAGTCACCTGCTCCTGTGTATGTAACAGAGGAGGTTTTTTCCTCAGCTCTGGGAGGATTAGAGAGAGATTGTCAAAATTTATCGCTGCCTCCCTGTCAGGGAAAGCACGCCCGATCTCCGTCTCCTCCTTCAGAGTGCCTGTTAGCAGAGCAACAGTCCCATACAGGGATCGACCTGCCTGAAGGGGATCAGGATAAGGTTGATTCTGTTATAGAGGAATCAACAGTGGGGGAAACTTTTCTCAGCATCTCAAGCTGAAAGATTATGGGTTCAGTCTCTGACTAACATGGTCCGATCAGCATTTAAAAATGCACCTTGCGGAACCATCAACCACTACTGTATCCTCGTTGGGGTCGCTAGAAGCCCCCAGACTGTTTGTTCTTTTCCACTTCACCCTTTACTGAAAGGGCTCATTTACCAGGATTGGGAACGTCCTGAGAAAATATTTATTCCCCCAAGAGATTTCCGGTGGTCTATCCCATGGAGGATAAGTTCATCAAAAAAAAAAAAAAAAAAAATGGAAGGTCCCTACAGTGGACGCAGCCATCTCTTGTATGTATAAATCACTGACATGTCCAGTGGATAATGTCCAAATGTTCAAGAACCCAATAGATAAAAGATTGGAGTCCTTATGAAAATCTGCTTGGTGATACAACCAGCAGTAGCAGCTATTGGGGTCTGCTAAGCAGTGAAGGATCAGTTGAAACAGGTCTTGAGGGACTTGACAGATCAGCAGGCTTTGCCCTAGCTGATCTACCTAGAGCCTTAGGCTTTGCGGTTGACGCCATAGAGGATTCAGTCCATCAGGCCTCCCGCCTTACGCTGTCTATAGTACATATGCGTAGGCTCCTATGGCTCAGAAACTGGTCTGCTGAAGCTCCCTGTAAAGAATGGCTGGTTAGCGTCCCATTTCATGGTGAACGCTTATTCAGGGAAAACCTGGACAAATATATCCAGAAAATTTCCAGCGGTAAAAATACGCTCTTGCCGGTTAAAAGCAGAGTTAGAGGTCCCTCTTTAAGGGGCCTGCTTCTCCAGTCCCTGGGGCATCGGCTGTGTAACAGTTCCGACGGCCTCCTCGGTCAAATCCCGGGGGTAAAAAACAGGGACAGTAGCAGGGTAATGAGAAACCCTGGGTCAGGGGAGGTACAAAACCTCCCCCAAAGTTAAATTCATTGAAGCCCCCACTCAGTCGGGTGGGGGGAGGACTCCAGTTGTTCGCAAAGAGACCTGGCGGGACACGATCAAGACAGATAGGTGCTCTCCGCAGTAGGTTTGGGATACAGTTTGGAGTTAAAAGACTCTCCTCCTTCCCATTTTTGAGGTCAAACGTGCCAAGGGATCCCCGGAAGAGAGAGTCCCTCCTGTTGGCACTAGAACAACTATTGCTCCAAGGAGTAATTATGGAGGTTCCCCTGGAAGAATGAGGGTTCGGGTTTTACTCAAACCTCTTTACAGTCCCGAAGCAAACGCGGACGGGAGGCCCATATTAATTCAAAAAGGGCTATACAAATTCCTGTATATCAGGACTTTCCGATGGAGTCGATCCGATCGGTGGCCACTGCCCTACAAGGGGAGGATTGGTTAGCCACGATCGACATCAAAGATGCTTATTTGCACATTCCCATCTTTCCAGTCCACCAAAAATTTCTACGCTTTGCAGTAGAAGGGCGCCATTTTCAGTTCAGAGCCTTACCCTTCGGTCTGGCCACAGCACCAAGAGTGTTCACAAAAATTCTGGCCCCATTATTGGCCAATCTAAGAACACGAGGTGTAACGATAATGGCATATCTAGACGACTTGTTGCTGATAGACCACTCAGTGGAAAAACTAGAAGTGGTTGTTCACGAGACAATCAAGTATCTGGAATATCACGGTTAGATTATCAACCGAGACAAGTCAGCCCTAAAACCAGTCAAAAGTCTGGAATACTTGGGGCTAAGGCTGGATTCAGACCAGAGAAAAATTTTCTTGTCTCGAGAAAAGGGGTCGTCTTTGAGAGATTTGATCCACTTAGTGGGTTCAAAAAGACAGCCATCCATACGCCTGTGCATGAGGCTGCTGGGAAAAATGGTGGCATCATTCGAAGCAGTACCCTACGGTCAATTCCATTCAAGGAAGTTGCAAAGGGCCATACTGTCAGCCTGGAACAAAAAAGTTCAGGCTCTGGACGTACCAATGTCCTTGTCCCCTTCCGTTCGCAGAAGCCTCCGTTGGTGGTTGGTTCCCCGGAATCTGGAAAGAGGGAAATCCTTCAGTCCGATTTCTTGGAAGGTGGTCACTACAGATGCCAGCCTTTTAGGCTGGGGAGCAGTACTGGAGCAATGGTCTCTCCAGGGCAGATGGTCGGATGCGGAAAAGGCCCTGCCCATCAATCTCTTAGAGATACGAGCAGCCCGGTATGCCCTAGTAGCATGGACATCCAAACTCCAAGGGTCCCCTGTCAGAGTTCAGTCAGACAATGCCACAGCAGTGGCATATATCAATCGTCAGGGGGGCACCAGGAGTCGTGCAGCCCAAAGGGAAGTAAATTACATCCTGAGATGGGCAGAAAGATATGTCCCAGCCATATCTGCGGTATTCATTCCAGGGGTGGAGAATTGGAAGGCGGACTTTCTAAGTCGCCAACAATTATGCCCAGGGGAATGGTCCCTTCATCCCGAGGTTTTCCGGACAATATGTCAGCGGTGGGGAACACCGGATGTAGATCTGCTAGCATCCAGGTTCAACACGAAAGTGGACAGGTTTGTCTCTTGGACAAGGGATCCCCTAGCGTGCGGCTCGGATGCCCTAGTGTTCCCTTGGGATCAGTTCAAGCTGATATATGCATTCCCACCGCCACAATTGTTACCTCGATTACTCCGCAGAATCAGGGTAGAAAAGAAACCAGTGATTCTGGTGGCTCCAGCGTGGCCCCGAAGAGCATGGTACGCGGAGATTGTAAAAATGTCTGTGGGGAGTCCTTGGACCCTCCCACATCGTCCGGACCTGCTTTCGCAGGGACCGATATACCACCCTTCCTTACCAGCCCTAGGTTTGACGGCCTGGCTATTGAAGCCCACATTCTAAAAAGGAGAGGGCTCTCTAATGCTGTGGTGTCTACCATGATCAATGCCAGGAAACCGGTATCCAGGCAGATCTACTATAGAATCTGGAAGGCGTACATCGCCTGGTGTGAGGCCAGGAAATGGCATCCACGTAAATACGTAATAGGTAGAATTCTGGACTTCCTACAATGGGCTGTAGATAGGAAGCTTGCCTTGAGTACTATCAAAGGTCAGATTTCGGCCTTGTCAATATTTTTTCAAAGGCCCTTGGCTTCGCATTCACTAGTCAAAGCCTTTATACAAGGAGTGATGCGTATTAGTCCTCCGGTTAATATTCCCATATGTCCATGGGATCTAAACTTGGTTCTGTCGGTTCTACAGAAACAACCATTTGAACCATTACAGCATATTTCCTTAGTGCTTCTCACCAGGAAATTGTTTTTTCTAGTAGCCATTTGTTCGGCTAAAAGAGTATCGGAATTAGCAGCTATGTCCTGTAAGGAGCCATATCTGGTTATCCATAAGGACAGAGTAGTGTTACGTCCTCATCCAGCCTTTCTTCCTAAGGTGGTATCGAGTTTTCATTTGAACCAAGATGTGGTTCTTCCTTCTTTTTTCCCCAAGCCTACTTCGGTAGAGGAAAAGTTATTGCATTCTTTGGATGTAGTAAGAGCAGTTAAAGCTTATCTAAAAGCCACTGCTCAGATTCGCAGAACGGATACTTTGTTTATTCTGCCGGAAGGCCCCAGAAAGGGTCAGGCAGCGTCAAAATCTACTTTAGCCAAGTGGATTCGACAGGTCATAATACAAGCCTATAGCTTGAGAAGTAGACCGCCTCCGTTCAAAGTTAGGGCGCACTCCACGAGAGCAGTTGGAACTTCATGGGCAGTGCATCACCAGGCCTCCCTGGCTCAAGTCTGTAAGGCCGCAACATGGTCTTCAGTACACACGTTTACTAGGTTCTACCAGGTGGACGTTAGAAGTCAGGAGGATGTCGCCTTTGGGCGCAGTGTGTTGCAGGCCGCAAAAGATCCTCATGTCTGATAGCGCTCAGCTTATATATGGTGTATCCCCCCCCCTCATTTGGCATTGCTTTAGGACATCCCATTAGTAATGACTATGTCGCTCTGTGTCCCGTGATGTACGAGAAAGAAAATAGGATTTTTATAACAGCTTACCTGTAAAATCCTTTTCTTGGAGTACATCACGGGACACAGAGCTCCCGCCCCTCTTTGGGGACACTTATTGCTTTGCTACAAAACTGAGGTGCTCCCGGATGGGAGGGGCTTATATAGGGGAGGGTACTTCCGGTTTTGGAAGTTGCCAGTGCCAGCACCTGACGGTAACTATATAACCCATTAGTAATGACTATGTCGCTCTGTGTCCCGTGATGTACTCCAAGAAAAGGATTTTACAGGTAAGCTGTTATAAAAATCCTATTTTTTTCTACCTACTATAAAGCGTAAAAAGTTGACCCCAGCATCATTAAAATATCGAAACCAACTTTCCAGCTCTATTTCACCCTTTTGGGGACACACCTCCCATCTTAGGCTTCTTGGGACCATACTTAATTTAATGTACGTCTCCAAGAAGGCTATATCCCATTGAGTGTGTACTTCGGAGATAGTCAGATTCTTTAGCCTGACAAAAAGGCCCCCCAAGTCACCATCTTTGGTGCTAAAAGTCTCAAAGACACCGTCGGTGTTGACCACCTTCGATGCCCTATACTCAAAAATATCCATGATTGACTGAAATGTGATACTACTATTTATATAATGAACAATGGAAATATAAATTTAAAGTTTAAAACAAAAATAGAGAACACCCTCTATACGGATAAAGTGACCCAAAATTCCATGTGTGATAGGGTATTTGGCCCAAAAGTGTATCTGTATCACCCCAATGGGTTTTTGAATTCCAAGAAGTGTCTGTGATGACACAAAAGTGTCAGACTGCTGCAATATATGTGTATTTAAATAAAAAATAATAGTGGAAAAAGGTATACTGCGCTGTCCTAAAAATCTCTAAAGTGGGTAAATAAATACCTGTGCTGCAACTAAAAAATGTGAGACACCCACAAAATAAACATTGTAAAGAACTATAAGCTGCGCAACAATGTCTAACAATATGACAAATTGTTAAAGAACTATATCAGTGATCAAAGTTTCAATCTCTGTGTATCATCGCATGCAGCATGAAAACATGCAATGTTACATGACCATGAACTTCCAATCTCAGTGCATTAGTGTATACAATAGTGATGAGCCGAACACCCCCGGGTTCGGTTCGCACCAGAACCCGCGAACGGACCGAAAGTTCGTACGAACATTAGAACCCTATTAAATACAATGGATGCGAACGTTCGAATTCTAAAGTGCTAATTATAACAACTATTATGCATGTTATTGTCCTAAAAAGGGTTTGGGAACCCGGGTTCTGCACCAGGGGACATGTATCAATGCAAAAAGAAGTTTTAAAAACGGTCGTTTTTCGGGAGCAGTCATTTTAATGATGCATAAAGTGAAAAAAAAAAAGTCAAATATTCCTTTAAATATCGTACCTGGGGGGTGTCTAAAGTATGCCTGTGAAGTGCCACGTGTTTCCCGTGTTTAGAACTGTCCCTGCACAAAATGACACTTCTAAAGGAAAAAAAAGCCATTTAAAACTGCTTGCGGCTTTAATGTAATGTCTGGTCCCGGTAATATGGATGAAAATCTTTAAGAAAAATGGCATAGCTACCCCATGACCCCCCCCCCCCCCCCTACCCCAGCCCATTACCAGCCCCTTTGGGTCTTGTATGGATATTAAGGGGAACCCCGCACATAAAATAAAAAAGGCCCTATATACTCTGAACAGCCGTATACAGGCGGTGCATACAAGACAGGGACTGTAGGTTTGTTCTTATGTAGAATCTGTTTGTAATTTTGAACAGGTACATTGTTTAAGTGTAGCTCCAGCCCAAAAATCTATTTTTAAACTTTTTGGAAAACATAGGTAAGGGTTATCACCCCTGTAACATTTGTTTTGCTGTCTGTGCCCCTGTTCAGAACATTTCACCTCACTTTCCGTCCCAATGACAACTGTTTTTGAAATGTGGTGTTTTTCTTGAAACAAGGATTGCTGATAAAGCATCAGTACAGAGGAGACACCTTTCTCCCATATTAATTCTTACAGGAGAGAATTTTCCTTCCTAGGGGTAGATTTCCTCTCACTTCCTGTTGTCTTCTTGCGTTTGCAAGTAGGAGTCGTTTGTAAGTTGGATGTTTGAAAGTAGGGACCTGCCGTAGATACTCTGCAGAAATAGGCCCCTTAGTTGTTGGTGTTGGCACAACACTGTAAGCACTCACAGTTACTCTTGGTTGGTGCTGGAACGCCCTGCTGTCAACTATTATATCAGGAATTGTAATTACATATAATTGTTGAACAGTGGTAGTAAAAATTGGGCCTTTGATGGTGGTGCTGGTGCCACAACACTGTAAGCCCTGACAGTTACTCTTGGTGGGTGCAGCAATGGGCCCTGCTGTGAATTATTAGATCAAGAATTGTAATTGCATGCCCCTGTTGAACAGGGGCTGAAAAATTGGGCCTTTGGTGGTGGTGGTGGTGTTGACACAACACTGTAAGCCCTCAGAGTTACTCTTGGTGGGTGCAGGAATGGGCCCTGCTGTGAATTATTAGATCAAGAATTGTAATTACATGCCCCTGTTGAACAGGGGCTGAAAAATTGGGCCTTAGGCACTGGTGGCACAACACTACAACCCCTCACAGATACTGTACTTGGAGCACAGCAATGAGCCCTGTTGCAAAGTATTGCTTCAAAAATTGTAATGACACGCCCCTGTTAAACAGGGGCTGAAAAATTGGGCCTTAGGCACTGGTGCCACAACACTCCAACCCCTCACAGATACTGTACTTGGAGCACAGCAATGAGCCCTATGGCAAATTATTGCTAAATTTTTTTTAATTACACGCCCCTGTAAAACAGGGGCTGAAAAATTGGGCCTTAGCCACTGGTGGCGGCACCCATAAACAAAAATGATCTTCCAAGCTATCATCATCAATCGTATCATTGAGGACTCGGAGGAGGAGGATAGCCAGTCAACATAACAGCACAGACACTCAGCATCAGCATCAGTCTTGAAGGGATGTGACATGTTAAAATCAATTAGTCTGTTATATCAGCATCAGGTGTGTGGTAGCTGGTGGTGATCCAAGACTGGTTCATCTTGATGAAAGTCAGTCGATCAACCGAGTCGGTGGACAGGCGCACCCTGTGATCCGTGACAAATCCTCCAGCAGCACTGAATGTGCGTTCCGAAAGAACGCTGGATGCAGGACAGGCCAGTAGCTCAATTGCATACTGTGCAAGCTCTGGCCAGTGATCCATCCTCAAGACCCAGTAAGCCAGAGGATTTTCGGTGGGGAAGGTGTCCAAGTCTGACCTTGCCCCTAGATATTCCTGCACCATGTTTATCAGACGCTGGCGATGGTTGCTGGAACCAATCATACTTTGGGGCTGCGGACTAAAGAATTGTCTGAACGCATCGGTCAGACGGCCACCTTCCCCACCGCTCCTTCTTTGACTGGCCGAAGCCTCAGCAACTCGTTGTCCTGGACCAGGAGTTTGTAACCTCCCAGTCTCTGGGAACGCGTTGCACAGACCTTTCTGCAAGGCCTCCCGGAGTTGTCTCATCCTCTGCTCCCTCTGCGACGGTAACATAAGGTCCGCAACCTTACCCTTGTACCGTGGATCAAGGAGAGTGGCCAGCCAGTAATGGTCCCTCTCCTTGTTCCGAAGAATACGAGGATCCTTCCGCAGACTTTGCAGGATCAGGGAGGCCATGCAGCGTAGGTTTGCTGAGGCATTCGCTCCGGAGTCCTCTGGGTCACTAAGGACGACATGATCCGCAGTCACCTCCTCCCAGCCACGTACAAGTCCACTGGTTTCTTGGGACTGTAAATCATCCCTAAAAGACTGCTGCTGATGATGCTGAGTGCCAGCCTCCACCTCCATGCTGACACAATCCTCCTCCTCCTCCTCCTCCTCTTCCTGTGCGATGGGTGGGACAGAAGGAACACTGTCTGGGTAAAGGGGGCCTTGAGAGGCAAGGAAGTCCTCCTCTTCCTGCCTCTGTTCTGCCTCAAGTGCCCTGTCCATTATTCCACGCAGCGTGTGCTCCAACAGGTGGACAAGAGGTACAGTGTCACTGATGCATGCACTGTCACTGCTCACCATCCTCGTGGCCTCCTCAAATGGTGCCAGGACAGTGCATGCATCCCTGATCATGCCCCACTGGCGTGGAGAAAAAAAACCAAGCTCCCCTGACCCTGTCCTGGTGCCGTAGTCGCACAGGTACTCATTGATGGCCCTCTGCTGCGTGTGCAGCCGCTGCAGCATGGCCAACGTTGAGTTCCACCTGGTGGGCATGTCACATATAAGGCGGTTCTTGGGCAGGTTCAACTCCTTTTGCAGCTCAGCCAGGCGAGCACTGGCATTATAAGATCTGCGGAAATGCACACAGACTTTCCTGGCCTGCCTCAGGACATCCTGTAAGCCCGGGTACCTGCCCAAGAACCGCTGCACCACCAGGTTAAGGACGTGAGCCACACAGGGCACATGGGTCAGTTGTCCCTGTCGGAGGGCGGAGAGGAGGTTGGTGCCATTGTCGCAAACCACCATTCCTGGCTTAAGCTGGCGTGGCGTCAACCACCTCTCGGCCTGGCCCTGCAGAGCAGACAGGACCTCTGCCCCAGTGTGGCTTCTGTCCCCCAAACACACCAGCGCAAGCACGGCATGGCATCTTTTTGCCTGCGTACTTGCGTAGCCCCGTGAACGGCTACGGAGCACCGCTGGTTCATAGGACAAACCACAGGAAGAGGCCATGGAGGAAGAAGAAGAGGAGGGGGTGGAGGAGAGAGGTGTGTCACAACCAGTAGTAGCATTTTGGAGGCGTGGCGGTGGGACAATCTCCAACACTACTGCACCTTGTCCTGCATCCTTCCCAGCTGCCAAAAGAGTGACCCAATGGGCCGTGAAAGAAAGGTAACGTCCCTGTCCATGCCTGCTGGACCATGAGTCAGCGGTAATATGCACCTTACCGCTGACCGCCCTGTCCAGCGAGGCCAAGACATTGCCTTCCACATGCCGGTAGAGAGCCGGAATAGCCTTCCGTGAGAAAAAGTGGCGTTTGGGAACCTGCCACTGAGGAACCGCACATTGCACAAACTCACGGAAGGGGGCCGAGTCTACCAACTGAAAAGGCAGCAGTTGAAGCGCTAGCAATTTAGCCAAGCTAGCATTCAACCGCTGGGCATGTGGATGGCTGGGAGTGAACTTCTTTCGACGGTCCAGCAGCTGGGGCAGGGAAATTTGCCTGCTAGAATCGGACGTCGGTGTACTGCTAGCAGAGTGGCCGCAAGTACTTGGCTGTGACACACCTAATTCTACACCTTCATTCCTCTCAGTGCATGTTTCAGAGAGGACTGAAGTTATAGTGGGGTTGGAAATCCCAGCTGATGCGGTGCAAGGAGAGGTCCGCTTTGTTCTTTGGTGTGGGTCTTTGAGGTAGGCTTGCCAACTAGCTGCATGGCAGGTCAACATATGTCTGGTCAGGCATGTGGTACCCAAGCGGCTGATGTTTTGGCCACGCGATATACGCTTGAGACATATGTTGCAAACAGCAGCTGTGCGATCTGATGCACTAGCCTCAAAAAAGGCCCACACCAAGGAACTTTTTGAATGACGGGCAGAGGCAGCGCCCTGCACAGGCAGAGCTCTGCGGTGTGATTCCGTCGGTGTACTGCCCTTACGCTGGCCACCAAAGGGCATCCTGTCTCGTTGGAGATGTGCCTCCTCCTCATCCTCCTCTCTCCTATTAGGCACCCACGTGGAGTCAGTGACCTCATCATCCCCTCCCTCCTCATCACTGGAGCCAATCTGGCAGTATGCTGCAGCTGCTGGAACATGACTGCCAGATTGGTGTCCTTCTTGAGCATCCCCTCTGTCTGCTCTCACCCTACTGCCTTCCTGTAGCTGGGTTTCATCATCAGACCCTTCGAAACGCTGGGCATCCTCCTGGAGCATGTACCCAACACTGTGCTCAAACAGTTCGGGGGACTCCTCAGGAGGAGGACATGGTGGGTCTAGGGAAGGAGTGACTGATGATGAGTCTGACATTGATACCAGGGAAGAGGACGCTTTGGCAGCTGCTTTGCCAGTACCCTGAGCCTGGGTGAGAGAGGATGAGGAGGAGGAGGAGGGCTTGGTCATCCACTCTACCAAGTCTTCGGCATGATGTGGCTCAACATGTCCAGCTGCCGAAAAGAAGGACAAGCGTGTCCCATGGCCATGTGCTGATGACAATGCACCGCGTCCACGACCAGCACTGTTGCCCCCAGACACAGAGCCTGCTTGCCCTCTTTTATTGCCTCCTGACTGTCTGCCTCTCCTTGTTTGCCTTCCAGACATTCTAATAGATGGCCTGCAGGGAGATGGGAAAAAAGCAATAAGGGCTACCTTCAGGTGTCCTTCTCTGTCCCTTGAAACAAGGACTTGCACAGTGAAAGAAACTGACACTCTCCCTACCTACAGTTTTCTGTCCCTAGAAAAAATGTTTTTTTTAAGCACAATATAGCACAAGGAGAATTCACTCACTGTCCTTCCAGGTCCCTAGAAACAAGGACTTACACAGTGAAAGAAACTGACACTCTCCCTACCTACAGTTTTCTGTCCCTAGAAAAAATGTTTTTTTTAAGCACAATATAGCACAAGGAGAATTCACTCACTGTCCTTCCAGGTCCCTGGAAACAAGGACTTGCACAGTGAAAGAAACTGACACTCTCCCTACCTACAGTTTTCTGTCCCTAGAAAAAATGTTTTTTTTAAGCACAATATAGCACAAGGAGAATTCACTCACTGTCCTTCCAGGTCCCTAGAAACAAGGACTTACACAGTGAAAGAAACTGACACTCTCCCTACCTACAGTTTTCTGTCCCTAGAAAAAATGTTTTTTTTAAGCACAATATAGCACAAGGAGAATTCACTCACTGTCCTTCCAGGTCCCTAGAAACAAGGACTTGCACAGTGAAATAAACTGACACTCTCCCTACCTACAGTTTTCTGTCCCTAGAAAAAATGTTTTTTTTAAGCACAATATAGCACAAGGAGAATTCACTCACTGTCCTTCCAGGTCCCTAGAAACAAGGACTTGCACAGTGAAAGAAACTGACACTCTCCCTACCTACAGTTTTCTGTCCCTAGAAAAAATGTTTTTTTTAAGCACAATATAGCACAAGGAGAATTCACTCACTGTCCTTCCAGGTCCCTAGAAACAAGGACTTGCACAGTGAAAGAAACTGACACTCTCCCTACCTACAGTTTTCTGTCCCTAGAAAAAATGTTTTTTTTAAGCACAATATAGCACAAGGAGAATTCACTCACTGTCCTTCCAGGTCCCTAGAAACAAGGACTTGCACAGTGAAAGAAACTGACACTCTCCCTACCTACAGTTTTCTGTCCCTAGAAAAAATGTTTTTTTTAAGCACACTATAGCACAAGGAGAATTCACTCACTGTCCTTCCCAGTCCCTAGAAACAAGGACTTGCACAGTGAAAGAAACTGACACTCTCCCTACCTACAGTTTTCTGTCCCTAGAAAAAATGTTTTTTTTAAGCACAATATAGCACAAGGAGAATTCACTCACTGTCCTTCCAGGTCCCTGGAAACAAGGACTTGCACAGTGAAAGAAACTGACACTCTCCCTACCTACAGTTTTCTGTCCCTAGAAAAAATGTTTTTTTTAAGCACAATATAGCACAAGGAGAATTCACTCACTGTCCTTCCAGGTCCCTAGAAACAAGGACTTACACAGTGAAAGAAACTGACACTCTCCCTACCTACAGTTTTCTGTCCCTAGAAAAAATGTTTTTTTTAAGCACAATATAGCACAAGGAGAATTCACTCACTGTCCTTCCAGGTCCCTGGAAACAAGGACTTGCACAGTGAAAGAAACTGACACTCTCCCTACCTACAGTTTTCTGTCCCTAGAAAAAATGTTTTTTTAAGCACAATATAGCACAAGGAGAATTCACTCACTGTCCTTCCAGGTCCCTAGAAACAAGGACTTACACAGTGAAAGAAACTGACACTCTCCCTACCTACAGTTTTCTGTCCCTAGAAAAAATGTTTTTTTTAAGCACAATATAGCACAAGGAGAATTCACTCACTGTCCTTCCAGGTCCCTAGAAACAAGGACTTGCACAGTGAAAGAAACTGACACTCTCCCTACCTACAGTTTTCTGTCCCTAGAAAAAATGTTTTTTTTAAGCACAATATAGCACAAGGAGAATTCACTCACTGTCCTTCCAGGTCCCTAGAAACAAGGACTTGCACAGTGAAAGAAACTGACACTCTCCCTACCTACAGTTTTCTGTCCCTAGAAAAAATGTTTTTTTTAAGCACACTATAGCACAAGGAGAATTCACTCACTGTCCTTCCCAGTCCCTAGAAACAAGGACTTGCACAGTGAAAGAAACTGACACTCTCCCTACCTACAGTTTTCTGTCCCTAGAAAAAAATGTTTTTTTTAAGCACAATATAGCACAAGGAGAATTCACTCACTGTCCTTCCAGGTCCCTGGAAACAAGGACTTGCACAGTGAAAGAAACTGACACTCTCCCTACCTACAGTTTTCTGTCCCTAGAAAAAATGTTTTTTTTAAGCACAATATAGCACAAGGAGAATTCACTCACTGTCCTTCCAGGTCCCTAGAAACAAGGACTTACACAGTGAAAGAAACTGACACTCTCCCTACCTACAGTTTTCTGTCCCTAGAAAAAATGTTTTTTTTAAGCACAATATAGCACAAGGAGAATTCACTCACTGTCCTTCCAGGTCCCTGGAAACAAGGACTTGCACAGTGAAAGAAACTGACACTCTCCCTACCTACAGTTTTCTGTCCCTAGAAAAAATGTTTTTTTTAAGCACAATAAAGCACAAGGAGAATTCACTCACTGTCCTTCCAGGTCCCTAGAAACAAGGACTTACACAGTGAAAGAAACTGACACTCTCCCTACCTACAGTTTTCTGTCCCTAGAAAAAATGTTTTTTTTTAAGCACAATATAGCACAAGGAGAATTCACTCACTGTCCTTCCAGGTCCCTAGAAACAAGGACTTACACAGTGAAAGAAACTGACACTCTCCCTACCTACAGTTTTCTGTCCCTAGAAAAAATGTTTTTTTTAAGCACAATATAGCACAAGGAGAATTCACTCACTGTCCTTCCAGGTCCCTGGAAACAAGGACTTGCACAGTGAAAGAAACTGACACTCTCCCTACCTACAGTTTTCTGTCCCTAGAAAAAATGTTTTTTTTAAGCACAATAAAGCACAAGGAGAATTCACTCACTGTCCTTCCAGGTCCCTAGAAACAAGGACTTACACAGTGAAAGAAACTGACACTCTCCCTACCTACAGTTTTCTGTCCCTAGAAAAAATGTTTTTTTTAAGCACAATATAGCACAAGGAGAATTCACTCACTGTCCTTCCAGGTCCCTAGAAACAAGGACTTACACAGTGAAAGAAACTGACACTCTCCCTACCTACAGTTTTCTGTCCCTAGAAAAAATGTTTTTTTTAAGCACAATATAGCACAAGGAGAATTCACTCACTGTCCTTCCAGGTCCCTAGAAACAAGGACTTGCACAGTGAAAGAAACTGACACTCTCCCTACCTACAGTTTTCTGTCCCTAGAAAAAATGTTTTTTTTAAGCACAATATAGCACAAGGAGAATTCACTCACTGTCCTTCCAGGTCCCTAGAAACAAGGACTTGCACAGTGAAAGAAACTGACACTCTCCCTACCTACAGTTTTCTGTCCCTAGAAAAAATGTTTTTTTTAAGCACAATATAGCACAAGGAGAATTCACTCACTGTCCTTCCAGGTCCCTAGAAACAAGGACTTGCACAGTGAAAGAAACTGACACTCTCCCTACCTACAGTTTTCTGTCCCTAGAAAAAATGTTTTTTTTAAGCACACTATAGCACAAGGAGAATTCACTCACTGTCCTTCCCAGTCCCTAGAAACAAGGACTTGCACAGTGAAAGAAACTGACACTCTCCCTACCTACAGTTTTCTGTCCCTAGAAAAAATGTTTTTTTTAAGCACAATATAGCACAAGGAGAATTCACTCACTGTCCTTCCAGGTCCCTGGAAACAAGGACTTGCACAGTGAAAGAAACTGACACTCTCCCTACCTACAGTTTTCTGTCCCTAGAAAAAATGTTTTTTTTAAGCACAATATAGCACAAGGAGAATTCACTCACTGTCCTTCCAGGTCCCTAGAAACAAGGACTTACACAGTGAAAGAAACTGACACTCTCCCTACCTACAGTTTTCTGTCCCTAGAAAAAATGTTTTTTTTAAGCACAATATAGCACAAGGAGAATTCACTCACTGTCCTTCCAGGTCCCTGGAAACAAGGACTTGCACAGTGAAAGAAACTGACACTCTCCCTACCTACAGTTTTCTGTCCCTAGAAAAAATGTTTTTTTAAGCACAATATAGCACAAGGAGAATTCACTCACTGTCCTTCCAGGTCCCTAGAAACAAGGACTTACACAGTGAAAGAAACTGACACTCTCCCTACCTACAGTTTTCTGTCCCTAGAAAAAATGTTTTTTTTAAGCACAATATAGCACAAGGAGAATTCACTCACTGTCCTTCCAGGTCCCTAGAAACAAGGACTTGCACAGTGAAAGAAACTGACACTCTCCCTACCTACAGTTTTCTGTCCCTAGAAAAAATGTTTTTTTTAAGCACAATATAGCACAAGGAGAATTCACTCACTGTCCTTCCAGGTCCCTAGAAACAAGGACTTGCACAGTGAAAGAAACTGACACTCTCCCTACCTACAGTTTTCTGTCCCTAGAAAAAATGTTTTTTTTAAGCACACTATAGCACAAGGAGAATTCACTCACTGTCCTTCCCAGTCCCTAGAAACAAGGACTTGCACAGTGAAAGAAACTGACACTCTCCCTACCTACAGTTTTCTGTCCCTAGAAAAAATGTTTTTTTTAAGCACAATATAGCACAAGGAGAATTCACTCACTGTCCTTCCAGGTCCCTGGAAACAAGGACTTGCACAGTGAAAGAAACTGACACTCTCCCTACCTACAGTTTTCTGTCCCTAGAAAAAATGTTTTTTTTAAGCACAATATAGCACAAGGAGAATTCACTCACTGTCCTTCCAGGTCCCTAGAAACAAGGACTTACACAGTGAAAGAAACTGACACTCTCCCTACCTACAGTTTTCTGTCCCTAGAAAAAATGTTTTTTTTAAGCACAATATAGCACAAGGAGAATTCACTCACTGTCCTTCCAGGTCCCTGGAAACAAGGACTTGCACAGTGAAAGAAACTGACACTCTCCCTACCTACAGTTTTCTGTCCCTAGAAAAAATGTTTTTTTTAAGCACAATAAAGCACAAGGAGAATTCACTCACTGTCCTTCCAGGTCCCTAGAAACAAGGACTTACACAGTGAAAGAAACTGACACTCTCCCTACCTACAGTTTTCTGTCCCTAGAAAAAATGTTTTTTTTTAAGCACAATATAGCACAAGGAGAATTCACTCACTGTCCTTCCAGGTCCCTAGAAACAAGGACTTACACAGTGAAAGAAACTGACACTCTCCCTACCTACAGTTTTCTGTCCCTAGAAAAAATGTTTTTTTTAAGCACAATATAGCACAAGGAGAATTCACTCACTGTCCTTCCAGGTCCCTGGAAACAAGGACTTGCACAGTGAAAGAAACTGACACTCTCCCTACCTACAGTTTTCTGTCCCTAGAAAAAATGTTTTTTTTAAGCACAATAAAGCACAAGGAGAATTCACTCACTGTCCTTCCAGGTCCCTAGAAACAAGGACTTACACAGTGAAAGAAACTGACACTCTCCCTACCTACAGTTTTCTGTCCCTAGAAAAAATGTTTTTTTTAAGCACAATATAGCACAAGGAGAATTCACTCACTGTCCTTCCAGGTCCCTAGAAACAAGGACTTACACAGTGAAAGAAACTGACACTCTCCCTACCTACAGTTTTCTGTCCCTAGAAAAAATGTTTTTTTTAAGCACAATATAGCACAAGGAGAATTCACTCACTGTCCTTCCAGGTCCCTAGAAACAAGGACTTGCACAGTGAAAGAAACTGACACTCTCCCTACCTACAGTTTTCTGTCCCTAGAAAAAATGTTTTTTTTAAGCACAATATAGCACAAGGAGAATTCACTCACTGTCCTTCCAGGTCCCTGGAAACAAGGACTTGCACAGTGAAAGAAACTGACACTCTCCCTACCTACAGTTTTCTGTCCCTAGAAAAAATGTTTTTTTTAAGCACAATATAGCACAAGGAGAATTCACTCACTGTCCTTCCAGGTCCCTAGAAACAAGGACTTACACAGTGAAAGAAACTGACACTCTCCCTACCTACAGTTTTCTGTCCCTAGAAAAAATGTTTTTTTTAAGCACAATATAGCACAAGGAGAATTCACTCACTGTCCTTCCAGGTCCCTAGAAACAAGGACTTGCACAGTGAAAGAAACTGACACTCTCCCTACCTACAGTTTTCTGTCCCTAGAAAAAATGTTTTTTTTAAGCACAATATAGCACAAGGAGAATTCACTCACTGTCCTTCCAGGTCCCTAGAAACAAGGACTTACACAGTGAAAGAAACTGACACTCTCCCTACCTACAGTTTTCTGTCCCTAGAAAAAATGTTTTTTTTAAGCACACTATAGCACAAGCACAAAACACACTGACACTCTCCCTACCTATCCTTCTCTTTCCCTAAACTAAAGGAATCCAGGTTAAGCAAGAAAGAAATAAAAGTCACTGTCCCTGCCTATGCTGCTCTATCCCTGCTCCGGAACACACTACACTAGGCCGCCGTGCTGGCGGCCTTTTATAGTGTGGGGCGTGTACTAAACACCCTCAGCAATAATTGGCCACAGGCATCCTGCCTGTGGCCAATCATTGCTCTCCTCGCTGCCGGCGCTGTGATTGGCCAAGCATGCGGGGTCACAGTGCATGCTTGGCCAATCACAGCGCCTGGATGACACTGCAATGGCGTAGTGCATTGTGGGCCGTTCGCGTCACTCGAATTTGGCGCGAACGGCCCAAATCGTTCGATCTTCGTCGAACGATCGAACAGCCGATGTTCGAGTCGAACGTATGTTCGATTCGAACACGAAGCTCATCCCTAGTATACAACATCAAAAACATAAATTGTGGTGAGAATTACCAAAAATCATGTGCTCTCAACACTGACTCTAAATAAGATCAACATCATTGGGGTTTTCCCAAAGCCAATCAGGGCATAAAGAGGCCCATAGAAAACAAAGAGGAACAAGAGGGGGGAGGAGAGCACAATCAAAAAAAATCAAGAGCGTGACAGGGGACGGGATTCTCAATCTTAGTTCCCAAACCCTGACGAAATCTGAAACATCGCTTCTAAATAAGGGTTTAAAATTTGCCCCCCCCCCCGAAAACTTAATAAGTTTGAAACGTACATGGACGTACATAAGTACGTAAGAAAAATTAACATCAAGAGACATTTCGCAAGCATTCCAACACGTCAAGGTGGCTTAGTATTATCCAAACATCAATATACAGGATTATCCAATGCCTCCACTTTTAACCCCCCGGGAAGTTTGGCACCACCATTGAGGGTTTTTCGCGATGTTGTTCTGCGAGATTTGGAATCTGTGAAAACCATCAATAGGAAGATGGAAAGGGATCTGGAACAGGGCTTGGATACTTTGTGCAACAACAAACAATTAGTTATACGCCCTGCTGATAAGGGTGGAGGGATAGTTGTCCTAGATAGAGATGACTATCTCCGTGAATTATCCAGGATTGTGGGAGATCAGGAAACCTACACCCTCCTAATGGGAAACCCAATTATAAAATACAAAAAGACCTTGGAAGATCTTGTGTCAAGGGGTGCTGAATTGGGAATCTTGAGTGAAAAGGAACAGCTCTTCTTGGTTCCAAAGGCACCAAGGGTTCCCATTTTGTACTGTCTGCCTAAGATCCATAAAAGTCTAACTTGCCCCCCGGGACGTCCTATCATCAGTGGAATTGATTCCATCACGTCCCGGGTGGGCAAGTATATAGATTTTTTTCTACAACCGCTTGTAATGGAAATGCCATCCTATTTGAAAGACACCAGACACATTATCAATCTGCTAGCTGATCAAGAAACAAGTGAGCATATGTGGATGGTTACAGCTGACGTGACATCTCTTTATACCATAATCCCACATTCCTTGGGATTATCAGCTGTCAGGTACTATTTAAATCTCCTTTCAACAACCTCTGAGGAACATCAAAATTTCATCATGGAACTTTTAGATTATGCAGCAAAACACAATTATTTTTGGTTTAGTCATAATTTTTATAAGCAGGAACGCGGCGTAGCCATGGGGGTAAAATACGCCCCCAGTTTGGCTAATCTTTTTATGGCCAAATGGGAGGGGGACGTCATCTATAAGGACCGACACCCACACCTCAAATTTTGGGCTAGGTACATTGATGACGTCCTCCTCCTATGGGATGGCACAGCATCTCAGTTGGACGATTTCTTTCTGGACATCAACAACAACGAAAGAGGTATACGATTTGTCCATGAGGCAAGCCAGACTCAAATTAATTTTTTGGACCTCACAATCACTAAGGGAGAAACCGGTTTCAAAACGATATCTTATTTTAAACAAACAGATCGCAATGCCTACATTCCCAACGATAGTTGTCATAAAGATTCTTGGCTTAATTCTGTGCCAAAGAGCCAATTCATCAGAATGCGGAGGAATTGTTCTGATTTATCTGATTACTGGCTCCAGGCCAATATTTTAAAAGATAGGCTGATAGAAAAGGGCTATGATGACAATTCCTTGGAGGACACACTGAAGGAAGTGGGAAACATGGAAAGATCATCTCTGTTGAAGAATGGTCTTAAGAAGAAACAGGAACAACCTTGTATACCGTTCATCACAACATACTCTACTCAGCATTACATGATAAGGAAAATCATACGGAAACATTGGCACCTGTTGGAGAGTGACCGTATTATCAGTAAGTTCCTTCCAAAGGTTCCACAAATTGTCTTTAGGGGTGCACCTTCCCTTAGAGATAGAGTAGCACCTAATGTTGTTGACCCACCACCTAAGAAAGTTTCCTTTTTCCAAAAATTATCTGGATATCACCAATGCCGACGGTGTCAGGTATGCTCCTTAAACAAAATCAGGTCGAAAAAAACTGAGTCTTTCATATCTAGTAGCACTCTAATAAATCATAAGATTGATACTTTCGTTACATGCAGTTCCACGGGCGTTGTTTACCTCCTACAATGTCCTTGTGGGATGCAGTATATAGGGAGAACCAAACGTACCATGCAAATCAGACTTGGAGAGCATATAGCCAATATCAAAAGTGGTTTTCAATATCATTCGGTTTCCAAGCACTATGATCTATACCACCAGCGCAACCCAGCTGGTACCTCCTTCATTGGAATTAGTGATGAGCCGAACACCCCCGGGTTCGGTTCGCACCAGAACCCGCGAACGGACCGAAAGTTCGTACGAACATTAGAACCCTATTAAATACAATGGATGCGAACGTTCGAATTCTAAAGTGCTAATTATAACAACTATTATGCATGTTATTGTCCTAAAAAGGGTTTGGGAACCCGGGTTCTGCACCAGGGGACATGTATCAATGCAAAAAGAAGTTTTAAAAACGGTCGTTTTTCGGGAGCAGTCATTTTAATGATGCATAAAGTGAAAAAAAAAAGTCAAATATTCCTTTAAATATCGTACCTGGGGGGTGTCTAAAGTATGCCTGTGAAGTGCCACGTGTTTCCCGTGTTTAGAACTGTCCCTGCACAAAATGACACTTCTAAAGGAAAAAAAAGCCATTTAAAACTGCTTGCGGCTTTAATGTAATGTCTGGTCCCGGTAATATGGATGAAAATCTTTAAGAAAAATGGCATAGCTACCCCATGACCCCCCCCCCTACCCCAGCCCATTACCAGCCCCTTTGGGTCTTGTATGGATATTAAGGGGAACCCCGCACATAAAATAAAAAAGGCCCTATATACTCTGAACAGCCGTATACAGGCGGTGCATACAAGACAGGGACTGTAGGTTTGTTCTTATGTAGAATCTGTTTGTAATTTTGAACAGGTACATTGTTGAAGTGTAGCTCCAGCCCAAAAATCTATTTTTAAACTTTTTGGAAAACATAGGTAAGGGTTATCACCCCTGTAACATTTGTTTTGCTGTCTGTGCCCCTGTTCAGAACATTTCACTTCACTTTCCGTCCCAATGACAACTGTTTTTGAAATGTGGTGTTTTTCTTGAAACAAGGATTGCTGATAAAGCATCAGTACAGAGGAGACACCTTTCTCCCATATTTATTCTTACAGGAGAGAATTTTCCTTCCTAGTGGTAGATTTCCTCTCACTTCCTGTTGTCTTCTTGCGTTTGCAAGTAGGAGTCGTTTGTAAGTTGGATGTTTGAAAGTAGGGACCTGCCGTATATACTCTGCAGAAATAGGCCCCTTAGTTGTTGGTGTTGGCACAACACTGTAAGCACTCACAGTTACTCTTGGTTGGTGCTGGAACGCCCTGCTGTCAATTATTATATCAGGAATTTTAATTACATATAATTGTTGAACAGTGGTAGTAAAAATTGGGCCTTTGATGGTGGTGCTGGTGCCACAACACTGTAAGCCCTGACAGTTACTCTTGGTGGGTGCAGCAATGGGCCCTGCTGTGAATTATTAGATCAAGAATTGTAATTACATGCCCCTGTTGAACAGGGGCTGAAAAATTGGGCCTTTCGTGGTGGTGGTGGTGGTGGTGGTGTTGCCACAACACTGCAAGCCCTCAGAGTTACTCTTGGTGGGTGCAGGAATGGGCCCTGCTGTGAATTATTAGATCAAGAATTGTAATTACATGCCCCTTTTGAACAGGGGCTGAAAAATTGGGCCTTTCGTGGTGGTGGTGGTGGTGGTGGCGTTGCCACAACACTGTAAGCCCTCAGAGTTACTCTTGGTGGGTGCAGCAATGGGCCCTGCTGTGAATTATTAGATCAAGAATTGTAATTGCATGCCCCTGTTGAACAGGGGCTGAAAAATTGGGCCTTAGGCACTGGTGGCACAACACTACAACCCCTCACAGATACGTTACTTGGAGCACAGCAATGAGCCCTGTTGCAAAGTATTGCTTCAAAAATTGTAATGACACGCCCCTGTTAAACAGGGGCTGAAAAATTGGGCCTTAGGCACTGGTGCCACAACACTCCAACCCCTCACAGATACTGTACTTGGAGCACAGCAATGAGCCCTATGGCAAATTATTGCTAAAAAAATTGTAATTACACGCCCCTGTAAAACAGGGGCTGAAAAATTGGGCCTTAGCCACTGGTGGCGGCACCCATAAACAAAAATGATCTTCCAAGCTATCATCATCAATCGTATCATTGAGGACTCGGAGGAGGAGGATAGCCAGTCAACATAACAGCACAGGCACTCAGCATCAGCATCAGTCTTGAAGGGATGCGACATGTTAAAATCAATTAGTCTGTTATATCAGCATCAGGTGTGTGGTAGCTGGTGGTGATCCAAGACTGGTTCATCTTGATGAAAGTCAGTCGATCAACCGAGTCGGTGGACAGGCGCACCCTGTGATCCGTGACAAATCCTCCAGCAGCACTGAATGTGCGTTCCGAAAGAACGCTGGATGCAGGACAGGCCAGTAGCTCAATTGCATACTGTGCAAGCTCTGGCCAGTGATCCATCCTCAAGACCCAGTAAGCCAGAGGATTTTCGGTGGGGAAGGTGTCCAAGTCTGACCTTGCCCCTAGATATTCCTGCACCATGTTTATCAGACGCTGGCGATGGTTGCTGGAACCGATCATACTTTGGGGCTGCGGACTAAAGAATTGTCTGAACGCATCGGTCAGACGGCCACCTTCCCCACCGCTCCTTCTTTGACTGGCCGAAGCCTCAGCAACTCGTTGTCCAGGACCAGGAGTTTGTAACCTCCCAGTCTCTGGGAACGCGTTGCACAGACCTTTCTGCAAGGCCTCCCGGAGTTGTCTCATCCTCTGCTCCCTCTGCGACGGTAACATAAGGTCCGCAACCTTACCCTTGTACCGTGGATCAAGGAGAGTGGCCAGCCAGTAATGGTCCCTCTCCTTGATCCGAAGAATACGAGGATCCTTCCGCAGACTTTGCAGGATCAGGGAGGCCATGCAGCGTAGGTTTGCTGAGGCATTCGCTCCGGAGTCCTCTGGGTCACTAAGGACGACATGATCCGCAGCCACCTCCTCCCAGCCACGTACAAGTCCACTGGTTTCTTGGGACTGTAAATCATCCCTAAAAGACTGCTGCTGATGATGCTGAGTGCCAGCCTCCACCTCCATGCTGACACAATCCTCCTCCTCCTCCTCCTCCTCTTCCTGTGCGATGGGTGGGACAGAAGGAACACTGTCTGGGTAAAGGGGGCCTTGAGAGGCAAGGAAGTCCTCCTCTTCCTGCCTCTGTTCAGCCTCAAGTGCCCTGTCCATTATTCCACGCAGCGTGTGCTCCAACAGGTGGACAAGAGGTACAGTGTCACTGATGCATGCACTGTCACTGCTCACCATCCTCGTGGCCTCCTCAAATGGTGCCAGGACAGTGCATGCATCCCTGATCATGCCCCACTGGCGTGGAGAAAAAAAACCAAGCTCCCCTGACCCTGTCCTGGTGCCGTAGTCGCACAGGTACTCATTGATGGCCCTCTGCTGCGTGTGCAGCCGCTGCAGCATGGCCAACGTTGAGTTCCACCTGGTGGGCATGTCACATATAAGGCGGTTCTTGGGCAGGTTCAACTCCTTTTGCAGCTCAGCCAGGCGAGCACTGGCATTATAATATCTGCGGAAATGCACACAGACTTTCCTGGCCTGCCTCAGGACATCCTGTAAGCCCGGGTACCTGCCCAAGAACCGCTGCACCACCAGGTTAAGGACGTGAGCCACACAGGGCACATGGGTCAGTTGTCCCTGTCGGAGGGCGGAGAGGAGGTTGGTGCCATTGTCGCAAACCACCATTCCTGGCTTAAGCTGGCGTGGCGTCAACCACCTCTCGGCCTGGTCCTGCAGAGCAGACAGGACCTCTGCCCCAGTGTGGCTTCTGTCCCCCAAACACACCAGCGCAAGCACGGCATGGCATCTTTTTGCCTGCGTACTTGCGTAGCCCCGTGAACGGCTACAGAGCACCGCTGGTTCATAGGACAAACCACAGGAAGAGGCCATGGAGGAAGAAGAAGAGGAGGGGGTGGAGGAGAGAGGTGTGTCACAACCAGTAGTAGCATTTTGGAGGCGTGGCGGTGGAACAACCTCCAACACTACTGCACCTTGTCCTGCATCCTTCCCAGCTGCCAAAAGAGTGACCCAATGGGCCGTGAAAGAAAGGTAACGTCCCTGTCCATGCCTGCTGGACCATGAGTCAGCGGTAATATGCACCTTACCGCTGACCGCCCTGTCCAGCGAGGCCAAGACATTGCCTTCCACATGCCGGTAGAGAGCCGGAATAGCCTTCCGTGAGAAAAAGTGGCGTTTGGGAACCTGCCACTGAGGAACCGCACATTGCACAAACTCACGGAAGGGGGCCGAGTCTACCAACTGAAAAGGCAGCAGTTGAAGCGCTTGCAATTTAGCCAAGCTAGCATTCAACCGCTGGGCATGTGGATGGCTGGGAGTGAACTTCTTTCGACGGTCCAGCAGCTGGGGCAGGGAAATTTGCCTGCTAGAATCGGACGTCGGTGTACTGCTAGCAGAGTGGCCGCAAGTACTTGGCTGTGACACACCTAATTCTACACCTTCATTCCTCTCAGTGCATGTTTCAGAGAGGACTGAAGTTATAGTGGGGTTGGAGATCCCAGCTGATGCGGTGCAAGGAGAGGTCCGCTTTGTTCTTTGGTGTGGGTCTTTGAGGTAGGCTTGCCAACGAGCTGCATGGCAGGTCAACATATGTCTGGTCAGGCATGTGGTACCCAAGCGGCTGATGTTTTGGCCACGCGATATACGCTTGAGACATATGTTGCAAACAGCAGCTGTGCGATCTGATGCACTAGCCTCAAAAAAGGCCCACACCAAGGAACTTTTTGAATGACGGGCAGAGGCAGCGCCCTGCACAGGCGGAGCTCTGCGGTGTGATTCCGTTGGTGTACTGCCCTTACGCTGGCCACCAAAGGGCATCCTGCCTCGTTGGAGATGTGCCTCCTCCTCATCCTCCTCCTCCTCCTCTCTCCTATTAGGCACCCACGTGGAGTCAGTGACCTCATCATCCCCTCCCTCCTCATCACTGGAGCCAATCTGGCAGTATGCTGCAGCTGCTGGAACATGACTGCCAGATTGGTGTCCTTCTTGAGCATCCCCTCTGTCTGCTCTCACGCTACTGCCTTCCTGTAGCTGGGTTTCATCATCAGACCCTTCGAAACGCTGGGCATCCTCCTGGAGCATGTACCCAACACTGTGCTCAAACAGTTCGGGGGGCTCCTCAGGAGGAGGACATGGTGGGTCTAGGGAAGGAGTGACTGATGATGAGTCTGACATTGATACCAGGGAAGAGGACGCTTTGGCAGCTGCTTTGCCAGTACCCTGAGCCTGGGTGAGAGAGGATGAGGAGGAGGAGGAGGGCTTGGTCATCCACTCTACCAAGTCTTCGGCATGATGTGGCTCAACATGTCCAGCTGCCAAAAAGAAGGACAAGCGTGTCCCATGGCCATGTGCTGATGACAATGCACCGCGTCCACGACCAGCACTGTTGCCCCCAGACACAGAGCCTGCTTGCCCTCTTTTATTGCCTCCTGACTGTCTGCCTCTCCTTGTTTGCCTTCCAGACATTCTAATAGATGGCCTGCAGGGAGATGGGAAAAAAGCAATAAGGGCTACCTTCAGGTGTCCTTCTCTGTCCCTTTACTTAAGGATTTCTAAATATGGTTGAGGATTATTGCTTTTGCACAGAATAGCACAACGACAATTTCCCTGACTGTCCAAAAAACAAGGATTTCAAAGATGGTTGATGAGGAATGCTTTGGCACACTATAGCACAAGGAGAATTCCCCTCACTTTCCTTCTTTGTCCCTAGAAACAAGGACTGGCACAGTGAAAGAAACTGACACTCTCCCTACCTACAGTTTTCTGTCCCTAGAAAAAATGTTTTTTTAAAGCACACTATAGCACAAGGAGAATTCCCCTCACTTTCCTTCTTTGTCCCTAGAAACAAGGACTGGCACAGTGAAAGAAACTGACACTCTCCCTACCTACAGTTTTCTGTCCCTAGAAAAAATGTTTTTTTAAAGCACACTATAGCACAAGGAGAATTCCCCTCACTTTCCTTCTTTGTCCCTAGAAACAAGGACTGGCACAGTGAAAGAAACTGACATTCTCCCTACCTACAGTTTTCTGTCCCTAGAAAAAATGTTTTTTTAAAGCACACTATAGCACAAGGAGAAATCCCCTCACTTTCCTTCTTTGTCCCTAGAAACAAGGACTGGCACAGTGAAAGAAACTGACACTCTGCCTACCTACAGTTTTCTGTCCCTAGAAAAAATGTTTTTTTAAAGCACACTATAGCACAAGGAGAAATCCCCTCACTTTCCTTCTTTGTCCCTAGAAACAAGGACTGGCACAGTGAAAGAAACTGACACTCTCCCTACCTACAGTTTTCTGTCCCTAGAAAAAATGTTTTTTTAAAGCACACTATAGCACAAGGAGAAATCCCCTCACTTTCCTTCTTTGTCCCTAGAAACAAGGACTGGCACAGTGAAAGAAACTGACACTCTCCCTACCTACAGTTTTCTGTCCCTAGGAAAAATGTTTTTTTAAAGCACACTATAGCACAAGGAGAATTCCCCTCACTTTCCTTCTTTGTCCCTAGAAACAAGGACTGGCACAGTGAAAGAAACTGACACTCTCCCTACCTACAGTTTTCTGTCCCTAGAAAAAATGTTTTTTTAAAGCACACTATAGCACAAGGAGAATTCCCCTCACTTTCCTTCTTTGTCCCTAGAAACAAGGACTGGCACAGTGAAAGAAACTGACACTCTCCCTACCTACAGTTTTCTGTCCCTAGATAAAAATGTTTTTTTAAAGCACACTATAGCACAAGGAGAATTCCCCTCACTTTCCTTCTTTGTCCCAAGAAACAAGGACTGGCACAGTGAAAGAAACTGACACTCTCCCTACCTACAGTTTTCTGTCCCTAGAAAAAATGTTTTTTTAAAGCACACTATAGCACAAGGAGAATTCCCCTCACTTTCCTTCTTTGTCCCTAGAAACAAGGACTGGCACAGTGAAAGAAACTGACACTCTCCCTACCTACAGTTTTCTGTCCCTAGAAAAAATGTTTTTTTAAAGCACACTATAGCACAAGGAGAAATCCCCTCACTTTCCTTCTTTGTCCCTAGAAACAAGGACTGGCACAGTGAAAGAAACTGACACTCTCCCTACCTACAGTTTTCTGTCCCTAGAAAAAATGTTTTTTTAAAGCACACTATAGCACAAGGAGAATTCCCCTCACTTTCCTTCTTTGTCCCTAGAAACAAGGACTGGCACAGTGAAAGAAACTGACACTCTCCCTACCTACAGTTTTCTGTCCCTAGAAAAAATGTTTTTTTAAAGCACACTATAGCACAAGGAGAATTCCCCTCACTTTGCTTCTTTGTCCCTAGAAACAAGGACTGGCACAGTGAAAGAAACTGACACTCTCCCTACCTACAGTTTTCTGTCCCTAGAAAAAATGTTTTTTTAAAGCACACTATAGCACAAGGAGAATTCCCCTCACTTTCCTTCTTTGTCCCTAGAAACAAGGACTGGCACAGTGAAAGAAACTGACACTCTCCCTACCTACAGTTTTCTGTCCCTAGAAAAAATGTTTTTTTAAAGCACACTATAGCACAAGGAGAAATCCCCTCACTTTCCTTCTTTGTCCCTAGAAACAAGGACTGGCACAGTGAAAGAAACTGACACTCTCCCTACCTACAGTTTTCTGTCCCTAGAAAAAATGTTTTTTTAAAGCACACTATAGCACAAGGAGAATTCCCCTCACTTTGCTTCTTTGTCCCTAGAAACAAGGACTGGCACAGTGAAAGAAACTGACACTCTCCCTACCTACAGTTTTCTGTCCCTAGAAAAAATGTTTTTTTAAAGCACACTATAGCACAAGGAGAATTCCCCTCACTTTCCTTCTTTGTCCCTAGAAACAAGGACTGGCACAGTGAAAGAAACTGACACTCTCCCTACCTACAGTTTTCTGTCCCTAGAAAAAATGTTTTTTTAAAGCACACTATAGTACAAGGAGAAATCCCCTCACTTTCCTTCTTTGTCCCTAGAAACAAGGACTGGCACAGTGAAAGAAACTGACACTCTCCCTACCTACAGTTTTCTGTCCCTAGAAAAAATGTTTTTTTAAAGCACACTATAGCACAAGGAGAATTCCCCTCACTTTCCTTCTTTGTCCCTAGAAACAAGGACTGGCACAGTGAAAGAAACTGACACTCTCCCTACATACAGTTTTCTGTCCCTAGAAAAAATGTTTTTTTAAAGCACACTATAGCACAAGGAGAAATCCCCTCACTTTCCTTCTTTGTCCCTAGAAACAAGGACTGGCACAGTGAAAGAAACTGACACTCTCCCTACCTACAGTTTTCTGTCCCTAGAAAAAATGTTTTTTTAAAGCACACTATAGCACAAGGAGAATTCCCCTCACTTTCCTTCTTTGTCCCTAGAAACAAGGACTGGCACAGTGAAAGAAACTGACACTCTCCCTACCTACAGTTTTCTGTCCCTAGAAAAAATGTTTTTTTAAAGCACACTATAGCACAAGGAGAATTCCCCTCACTTTCCTTCTTTGTCCCTAGAAACAAGGACTGGCACAGTGAAAGAAACTGACACTCTCCCTACCTACAGTTTTCTGTCCCTAGAAAAAATGTTTTTTTAAAGCACACTATAGCACAAGGAGAAATCCCCTCACTTTCCTTCTTTGTCCCTAGAAACAAGGACTGGCACAGTGAAAGAAACTGACACTCTTCCTACCTACAGTTTTCTGTCCCTAGAAAAAATGTTTTTTTAAAGCACACTATAGCACAAGGAGAAATCCCCTCACTTTCCTTCTTTGTCCCTAGAAACAAGGACTGGCACAGTGAAAGAAACTGACACTCTCCCTACCTACAGTTTTCTGTCCCTAGAAAAAATGTTTTTTTAAAGCACACTATAGTACAAGGAGAAATCCCCTCACTTTCCTTCTTTGTCCCTAGAAACAAGGACTGGCACAGTGAAAGAAACTGACACTCTCCCTACCTACAGTTTTCTGTCCCTAGAAAAAATGTTTTTTTAAAGCACACTATAGCACAAGGAGAATTCCCCTCACTTTCCTTCTTTGTCCCTAGAAACAAGGACTGGCACAGTGAAAGAAACTGACACTCTCCCTACATACAGTTTTCTGTCCCTAGAAAAAATGTTTTTTTAAAGCACACTATAGCACAAGGAGAAATCCCCTCACTTTCCTTCTTTGTCCCTAGAAACAAGGACTGGCACAGTGAAAGAAACTGACACTCTCCCTACCTACAGTTTTCTGTCCCTAGAAAAAATGTTTTTTTAAAGCACACTATAGCACAAGGAGAATTCCCCTCACTTTCCTTCTTTGTCCCTAGAAACAAGGACTGGCACAGTGAAAGAAACTGACACTTTCCCTACCTACAGTTTTCTGTCCCTAGAAAAAATGTTTTTTTAAAGCACACTATAGCACAAGGAGAATTCCCCTCACTTTCCTTCTTTGTCCCTAGAAACAAGGACTGGCACAGTGAAAGAAACTGACACTCTCCCTACCTACAGTTTTCTGTCCCTAGAAAAAATGTTTTTTTAAAGCACACTATAGCACAAGGAGAAATCCCCTCACTTTCCTTCTTTGTCCCTAGAAACAAGGACTGGCACAGTGAAAGAAACTGACACTCTTCCTACCTACAGTTTTCTGTCCCTAGAAAAAATGTTTTTTTAAAGCACACTATAGCACAAGGAGAAATCCCCTCACTTTCCTTCTTTGTCCCTAGAAACAAGGACTGGCACAGTGAAAGAAACTGACACTCTCCCTACCTACAGTTTTCTGTCCCTAGAAAAAATGTTTTTTTAAAGCACACTATAGCACAAGGAGAAATCCCCTCACTTTCCTTCTTTGTCCCTAGAAACAAGGACTGGCACAGTGAAAGAAACTGACACTCTCCCTACCTACAGTTTTCTGTCCCTAGAAAAAATGTTTTTTTAAAGCACACTATAGCACAAGGAGAATTCCCCTCACTTTCCTTCTTTGTCCCTAGAAACAAGGACTGGCACAGTGAAAGAAACTGACACTCTCCCTACCTACAGTTTTCTGTCCCTAGAAAAAATGTTTTTTTAAAGCACACTATAGCACAAGGAGAATTCCCCTCACTTTCCTTCTTTGTCCCTAGAAACAAGGACTGGCACAGTGAAAGAAACTGACACTCTCCCTACCTACAGTTTTCTGTCCCTAGAAAAAAAGTTTTTTTAAAGCACACTATAGCACAAGGAGAATTCCCCTCACTTTCCTTCTTTGTCCCTAGAAACAAGGACTGGCACAGTGAAAGAAACTGACACTCTCCCTACCTACAGTTTTCTGTCCCTAGAAAAAATGTTTTTTTAAAGCACACTATAGCACAAGGAGAATTCCCCTCACTTTCCTTCTTTGTCCCTAGAAACAAGGACTGGCACAGTGAAAGAAACTGACACTCTCCCTACCTACAGTTTTCTGTCCCTAGAAAAAATGTTTTTTTAAAGCACACTATAGCACAAGGAGAAATCCCCTCACTTTCCTTCTTTGTCCCTAGAAACAAGGACTGGCACAGTGAAAGAAACTGACACTCTCCCTACCTACAGTTTTCTGTCCCTAGAAAAAATGTTTTTTTAAAGCACACTATAGCACAAGGAGAATTCCCCTCACTTTCCTTCTTTGTCCCTAGAAACAAGGACTGGCACAGTGAAAGAAACTGACACTCTCCCTACCTACAGTTTTCTGTCCCTAGAAAAAATGTTTTTTTAAAGCACACTATAGCACAAGGAGAAATCCCCTCACTTTCCTTCTTTGTCCCTAGAAACAAGGACTGGCACAGTGAAAGAAACTGACACTCTCCCTACCTACAGTTTTCTGTCCCTAGAAAAAATGTTTTTTTAAAGCACACTATAGCACAAGGAGAAATCCCCTCACTTTCCTTCTTTGTCCCTAGAAACAAGGACTGGCACAGTGAAAGAAACTGACACTCTCCCTACCTACAGTTTTCTGTCCCTAGAAAAAATGTTTTTTTAAAGCACACTATAGCACAAGGAGAAATCCCCTCACTTTCCTTCTTTGTCCCTAGAAACAAGGACTGGCACAGTGAAAGAAACTGACACTCTCCCTACCTACAGTTTTCTGTCACTAGAAAAAATGTTTTTTTAAAGCACACTATAGCACAAGGAGAAATCCCCTCACTTTCCTTCTTTGTCCCTAGAAACAAGGATTCGCACAGTAAAACACACTGACACTCTCCCTACCTATCCTTCTCTTTCCCTAAACTAAAGGAATCCAGGTTAAGCAAGAAAGAAATAAATGTCACTGTCCCTGCCTATGCTTGTCTTTCCCTGCTCCGGAACACACTACACTAGGCCGCCGTGCTGGCGGCCTTTTATAGTGTGGGGCGTGTACTAAACACCCTCAGCAATAATTGGCCACAGGCATCCTGCCTGTGGCCAATCATTGCTCTCCTCGCTGCCGGCGCTGTGATTGGCCAAGCATGCGGGGTCACAGTGCATGCTTGGCCAATCACAGCGCCTGGATGACACTGCGATGGCGTAGTGCATTGTGGGCCGTTCACGTCACTCGAATTTGGCGCGAACGGCCCAAATCGTTCAATCTTCGTCGAACGATCGAACAGCCGATGTTCGAGTCGAACGTATGTTCGACTCGAACACGAAGCTCATCCCTAATTGGAATAGATAGATATAGTCCACACTGGAGGGGGGGTTCTCTTGTTAGGGAAATATCGTGTATGGAAATGGGCTGGATCCATCGGGTCCGTTGTTACACCCCATATGGCCTTAACGTTGACATTGATGTCAACGCCTTTATTGATAACAGCTAGGGAGGCATAGTTTTGTATGGTATGATCTCTATGTAAACCAGATCTGAGTTCTCGGGACATCCTTAGCCTTCTATTTATTCCAAATTAATTTGGAGTAAGTTTAGATGCTATTATCATAGGTGTTTAACCATGACGATCTTTTTGATAACACACATAGAAATTAGTTTTTGAACTTTAGGGCTCTTTTAGCTGTTGTCTTTTTGAAACGGCTACAAATGAAATTATACAATTTTCGCCTTTTTGGTTTATTCCACCAAGCGTCTTTTTGTATATATTTTTTATATATTTTATTTATTTTTTCCGTATAACAGTATGGTATACACATATATGTTTAATAATCTGCCCAGATGGGCATTGTGATCCTCTGGAGGTAATTTTCTCCACAATGATTTCTCACAGTTTCTTCTCTTACAAATACATATTTTAATTTATTTTTATGTCAGCTGTTGCAATTTTTCACATCCTATGGTGTTTACATGGGGTCTGTGATTGCAATACTGAAGTTGTCCACAGGTGGCCACTGCTTTTCAATCATAAGATAAAGTGATGGTCACTCTTTTAAATTGTATAATCATAAAGCAATTTAGATATTGTATTATGTGCCTTACATGCATTATATTTGCGAAAGCATCTAAATTTTTTTAGCATTTTATTATGTTAAGTTTTTTCTCATTTATTTAATAAAAGAGCTTAACGAACCGGCAGTATGCACGCTTATTTGGGTTAGCGGCATACATGCAGGTTGGGCTAGTCTCTTATGAAGTTAGTTCTACTTACAGCTAAATGACCTTTTAATCTATCACTCTGTGTCTATACATCGAAATAACATTAGTTTTTCGACCAGAGAAATGTTCGTTCTTGGAAAGAGGGCAGTTTGCCCATATCCAAGATGGTGACACACGCAGCGTGGATGCTGAGAGCTCAGATCTGGGCGGACCTCGTATGTGTACATTCAACATAAATTGGTGGTGAGTCAGCACGCCGCCTGTGCCCCTGGAAGACGACAGTTTTTGTCGAAACGACGTAGGGAGGAGCGGCGTGCTGACGTCACCACATACGTATCCCGGAAGCAACGGGTAGCGAGAGCCAGCCGGCTTTACATACAACCACTGCCATATTTTTCTTCAGATGTTGTAAGTGTAATCTTTTATTTTCAAATAAACGTTTTAATTGGATTACGCTATGGGGCTTTCTTTTCTCACCCTAATATGGTTTGCTGAGGCTTTGGGGAAACACTGATTCGGATGTGGAGGAAACCAGGACGACATAGGAAGCTAATCAGAGACCCTAGCAGGGATAACAGCTAACTGCTTTGTCTGATCTCTCTCAGGGATCAGTTTTTCTGGTAAGCAGCTTGTGAATACTGCGGTGGTGGATTCCCTTCCTAGTACACTGGCACCCTTCTATGATGGTTTATACCTAAAGTCACGATCATTTGGAGAAATTTAACCTCTTCACTTCACTTTTTTTTTGAGGATTGCTCTTGGTGTCTCTTTGACAACTGTCATTTGAGTTTTACATATACTGACCAGGACAATGGGTGATATTATTTAGAGTCAGTGTTGAGAGCACATGATTTTTGGTAATTCTCACCACAATTTATGTTTTTGATGTTGTATACACTAATGCACTGAGATTGGAAGTTCATGGTCTTGTAACATTACATGTTTTCATGCTGCATGCAATGATACACAGAGATTGAAACTTTGATCACTGATATAGTTCTTTAACAATTTGTCATATTGTTAGACATTGTTGCGCAGCTTATAGCTCTTTACATTGTTTATTTTGTGGGTGTCTCACATTTTTTAGTTGCAGCACAGGTATTTATTTACCCACTTTAGAGATTTTTAGGACAGCGCAGTATACCTTTTTCCACTATTATCTGCCATTAATATTGACTGGACCCTGGGCAAACATTTTCTTGGGCCCCCTCTTCCATGCAATTTTGCTCTCCACATGCTTTGAAACATACAATAAATAGTAGCTAGACTCAAAATCATTTTACTAAATCAGATCAGGCAGCAATTGCGATTGGTTGCCAGAGGTTTCAGTGTATCATTACCGCCCACTGACTGGCTGCTAGAGGTTACAGCACACATTATGGCTCACTGTTTATTTTCTAGAGGTTACAGCACATGACTTCTGCTTGTTGATTGGTTGCTAGAGATTACTGTACATCAATACTGCTCACTGATTGGTTGCTAAAGGTTACTGGACAATCATACTATTCACCAATTTGTTGCTAGAGGTTACTGCACATTATTTCTGCTCATTGATTGATTCCTAGAGGTTAGTGCATATCCTTACCGCTCAATGATTGGTTGCAAGAGGTTAGTGTACAGCATTACTGCTCACTGATTGGTTGCTAAAGGTTAAATCATCACCTCACTGCCTGCAGACCATGGTCTGAGGAGGTGAGGAGTCCCATCAATAAACAGAAAACTCCTAGGGATCCTAGGACTCCTGGGATCAGTGGGGGGTGATTAGTGGCAATGATGGGGAGTTGATGGGATCAGTGGCAGTGATGGGGGGATAGGATTAGTTAGGAGGCAGTACACTGTGACAAATTCTGAATCATGTAGAGCAACGCTGTAAATCTTTGGCAAATATATAGTGGGGGATTCTACCAATGTAATGGGGAATTTACAATGACCACCAATGTGAGGGGGGATTTACACTGACCATCAATATGAGGGGGGAATTTGCACTGACCACCATGTAATGGGGGATTTATGCCACCCACCAATAGAAAAGAGGGATTTCTACACTGACACCAATGTAATAAGAGCATTTACACCAACCACTGGTGTACGGGGGAATATACAATGACCTCCATGTAAGGGGGAATTTACACTGACAACCATTGTTGAGGAGATTTGTACTGATTTGTACTGACCACCAATGTAAGGTGACACTTCTACACCGACCACCAATGTAAGGGGGGATTTTCACTAACCACCAATGTAAGGGCAATTCTGCACTTACCACCAATGTAAAGGGAAATGTACACTGATCACCAATGTTATGAAGAATTTACACCAACAACCAATGTAATGGGGGATTTTACATCAACAGCCAATAAAGGTGGATTTCTACACTGGGCACCAATGTAAGGAGGATTTACACTCACCACTAGGGATGAGCTTTATGTTCGAGTCGAACATGAGTTCCACTCGAACATTGGTTGTTTGCCCGTTCGGCGAACAGCGAAAAATTTGGGGTGTTCGCGGCAAATTCGAAAAGCCGCGGAACACCCTTTAACAGTCTATGAGAGAAATCAAAAGTGCTAATTTTAAAGGTTAATATGCAAGTTATTGTCATAAAAAGTGTTTGGGGACCCGGGTCCTGCCCCAGGGGACATGTATCAATGCAAAAAAAAGTTTTAAAAATGGCCGTTTTTTCGGGAGCAGTGATTTTAATAATGCTTAAAGTGAAACAATAAAAATTAAATATCCCTTTAAATTTCGTACCTGGGGGGGGGGGGTGTATAGTATGCCTGTAAAGTAGCTCTTGTTTCCCGTGTTTAGAATTGTCCCTGCACAAAATGTCATTTCTAAAGGAAAAAAAAGTCATTTAAAACTACTGGCAGCTATTAATGAATTGTCAGGTCACCGGCAACACAGAGAAAAGTCATTGAAAAAAAAAGGCAGGGGTCCCCCCCCCCAATCCATTACCAGGCCCTTTGGGTCTGGTATGAAACTTAAGGGGAACCCTGCACCATTTTTTTCAATTACTTTTATCTGTATTGCCGGGGACCTGACAATTCATTAATAGCTGCCAGTAGTTTTAAATGACTTTTTTTCCTTCAAAAATGACATTTTGCGCAGGGACCCTTCAGGTCTGGTATGGATTTTAAGGGGAACTCCGCGCCGAAATAAAAAAAAATGGCGTGAGGTTCCCCCAAAAATCCACACCAGACCCTTATCCGAGCACGCAACCTGGAAGACCGCAGAAAAAGAGGGGGGACAAGAGAGAGAACTGAACTGTACCAGGCCACATGCCCCTAACATGGGGAATTTGTCCCCATGTTGATGGGGACAGAGGCCTCATCCCTACAACCCTTGCCCGGTGGTTGTGGGGGTCTGCGGGCGGGTGGCTTATCGAAATCTGGAAGCCCCCTTTAACAAAGGGGAACTCCAGATCCCGCCCCCCCTATGTGAATTGGTAACGGGTACATTGTGCTTCTAACATTTCACAAAGAAAGTGTAAAAAATTTTAAAAAACACACAGACATAGCTGGACAAGTCCTTTATTAAAAAAAAAATAAAAAATTAAAATGAATTTCCAGCAATAAAATCCCGTCTCCCATCTCCCCGATGTCCAACGATGATCCATTCCAGCAACGCTGCAGTCTCTCCACTCATTCTCCAGTGAGGAACGAAACCCCAATGACGCGTAAGAGGGGGCGGTGTGACCCGCCTGTCACCCACACCCACGTCATTGGAAAAGCCGGAGCTTTCCCAATAACAAGGTCGCGGGTAACCCAGCCCCGTGACGTCACGGGGCGGGGTCACCCATGCCCACGTCATTGGGAAAGCCCCGGCTTTCCCAATGAAGTGGGCGGGTGACCCCGTCCCATGACATCACACGCGCCCACGTCATTGGGAAAGCCCCCGGCTTTCCCAATGACGTGGGCGTGGGTGACGAGCGGGTCACCCCGCCCCCTCTTGCGCGTCATGGGGGTTTCGTTCCTTGCTGGAGAATGGGTGGAGAGACTGCAACGTCGCTGGAATGGATCATTGTTGGACATCGGGGAGACGGGATTTCATTGCTGGAAATTATTTTTTTATTTTTTTATTTTGTGTCTGTGTAATGTAAGGGCCCCTTTACATTACACAGCACCCTACACCTCTGGACCCCTTTACATTACACAGCACCCTGCGCCTCTGGGCCCCTTTACATTACACAGCACCCTACACCTCTGGACCCCTTTACATTACACAGCACCCTGCACCTCTGGGCCCCTTTACATTACACAGCACCCTGCATCTCTGGACCCCTTTACATTACACAGCACCCTGCATCTCTGGACCCCTTTACATTACACAGCACCCTGCATCTCTGGGCCCCTTTACATTACACAGCACCCTGCATCTCTGGGCCCCTTTACATTACACAGCACCCTGCATCTCTGGGCCCCTTTACACTACACAGCCCCTGCGCCTCTGGGCCCCTTTACATTACACATCCCCTGCGCCTCTGGGCCCCTTTACATTAAACAGCACCCTGCACCTCTGGACCCCTTTACATTATACACCCCCCTGCACCCCTTTACATTACACAGCACCCTGCATCTCTGGGTCCCTTTGCATTACACAGTCCCCTGCACCTCTGGACCCCTTTACATTACACAGCCTCCTGCAACTCTGGGCCTCTTTATATTACACAGCCCCCTGCACCTCTGGGCCCCTTTACATTACACAGCACCCTGCATCTCTGGACCCCTTTACATTACACAGCACCCTGCCCTTCTGGACCCCTTTACATTACACAGACTCCTGCACCTCTGGGCCCCTTTACATTACACAGTCCCCTGCACCTCTGGGACCCTTTACATTACACAGTCCCCTGCACCTCTGGGCCCCTTTACATTACACATCCCCCTGCACCTCTGGGCCCCTTTACATTACACAGCACCCTGCGCCTCTGGGCCCCTTTACATTACACAGCACCCTACACCTCTGGATCCCTTTACATTACACAGCACCCTGCACCTCTGGGCCCCTTTACATTACACAGCACCCTGCATCTCTGGGCCCCTTTACACTGCACAGTCCCCTGCGCCTCTGGGCCCCTTTACATTACACATCCCCCTGCGCCTCTGGGCCCCTTTACATTACACAGCACCCTGCACTTCTGGACCCCTTTACATTATACAGCCCCCTGCACCTCTACATTACACAGCACCCTGCACCTCTGGGCCCCTTTACATTACACAGTCCCCTGCACCTCTGGGCCCCTTTACATTATACAGCTCCTTGTACCCCTTTACATTACACAGCACCCTGCACCTCTGGGCCCCTTTACATTACACAGCACCCTGCATCTCTGGGCCCCTTTACACTACACAGTCCACTGAGCCTTTGGGCTACTACTGTGTACCCCCTCTCCACAACTGCACCTCTAGACCCCTTTACATTACACATCACCCTGCATCTCTGGACCCCTTTACATTACACAGCACCCTGCATCTCTGGACCCCTTTACATTACACAGCACCCTGCATCTCTGGACCCCTTTACATTACACAGCACCCTGCATCTCTGGGCCCCTTTACATTACACAGCACCCTGCATCTCTGGGCCCCTTTACACTACACAGTCCCCTGCGCCTCTGGGCCCTTTTACATTACACATCCCCTGCGCCTCTGGGCCCCTTTACATTAAACAGCACCCTGCACCTCTGGATCCCTTTACATTATACACCCCCCTGCACCCCTTTACATTACACAGCATCCTGCATCTCTGGGCCCCTTTACATTACACAGTCCCCTGCACCTCTGGACCCCTTTACATTACACAGCCCCCTGCACCTCTGGGCCGCTTTATATTACACAGCCCCCTGCACCTCTGGGCCCCTTTACATTACACAGCACCCTGCATCTCTGGACCCCTTTACATTACACAGCACCCTGCCCTTCTGGACCCCTTTACATTACACAGACCCCTGCACCTCTGGGCCCCTTTACATTACACAGTCCCCTGCACCTCTGGGACCCTTTACATTACACAGTCCCCTGCACCTCTGGGCCCCTTTACATTACACATCCCCCTGCACCTCTGGGCCCCTTTACATTACACAGCACCCTGCGCCTCTGGGCCCCTTTACGTTACACAGCACCCTGCCCTTCTGGACCCCTTTACATTACACAGCCCCCTGCACCTCTGGGCCCCTTTACATTACACAGTCCCTTGCACCTCTGGGACCCTTTACATTACACAGTCCCCTGCACCTCTAGGCCCCTTTACATTACACATCCCCCTGCGCCTCTGGGCCCCTTTACATTACACAGCACCCTGCGCCTCTGGGCCCCTTTACATTACACAGCACCCTACACCTCTGGATCCCTTTACATTACACAGCACCCTTCACCTCCGGGCCCCTTTACATTACACAGCACCCTGCATCTCTGGGCCCCTTTACACTGCACAGTCCCCTGCGCCTCTGGGCCCCTTTACATTACACATCCCCCTGCGCCTCTGGGCCCCTTTACATTACACAGCACCCTGCACTTCTGGACCCCTTTACATTATACAGCCCCCTGCACCTCTTTACATTACACAGCACCCTGCACCTCTGAGCCCCTTTACATTACACAGTCCCCTGCACCTCTGGACCCCTTTACATTATACAGCTCCTTGTACCCCTTTACATTACACAGCACCCTGCACCTGTGGGCCCCTTTACATTACACAGCCCCCTGAACCTCTGGGCCCCTTTACATTACACAGCCCCCTGCACCTCTGGGCCCCTTTACATTACACAGCACCCTGCGCCTCTGGGCCCCTTTACATTACACAGTCCCCTGCACCTCTGGGCCCCTTTACATTACACATCCCCCTGCGCCTCTGGGCTCCTTTACATTACACAGCACCCTGCGCCTCTGGGCCCCTTTACATTACAAAGCACCCTACACCTCTGGACCCCTTTACATTACACAGCACCCTGCTCCTCTGGGCCCCTTTACATTACACAGCACCCTGCATCTCTGGGCCCCTTTACACTACAGAGTCCCCTGCGCCTCTGGGCCCCTTTACATTACACATCCCCCTGCGCCTCTGGGCCCCTTTACATTACACATCCCCCTGCACTTCTGGACCCCTTTACATTATACAGCCCCCTGCACCTCTTTACATAACACAGCACCCTGCACCTCTGGGCCCCTTTACATTACACAGTCCCCTGCACCTCTGGGCCCCTTTATATTATACAGCTAACCGGAACCCCTTTACATTACACAGCACCCTGCACCTGTGGGCCCCTTTACATTACACAGCCCCCTGCACCTCTGGGCTCCTTTACATTACACAGCCCCCTGCACCTCTGGGCCCCTTTATATTACACAGCCCCCTGCACCTCTGGGCCCCTTTACATTACACAGCACCCGCACCTCTGGGCCCCTTTACATTACACAGCACCCTGTGCCTCTCGGTCCCTTTACATTACACAGCACCCTACACATCTGGTCCCCTTTACATTACACAGTCCCCTGCACCTCTGGGACCCTTTACATTACACAGTCCCCTGCACCTCTGGGCCCCTTTACATTACACATCCCCCTGCACCTCTGGACTCCTTTACATTACACAGCACCCTGCGCCTCTGGGCCCCTTTACATTACACAGTACCCTGCCCTTCTGGACCCCTTTACATTACACAGCCCCCTGCACCTCTGGAGCCCTTTACATTACACAGTCCCCTGCACCTCTGGGCCCCTTTACATTACACAGTCCCCTGCACCTCTAGGCCCCTTAACATTACACTTCCTCCTTCGCCTCTGGGCCCTTTACATTACACAGCACCCTGCAGCTCTGGACCCCCTGCATGTTACACAGACCCCCCTTCAGTGCAGGCCCCCCTTCAGTGTATCCACCCCTTCAATGCAGACCCCCCATTCAGTGCAGACCCCTAGTTCAGTGCAGACCCCCCTTGTTCAGTGCAGCCCCCCCTCGTTCAGTGTAGCCCCCCCCATTCAGTGCAGCCCCCGTTCAGTGCAGATGCCCCCAGATCAGTGCAGCCCCCCCTCGTTCAGTGTAGCCCCCCATTCAGTGCAGCCCCCCAGTTCAGTGCAGACCCCCCTTGTTCAGTGCAGCCCCCCTCGTTCAGTATAGCCCCCCCGTTCAGTGCAGCCCCCGTTCAGTGCAGACGCCCCCCGTTCAGTGCAGCCCCCCCTCGTTCAGTGTAGCCCCCCCATTCAGTGCAGCCCCCCGCTCAGTGCAGACGGACCCTCGTTCAGTGTAGCCCCCCTCGTTCAGTGCAGATGCCCCCTCGTTCAGTGTAGCCCCCCGCTCAGTGTAGTCCCCCCTCGTTCAGTGCAGACGCCCCCTTGTTCAGTGTAGCCCCCCCATTCCGTGCAGACGCCCCCTCGTTCAGTGTAGCCCCCCTCGTACAGTGCACATGCCCCCTTTTTCAGTGTAGCCCCCCCTCATTCAGTGCAGCCCCCCGTTCAGTGCAAACGCCACCTTGTTTAGTGTAGCCCCCCCTCGATCAGTGCAGACGCCCCCTCGTTCAGTGTAGCCCCCCTCGCACAGTGTAGCCCCCCTCATTCAGTGCAGACGCCCCCTCGTTCAGTGTAGCCCCCCGTTCAGTGCAGACGCCCCCTTGTTCAGTGTAGCCCCCCTTGTTCAGTGCAGACGCCCCCTCGTTCAGTGTAGCCACCTCGTTCAGTGTAGCCCCCCTCGTTCAGTGCAGACGCCCCCTCATTCAGTGTAGCCCCCCTGCTCAGTGTAGCCCCCTCGTTCAGTGTACCCCCCCTCATTCAGTGTAGCCCCCCTTGTTCAGTGAAGCCCCCTTCAGTGCAGCCCCCCTTCAGTACCTCAGACCAGCGCAGCGGTACATGCACGCAGGTCCCCCCCCCTGTTTACACATAAACACAGAGGAGGGGGAGGCGGCTTCACTCTGCTGCTCGGCTGTGCCTGTGTGACATCTGGGATCGCACAGACAGGCAGCCCGCAGCCGCGAGAGGAGAGGAGGGGATGGTAGGTGCAGCGGTGTCACCCTGCACCCCCCGCACACCCCCTCCCCCTCGCCACTGTAGCTGTGTAGTACAATCGCGGAGGGGGTGCCGGTCTGACACCCCCCCAGTGTGTGGTAACGGGGGCGCCCCATCCCCCTCGCCCCCCTTAGTACGCCTCTGAATACAGGATGCATAATTACACTCTAAACAAACACTTCTCCTGAGCCTTGACATATGTAACGACAGGGGTTAACGTTGTTTAATTATATTCCATTCCCGAACACACAGCAGTTACCAGACACTCCAACCAGCTGAATAAGACCCCATACAAATAATTCTCCCCGCACTAACGAGACAACGCTCTGTGTTGAAGTTCCAAAAACAGGGAATAAATCTTTATTGCAAGCACAAGGTAACACACTTCTCTTCAAAACACTTACCTCCCATCCTTGGGGAACAGGGCGGGTTAAACTGTCCAATGACAATGGTGTTACAGGTCAGGTGTGTTCAAACTTCTCCTTCAGTAAACAGTCTTAGCAGGAGGGGTTGCTGGAGTGATCCCCCCCCCCCTTTCCTCACAGCAAGACACTTAAACATCCCATAATAGGCAGCCAGACGGTCTACCAGCTCCAATCCACATCATCACAAACAACAATTAAAGAGTCTTTGGAAGCTAGTCTGGATTTAATCTACATTACACAGGCAGACGGGTGGTTGAAGTTGAACACATCAGCATCTCTCAATTAACCTGTTGAGTTCAGAATCAACAAACAGTAAATAGTTATTTACAGATATCCTGGGGAATATGATGGATTAATATTACAGACCCATTTTAAAGCAATCCAAGACATATTCTCAATGTCCATTATTTCTTGGCTCATACTTTCTAATAACTTCTGGGTTCCACGGGCCCTCCCGTTACAACATACATAAGGCATTCGACAGCGTTAGCTGGTCATACCTAGATCATTAATTGCCCAAATTTGGCATCACTGGTGATTTCCTGCAAGGTTTTCATGCCTTATATAGAGACCCCCAAACTCGTATTAAATTGCCTGGTAATAATTCTCAAATGTTCTCACTTCAGAAGGGCACTAGACAGGGATGCCCATTATCCCCTCTCCTTTTTGCCCTGGCCATAGAGCCCTTATCCCGGGCCATATCTGAAAATATAAATATTAAATGTTATCACAAAGGCCCCAATGAATTTAAACTCAGCTTATACGCTGATGATATGCTCCTGTTCCTGACCAATCCACTTATAGCACTGCCCAATCTCACCTCCCTACTAGACTCGTTTCACCAGATTTCAGGGCTGGAAGTGAATTTAGCCAAATGCTCTGCCAAGCCGATCAATATACCAAATGATCTTGAATTATCATTGAGGCAACAGTTCCTATTCACTTGGTGCTCTGATACCTTTTGTTACTTAGGTATACAGCTTACCCCTACCTTTCAGACTCTTTTTCACGTAAACTATCACCCTATAGTCTCACATATCAGATCTCTACTTAAGACTTGGGATAAATATCACATCTCATTTCTGGGCAGAGTCACGGCCATTAAAATGGCCATTTTGCCTAAGTTGTTTTTTTTTTTCAGGGCCCTCCCTATATAGGTTTCTAAGACCTATATTGACTCAATCCAAAAAGATGTCAATAAATTTGTGTGGCATAATAAAAAACCAAGATTCCATCAATCTCTGTTGTATAGGCCCCAACCCCTTGGAGGACTGGGTCTTCCTGACCAATGGAGCTACTATTTAGCATCCAGATTAGCTCAAACCGCCCAATGGCACACTTCCCCCACCGGCATACCCTGGCTAACTTTTGAGACACACGCTATCCTCCCCTTCCACCTTTCAGGGTTGCTGTGGTCCAGATCCATCAAAGATGGCCAACTCACTTCGCTAAACTTGATCGTTTGCCAAACCATACACCTTTGGTTACTATATGGTCATAAATTCCACCTAGCCTCTCCCATTTCCCCACTATACTCCTTTCTGGGTGATCCTGATTTTCCCCCGGCCTTTCATGATAGAGCTGGATTTTCCCAGTGGATTATGACTGACATGACAACATTTCAATCCTTTAAAGAGGGTCGTCACTTCAAACCCTTCCAGCAACTACAAACAGAGCACAAATTTCCCCCCTCAGAGCTGTACAAATACATGCAAATCAAACATTTCTACCATAGTAGGGGCTCCCTGGATTCCCGAACACACAGCACTCAATATGAACACATATGTATTCACTCTTCCAGAGATAAGGGGGTTATTTCCAAAATATATTGTTTGCTCAACGAGTTTGCCCTGGCAGCAAAAACCAAACCGATGCTTCGGTAGGAAAGTGAGATAGGCAAAACTTTTGAACCACCTGAGTGGGAGGAAATGCTGACTAATATGTTCAAAAACACTAGAGCATACTCCATTCGTGAAACTGCAGTCAAACTACACATGAGGTGGTATTTGAGTCCGCGCATCTCCACTCCATCTACCCTGCGGTGTCCCCGCTCTGTTTTCGAGGCTGTACTGAATTAGGCACCTTAATTCACACCTTCTGGAGTTGTAGGTGTAGCGGGTGTCTCAAATCTAGGAGGTCCCATCACCCAAATTTAGGGGCTGGTCTGAGCAGTAGTTAGGCTCAGACCGTTATCATTTGTAGGCTGTACTATTTTGTTCATCAGATGGTATATTGGTGTGCAGTTCCCTATGGCCTGTAGGTGGCACTGTCATGACAGGCCAGGGTTGAACCACCAATAATAGTGCTGTGCCTTGGGTGTCCTCTCTCGGCAGCGGTACAGTGGGCGGGGTCGGCCTGCTGTGCATGCTGGGAGAGGATACATAAGGGGCAGACGCCACCTGGTAAGGGTTCTGAGTTCTGGTTCCCATTGTGAGTCCAAGTTCGAGTGTGTGGCCCTCCAGGCCATGGGGCCACGTGCGCCTCAGTCCCAGGCACCTTTAGTCCTGGGGCTGCAACTTCAGCCCTTGGCCCAGCACCTTTAGCTGGAGCCCACTTCGGGGAAGAAGAATCCCAGGGTTCCGCCTTGCAAGTGGTCCCGCTCTAAGAAGAGGAGGCTGGGGGAGGACCTTTCCGAAAGACTGGTGAGAGATCACAGTGAAGGAAGGGGCCCGGTAACTCTCTGGAGGGATGTCATCTATCCGCGAAAGGGCCTACTAATGCAACAGTTAAGAGGTTCGGGACACTATAGATTCTGTGGCAGGGGATCTCCCGATCGCATCTAAGAAGGTACCTGATTAAGTATCCGAGCATCATTCCGGCTGCTAGGATCCACTTTGCTGGAAACTATCCGGGTGAGCTGAACCCACTTGGGAACAAAAATGACACCGCTCAACCTCTTCACACAGGAGGGTACGGGCATATAGTACAGTGTGCCCTTTTCCTACAAGTGAGCCAAAGGTAGGAGAAAAGCGTCCGTGTGCTACATAGGCATCTTAAGCCCATCTGGCAGAAAGCTGCCTACCATCGCAGGCCGCTTAATTACTCTCACCGCACAAATGTGTTTAAGCTTCACATCCATTCCTGATATCCCTTCACCTTCTGAAAAACGAATCCACTCTCTTTTCATAGCCATACATTGGGTAACTGTGCTGAACTGGCGTTCCTCTTCCCTTTCATGGTCGCAAGTATTAGCTAGAATGGACGCCATTAAACTCTCTGAGCGCATTTACCACCCCCTATATGATACCATGCATATTTACGAAAATAAATGGAAACATTGGAATAACGTGTTTTTATAATGTCCTATTATTCTCTGTGATAGCTTCTTAGGTAGCCTCCCTACCCATGCTTAAATGCTCTGTTAAATTATTGATTTTGCCTGTATTGATACTTAATGTACTTGCTCTCAACATTTTCCCATGTCTGGAGATGTTCCACCTTTCTCAGATTTTATTATTTTGTCTGACATTTTACATGTATGTTCATGATCTTTAAATAAAAACGTTTGTAAACATAAAAATACTGGCAGCTATTAATAAATTGTCGGGTCCCGGCAATACAGATAAAAGTAAATTGAAAAAAACGGCAGGGGTTCCCCTTAATATTCATACCAGACACAAAGGGCCTGGTAATGGACTGGGGGGGGGGCTGCCTTTTTTTTAATGACTTTTCTCTGTTTTGCCGGGGACCCGACAATTTATTACAGCCACGAGTAGTTTTAAATTACTTTTTTTCCTTTAGAAATTACATTTTGTGGGGGCGTGGTCTGGAGCTGCATGGAGTAGGACGTGCTGGGTGAGAGCTCCGCTCGAGAATCATCCTTTCAACCGATCCTTGGGGCCTAATTCCCCGCAAATAACTTCCGAATCGCCCCAGGTCTACTACCTACACCCGTAGTAACCATGTCGCCGGGAAAGAAGTCAGGAGCCCTCGCAAAACTCGACAAATACCGCCACGAGGAGCGAGTCTCGGAGGAAGAAGATGGCGTCGCCCCGCTCCAGGAAGAAGAAGAACGACCCTCCGGCGACACCGCCAGAATCGCTACGTGCCAATCCTCCCTCACCTCCAGGATAGAGGAGGTGAAAGTCGACATCTCCCTTATCCGGCAGGACATCCACAAACTCCGGGAGCGGACATCCGAGGCGGAACGCCGAATTGGCCACGTGGAGGAAGGCCTGCACCCTCTCCAGGTCACCACCGAACAACTACAACACCAGCTCAACATGGTTCTATCCAAACAGGACGACATGGAGAATCGTCTTCGAATGTGCAACCTACGATTCGTTGGGCTGCCCGAGAAGTCGAAGGGTGCGGATCCCCCCACTTACCTGGAGAACTTGCTGGTCCGGACATTCGGCAGAGAGGCCTTCTTCCCGTAGTTCGTAGTGGAGCGCGCGCACCGACTCGCCTCGAGACTTCCACCGGCAGGAGCCCCGCCGCGAACCTTCATCGCCAAGTTCCTCAACTACCGCGACAGAGACACCATCCTACGACTGACCCGCGAAAGAGGCAACATCCCATTCGGAAATTTGACCGTGGCGGTGTTCCCGGACTTCTCGGCTGAGGTCCAAAAGAAGAGAGCGCGCTTCACGGATGTCAAGAAACGCCTCCGAATCCTCCATCTACCCTACGTGATGCTCTTCCCTGCCCGACTCCGAATAGTGTGCAACGGAAAGGCCCAGTTCTTTGAGGATCCGCAAGCCCTTCTATCCTGGGTGGAACTACAAGAGGCGGCGGGGCCGGCGCACGCCTAACACTTCCCTCCCCATTCGCTGCTGTTTGTCCGGAGGGGTAGTCGCATCGCCTACATACTGCTCCTGGAACCGTGAGTTGCTTGACTGCCCTCCCTGCTCTTCTCCTCCTATCCTATTCCCATTACCCTATGCTCACCCCTACCCCTCTCTCACCCTCACTATACGGCACTGACTCTCCCCAAATGCCCCGCATTACCCTTGTATATCGGGCGACCCGCCCGCACCCGCGATCCATTGGATTGGACACCCCCCCCTGCATAACTGTGCGCTCTTTAGTTTGGTCGCCCCCCGACCCCGGTGGTCGCCATCGGACCCCGGCAGCTGTGTCTGGTCAGGCTGCCACATTCCCACCACTGTTTCCCTGGCCAGCCCCTGCCCCCCCTGATCGCAGAGGTCGGCGGGGTGTTAAACCTGCTATGCTGGTCCAGCGCTGTTGCAGGACTGTTCTCTGAGTTTTGCACTTATCTTTTTTTCTTATATGTTGTTTTTATTTTTGTGACTCTACCTCATGGCTCATATTTGATGTACTGCAAGAACCCTGATACCTCTCCCACTGTTAGGATGTTGCCCAGATGTGCTGCTCATTTGCCCGAGCCGTCTGCACCTCACCCCTCAATGCCCTCCGCCCCGGAACCTTTTGGCCTGGCGTTGCCAGCTCTCGTGGTCTCCCAAGCCTCACTGACTTTTGGGCGCCCCTCATGTCCACTTGCATTGTTTTTATACGCCCCCTGTTATCTGGAATGCAACACACTCTCCATGGCCCCCTGGCAGATGAACTTTCTACCATGCCCCCCCCCTCACTCACTATGGCCTCTCGGAGCTGATGTATCATGTCTGCTAGGCTGGCCCAGTGCCACTTTTGAACTGTCCGCTGTTGAATATACTCTCTGTGCTGTTGTTTTTTTCCTGACTTCGTTGTACGGTCCATTACAAGTACACTGTAGGAAAATCACTGCTCATTTTGCCATCATGGTGAAGCTCATGTACAATGTATGTTGTCTCCTATCTGTATTGTTAGTATCTCATTCTGATATGCCTCCCGCCCCGGGGCCCCTGAAACCAGTGACATCGGCCTACCGCTGCCTCCCTGGTCTCACAGCCTCCTGGGTGTTTCCTAGATACACCCGCTACATGTTGTTGTGCCTGCTGTGCCCTGAGTTGTACCATAATATTCACCATTTCCAGATCTCAGATCCGCATGCCATGTACCCTCCCTATGCACCATGGCCTCCTTAAAGTTTGTCACCTGGAACGTCCGGGGCCTTGGTGAGCGGGCAAAGAGGCAAGCAGTCCTCTCCCGCCTCAAGTCCCTGCGTGCAGACGTGTCGGTGTTTGTTGAGACCCACCTGACTGGCCAGAGACAGATGAGCCTCAAAAAACCTTGGGTGGGCTGGCTGTACCAGGCTCTTCACACCTCCAACTCCCGCGGCGTGGCAATCCTGGTGGCCAAGACGGTGCAGTTCCAGCTCCACTCATTGCGATCGGACCCCCAGGGTAGATCACTGTTCCTGCATGCCACGATAGGAGGCATGGAGGTCCTTCTCCTGGCCTTTTACATCCCTCCACCGTTTCAGTTCAGCCAGCTGCAGCAGGGGGTGGACTTCATGGCATTGCACCCCTCGGTGACTTCAACATGGTCGTAACCCCAAGCCTTGATAGATTGAGCCCCAATGCTCCCCCCACCTCTGCACCCAGCACCACCAGGTTTGGCAGATTCCTCGCTGAATTTGCTCTCATGGACACGTGGAGGTTTAGACACCCAAAACTGTCCTGTAACTCCTGCTTCACCCCCTCCCGATCCGCCCTATCCCGCATAGATTATATTTTCCTTGCCCCTTCCCTCCTCCCTCTCCTTATCGATGTAGGTTTCGAGGCAAGAGTGCTTTCTGACCACTCCCTGTATTGGATCACCCTACGACCCCCGGCCCCCCCTGCGGCCCGGCCCTGGAGACTGAACCCCTTCTGGTTGCTTACCCTCACTGATGTGGACAACATCCGCCTCGAGTGGGAGCACTACTTCTGCACAAATGAGGGCACGGCCCCGGCCGGAGCCGTATGGGAAGCCTTCAAGCTCCATGCCCGCATGATCCTCTCCACACGCATCAATAGACACAAGGCCACCTCCAAACAGCTGCTTGGCCAGGCAGAGGACCGCCTACACGCACTCGAACAAACATTCCAGGCTGACCCGACCGAGGCCAACGCTTCCCTCCTATGCTTACAGACCAGACTCACTGATCAACTTCACACTGAAAAGGCAAAACAGGGCATATTCTACAGCAAACAATGCATATACGAACACGGTGAACGTGCCGGCAAGCTCTTGGCTTACCTGGCACACATGGACCACAAGCCCCCGGTGGTGGTGACCCTTCAGTCAGCATCCGGGGCACAGCTTACAGACCCTGACCTAGTTGCAGAGGAGTTTCGGTCCTACTACTCCACCTTATACACCTCCTCTGTCTCTCACTCCTAAGATGAACTCTTGGAATTCCTAGAAACCATCCCCTTCCCCACGCTCACCCCAGACCAGATGGCACAGCTGGAGACACCCATCACCACAAAATGCATAGAGGAGGCAATAGCAAAACTCCCTACATCTAAGGCGCCGGGCTCAGACGGGCCCCCCTCGAGTTCTATAAACATTTTGCCGAGACCCTTATTCCCAAACTCTGTAAGCTGTATGAGCACATTTTTGACACTGGTACGCTCCCGCCCCCCATGGGTGAGGCCCATATTGTCCTCATCCCCAAACCGGGCAAGGACCCTCTCCTCCCTGAATCCTACCGACCCATCTCCCTCCTTCAACTCGACGTAAAAATCCTCGTAAAAATCCTCGCCATGCGCCTCAACAAGGTAATCCTCAGCCTGGTGCACCCTGACCAGACTGGCTTTATGCCAGGCAAGAACACGGCCTTCAATCTAAGGAGGCTTCACATGAACCTCCAATCTCAACACTCAGATATGGGTTCCAGGGTGGTGGGTAGCCTACACGCAGCTAAGGCGTTCAATTCCGTGGAGTGGCGTTACCTTTAGGAGTGCCTCCACGGGTTCGGCTTTGGCCCGAACTTTGTGAGGTGGCTCCAGCTCCTCTACCAGGCCCCCACAGCCCGCATACAGGTAAACGGCAGAATTTCCTCCCCCTTCCCACTCTCCCCCTTCGGTTACCGGCAGGGCTGCCCTATCTCGCCTCTTCTATACGCCCTGGCAGTGGAGCCTCTGGCCATAGCCCTCAGAAGGCACCCGGGAGTCAGGGGACTTTGTTGTGGTCGGCTGAACGAGGTGATCAGCCTCTACGCTGATGACATGCTCCTCTCTCTTGAAGACGCGGGCCCCTCGCTACAGACGGCCCTGCAGCTTATAAACGCGTTCGGGGAATTCTCTGGGTTACAGATATATTGGACCAAGTCCCACATCCTCCCATTGGACCTGGGCGCCCCAGACGCCGACCAAGCCGCACTTCCCCTAGTCAGGACGAGCTCTATCAAATACCTGGGCGTCTGCATCTCTAGATCACTACCCGACTTCATCCCCCTTAACGTTGACCCCCTATTCGATGTCCTCAAAGCTAAAACGCAAACATGGTCCCGCCTCCCCCTCGGAGTAATGGGTCGTATCAATCTAGTCAAAATGATACTCCTCCCCAAGATACTTTATGTCCTCTGGCAGGCCCCCGCTGTACATTCCCCCCCGTATATTCAAAGCCATGGAGTCCATACTTAACTCGTTCATTTGGGGGCCCACCAGGCATAAATTGCCGTGGAGGGTTCTGAAGTGTCCGACTGACCTGGGAGGCATGGCGGTCCCCGACCTCTCCCTCTTCTACGTAGCAGCCCAACTGTCCCATTTCTTTTACTTTAACCGCTCCGATAGAGAACGCTACTCCGCCTTGGTATGTTCACAGGCCCCCGGCCCGCTTTTCCACCCCTTCCAGATTCTATTTTGCAGACCTAGCCGACCGCTTCGGATGGATACTGGAAAACGTATGCTTTTCCACCATTGCAGAATCTGGAAACTCGCCATGCAATACGGCGAGGCGCCTTCCCCCCAGGCATATACACCCCTATGGGACAACCCACACCTGCCCGAACTGGCTACTATCCCTGACCACGGAATATGGATCACTAAGAGCGTCATATACTTATCCCAAGTCATTGCTCATAGGGCCGTCAAGTCCTTCGACACTCTTAAAAAAGACTTTGCCCTCCCTAACCATATGTTTTACCGCTACCTCCAACTCCGACACGCACTCACCACACAGTTCGATGGCTCCATCCCAGCCCTCAAGGTCCGGCTGCTGGTAGACATAGTCCTAGGTAGTGACTCTAAGAAGCTGATATCACAGCTATATGCTTATCTCCTGCTGCCCTCAGCCACCAACACTGCTCAACAGCTGAAGTCCTGTTGGGAGCCAGACTTGGGTGGTATTTTAAACGAGGACTGGGACGAGGCCCTCGCCAACTGCAAACTAGTCTCCCCTAAACTCTCTGACCGGCTTACACACCTATACATCCTCCACCGCTCCTACCTGACACCCCGCCGCATCTTTAAATATAGACCTGGACACAGCCCGGACTGCCCCGGCTGTGGCCACACCAATGCATCCTTCTACCATCTCCTCTGGGCATGCCCCTGCGTTCAGGGATTCTGGGCCCAGGTGGTCCGGTTCCTCCATGACCGCATGGGCTCCCCAGTTACCCTCTGCCCCCGCCAGTGCTTGTTGGGACTCCTTTCGCTCACTGAGGCCGAAAAGTATCTGAACACACTGCTGCAAGAAACGTTATTCCTTGCTAGTCTTCAAATAGCCAAGACCTGGTTGAGGGGGCCCCCTCCTACCCTGCAACAATGGATCAGAGCGGTCAACATTACCCTACCATACAAGAAACTGCTGTATCTGCATAGAGGTTGCCCTGATAAATACCACAGGATCTGGGATAGATGGTTAGGAGATGCCTCCACTTGCGATACAGACGGGTAGACGCACTACCACCCAGCCACCCCCTGGGCCCGATAAGAGCCTCCTCTTTCCCCCTCCCCGCAGCTGACCCTGGGGCCCCATGCTATCCATCTCGTATTATGTTGCTCATAATTTCACAGTCATTTTGTCATGCCATGTTGTACATCAAATGCAATGCTTTATAATTGCAGTGCCTGTTGCACTGACCACCCGTGCTGCCATGCTGTCCATCCAGTACTATGTTGCACATACTTTAACAGTTATTTTGTCATGCTATGCTGTACGTTCAAATGTAATGCTTTGTAATTGTAGTGCCTGTTGCACTGATCACCCGTTTGTCATTATTATACCTATGCTCAATAAACGTTGTTTTGTTTAAAAAAAAAAAAATTACATTTTGTGCAGGGACAGTTCTAAACATGGGAAACATGCGCTACTTTACAGGCACACTTTAGACACCCCCCAGATATGAAATTTAAAGGAATATTTCACTTTTATTGTTTCACTTTAAGCATTATTAAAATCCCTGCTCCCGAAAAAACTGACGTTTTTAAAACTTTTTTTGCATTGATACATGTCCCCTGGGGCAGGAACATGTAAACCAGACGCTGGCAATGGTTTCTGGGACCGATCATAACTTGGGGCTGCGGACTAAAAAATTGTCTGAACGCATCGGTCAGACGGCCACATTCTCCACCGCTCCATCTTTGACTGACCGAAGCCTCAGCAACACGTTGTCCAGGACCAGGAATTTGTAACCTTCCAGTCTCTGGGAACGCGTTGCACAGACCTTTCTGCAAGGCCTCCCGAAGATGTTTCATCCTCTGCTCCCTCTGCGACGGAAAGATAAGGTCCTCAACCTTACCCTTGTAACATGGATCAAGGAGGGTTGCCAGCCAGTAATGATCCCTCTCCTTGATAGCACGAATACAGGGATCCTTCCGCAGGCTTTGCAGGATCAGGGCGGCCATGCAGCGTAGGTTTGCTGAGGCATTTGGTCCGGAGTCCTCTGGGTCACTCAGGACGACATAATCCGCAGCCACCCCCTCCCAGCCACGTACAAGTCCATGGGTGTCTTGGGACTGTAATTGATCCCTTGAAGACTGCTGCTGATGCTGAGAGCTAGGCTCCACCTCCATGCTGATACAATCCTCCTCCTTCTCCTCCTCCTCCTCCTCGTCCCCTTCCTGTGTGATAGGCGGGCTAGCAGGAACACTGTCTGGATAAAAGGGGCCTTGAGAGGTAAGGAAGTCCTCCTCTTTCTCCCTCTGTTCTGCCTCAAGTGCCCTGTCCATTATTCCACGCAGCGCGTGCTCCAACAGGTGGACAAGAGGGACAGTGTCACTAATGCATGCACTGTCTTTGCTCACCATCGTCGTGGCCTTCTCAAATGGTGCCAGGACAGTGCATGCATCCCTGATCATGACCCACTGGCGTGGAAAAAAAAACAAGCTCCCCTGACCCTGACCTGGTGCCATATTGGCACAGATACTCATTGATGGCCCTCTGCTGCGTGTACAGCTACTGCAGCATGGCCAACATTGAGTTCCACCTGGTGGGCATGTCACAGATTAGGCGGTTCTTGGGCAGGTTAAATTCCTTTTGCAGGTCAGCCAGCCGAGCACTGGCATTATATGACCAGCGGAATTGCACACAGACTTTCCTGGCCTGCCTCAGGACATCGTGTAAGCCCAGGTACCTGCCCAAGAACCGCTTTACCACCAAGTTAAGGATGTGAGCCAAACAGGGCACATGGGTCAGGTGTCCCTGTCGGAGGGCGGAGACGAGGTTGGTGCCATTGTCGGAAACCACCATTCCTGGCTTAAGCTGGCGTGGTGTCAACCACCTCTGAGCCTGCCCCTGCAGAGCTGACAGAATCTATGCTTCAGTGTGGCTCCTGTCCCCCAAGCACACCAGCTCAAGCACCGCATGGCATCTCTTTGCCTGCGTACTTGCATAGCCCCTTGAACGCCTACGGAGCACCACTTGTTCCGAGGACAAATCAGCACAGGAAGAGGCCATGGAGGAAGAAGAAGAGGAGGGGGTGGAGGAGAGAGGTGTGTCAGAATCACCAGTAGTAGCATTTAGAGGCGTGGTGGTGGAACAACCTCCAACACTACTGTACCTTGTCCTGCATCCTTCCCAGCTGCCAGCAGAGTCACCCAATGCACCGTGAAAGATAGGTAACGTCCCTGTCCATGCCTGCTGGACCATGAGTCAGCGGTAATATGCACCTTACCGCTGACCGCCCTGTCCAGAGAGGCCAAGACATTGCCTTCCACATGCCGGTAGATAGCCGGAATCGCCTTCCATGAGAAAAAGTGACGTTTGGAAACCTGCCATTGAGGAACCGCACATTCCACAAACTCATGGAAGGGGGCAGAGTCTACCAACTGAAAAGGCAGTAGTTGAAGTGCTAGCAATTTAGCCAAGCTAGCATTCAACCGCTGGGCATGTGGATGGCTGGGAGCAAACTTCTTTCGGCGGTGCAGCAGCTGGGGCAGGGAAATTTGCCTGGTACAATCTGACGTTGGTGTACCGATAGCAGATTGCCCGCAAGTACTTGGCTGTGACACACCTAATTCTACACCTTCATTCCTCTCAGTGCAGGTTTCAGAGAAGACTGAAGGTATAGTGGGGTTGGATATCCCAGCTGATGAGGAGCAAGGAGAGGTCCACTTTTTTCTTTGGTGTGAGTCTTCTAGGTGGGCTTGCCAACGAACTGCATTGCAGGTCGACATATGTCTGATCAAGCATGTGGTGCCCAAGCGGGTGATGTTTTGGCCACAAGAGATACGCCTGAGACATATGTTGCAAATATCAGCGCTGCGATCTGATGTACTCGTCTCAAAAAAGGCCCACACCAAAGAACTTTTGGTATAACACGCAGAGACAGCAGCGGCCTGCACAGGCGGAGCTCTGCGGTGTGATGCTGTTGGTGTGCTGCCCTTAAGCTGGCCCCTGGAGGGCATCCTTCCTCGTTGGAGATGTGCCTCCTCCTCTCTCCTATCAGGCACCCACGTAGAGTCTGTGACCTCATCATCCCCTCCCTCCTCATCACTGTAGCAAACCTGGCAGTATGCTGCAGCTGGGGGAACATGACTGCCAGATAGCTGTCCTTCTTGGGCACCCCCTCTCTCTGGGCTCACGTTACTGCCTTCCTCTAGCTGGGTACCATCATCGGAGCCTTCAAAATGCTGGGCATCCTCCTGGAGCATGTACCCAACACTGTGGTCAAACAGTTCAGGGGACTCCTCAGGAGGACATGGTGGGGCTAGGGAAGGAGTGACTGATGCCATTGAGCCGAGGGAAGAGGCCGCTTTGGCAGCTTCCAGACAAAGTACCCTGAGCCTGGATGAGAGAGGATGAGGAGGATGAGGACGGCTTGGTCATCCACTCTACCAAGTCTTCGGCATGTTGCAGCTCAACACGACCATCTGCCGAAAAAAAGGACAAGCGTGTCCCACGGCCACGTGCTGATGAGGATGCACCGTGTAAACGACCAGCACTGTTGCCTCTAGACACAGAGCCTGCTTGCCCTCTTTTATTGGCTCGTGACTGTCTGCCTTTCCTTGTTGTCCTTCCAGACATACTAATGGCCTGCAGGGAGATGTAGCTGCACAAAGCTGGGATGTATATATATATATATACTGATTATACTACAGCTAGCAGAATCAACTGCCTGCCTGTAGTATTATTAGTATGAGAACACCAGCAATTGTCTTCAGTTAGCTTTAGTTGCACAATGTGCAGAGGACACAGTACACTAACTAAAAATACTGCAACTCCCTGCCTGTGGTATTTGTATGAGAACACCAGCAATTGTATTGAGGTAAGCTTTAGGTGCACACTGTGCAAAGGACACTAAAACAAAATACTGCAGCTCCCTGCCTGTATTTGTATGAGAACACCAGCAATTGTATTGAGGTAAGCTTTAGGTGCACACTGTGCAAAGTACACTAAAACAAAATACTGCAGCTCCCTGCCTGTATTTGTATGAGAACACCAGCAATTGTATTGAGGTAAGCTTTAGGTGCACACTGTGCAAAAGACACTAAAACAAAATACTGCAGCTCCCTGCCTGTATTTGTATGAGAACACCAGCAATTGTATTGAGGTAAGCTTTAGGTGCACACTGTGCAAAGGACACTAAAATAAATTACTGCAGCTTACTGCCTGTATTTGTATGAGAACACCAGCAATTGTATTGAGGTAAGCTTTAGGTGCACACTGTGCAAAGGACACTAAAATAAATTACTGCAGCTTACTGCCTGTATTTGTATGAGAACACCAGCAATTGTATTGAGGTCAGCTTTAGGTGCACACTGTGCAAAGGACACTAAAACAAAATACTGCAGCTCCCTGCCTGTATTTGTATGAGAACACCAGCAATTGTATTGAGGTAAGCTTTAGGTGCACACTGTGCAAAGGACACTAAAGCAAAATACTGAAGCTTCCTGCCTGTATTTGTATTAGAACACCAGCAATTGTATTGAGGTAAGCTTTAGGTGCACACTGTAGACATGTGCAATTCGTTTAGTTACTAATTCATTATTCGTCAAGATTCGTTATATTCGTTGATTCGTAAACATACGAATGAACGAACGGTTTGCTAAAACTACAAACGAACAACAAATTATCGAAACAAACGAATATCAAAAACAACGAAAATACGAATTTAGTAAATTTGAAACAGCCAAAATACCAAAGAGTAAGAAAACGAAAACATAAAAACACGAAAATACAGAACAAAGATAAAAAAATAACGCAAATAAAAATGAACGAAAGCGCGATATTACGAATATTCGGAAAACGTAAAACAAAACAATGAAAATAACGAACAAAGATCCATATTAAAGCGAAGGTTCACCCACATATTTAAGTTTTATTTCAGCAGTCACTCTTATCAAGAAAATAAACCGAACACTAACCTTTTTTTTTTTCTCTCTGTAGTTTTCTTTATTATGAATTCTTTACTCCTACTTCCGGGATTTCCTCCCGCGGGAGTAGGCATGTCGTTTGCTGGGCTCTCATTTCGCAATGGCTCCTGGGAGCAAATTGTCCTGCTTCCCAGGAGTAATATTGAACCTCCTTCCTTTCAGATATCACAATAAGTGTATCGTCACGTGACTCGTCTAGCCGGTCACGTGACGAGGGCGGATGAATGCCGGGAGAGACGCATTCATCGCTACCCGGAAGAATATGCTTGTGGGCTTCAAGATGCCCACAAGCAAAATGGCAATAGCAGGAAGAGTTTTATAAACTCTTTTTTTAGCGCAAAACGGACGGGGGAGGTTTTAAAGTGCCGGAGACGTGAGTAATTATAATGCATACGTTTTTAGATTGAATGCATATAAAAAAAAAAAATGTATGGACCGCAGAACCTTCGCTTTAACGAAAATCAAAATGAACGAAATAAAAAATTACGAATCTTCGGAAAACGGAAATCAAAACGACAATTCGAAAAAACGTAAATTCCACCAAACCACACAAAAACAACTACAAAAACCACAATATCACTCTCTGCACTGCTCTCTGCTCCTCCCTCACCACACCATTGTACACCCTCTCAAAATGGCATACAGGGGCGGAGGCTATAGCCGCGTGTTGAAAACTAAACTAAAATACGAGATTGCGAATGGCCGGGATGTATTTACGGAAGTATGAATGCATTCGAAGCACTGGACGTATTTTAGTTTCATTTTCAACACGCGGCTATATCCTGGGGATATAGCCGCGTGTTGAAAATAAAAATAACTAACGAGATTGCGAATGACCGCGCCGCAATGTATTTACGAAATTATAAAATTACGAATCCATTCGAAGCAAGGTAGTAGACATGAATCAAGGAAAACAAAACAATTTTACGAATCAATGGAAGCGGCAATCTCACATAAGTAACAACAATAACTAAATTACGAGTAGTGTACCGAATAAACGAAAATTATTATCAAACTAAATTACGAATTTCGAATAAACGAAAATAAATTAAACAGAATTACGAATCATTCAATTTCAACGAAAATTTACGAATAGTGTAGCGAATAAACGGAAATTTTTATCTAACAAAATTACGAATTTCGAATAAACAAAAATAAATTAAACAGAATTACGAATCATTCAATATCAACGAAAATTTACGAATAGTGTACCGAATAAACGAAAATTTTTATCTAACAAAATCACGAATTTCGAATAAACGAAAATAAATTAGACAGAATTCAGTATCAACAAAAATTTAACTGTTACGAAAGTACGAACGAGTCCGAATAGGAAAACTCGTGTCTTACGAAATTACAAATCTTTACGAATCTACGGAACGAGACGAAACGAAATGAAACAAAACAATTTTTTTTTGTTGTGCACATGTCTAGCACACTGTGCAAAGGACACTAAAACAAAATACTGCAGCTCCCTGCCTGTATTAGTATCAGAACACCAGCAATTGTATTCAGGTAGGCTTTAGGTGCACACTGTGCAAAGGACACTACATGAAAATACTGCAGCTCCCTGCCTGTATTAGTATGAGATCACCAGCAATTGTATTCAGGTAGGCTTTAGGTGCACACTGTGCAAAGGACACTACATGAAAATACTGCAGCTCCCTGCCTGTATTAGTATGAGAACACCAGCAATTGTATTCAGGTAAGCTTTAGGTGCACACTGTGCAAAGGACACTAAATCAAATTACTGCAGCTCCCTGCTTGTATTAGTATGAGAACACCAGCAATTGTATTCAGGTAAGCTTTAGGTGCACACTGTGCAAAGGACACAGTACACTAAGTGAAAATACTGCAGCTAGCACAATCACCTGCCTGCCTGTCAGTATATTATGAAGAGAATAACAGGAACGGATCTAGCTAAACTGAATACAGTGTATAAACATATATACAACACCTAGGATGCATATATATCCTCTACACACTGTAACTGAAGCTAACTGACATGCCTGCCTGCTCTATCTAACTCAATATAAATGACACTGTCTCTCTCTCTCTCTGTCTGTCTTTAACCACCGCCGCAACACATTACACAAGGCCGCCACGCAGGCGGCCTAATATAGTGTGGGGCGTGTACTAAACCCCCTGAGACATAATTGGCCAAAGCCACCCTGGCCAAATTTGGCCAATTATGGCTCTCCGTTTTTTCCACGCTGTGATTGGCCAAAGCATGTGGGTCATAGTGCATGCTTGGCCAATCATGAGCCAGCAATGCACTGCGGTGCAGCAGTGAATTATGGGCCACGGCTCATAATGTTCGAAATTCAGCGAACGGCTGAACAGACGATGTGGGTATGACTCGAACTCGAAGCTAATCCCTACTGACCACTAGGGATGAGCTCCGCGTTCGAGTCGAACACACGTTCGACTCGAACATCGTGTGTTCGATCGTTCGACGAAGATCGGACGTTTTGGGTCGTTCGCACCAAATTCGAGTGACGCGAACGACCCAAAATCCCGGCGCTGTGATTGGCCAAGCATGCACTGTGACCCCGCATGCTTGGCCAATCACAGCGCCGGCAGCGAGGAGAGCCATAATTGGCCACAGGCAGGATGCCTGTGGCCAATTATAGCTGAGGGGGGTTTAGTACACGCCCCACACTATAAAAGGCCGCCAGCGCGGCGGCCTTGTGTAGTGTGTTCCGGCGTGCAGGGAAAGATATACATAGGCAGGGACAGTGTTAGTGAAATTGTGTGTAGGGAGAGAAAAGGATAGGTAGGGACAGTGTCAGTGATATTCTGCTAAACCTTGTGTGCAGGGAGAGAGAAGGATAGGTAGGGACAGTGCCAGTGATATTTTTGCTAAGCCTCCTGCACATTATACACCTGAAGCTACCCCTTAGGCCCCTTTCACACTGGGGCGGGCAGGTGCGGTGGCGACATAGCGGCGCGATTTTCAGCGCCGCTATACCGTCGTTATTACGGCGGTATGCGGGCGCTAGTGGGGGGAATTTAACCCCCGCTAGCGGCCGAAAAAGGGTTAATACAGCCCGCGGGCAGTATTACCGCGGTGTCCCATTGATTTCAATGGACAGCCGTGGTAAAGGAGCGATGAACACACCGCTCCTTCACCGCTGTAAAGATGCGGCTAGCAGGACTTTTGGAGCGGTCCTGCTAGCGCACCGCTTCAATGTGAAAGCCCGTAGGCCCCTTTCACACTGACACGTTTTTCAGGCGGTTTAGCGCTAAAAATAGTGCTGTTATACCGCCTGAAAAAATCGTGCCCTGCAGTCTTCAGTGAGAAAGCCCGAGGGCTTTCACATTGAAGCGGTGCGCTAGCAGGACCGCTCCAAAAGTCCTGCTAGCCGCATCTTTACAGCGGTGAAGGAGCGGTGTGTTCACCGCTCCTTTACCGCGGCTGTCCATTGAAATCAATGGGACACCGTGGTAATACCGCCCGCAAACCGCGGCAATAGCCGCGGTTTGCGGGCGGTATCAACCCTTTTTCGGCCGCTAGCGGGGGTTAAATTCACCCCGCTAGCGGCCGCATACCGCGGTAATAACGATGGTATAGCGGCGCTGAAAATCGCGCCGCTATACCGCCACCACACCTGCCCACCCCAGTGTGAAAGAGGCCTTATTGCTTGTAGTTTTTTTTCTTTTGTTACACTAACAGGCATCTGCAGCACTTACAGCGGGCGTAGTGTGCTTCTTGCAAAATATACACCAGAAGCTAGCCCTTATTGCTGTGTTTTCCTGTTGTGTAACACAGGCAGGCATCTGCAGCAGTTACAGTGGGTGTAGTGTGCCTCCTGCACAGTATACACCTGAAGCTACCTCTTATTGCTGGTTTTCATTTCATCTGGTTTTATTGCTGTTCTACAGGGGCATGTAATCAGAGGCGTTGCTAGGGGGGTGCGGGGGGTGCGGTCCGCACCCGGGTGACACCCGCTAGAGGGGTGACACCCTTCCGACGGTGAGAAAAAATTTTTTTTTTTTTTTGACTTTTTTTTTTTTTATTACAGCTGACACTTTAATTCAGCAACTTCACCCCGCTGGTCTGGAACAATACTTCCAGCGCCGCCGCGCCTGGTGTGTGTGTGTCCTCCGGTTCCTTATTCTTCTTCCTCCTCCCTCCCTACCCTACAGAGCGTCAGCCTGTCACATCATCACACTGCACTGTGATGATGTGACGTCACACACAACTTTCTCCGGCTGCACGCTGTGAGGGTCGCTGCCCAGCCCTCCTCCTCTCCAGTCAAGACTCCAGAACAGGTGGGGGGGGTCTCCACCGCCGGCCCGACTCCCGAGCACAAGCACAAGATGAGGTAGGTGTGTGTGTGTGTGAGGAGCGGGGGGGCGGTTGCCATTGTAAGAGGCAGAGCTACTAGCTAGTGTGGGAGGAGGACTCAGTCTGTCTGGCGCCCTGACCTGTATTGTATGATAATGAAGGGGGGGGGTGCAAGGTGGCCTGCTGCGACACAGCTATAGATTATATATAGATATTATGTAATATAGCTGGTCCATCCGCCCCTCCCCCCACCAGTCCAGCTAACTCAACTACTGTGCCTATTATATGTAATATAATATATCTATATCCAGCATCACCCCCCCCCTCCCGCCCATTATCAGACAGACAACACTGACTATATAATTTATATTAGCTGACTGAGACACCCCCACCCTGAGCTGGTCTGATGATGATAATGGGGGGGGGGGTGATGCTGGACACAGATATATTATATTACATATAATAGGCACAGTAGTTGAGTTAGCTGGACTGGTGGGGGGAGGGGCGGATGGACCAGCTATATTACATAATATCTATATATAATCTATAGCTTTGTCTAGCAGCAGCAGACCACCTTGCACCCCATGATGGAGTCCTAACCTGGCACCATACCACCCCAGCCTGCCTTATGCCACCGCAACCTGCCTTATGACACCGAAACCTGCCCTATGCCACTGCAACCTGCCCTATGCCACCCCAGCCTACCCTATACCACCGCACCCTGCCCTATGCCACCCCAACCTTTCCTATACCACCGCAACCTGCCCTATGTCACCCCAGCCTGCCCTATGCCACTGCAACCTGCTGTATGCCACGCAAACTGCTCTATATCACCCCACCCTGCCCTATGCCACCGCACCCTGCCCTATGCCACCCCAGCCTTCTCTATACCACCGCACCCTGCCCTATGCCACCCCAGCTTTCCCTATACCACCCCAACCTGCCCTATGCCACCACAACCTGCTCTATGCCATCACACCCTGCCCTATATAACCCCAACCTGCCCAATGCCACCCAGCCTGCCATATACCACCCCAACCTGCTCTATACCACCCCAGCCTTCCCTATACAACCCCAACCTGCCCTATGCCACCCCAGACTGCACTATACCACTGCAACCTGCCCTATATTACCCCAACCTGCCCTATATCGCTCCAGCCAGCCCAATACCACCCTATACTTTAATTTACAGGGGTCATTTGGGGGTGCGCCTCGTGACTGTGCGCTGCCTGGAGGGCGCTGGGCAGGATAGACAGGAGGGGGGGTGACACCATGTTTTGCCGCACCAGGTGACACCAACCCTAGTGACGCCACTGCATGTAATTACAATTATTGATCTAATAATTCACAGCAGGGCCCATTCCTGCGCCCACCAAGAGTAACTGTGAGGGCTTACAGTGTTGTGGCAACACCACCACCACCAAAGGCCCAATTTTTCCTACTACTGTTCAACAATGGCATGCAATTACAATTCCTGATATAATAGTTCGCAGCAGGGCGTTCCAGTGCCCACCAAGAGTAACTGTGAGGGCTCACAGTGTTGTGCCAACACCAACATGTAAGGGGCAAATTTCAGCAGAGTATATACGGCAGGCCCCTACTTTCAAACATCCAACTTACAAACGACTCCTACTTGCAAACGGAAGGAGACAACAGGAAGTGAGAGGAAATCTACCCCATGGAAGGGAAATTCTCTCCTGTAATGCCGCGTACACACGACCGTTTTTCTCGTCGAGAAAAATTAAATTTTTTCCTTTTGACGAGAAAAACGATCGTCTGTGGGCATTTTGTCATTTTTCCCGATGGGAAAAACGGAATTAAAAACGACGAGAAAAATTAGAACATGCTCTAATTTTTCTCGTCGTTTTTCCCGACATTTTTTTCCACGGCAGTTTTCCCATAGGGAAACACTGCCACGGAGCCCACAGACGGTCGTTTTTCTCCACAAGAGAAAAAAATGACGTGAAAAACGACTGTGTGTGGGGAACAAGCCGTTCCCTCGTTTTTAATGTCATTATTCACGGCGGATTTTTAACCGCCGTGAATAATGATCGTGTGTATGCGGCATCAGAGTTAATATGGGAAAAAGGTGTCTCCTCTCTACTGATGCTTTATCACCAATCCTTGTTTCAATAAAAACCCCACTTTTCAAAAACATTTGTCATTGGGACAGAAAGTGAGGTGAAATGTTCTGAACAGGGGCACAGACAGCAAAACAAATGTTACAGGGGTGACAACCCTTCCCTATGTTTTCCAAAAAGCTTAAAAATTTATTTTTTGGCATGGAGCTACACTTAAACAATGTACCTGTTCAAAATTACAAACAGATTCTACATAAGAACAAACCTACAGTCCCTGTCTTGTTTGCACCGCCTGTATACGGCTGTTCAGAGTATATAGGGCCTTTTTTATTTTATGTGCGGGGTTCCCCTTAATATCCATACGAGACCCAAAGGGGCTGGTAATGGGCTGGGGTAGGGGGGGTGATGGGGTAGCCATGCCATTTTTTAAAAGATTTTCATCCATATTGCCAGGACAAGACATTACATTAAAGCCGCAAGCAGTTTTAAATGGCTTTTTTTCCTTTAGAAATGTCATTTTGTGCAGGGACAGTTCTAAACACGGGAAACACGTGGCACTTCACCGGCATACTTTAGACACTCCCCAGGTACGATATTTAAAGGAATATTTGACTTTTTTTTTTCACTTTATGCATCATTAAAATGACTGCTCCCGAAAAACGTCCATTTTTAAAACTTCGTTTTGCATTGATACATGTCCCCTGGTGAAGAACCCGGGTCCCCAAACCCTTTTTAGGACAATAACATGCATAATAGTCGTTATAATTAGCACTTTAGATTTCGAACGTTCGCATCCATTGTATTTAATAGGGTTCTAACGTTCGTGCGAACTTTCGGTCCGTTCGCGGGTTCTGGTGCGAACCGAACCCGGGGGTGTTCGGCTCATCCCTACTGACCACCAATGTAAGGGGGACCTTCACACTGGCCACTGTAAGAGTCCAGGGCTTACTACGCATGCACCAATGGCGTGTTGCCGCAAGAGGAAATCCGTGCCAACTAAGCATGCGCCAAAGACGCCTCAGTGTGCCAACCCGCACCTGCGCAGAAGACCTGATGGAAAAAGGCAGGAAAATGCCCAGGAAGCGCACAGGCAGTGACCTTAACCTGATAGAAAAAAGGCAGGAAAATGCCCAGGAAGTGACCTCAAACTTCCCTATCTAAGCCCAGACACGGACAAATTACTGGATTATCTTCAGTTCCCCCTTGTTCCTGTACTAGTGTGTAATCTGTCTAAACTTGTTGTGACTTGGAAATCTATTTGACTACTCTTGATTGCTGCTTGCCATTGACCTCGGATTTGTACCTTGACCATTCTACTTCTTTGCCAGATTGGAACCGACCCCGGCTTGGATCTTGACCATTCTTCTTCTGATTAACCCTTCTGTACTTCGTTACCAGCGCTGACTTGACCTCAGCTCAGATCACGGACTAAGGCTTGCACGGTGCTCTGCACCCCTGGCACCCATGCCACTCGGTGTCCACCAAGTCTCTGTCTCCATCTCCAGAGGCTTTAAGGACCCGAGGTGCAAGGGAGGCCTCCCCACTACTACAGTCCCACCTCAGGTACGTGGCCCTTGTGACAGCCACTAGCGTAGGGTGACCAGACATCCCCGGTTTCAGGGGACAGTCCCCGGATTGAGGACACTGTCCCCGGACCAAGTCTGTCCCCGGTTTTGTCCCCGGATTGGATTTGAACAGGGGCTGGGGAAATTTCAAAGACAGTCAATGCAGAATAAAAAAAATTAAATTCTGAATTACACACTCCCGCTCTGCCGCTCCTACTAGCTTAGGGGGTGTATTTTTTCCATTTTCTGTGCCCCTTTCTGATGATCAGGTGCTGGTCGGAGTGAAGGGAATATTTCTTCAGTTTCGGGTGCCCATTCAGCTTCCGCTCGCATGTTCTTCTGCCTTGGCTCAAGTCCCGGCCAGCCGCCTGCCTGCTTATCAACTTGCCTTCCCTGGTGGAGTGATCTTCCTCCGCTCCCCACCCAGTAGTAGCCGGGGGCCAAGGGAGTAAGACTTGACAGGCTGTGAGGTGGGTGGCGGCAGGCAGAGAGTCGCTGATTGCCGCCATTACTAGTTAAAAATCTGGTCACCTTACACTAGCGTGAATGAAAGGATTGTACACCAAGCCCCAATGTAATGAGAAGATTTACACTGACCACCAATGTAACAGACATTTAGCCTGCGTTCACATTTGTGTGTGTTGGGAGTGCATGCAAAATCCGATTCCTGACACCACAGAAATATGCTGCCCTTTAGCAGATACACAGCAGCAGGGACGCTGATAGGGCATTACAACCAGCCCTGTTGTACCGGCCCCCGGTCAGCAGGGAGGCCCGAGCAGATTTCTAGCTAAAAAAAACAAATTAATAACTAAATAACTTTATTAACCTGCACCTATTTGATTGGCAATGTATATAGTACCTTCCTGGGCCCCATCATGTTAATAGAGGGGCCCAGGAGGTGAGAGAAGAAGAGGGACTTTTTCTCCATTTTCGGGTGGAGGCATACAATCCCTTCTCAGCATCAGTGTGCCTTGTGATCACTGTATGCTTCCCTCGGCGTATGGATACAATTGTAATGCGGCTCCCTTCCCTCAGTAAGTGCCTTGCTGCAGCCTGAGGGAGAGAAACTGATCACTGAGGAGGCTGAATGAAAGAGAGTAATCCCGATGCTGGTCCACAGGCAAGCAATCCCCCTCCACACACATCACACTGACACATCACACAGACTGAGGCTCAGTCCCCTGACTCCCCATTGTGTGCTCATGGTCATTATTATTATGATGATGAGAGCACAGCGGGTGCTGTATGGCTCTGTCAGTGTAACATGCTGTTAGGTGATGATTTTCTTAATGTATGGCTGTAATGTGTGTTACAGACTATAACACAGCACAGCCATAAGAAAGTCAGCACCCAACAGCATGTTACACTGACAGAGCCATACAGCACCTGCTGTGCTCTGATCATCATACTGACCATGAGCACACAATAAGATGCTACTTTACACATGTGATGGGAGGAAGGGACAGTAAAAACACACAGCCAAGCTGCATTGTTACCAAACCCCTCCCCTTTGAGAATTTTTCACCTAAGCTTTGCAATCAGTAGGGATGAGCTCCAGCGTGTTCGCAAGCCCCACGTGCAGAGCCCGCCAGGAAGTCGGCACTGCGCTGCGCTAATCACAGGCAGGGAGACATTGTCCCGATGCGTGGCTGCAGAGATCGGGAAATGTCTCACTGCCTGTGATTATCGCATTGCAGTGCCGACTTCCTGGCGGGCTCTGCACGTGGGGCTTGCGAACACGCCGGAGCTCATCCTTAGCAATCAAGTCCGCCTGTCAGTTTTTCCTGTTGACCAGTGGGTACAGTAGCTGCGTATGATGGGCACAGTGGCTGCGTATGATGGGCACAGTGGCTGCATTTGATGGCACAGTGGTGGCAATTGATGGGCACAGTAGCTGTGTTTGATGGTGCAGTGGCGGCAATTGATGGGCACAGTAGCTGTGTTTGATGGTACAGTGGCGGCAATTGATGGGCACAGTAGCTGTGTTTGATGGCACAGTGGCGGCAATTGATGGGCACAGTAGCTGTGTTTGATGGCACAGTGGCGGCAATTGATGGGCACAGTAGCTGTGTTTGATGGCACAGTGGCGGCAATTGATGGGCACAGTAGCTGTGTTTGATGGGCACAGTAGCTGTGTTTGATGGACACAGTAGCTGTGTTTGATGGCACAGTGGCAGCAATTGATGGGCACAGTAGCTGTGTTTGATGGCACAGTGGCAGCAATTGATGTGTTTTTTTTCTGAATTTTTCAGTTTGTTTTCACCCCCCCAAAAAAATGTTGAGCACCAGCTGCCACTGATGTGGACCTGATTGAAAGCTCCATGTAGGTCTACAGGAGTCCAGATATGAATTCATTTGTGGGCATTCAGGTAAAAAAAAAACATAAATGGAAAAGAACATCCTTTTCTATTTTTCCAGACCTAAATGTGACAGATCAGAGGTAGCCTGATGTAAATGGACACAAGTCTGTGGTGTATGCGGAGGACACAAACTGAATGGGCACAGATGTCAAAACACCGACATCCCTCCCATTCAGATCCAGTTATGATTGGTGGGGTGCTGTAAAGCTTCCTGGTGGTATAGATAAGGTGGTCTCGGACTACGGTCCGAACATGCTGAGCTCATCCCAGCTAATTCGTTGTTGTCAAAAAAGTTTTAAAAAAAGACATCTCTGCTGCTTTATGATAGTGTAAAAAGTTTACAATAATAATGGTTATTAAAGTTTCACCTTTTGGAACATGTTACATGTTTCAGCTCCTGCCACCCTTCCCCCAGATTTCATGACAGCATGAGGGCCAGGGGCGGAGCCAGGGGTGGGGTTGTGGGCGGGACCAAGGGGCCCTGTCAGGTATGCTGTATGGGGCCCCATGATTTCTAACAGCGGCCCTGCACAGCAGTGCCATTAATTGTTAATGACACCCATTATGCATCGGCTGAGATGCTCGTATTCACATGAACCAAAATTCAGGGTGCTGCGGCACCATGTTATTTTGAAGAAGGGTTCCACCTCCAATTTGCTCACCTTCGTAGACACAGGCTGATGTTAGGCTTAATGACCACAGTTGTAGGCAGAACTTTCAAGCATGCCCCTTTACCTCCCCAGTGGGCAGCATTCAGCAGAGGTGATGGTGGATATGACCTCAGGGGGACATGATATACTTATGAATGCTGCCTCTATTTACATATCAATCCTGCGGTCCACGACTATTTACATATTAATGCCGCCGCTATTTACACATCAATGCAGGTTATTTACATGTAAATACAGGGTCTGCAGGTGAGTCATCTGTACATGGCAATATAGCAGAGCTGGGTGGCAGTAACACTGAGATATCGGGACACTGCCCGGGACTAAAAGTTTAAGGGATAAGAGAATTTTAACTGGTAGTTGGCAAGTATGAAGCAGCTCCTTTGGGCCCCACAACAATAAAGGGGCCCAGGGCAGCTGCCCCTTTTGCCCTGCCTTAAAAACGGTCCTGGCGTGTGGTATATTCTTTGGGGGGTGCCACCCCCTGGTCAGGTAACTCGGGCCTCCCACCACCCCCTTCCCCTGGTTGGTTAGCCCCGCACTTACCCCATCTAAGTCGCAGGCAGAGCTTCTCCAGGTGGCAGCTTCCCTTGTGTCTCCTTCTCCCCTGCATCACGCTGTGCGACACTTCCTCCCTCTCCTAGGCCACCAATTGGATCGCCTCTCCGTTACGCCAATTGGTTGACGGGTCTCAGGACCTGCTTCCTGATAGGAGAGAGGAGACTTCTCCTCCTGGCCTGTCAGAACAGGGATTTGAGTGTTTACACACACAAAACCCCGTTCTGGCTCTCATGCCCACTATCGCGGGTAGCCGGCGGCGATTGCGCCCGCCGGCCACGCGCATCGGGTCCCCTGCCTGGGAAGACGCGCCACTTTGCCGACGTACAGTATATCGGCGTGAGCCATTCGGCAAGTGGTTAATGTACAAAGAAGAACTTGGATGTTATCCAATTTCCCCAAAATTCACACAATAGACTCTATCTATGTCAACATATTCTAAAAATATCAGGTTGTTTGGTAAAACAGACCAAAGGTTATTCACTTTTAACTATTTTATAGTTAAAAGTGAATAATTTATAATTGGAATAGCTTAAAGAGGATCTAAACCTTTGTGTTTTTTCACCTTAATGCATCCTATGCAGTGTCCGGCCCCCCAGCCCCCCAGCCCCCCCCCCCCGTTTTAATGACCCAAGCCCTGAATTTCCGTGGGTGCGATCCCGCGTCGCTCTCTCTCCATGGCTTCTCGGCTCTTCATTGGATAGATTGATAGCAGCGCAGCCATTGGCTCCCGCTGCTGTCAATCAAATCCAATGATGTGGGCGCCTGGGGCGGGGCCGAGTCACACACTCAGCGGCTATGGACGGCGAGTGTATGAGACAGGAGCGCGCCCGCAAGGTAACCCCCTCGGGAGAGAGCTTACCAGAGGGGGTTATCTATTGCGGAGAGGAGCTGCGAGAGCCGCCGTGGGACCCCAGAAGAGGAGGATCGGGGCCACTCTATGCAAAACAAACTAAACAGTGGAGGTAAGTATGACATGTTTGTTATTTATTATTTTTTTTAAACAGGAACCTTTACAACCACTTTAACCTTTACACTAAATCTGTAAGGTGAACTTACACTGGACCCCACCCCCCCCCCCCCCAGGTCCTGCTGACCTGGAGTCCCACGATCACCCGCTGTGACACATCAGGTCGCCGCTTCACCAGTCCAGGGATCTGAAATCCCTGCTGCCTAATCTCCTAAACCTACCTCGTAAAGTTACGTATAGGAGGCCTTTTATTTGGCCTGTGCTGTCACATTGATGGCACCGACTAATCAGAACCAGCCTAGCCCATCCTGTCAGTGCTGGAGAAGAGGAGAGAAAGTTGCAGGGATTTCAAATCCCTGGACCGGTAAAGCGGCAACCTGATGTGTTCTGATGTGACTCCAGGTCAGCGGAACTGGAGGGGATGGGGAGGGGGTCCAGTGTAAGTTCACTATACAGATTTTCCGTAAAACCCCTTTCACACTGGGGCGAAAGCGGCGTCGGCGGTAAAGCGCCGCTTTCATTAGCGTCGCTTTTACCGCTAATTTTGTGGCGCTAGCGGACAAAAAAGGGTTAAAAACCACCGCAAAGCGCCTCTGCAGAGGCGCTTTGCCGACGGTATAGCCGCGGTGCCCCATTGCTTTCAATGGACAGGAGCGGTGGAGGAGCGGTAAACACACTGCTCTTCACCGCTCCAAAGATGCGGCTAGCAGGACTTTTTTTTCTGTCCTGCTAGCGCACCGCTCCAGTGTGAAAGCCCTCAGGCTTTCACACTGGAGAAACAGCAGCCGCTGTTTCAGGTCAGTTTGCAGGTGCTATTTTTAGCGCAATAGCGCCTGCAAACCGCCCCAGTGTGAAAGGGGTCTAAAGGTGAAATTACACTTTAATGTAAAAGCAGCTTTATGTGTAATAAAGTGCCTAAATCTCAATCAACTGCTAAACCACATTAAGCTCCCAAAAAAATGAAGCTAAATGTCACTCCTCATTTCCCTTGTGGGAAACCAAAATCCATAAAACTTCCAGGATAGGTTTGGGAAGATAAAAACTTGGGTTGTGCAAAGTTTCAAGGCAATCGATTAAGGTTTAGGCACTTTATTATATGTTAAAGTGATACAAAAGTCTTTTTTTTGTTCTTTAACCACTTCAGCCCCGGAAGATTTGGCTGCTCAATGACCAAGCCATTTTTCGTGATACGGCACTGCATCACTTTAACTGACAATTAATCGGTCGTGTGACGCTGTACCCAAACAAAATTGACTTTTTTTTCCCCCCACAAATAGAGCTTTCTTTTGGTGGTATTTGATCACCTCTGCGGTTTTTATTTTTTGTGCTATGAACAAACAAAGAGCGACAATTTTGAAAAAAAAAATATATATATTTTGTACTTTTTGCTATAATAAATATCCCCATTTTTTTTTAAAAAAAGCAAAATTTTAAGCTCTCTTTACATTAAGCCACATGTTTAACCACTTCAGTTCTCACACCTTTACCCCTTATGGACCAGAGCAATGTTAATACTTCTGCTATGAGCCTCAATTTTGTCATTACTTAAGATAACGACGTAATACATCATTATTGTTATTTATTTTTTAGGGACAAACAAGGCATTCTTTTTGTGAATATTGTCCTGCAACAAAGTTTTTTTTTTTGCAATCCTTAGACAATTAAATGTAATAAAACGAAACAAAAGGCATTTTCTTTTTCTTTTCCTTTTTTTTTTCACATAAAAAGTGTATTGGTCTTAACCCCCTAGTATTCCGACACATTTAAAAAAAGTGGCTGAATTCCTGGAGTTCAACTTTAAAAATACTATATGTTAGATCTACTGATGTCATCACTGAGTCTGTGTACTTTCCTATGCAATGGAGGGAGCTCATGGCTGGTAGGAGGGGCTGGCAGGGCGCTGTACTAAGCTTCCCGAAAACATCACAGCACTCTCACTAATCCTTGGAAGAGGGCCTGATGCAAGAAGTGGGCTGGCTCTTGGGAGGAGTTATGCAAATATGAAAATTCCTTGATGAGCGGGTGTCCATCTGGAGGAGTGGGTGTTCCTAGGCAGACTTCAATGGTATGCAGATCACCCTAGACCAGGGGTCTCTAAACTTTCGAAAACAAAGGGCCAGTTTACTGTTTACTTGAGACTTTTTTTTTTGAAAATTATTTTTATTGAAAATTTTTGACATACAACACATACACAGCTTGGTACAACACCAAACTAAACAGTCAGCCAACATGGGCGGTAAGTCTAACTGTCACGTATCTGGTACGACCAGAACTATGTGGACTGCAAGAAAGGAAACCCAAACGTGTGTAAGTGAAATATAATGATTTATTAAAGAGAAGTGAAATAGTATAGATACAACCACCTCCAATACCACACAGTGCACAACAACCAATACCAAACAGAACCCACAAATAATAACAGTAACAGACAAATATGTACAAGTAATGGGGAAACCATAATCATAAACAGGGCCAGGCCAGGGTCATATACAGCAGGTAGGCAGATGGACAAAGGGGTATTCCAGAAGCGTAAATGTTAGCCAGGCCGAGGTCATACACAGGGGGATCAGCAGATGGGGTAAGGAACACAGGACAGGGAGAGGATGGATGGATGGATCAGGACAGGGAGACAAAATCAAGCAGGGGGCAACCAGGCTGCAGAGCAGGGATCAGGGATTAGGACAGACACAACAGGAACAGGTTCAGGAATCAGGATTACAGGATTCGAGGTGCAAGTAAACAGGCTGCAGGTCAGGGCACGAGGACGATACCAGGGCGGTGTGTGTATGCACCTGCTGGGTATTTATAAGAAAGTCCTGTAATCAGGCTTCAGGTCAGGGCACGAGGACGATACCAGGGCGGTGTGTGTATGCACCTGCTGGGTATTTATAAGAAAGTCCTGTAATCAGGCTTCAGGTCAGGGCACGAGGACGATACCAGGGCGGTGTGTGTATGCACCTGCTGGGTATTTATAAGAAAGTCCTGTAATCAGGCTTCAGGTCAGGGCACGAGGACGATACCAGGGCGGTGTGTGTATGCACCTGCTGGGTATTTATAAGAAAGTCCTGTAATCAGGCTTCAGGTCAGGGCACGAGGACGATACCAGGGCGGTGTGTGTATGCACCTGCTGGGTATTTATAAGAAAGTCCTGTAATCAGGCTTCAGGTCAGGGCACGAGGACGATACCAGGGCGGTGTGTGTATGCACCTGCCGGGTATTTATAAGAAAGTCCTGTAATCAGGCTTCAGGTCAGGGCACGAGGACGATACCAGGGCGGTGTGTGTATGCACCTGCCGGGTATTTATAAGAAAGTCCTGTAATCAGGCTTCAGGTCACAGCTGACCAAAGAAAGTGCTGCCGGTCCCACACTGCCAAAATACCCCTGCTGGTGGACGCCGGTACTACGGTCCATGGATCAGGTGTTACCACCAGCAGGTGAGATCCTCCAACAAAGATATTGGCTGCCAGAGGACACCTGCTGGCGGACACTAGCACTGCAGTCCAAAGGACCAACAGCACCACCAGCGGGTGAAGCCTTTCCTGACACTAACAACATTAACAATGCCATCCAACCGACAGCTACAGCAAGTATAACCTCCCCCCCTGCCCCCCTCCCCGTACTCAGTTCCCTTCCCTCCCACGAAAATTATATTATTTGTGGGATGCAAGCCATACCACTTCTCTAATCACCCAAAATAATTGTCATTTACTCTTCCTCCAGGGTATAATACATGTTGGCTACACATCGGACCCTCCCATCCTTCCAGCTTAAGATTAACCCGTCACACTGTTTGATCAGACTCATACCATACTCTCTATACTTTTTCAATTTTTTTTACTGCACCCTCTAGCTCTATATGTGGCTTTGTAGTGCGGGAGCATTGCGTTCACCAATCCTTTCCAAAAGGTTATTTCAGGGGCCCCCATTTTTTTCCACTTTAGTAGAATGGCCTTCTTTCCATAGAATAGTAGTATTGTAAGTAAGGTTCTGTGTGCCCTTGATGGGACTACCTCGTCTACCAACCCCAGAAGACACACCTCGATAGTTAATGGTACCGGAACCTGCAGCACCTCCGCAATACAGGAGGTGACCCCAGACCAGAAATGGCGGATCAGGGGGCAGCTCCAGAACACATGATGTGCGTCCGCCGGGGATTCTATGAAAGCCACTATAAAAGCATGGGAGGAGGCAGTGAAATTGGCGTGCCCCAGTTTTCAGGGAGTTTCCCCAACGTCCCCACTATGGATGAACCCAAAGTTGAAACATTTCTATGCCCTGGAGGACTCAATTGGGTGGGCGAGCAAGGGAGTCAGACTACTAAAAGACATTACACGAGATGGTGAACTCTTGACATTTAATGACCTCAAGGCTAGACATGACCTCCATAACTCCCAGTACTTCAGATACCTGCAGTTAAGTCACGCCTTTCAGGCGCAATTTAGGGAGGTGAGGGTTGAATCCTTCCCCTCCAGGTTAGAAGACATACTCATGACGGAGGATCTAGAAAAGACATTATCAGTAACATATAAAGAATTGTTCAAAACTAGTCCCAAGGCTCTAACTAAATGTAGGGAACGATGGGCAGCAGAGGTACCAGACATACAGGGGGAGGACTGGGACGATATGTGGGAACAACCATTTCAGAATCTAGTGGCAGCAAGGGATAGGCTTATCCATTTAAAATTCTTGCATAGAATATATTATACCCCCACCAGATTTTTGTCCCCTTCAGCAAATAAAGAGTTAGCCAAGTGTTTTGCCTCAGTATGTGCCAGATCATTACAATGCAAGGAAAGGTGTCTCCTGGCTTTCAGAAATGCAGTGTAGCTGGAGTCCGAGGGATCCGTGGCATTTGCTTTGCACACTCCCTTTCCCTGTCCTGCAACTGCTGGATTTCCGCATTTTGATCAACCATTACTCTTTTGATGGCCGTTATGCATTCTCCCCGAATTACCGCCTTAAAGGCGTCCCAAACAACTGGAGGGTCTGCTGTCTCTGTGTTTGTGGCCCAATATTCTGTGGTTGAGGCTAAGAGATGCGAAGACACCTGTTCTTCCTGAAACCAGCCTGGGGCAAGCCTCCACCCTCTTGACCCTTTACCCGTCGGCAAACACAGGGAGATACTGAGGAGATTGTGGTCAGATAGGCCCCCTGCCATGTATTCTATCCCCCTCACATAAGACAACATTGTGGGATTACCAAATGCCAGGTCAATTATGGCTGATGAGTGATGTGACTGAGAGAGGTGAGAATAACAAACCTCAGTCGGTTTTCTCAATCTCCAAACCTCAGTCAAATCTGCCACTGTAGCCCAAGACTTCAAATCAACTGACCCCCCTCTCCCCGGATTGGAGGAGTCTCTGGCCTCTAGTGTGGCATTAAAATCCCCCATTATCAGAAGCAGGAGGTGTATATGCGGGGCCATTTTCACCATTAAATCATATAAAAATTGTATGGTGAAAGGAGGCGGGGCATAAACATTAACCAGAAGCAATTTACAATTGCAAATCAGAGATCACCTGTTGGATTGTGCACGGAACTCCTCTACTGATTAATATTGAGACCCCCCTGGCAAAGGTGGAGTACATGGCATGAAACGCCTTTTGAATCCAGGATCTACGTAGAGCTAAAATTCTACTACCGTCCAGGTGAGTCTCCTGCAGGAAGACGACATGTGGCCTTACCACTTTCAGATATTGAAACATTACAGCCCTTTTAAATTTACCATTTAGCCCTCTCACGTTCCAGGACAGCAACTTAATCGTGTTAGCCATAATCCTGCAAAATAATTATTAGTAGGGTGAATTTGTGTCTTAGGGTTACATTAAACCCCCTAATGAATACATTCTCCACCAAGTGAATGGCTGCCGTCAGTAGTTGGGGAATGGGAACTGAGTAATAACTTCCCCACTTGTAAATAAAACAATAACATGCTGTTATCTGCTGTTATACCAGAACTAACTAGCAAAGAAAAAAAAAACATGAAGTATAAAAACTTCGAAAAATACCATCGTCCGGTATGCAGCTTACACTCCCAAACTTGCAAAACAATCAAAAAAAAAAAGAATAAAAAAATTGTTGCTAGAAGGTCTCCCGACGTAAAATAGTCCGACAAGACTAATAGATCGTTCCTAGATTATTCAGAGGAGCTCCAGTTAATCAGTATAGTTGGAGCATGCTTCAATATAAATTGGGCATGTACATGCAAAAGGATTGTAGCAGGCATAGATAGTACTTAGGCACCATCTAGTGGCGCCAGGTTATAGCAGCCAGACACACACCTAATGTGAACAAAAAGATGTTTCATAAGCCAACAGTATGGATAATGCATTGTAGTCACTACTCACGACCGTCCTGCTGCAGAAAGGTGCTGTTCAATCCTCCCCCAGCAAGCTATGCAAAGAGTAATCGTCAGTCCTATTAAGGCACAACCGGTGCAACAGAAAAACATTATGTGGCCAACTTCTGTACCTTTCTCACAGATTCCTGTCCAGCCAGTCACAGGCATCCTGCGGGTTTTCAAAAAATTTCACTACGCCTTGATGTTGAATACGCAGCTTGCTGGGGTATAACATACTATATTGGATATTTTTCTCCCGCAGTTTCTTCTGCACCTCAGTAAAAGATCTCCGTTTGCGCTGTGTTTCAGCTGAAAAATCCGGAAATAACATCACTTTTGTGTTTTCATATTTGAGCTCTTGGGTTTTCCTGGAAGCAGCCAGAATCATCTCGATCTCTGAAATTCATGAAACGTACCAGAAATGGCCTGGGGTACTCACCAGGGGGGCTCCTCCCCGTGGGGACCCTGTGGGCACGCTCTACCACATATGTTGACGGTTGTTCCCCTAATGACAGTAGCTGCTTAAAGAAATTTTCAGCAAAAGTGGTTGTGTGGGACCCCCCCGCTCCCTCTGGTAATCCCACCACCCACACGTTATTTCTCCTCTGTCTATCTTCGGCATCGTCTGCGCGACTTTGCAGCGATTTTACCATAGCGTGCAATTCGGACAAATGATTGCCTTGTATATGTGAGACATCCTCTACCTCAGAAATTCTTTCCTCTGCCACAGTGAGCCGACCCCTGATTTTGTCTAAATCATGCCTGATTAAAGTACATTCAGTTGTCAAATGGTCAATGCTCACCATTACTGCGGCCTTGCTTGCTGCAATCGCTTCCAGGATCGGGCGATTGATCGCATCCTGAGCATCTACTGGTACAGGAGAAGCCGGCCCGGATCCACGGGTACCCGCCTCATGCATGTCTTTTTCCGAAGCAGCCATAGTCTTTGCTTGCTGTGCAGGCCTCGTGGGGGAAGGAGGGGAGGGCAAGATGGCGGCGGCTACCCCTGTGTCCGGGCCTCTTGAGGAGCGCGTCTGGTGTTGTTTCTTTGGGGTCTGGTGGCCGGCTTTTGAAGCCCCCTTTCGCATGATCGGGTGGACCCCTGCTCAGGCCGATACTTCAGCTCCCAAGATTCTTATTATTAAGCCCCACAGATGTAAAAAGCTTCCTGCACAGTGTCAAGGCCTTCAGTAGAGCACAGCTTCAATAAGGGGGGAGACACAGGGAGGGCAGAGCAGTAGCACTGGGGCACGGATGGAGTCACAGGGAGAGGAGTGTGGTTGTCTCAGAGGCACAGGGAGGATAACACAGCAACACTAAGACACAGTACCTTAGGGGGAGGATGAGCCCGGCAGGATAGGCCTCAAGATGGCACCTGCAGTCAGTCACTAAGGATCTCCCAGAGTTTCCCCAGGCCCCCTCACAGACCAACCTTCTCCCAGGAGCTGCCGATTGAGAAGATGATGCCTCTCCACCTGTGGATCGCGGTAATCGAGCCCGAGGATGCTGGATGCAAGGTAGGCCTCAAGATTGCGATAGGTCTCTGAAGTGTGGACCCAGTCGCGGCCCCATGCAAATCGATCAGCCGGCCGGGCCCCACAATTCCTGCTGAGATGGGTGTAGCTGACGTTCGGTGGCCTCCAGGGAGAGTCAGAAGTCCCTCCAGGTGCCGTTAGTAGTAGGATGGCACCAAATTACCAGGCCGCAAAATGGTGGTGGGCCGCGGGCCCCGGGAGCAGTCTGGTAGCTTCTTGTAGTTTCACCGGTCCCCCTCACCGTCCTGCAACCTCCAGGGGTGGCCGATGCGGATGGGTTGTAGATCGCTGTCTGTCCTCCCGCAGATCGCGGCACCGGAGCCCAGGAAAGACGGAGGCAAAGCAGGCCTCAAGATGGCGGCAGGTCCCTGCAGCAAGAAGCCGGTCGCGGCCCTGTGGAGCCTCGATCAGCCGGCCTAGCTCCACAATTCTTTCTGGGGCATATGTAGATGAAGCCCGGGCGCTATAAGCCACAAGATGGATGCAGATTACAACCGGATCAGCGGAGCTCCTCTAGAACACGTCTTGTCCCTTCTACATCCGGACACGCCCCCCTGTTTACTTCAGACTTTAAGAGGCATGGACTGTGGCCAGTGGGGGTAGAAAAGGTCCCGAAGTCAGCGGGAAAAATATTGCCCCATTGTTTATGCTAGACCCTTCGTTTGGGTTCTTTCTCAGTTGCTCAGAGTTCCCTGTGGACTTCCTCTAGTACATAAGATTGTTTAAGAAGATCACCGCTGTTATCAGCCCTTGGAGTGCACGCGGAGAGCTCAAACACCACACAAGACAAATATGATGCGAGAACTCTATTGCTCTAAGGAATTGGTACAGCATATATAGTTAATTATACAGAGCTTGTTGAAAAAAACCTCTAATATTTGGGGATTTTTAAGGCAACAGAAAAGATAAGTATTTGTATAAAAAAAAATATATTTATTCACAAAAATTACATAATCCTATTACAAAGATACATAAATACACATGACTATAACCATATCCATAAAATCTGCATCATGAATAGTGATGAGCCGAACACCCCCGGGTTCGGTTCGCACCAGAACCCGCGAACGGACCGAAAGTTCGCACAAACTTTAGAACCCTATTAAATGCAATGGATGCAAACGTTCAAAATCTAAAGTGCTATTTATAATGACTAATATGCATGTTATTGTCCTAAAAAGGGTTTGGGAACCCGGGTTCTGCACCAGGGGACATGTATCAATCCAAAAAAAAGTTTTAAAAACGCCCGTTTTTTGGGAGCAGTCATTTTAATGATGCATAAAGTGAAAAAAAAAAGTCAAATATTCCTTTAAATATTGTACCTGGGGGGTGTCTAAAGTATGTCTGTGAAGTGCCACATGTATCCCGAGTTTAGAACTGTCCCTGCACAAAATTACATTTCTAAAGGAAAAAAAGCCATTTAAAACTGCTTGCGGCTTTAATGTAATGTCTGGTCCCGGTAATATGGATGAAAATCTTTAAGAAAAATGGCATAGCTACCCCATCACAGCCCCCCCCCCCTACCCCAGCCCATTACCAGCCCCTTTGGGTCTTGTATGGATATTAAGGGGAACCCCGCACACAAAATAAAAAAGGCCCTATATACTCTAAACAGCCGTATACAGGCGGTGCATACAAGACAGGGACTGTAGGTTTGTTCTTATGTAGAATCTGTTTGTAATTTTGAACAGGTACATTGTTTAAGTGTAGCTCCAGCCAAAAAATCTATTTTTAAGCTTTTTGGAAAACATAGGGAAGGGTTATCACCCCTGTAACATTTGTTTTGCTGTCTGTTCAGAACAGTTAACCTCATTTTCCGTCCTAATGACAAATGTTTTTTGAAAATTTGGGGGTTTTATTGAAACAAGAATTGGTGATAAAGCATCAGTGGAGAGGAGGCACTTTTTTCCCATATTAACTCTTACAGGAGAGAATTTGCCTTCCTAGGGGTAGATTTCCTCTCACTTCCTGTTGTATCCTTCCGTTTGCAAGGAGGAGTCATTAGTAAGTTGGATGTTTGAAAGTAGGGGCCTGCCGTATATACTCAGCTGAAATTTGCCCCTTACATGTTGGTGTTGCCACAACACTGTGAGCCCTCACAGTTACTCTTGGTGGGCGCATGAATGGGCCCTGCTGTGAATTATTAGATCAAGAATTGTAATTGCATGCCCCTGTTGAACAGGGGCTGAAAAATTGGGCCTTTGGTGGTGGTGGTGGTGGTGGTGTTGACACAACACTGTAAGGCCTCACAGTTAGTCTTGGTGGGCGCAGGAATGGGCCCTGCTGTGAATTATTAGATCAAGAATTGTAATTACATGCCCCTGTTAAACAGGGACAGAAAAATTGGGCCTTAGGCACTGGTGCCACAACACTGCAACCCCTCACAGATACTGTACTTGGAGCACAGCAATGAACCCTGTTGCAAAGTATTGCATCAAAAATTGTAATTACACGCCCCTGTTAAACAGGGGCTGAAAAATTGGGCCTTAGCCACTGGTGCTGGTGCCACGACACTGCAACCTCTCCCAGATACTCTAGTTGGAGTGCAGGAATGAGCCCTGCTGCAAAGCATTGCATAAAAAATTGTAATTACATGCCCCTGTTAAACAGGGGCATAAAAATTGGGCCTTAGGCACTGGTGCCACAACACTGCAACCCCTCACAGATACTGTACTTGGAGCACAGCAATGAGCCCTGTTGCAAAGTATTGCATCAAAAATTGTAATTACATGCCCCTGTTAAACAGGGGCTGAAAAATTGGGCCTTAGCCACTGGTGCTGGTGCCACGACACTGCAACCTCTCCCAGATACTCTAGTTGGAGTGCAGGAATGAGCCCTGCTGCAAAGCATTGCATAAAAAATTGTAATAACACGCCCCTGTTAAACAGGGGCTGAAAAATTGGGCCTTAGCCACTGGTGGCGGCACCCAGAAACAAAAATGTTCTTCCAAGCTATCATCATCAATCGGATCATTGAGGAGGAGGAGGATAGTCAGTCAACATAACAGGACAGTCTCTCAGCATCAGCATCAGTCTTGAAGGGATGTGACATTTGAAAATAAATTAGTCTGTTACATCAGCTTCAGGTGTTTGGTAGCTGGTGGTGATCCAAGACTGGTTCATCTTTATGAAGGTCAGTCGATCAACAGAGTCGGTGGACAGGCGCAGCCTGTGATTCGTGACAAATCCTCCAGCAGCACTGAATGTGCGTTCTAAAAGATTGCTGGATGCAGGACAGGCCAGTAGCTCAATTGCATACTGTGCAAGCTCTGGCCAGTGATCCATCCTCAAGACCCAGTAAGCCAGAGGATTTTTGGTGGGGAAGGTGTCCAAGTCTGACCTTGCCCCTAGGTATTCCTGCACCATGTATATCAGATGCTGGCGATGGTTGCTGGAACCGATCATACCTTGGGGCTGCGGACTAAAGAATTGTCTGAACGCATCGGTCAGACGGTCAATTTCCCCACCGCTCCTTCTTTGACTGACCGAAGCCTCAGCAACTCGTTGTCCAGGACCAGGAGTTTTTAACCTCCCAGTCTCTGGGAACGCGTTGCACAGACCTTTCTGCAAGGCCTCCCGGAGTTGTCTCATCCTATGCTCCCTCTGCGACGGTAAGATAAGGTCCACAACTTTACCCTTGTACCGTGAATCAAGGAGAGTGGCCAGCCAGTAATGGTCCCTCTCCTTGATCCGAAGAATATGAGGATCCTTCCGCAGACTTTGCAGGATCAGGGAGGCCATGCAGCGTAAGTTAGCTGAGGCATTCGGTCCGGAGTCCTCTGGGTCACTAAGGACGACATGATCCACAGCCACCTCCTCCCAGCCACGTACAAGTCCACTGGTTTCTTGGGACTGTAAATCATCCCTAGAAGACTGCTTCTGATGATGCTGAGTGCCAGGCTCCACCTCCATGCTGACACAATCCTCCTCCTCCTCCTCTTGTTCCTGTGCGATTGGTGGGACAGAAGGAACACTGTCTGGGTAAAGGGGGCCTTGAGAGGCAAGGAAGTCCTCCTCTTTCTCCCTCTGTTCTGCCTCAAGTGCCCTGTCCATTATTCCACGCAGCGTATGTTCCAACAGGTGGACAAGAGGTACAGTGTCACTGATGCATGCACTGTCACTGCTCACCATCCTCATGGCCTCCTCAAATGGTGCCAGGACAGTGCATGCATCCCTGATCATGCCCCACTGGCGTGGTGAAAAAAACCTGAGCTCCCCTGACCCTGTCCTGGTGCCGTAGTCGCACAGGTACTCATTGATGGCCCTCTGCTGCATGTGCAGCCGCTGCAGCATGGCCAACGTTGAGTTCCACCTGGTGGGCATGTCACATATAAGGCGGTTCTTGGGCAGGTTCAACTCCTTTTGCAGCTTAGCCAGGCGAGCACTGGCATTATAAGATCTGCGGAAATGCACACAGACTTTCCTGGCCTACCTCAGGACATCCTGTAAGCCCGGGTACCTGCACAAGAATCGCTGCACCACCAGGTTAAGGACGTGAGCCACACAGGGCACATGGGTCAGGTGTCCCTGTCGGAGAGCAGAGAGGAGGTTGGTGCCATTGTCGCAAACTACCATTCCTGGCTTAAGATGGCGTGGCATCAACCACCTCTCGGCCTGCCCCTGCAGAGCAGACAGAACCTCTGCCCCAGTGTGGCTCCTGTCCCCCAAACACACCAGCGCAAGCACAGCATGGCATCTTTTTGCCTGCGTACTTGCGTAGCCCCTTGAACGCCTACGGAGCACCGCTGGTTCCGAGGACAAAGCACAGGAAGAGGCCATGGAGGAAGAAGAAGAGGAGGGGGTGGAGGACAGAGGTGTGTCACAACCAGTAGTAGCATTTTGGAGGCGTGGCGGTGGAACAACCTCCAACACTACTGCACCTTGTCCTGCATCCTTCCCAGCTGCCAAAAGAGTGACCCAATGGGCCGTGAAAGAAAGGTAACGTCCCTGTCCATGCCTGCTGGACCATGAGTCAGCGGTAATATGCACCTTACCGCTGACCGCCCTGTCCAGCGAGGCCAAGACATTGCCTTCCACATGCCGGTAGAGAGCCGGAATCGCCTTCCGTGAGAAAAAGTGGCGTTTGGGAACCTGCCACTGAGGAACCGCACATTGCACAAACTCACGGTAGGGGGCGCGAGTCTACCAACTGAAAAGGCAGCAGTTGAAGCACTAGCAATTTAGCCAAGCTAGCATTCAACCGCTGGGCATGTGGATGGCTGGGAGTGAACTTCTTTTGACGGTCCAGCAGCTGGGGCAGGGAAATTTGCCTGCTAGAATCGGACGTCGGTGTACTGCTAGCAGAGTGCCCGCAAGTACTTGGCTGTGACACACCTAATTCTACACCTTCATTCCTCTCAGAGCAGGTTTCAGAGAGGACTGAAGGTATAGTGGGGTTGGAGATCCCAGCTGATGCGGTGCAAGAAGAGGTCCGCTTTGTTCTTTGGTGTGGGTCTTTAAGATAGGCTTGCCAACGAGCTGCATGGCAGGTCAACATATGTCTGGTCAAGCATGTGGTGCCCAAGCGGGTGATGTTTTCGCAACGCGATATACGCTTGAGACATATGTTGCAAACAGCAGCTGTGTGATCTGATGCACTCAACTCAAAAAAGGCCCACACCAAAGAACTTTTTGAATAACGGGCAGAGGCAGCGCCCTGCACAGGCGGAGCTCTGCGGTGTGATTTCGTCGGTGTGCTGCCCTTACGCTGGCCCCCCGAGGGCATCCTGCCTCATTGGAGATGTGCCTCCTCCTCATCCTCCTCCTCCTCTCTCCTATTAGGCACCCACGTGGAGTCAGTGACCTCATCATCCCCTCCCTCCTCATCACTGGAGCCAATCTGGCAGTATGCTGCAGCTGCTGGAACATGACTGCCAGATTGGTGTCCTTCTTGAGCATCCCCTCTCTCTGCTCTCACGCTGCTGCCTTCCTCTAGCTGGGTATCATCATCAGACCCTTCGAAACGCTGGGCATCCTCCTGGAGCATGTACCCAACACTGTGCTCAAACAGTTCGGGGGACTCCTCAGGAGGACATGGTTGGTCTAGGGAAGGAGTGACTGATGATGACATTGATACCAGGGAAGAGGACGCTTTGGCAGCTGCTTTGCCAGTACCCTGAGCCTGGGTGAGAGAGGATGAGGAGGATGAGGAGGGCTTGGTCATCCACTCTACCAAGTCTTCGGCATGATGCGGCTCAACACGTCCAGCTGCCGAAAAGAAGGACAAGCGTGTCCCATGGCCACGTGCTGATGGCGATGCACCGCGTCCACGACCAGCACTGTTGTCTCTAGACACAGAGCCTGCTTGCCCTCTTTTATTGGCTCCTGACTGTCTGCCTCTCCTTGTTTGCCTTCCAGACATTCTAATGGCCTGCAGGGAAATGGTAAAACCAGCAATAAGGCCTAGCTTCAGGAGTATATTTTGCAGGAATCACACTACGCCTGCTGTAGGTGCTGTAAATGCCTGTTGGTGTAACACACCAGGAAAAAGCAGAAATACAGGCTAACTTCAGGTGTAATATGGTCAGGAGGCACACTCCGCCCGCTGTAAGTGCCGCAAATGTCTGTTGGTGTAACACACCAGGAAAAAGCAGCAATACAGGCTAAGTTCAGGTGTAATATGGTCAGGAGGCACACTCCGCCCGCTGTAAGTGCTGCAAAATCCTGTTGGTGTAACACACCAGGAAAAAGCAGCAATACAGGCTAAGTTCAGGTGTAATATGGTCAGGAGGCACACTCCGCCCGCTGTAAGTGCCGCAAAATCCTGTTGGTGTAACACACCAGGAAAAAGCAGCAATACAGGCTAAGTTCAGGTGTAATACGGTCAGGAGGCACACTCGGCCCGCTGTAAGTGCCGCAAAATCCTGTTGGTGTAACACACCAGGAAAAAGCAGCAATACAGGCTAACTTCAGGTGTAATATGGTCAGGAGGCACACTCCGCCCGCTGTAAGTGCCGCAAAATCCTGTTGGTGTAACACACCAGGAAAAAGCAGCAATACAGGCTAAGTTCAGGTGTAATATGGTCAGGAGGCACACTCCGCCCGCTGTAAGTGCAGCAAAATCCTGTTTGTGTAACACACCAGGAAAAGGCAGCAATACAGGCTAAGTTCAGGTGTAATATGATCAGTAGGGATGAGCTTCGTGTTCGAGTCGAACATACGTTCGACTCGAACATCGGCTGTTCGATCGCTCGACGAAGATCGAACGATTTGGGCCGTTCGCGCCAAATTCGAGTGACGCGAACGGCCCACAATGCACTACGCCATCGCAGTGTCATCCAGGCGCTGTGATTGGCCAAGCATGCACTGTGACCCCGCATGCTTGGCCAATCACAGCGCCGGCAGCGAGGAGAGCAATGATTGGCCACAGGCAGGATGCCTGTGGCCAATTATTGCTGATGGGGTTTAGTACACGCCCCACACTATAAAAGGCCGCCAGCGCGGCGGCCTTGTGTAGTGTGTTCCGGAGCAGGGAAAGAGAAGCATAGGCAGGGACAGTGTCATTTTTTTTCCTTTACTAATCCTGGATTCCTTGTGTTTAGGGACAAATAAGGATAGGTAGGGAGAGTGTCAGTGACAGTGTGCTATTCTGTGCTAATCCTTGTTTGTAGGGACAGAGAGGTACAGTGAGGGAAACTGACAGTGTGCTATTCTGTTCTAAAACTATTTTGCTGAACCATATTTTCAATCCTTGAGTTGAGGGACAGAGAGGTACAGTGAGGGAAAGTGTCAGTGTGCTATTCTGTTCTAAAACTATTTTGCTGTTCCATATTTTCAATCCTTGAGTTGAGGGACAGAGAGCTACAGTGAGGGAAAGTGTCAGTGTGCTATTGTGTTCTAAAACTATTTTGCTGAACCATATTTTCAATCCTTGAGTTGAGGGACAGAGAGCTACAGTGAGGGAAAGTGTCAGTGTGCTATTGTGTTCTAAAACTATTTTGCTGAACCATATTTTCAATCCTTGAGTTGAGGGACAGAGAGGTACAGTGAGTGAAACTGACAGTGTGCTATTCTGTTCTAAATCAATTTTGCTGTTCCATATTTTCAATCCTTGAGTTGAGGGACAGAGAGGTACAGTGAGGGAAACTGACAGTGTGCTATTCTGTTCTAAAACTATTTTGCTGAACCATATTTTCAATCCTTGAGTTGAGGGACAGAGAGGTACAGTGAGTGAAACTGACAGTGTGCTATTCTGTTCTAAAACTATTTTGCTGAACCATATTTTCAATCCTTGAGTTGAGGGACAGAGAGGTACAGTGAGTGAAACTGACAGTGTGCTATTCTGTTCTAAAACTATTTTGCTGTTCCATATTTTCAATCCTTGAGTTGAGGGACAGAGAGGTACAGTGAGTGAAACTGACAGTGTGCTATTCTGTTCTAAAACTATTTTGCTGTTCCATATTTTCAATCCTTGAGTTGAGGGACAGAGAGCTACAGTGAGTGAAACTGACAGTGTGCTATTCTGTTCTAAAACTATTTTGCTGAACCATATTTTCAATCCTTGAGTTGAGGGACAGAGAGGTACAGTGAGTGAAACTGACAGTGTGCTATTCTGTTCTAAAACTATTTTGCTGTTCCATATTTTCAATCCTTGAGTTGAGGGACAGAGAGGTACAGTGAGTGAAACTGACAGTGTGCTATTCTGTTCTAAAACTATTTTGCTGTTCCATATTTTCAATCCTTGAGTTGAGGGACAGAGAGCTACAGTGAGGGAAAGTGTCAGTGTGCTATTGTGTTCTAAAACTATTTTGCTGAACCATATTTTCAATCCTTGAGTTGAGGGACAGAGAGCTACAGTAAGGGAAAGTGTCAGTGTGCTAATGTGCTCTAAAACTATTTTGCTGAACCATATTTTCAATCCTTGAGTTGAGGGACAGAGAGGTACAGTGAGTGAAACTGACAGTGTGCTATTCTGTTCTAAATCAATTTTGCTGTTCCATATTTTCAATCCTTGAGTTGAGGGACAGAGAGGTACAGTGAGTGAAACTGACAGTGTGCTATTCTGTTCTAAAACTATTTTGCTGAACCATATTTTCAATCCTTGAGTTGAGGGACAGAGAGGTACAGTGAGTGAAACTGACAGTGTGCTATTCTGTTCTAAAACTATTTTGCTGTTCCATATTTTCAATCCTTGAGTTGAGGGACAGAGAGGTACAGTGAGTGAAACTGACAGTGTGCTATTCTGTTCTAAAACTATTTTGCTGTTCCATATTTTCAATCCTTGAGTTGAGGGACAGAGAGCTACAGTGAGGGAAAGTGTCAGTGTGCTATTGTGTTCTAAAACTATTTTGCTGAACCATATTTTCAATCCTTGAGTTGAGGGACAGAGAGGTACAGTGAGTGAAACTGACAGTGTGCTATTCTGTTCTAAATCAATTTTGCTGTTCCATATTTTCAATCCTTGAGTTTAGGGACAGAGAGCTACAGTGGGGGAAAGTGTCAGTGTGCTATTGTGTTCTAAAACTATTTTGCTGAACCATATTTTCAATCCTTGAGTTGAGGGACAGAGAGGTACAGTGAGTGAAACTGACAGTGTGCTATTCTGTTCTAAATCAATTTTGCTGTTCCATATTTTCAATCCTTGAGTTGAGGGACAGAGAGGTACAGTGAGGGAAACTGACAGTGTGCTATTCTGTTCTAAAACTATTTTGCTGAACCATATTTTCAATCCTTGAGTTGAGGGACAGAGAGGTACAGTGAGTGAAACTGACAGTGTGCTATTCTGTTCTAAAACTATTTTGCTGAACCATATTTTCAATCCTTGAGTTGAGGGACAGAGAGGTACAGTGAGTGAAACTGACAGTGTGCTATTCTGTTCTAAAACTATTTTGCTGTTCCATATTTTCAATCCTTGAGTTGAGGGACAGAGAGGTACAGTGAGGGAAAGTGTCAGTGTGCTATTGTGTTCTAAAACTATTTTGCTGAACCATATTTTCAATCCGTGAGTTGAGGGACAGAGAGCTACAGTGAGTGAAACTGACAGTGTGCTATTCTGTTCTAAATCAATTTTGCTGTTCCATATTTTCAATCCTTGAGTTGAGGGACAGAGAGGTACAGTGAGTGAAACTGACAGTGTGCTATTCTGTTCTAAAACTATTTTGCTGTTCCATATTTTCAATCCTTGAGTTGAGGGACAGAGAGGTACAGTGAGTGAAACTGACAGTGTGCTATTCTGTTCTAAATCAATTTTGCTGTTCCATATTTTCAATCCTTGAGTTGAGGGACAGAGAGGTACAGTGAGGGAAAGTGTCAGTGTGCTATTGTGTTCTAAAACTATTTTGCTGAACCATATTTTCAATCCTTGAGTTGAGGGACAGAGAGGTACAGTGAGGGAAAGTGTCAGTGTGCTATTGTGTTCTAAAACTTTTTTGCTGAACCATATTTTCAATCCTTGTGTTTAGGGACAGAGAAGGATAGGCAGGGGACAGTGTCAGTGTCATTGTTGCTAAGCCTCCTGCACAATATACACCTGAAGGTAGCCCTTATTGCTGTTTTTCCCATCTCCCTGCAGGCCATCCATTAAAATGTCTGGAAGGCAACCAAGGAGAGGCAGACAGTCAGGAGGCAAAAAAAGAGGCAAGCAGGCTCTGTGTCTGGGGGCAACAGTTCTGGTCGTGTACGCGGTGCATTGTCATCAGCACATGGCCATGGGACACGCTTGTCCTTGTTTTCGGCAGCTGGACATGTTGAGCCACATCATGCCGAAGACTTGGTAGAGTGGATGACCAAGTCCACCTCATCCTCCTCATCCTCTCTCACCCAGGCTCAGGGTAGTGGCAAAGCAGCTGCCAAAGCGTCCTCTTCTCTGGTATCATTATCTTCATTAGTCAATCCTTCCCTAGACCCACCATGCCCTCCTCCTGAGGAGTCCCCCGAACTGTTTGAGCACAGTGTTGGGTACATGCTCCAGGAGGATGCCCAGCGTTTGGAAGGATCTGATGATGATACCCAGCTAGAGGAAGGCAGCAGCGTGAGAGCAGAGAGAGGGGATGCTCAAGAAGGACACCAATCTGGCAGTCATGTTCCAGCAGCTGCAGCATACTGCCAGATTGGCTCCAGTGATGAGGAGGGAGGGGATGATGAGGTCACTGACTCCACGTGGGTGCCTAATAGGAGAGAGGAGGAGGAGGAGGATGAGGAGGAGGCACATCTCCAACGAGGCAGGATGCCCTTGAGTGGCCAGCGTATGGGCAGCACACCGACGGAATCACACCGCAGAGCTCCGCCTGTGCAGGGCGCTGCCTCTGCCCGTCATTCAAAAAGTTCTTTGGTGTGGGCCTTTTTTGAGGCGAGTGCATCAGATCGCACAGCTGCTGTTTGCAACATATGTCTCAAGCGTATATCGCGTGGCCAAAACATCAGCCGCTTGGGCACCACATGCTTGATCAGACATATGTTGACCTGCCATGCAGCTCGTTGGCAAGCCTACCTTAAAGACCCACACCAAAGAACAAAGCTGACCTCTTCTTGCACCGCATCAGCTGGGATCTCCAACCCCACTATACCTTCACTCCTCTCTGAAACCTGCTCTGAGAGGAATGAAGGTGTAGAATTAGGTGTGTCACAGGCAAGTACTTGCGGGCACTCTGCTAGCAGTACACCAACGTCCGATTCTAGCAGGCAAATTTCCCTGCCCCAGCTGCTGGACCGTCGAAAGAAGTTCACTCCCAGCCATCCACATGCCCAGCGGTTGAATGCTAGCTTGGCTAAATTGCTAGCGCTTCAACTGCTGCCTTTTCAGTTGGTAGACTCTGCCCCCTTCCGTGAGTTTGTGCAATGTGCGGTTCCTCAGTGGCAGGTTCCCAAACGACACTTTTTCGCACGGAAGGCTATTCCGGCTCTCTACAGGCATGTGGAAGGCAATGTCTTGGCCTCGCTGGACAGGGCGGTCAGCGGTAAGGTGCATATTACCGCTGACTCATGGTCCAGCAGGCATGGACAGGGACGTTACCTTTCTTTCACGGCCCATTGGGTCACTCTTTTGGCAGCTGGGAAGGATGCAGGACAAGGTGCAGTAGTGTTGGAGGTTGTTCCACCCCCACGCCTCCAAAATGCTACTACTGGTTGTGACACACCTCTCTCCTCCACCCCCTCCTCTTCTTCTTCCTCCATGGCCTCTTCCTGTGGTTTGTCCTCGGAACCAGCGGTGGTCCGTAGGCGTTCAAGGGGCTACGCAAGTACGCAGGCAAAAAGATGCCATGCCGTGCTTGCGCTGGTGTGTTTGGGGGACAGGAGCCACACTGGGGCAGAGGTCCTGTCTGCTCTGCAGGGGCAGGCCGAGAGGTGGTTGACGCCACGCCAGCTTAAGCCAGGAATGGTGGTTTGCGACAATGGCACCAACCTCCTCTCCGCCCTCCGACAGGGACAACTGACCCATGTGCCCTGTATGGCTCACGTCCTTAACCTGGTGGTGCAGCGGTTCTTGGGCAGGTACCCGGGCTTACAGGATGTCCTGAGGCAGGCCAGGAAAGTCTGTGTGCATTTCCGTAGATCTTATAATGCCAGTGCTCGCCTGGCTGAGCTTCAAAAGGAGTTGAACCTGCCCAAGAACCGCCTTATATGTGACATGCCCACCAGGTGGAACTCAACGTTGGCCATGCTGCAGCGGCTGCACACGCAGCAGAGGGCCATCAATGAGTACCTGTGCGACTACGGCACCAGGACAGGGTCAGGGGAGCTTGGGTTTTTTTCACCACGCCAGTGGGGCATGATCAGGGATGCATGCACTGTCCTGGCACCATTTGAGGAGGCCACGAGGATGGTGAGCAGTGACAGTGCATGCATCAGTGACACTGTACCTCTTGTCCACCTGTTGGAGCACACGCTGCGTGGAATAATGGACAGGGCACTTGAGGCAGAACAGAGGCAGGAAGAGGAGGACTTCCTTGCCTCTCAAGGCCCCCTTTACCCAGACAGTGTTCCTTCTGTCCCACCCATCGCACAGGAAGAGGAGGAGGAGGAGGAGGAGGAGGATTGTGTCAGCATGGAGGTGGAGGCTGGCACTCAGCATCATCAGCAGCAGTCTTTTAGGGATGATTTACAGTCCCAAGAAACCAGTGGACTTGTACGTGGCTGGGAGGAGGTGGCTGCGGATCATGTCGTCCTTAGTGACCCAGAGGACTCCGGACTGAATGCCTCAGCTAACCTACGCTGCATGGCCTCCCTGATCCTGCAAAGTCTGCGGAAGGATCCTCGTATTCTTCGGATCAAGGAGAGGGACCATTACTGGCTGGCCACTCTCCTTGATCCACGGTACAAGGGTAAGGTTGCGGACCTTATCGTACCATCGCAGAGGGAGCAGAGGATGAGACAACTCCGGGAGGCCTTGCAGAAAGGTCTGTGCAACGCGTTCCCAGAGACTGGGAGGTTACAAACTCCTGGTCCTGGACAACGAGTTGCTGAGGCTTCGGGCAGTCAAAGAAGGAGCGGTGGGGAAGGTGGCCGTCTGACCGATGCGTTCAGACAATTCTTTAGTCCGCAGCCCCAAAGTATGATCGGTTCCAGCAACCATCGCCAGCGTCTGATATACATGGTGCAGGAATACCTAGGGGCAAGGTCAGACTTGGACACCTTCGCCACCGAAAATCCTCTGGCTTACTGGGTCTTGAGGATGGATCACTGGCCAGAGCTTGCACAGTATGCAATTGAGCTACTGGCCTGTCCTGCATCCAGCGTTCTTTCAGAACGCACATTCAGTGCTGCTGGAGGATTTGTCACGGATCACAGGGTGCGCCTGTCCACCGACTCGGTTGATCGACTGACTTTCATCAAGATGAACCAGTCTTGCATCACCACCAGCTACCACACACCAGATGCTGATATAACAGACTAATTGATTTTAAAATGTCACATCCCTTCAAGACTGATGCTGATGCTGAGTGCCTGTGCTGTTATGTTGTCTGGCTATCCTCCTCCTCCTCCTCAATGATACGATTAACGATGATAGCTTGGAAGATCATTTTGGTTTATGGGTGACGCCACCAGTGGCTAAGGCCCAATTTTTCAGCCCCTGTTTAACAGGGGCGTGTAATTAAAATTTTTGATGCAATACTTTGCAACAGGCCTCATTGCTGTGCTCCAAGTACAGTATCTGTGAGGGGTTGCAGTGTTGTGCCACCAGTGCCTAAGGCCCAATTTTTCAGCCCCTGTTCAACAGGGGCATGCAATTATAATTATTGATCTAATAATTCACAGCAGGGCCCATTGCTGCGCCCACCAAGAGTAACTGTCAGGCCTTACAGTGTTGTGGCACCAGCAACACCATCACCACCACCACCACCACCAAAGGCCCAATTTTTCAGCCCCTGTTCAACAGGGGCATGCAATTATAATTATTGATCTAATAATTCACAGCAGGGCCCATTGCTGCGCCCACCAAGAGTAACTGTCAGGCCTTACAGTGTTGTGGCACCAGCAACACCATCACCACCACCACCACCACCAAAGGCCCAATTTTTCAGCCCCTGTTCAACAGGGGCATGCAATTATAATTATTGATCTAATAATTCACTGCAGGGCCCATTGCTGCGCCCACCAAGAGTAACTGTCAGGCCTTACAGTGTTGTGGCACCAGCACCACCATCACCACCACCACCACCACCAAAGGCCCAATTTTTCAGCCCCTGTTCAACAGGGGGATGCAATTATAATTATTGATCTAATAATTCACAGCAGGGACCATTGCTGCGCCCACCAAGAGTAACTGTCAGGCCTTACAGTGTTGTGGCACCAGCACCACCATCAAAGGCCCAATTTTTACTACCACTGATCAACAATTATATGTTATTACAATTCCTGATATTATACTTGACAGCAGGGCGTTCCAGCACCCACCAAGAATAACTGTGAGTGCTTTCAGTGTTGTGCCAACACCAACACCTAAGGGGTCAATTTCTGAAGAGTATATACGGAAGGTCCCTACTTTCAAACATCCAACTTACAAACTACTACTACTTGCAAACGGAAGAAGACAACAGGAAGTGAGAGGAAATCTACCCCTTGGAAGGAAAATTCTCTCCTGTAAGAATTAATATGGGAGAAAGGTGTCTCCTCTCTACTGATGCTTTATCATCAATCCTTGTTTCAATAAAAACACCACATTTCAAAAACAGTTGTCATTGGGACGCAAAGTGAGGTGAAATGTTCTGAACAGGGGCACAGACAGCAAAAAAAATGTGACAGGGGTGATAACCGTTCCCTATGTTTTCCAAAAAGCTAAAAAAAAGGAATTTGGCATGGAGCTACACTTAAACAATGCAGCTGTTCAAAATTACAAACAGATTCTACATAAGAACAAACCTACAGTCCCTGTCTTGTATGCACCGCCTGTATACGGCTGTTCAGAGTATATAGGGGCTTTTTTATTTTGTGTGCGGGGTTCCCCTTAATATCCATACAAGGCCCAAAGGGGCTGGTAATGGGCTGGGGTGGGGGGGGGGGTTGATGGGGTAGCTATGCCATTTTTCCTAAAGATTTTCATCCATATTACCGGGACCAGACATTGCATTAAAGCCGCAAGCAGTTTTAAATGGCTTTTTTTCCTTTAGAAATGTTATTTTGTGCAAGGACAGTTCTAAACACGGGAAACACGTGGCACTTCACAGGCATACTTTAGACACCCCCCAGATACAATATTTAAAGGAATATTTGACTTTTTTTTTTTCACTTTATGCATCATTAAAATGACTGCTCCCGGAAAACGTCCGTTTTTAAAACTTCTTTTTGCATTGATACATGTCCCCTGGTGCAGAACCCGGGTTCCCAAACTCTGTTTCGGACAATAACATGGATAATAGTCGTTATAATTAGCACTTTAGAATCCGAACGTTCGCATCCATTGTATTTAATAGGGTTCTAATGTTCGCGCGAACTTTCGGTCCATTCGCGGGTTCTGGTGCGAACCGAACCCGGGGGTGTTCGGCTCATCACTAATGATCAGGAGGCACACTCCGCCCGCTGTAAGTGCCGCAAAATCCTGTTGGTGTAACACACCAGGAAAAAGCAGCAATACAGGCTAAGTTCAGGTGTAATATGGTCAGGAGGCACACTCCGCCCGCTGTAAGTGCCGCAAAATCCTGTTGGTGTAACACACCAGGAAAAAGCAGCAATACGGGCTAACTTCAGGTGTATAATGTGCAGGAGGCTTAGCAACAATGACACTGACACTGTCCCCTGCCTATCCTTCTCTCTCCCTGCACACAAGGTTTATCAAAGTATATGACACTGACACTCTCCCTGCCTATCCTTCTCTCTCCCTGCACACAAGGGTTAGCAAAGAATATGACACTGACACTGTCCCCTGCCTATCCTTCTCGCTCCCTGCACACAAGGTTTATCAAAATATATGACACTGACACTCTCCCTGCCTATCCTTCTCTCTCCTTACACACAAGGTTTAGCAAAGAATATGACACTGACACTCTCCCTGCCTATCCTTCTCTGTCCCTACACACAAGGTTTAGCAAAGAATGGATTTGACACTGTCCCTGCCTATCCTTCACTTTCCCTGCTCCGGAACACACTACACGAGGCCGCTGCGCTGGCGGCCTTTTATAGTGTGGGGCGTGTACTAAACCCCCTCAGCTATAATTGGCCACAGGCATCCTGCCTGTGGCCAATCATTTCTCTCCTCGCTGCCGGCGCTGTGATTGGCCAAGCATGCAGGGTCACAGTGCATGCTTGGCCAATCACAGCGCCGGGATTACACTGCGATGGTGCAGTGTATTGTGGGCCGTTCGGGTCACTCGAATTTGGCGTGAACGGCCCAAATCGTTCGTTATTCGCCGAACGCGCGAACAGCCGATGTTCGAGTCGAACCTATGTTCGTCTCGAACACCGAGCTCATCCCTAATCATGAATAAGTAGAATACAATTGCCTAAGTTGGTAACTCCAGATCTTGCGGAGATCACTCAAAACAGGCTTCATCCAACGCGTTTCAAACAATAGTAAAAACGTTCTTCATCAGGGATGTTGCATTCTTATCTAAAACAGATCATAAGGTTCTATTAGTTATAACATTATTTCCTCCCACCTCCAAGAGGTATGTACCAAAAAAGAGGGGAAGAGAACAAACTTACTGAATTATTTTCATTAAAATACATGTGCTCCATACTCCAATTATGTAGTTGGGGTGCATCTTCCTCCGTTAACCCTTCCCGGTGCTATTACCCACCATTTTATTTTCATATAAGGAGTCAGGATATGGCAAAAAATGCAATCCAAATGGATGGCGCCTTACAAAAAAGGGGAAAAAAGAGAAAATTGTATATAAAACAAAAAGGAATGGGGAGGTGAGAATGGAAAAACATAAAAAGGGAAAAATGTATTCCCATTCGTATAGGAAAAAATCCTATCCACTCACCAATAACCACTGACGGTCCAGAGAACAAATAAGGATCCAAAGATTCCACAGGCTTTTCTTTATATAGGAGCTCTGTGTTTCACCCACCAACATCAATCCCAGAGTTGATCTTTCCACCTCCAGTTCCTATCTCCCCCTCTTGCATGTAGAGTGTGGGGGGGTGGGGGATTCTGGGGACACAGAAGAATGCACCATATGAGGTTTTTTCTTTCTTTTTTTCTTTCTTCTGTAATTTGTGATTCTGTTCACTTTTTGTGTTGTCATTTATGTTTTTGACGATGCATGACCTACATCTTTATTACGATATCTGACTAGTGTATATGTAATACATATGTTCCATACTATCCGGAGATTCTTCTCCATGTTTTATGGGGAATTGGCGTTGATCCCTCTCCTCTCTCCCCCCCCCGATTACATGCTCTCCCACTGTTTGTTTTTGTTCATATACGGTTCCGGGGGGGGGGGGGGACATCCACCTAGGTGGAACATTGGCCCATTTTCCTTTAAGGCACCGGTGGTTTTTTGTCCCTGGTTCACAACATCCCTAATACATTTGGGGATGTTTGGAATCATTATCTTGGGTTTTTTGATCATGCCCATTCATTGTGGTAGTTTTCTGTGCCGCCACCGGCCTTGTGCAGTATTTCCAACTTCCCGACGTTTTTTGAGCAGGTTTTCCCATCGCTTGCCCTCTCTCAAGATGGCCGACTGCGCACTTTCTGTGGTGCGGATCAGTCACTTGATATGATCATCGGGGGACGCAGCACTACCTCTCTGATTTATGCGGACAGCATAATCACACGAGGAGTCCTGCTGTTCGCCAGACACAAGGGACGGCTGTTTTCAGCCAGTTACGCCAAGCCCCTTCTTTCCGTCATGCCGCATCTGTCATTGATCCTAGACACGCCGCCTATTGGTGCGGCGATGTCAGGTGACTGACGTCTGACGCGGCATGTTTTTCGGATAACGTGGCGTTACCCTGGAAACATGACACACGGCGTTTGAGCCGATGAGTCACGTGACCATACGGGAACCAATCACAAACAACAGGGAGATATAAAAGGACACCAGAGGAGTCACTGGGCGTCATTCCATCGCCTCTGCTAGAAGGCAGAGGATCTTATACACGGAGCTCCTATATAAAGAAAAGCCTGGGCAATCTTTGGATCCTTATTTGTTCTCTGGACTGTCAGTGGTTATTGGTGAGTGGATAGGATTTTTTCCTATACGAATGGGAATGCATTTTTCCCTTTTTATGTTTTTCCATTCTCACCTCCCCATTCCTTTTTGTTTTATATACAATTTTCTCTTTTTTCCCTTTTTTTGTAAGGCGCCATCCATTTGGATTGCATTTTTTGCCATATCCTGACTCCTTATATGAACATAAAATGGTGGGTAATAGCACCGGGAAGGATTACCGGAGGAAGATGCACCCCAACTACATAATTTGAGTATGGAGCACATGTATTTTAATGAATATAATTCAGTAAGTTTGTTCTCTTCCCCTCTTTTTTGGTATATACCTCTTGGAGGTGGGAGGAAAATAGGTTATAATTAATAGAACCTTATGATCTGTTTTAGATAAGAATGCAACATCCCTGATGAAGAACGTTTTTACTATTGTTTGAAACGCATTGGTTGAAGCCTGTTTTGAGTGATCTCCGCAAGATCTGGAGTTACCAACTTAGGCAATTGTATTCTACTTATTCATGATGCAGATTTTATGGATATGGTTATAGTCATGTGTATTTATGTATCTTTGTAATATGATTATGTAATTTTTGGGAATAAATATATATTTTTTTATACAAATACTTATCTTTTCTGTTGCCTTAAAAATCCCCAAATATTAGAGGGTTTTTTTCACCAATATTTACTTGGGATGATGGCAACCACATCTGGGAACGCATGAGTTATCCTATTTTCAGACATTTTCAGGGTGGACAATACACCCATTAACCACGCTCAAACTCATGCGCCCCTACATGGACCTCATTTTTGTGCTATAGTCATAGCGATTGTATGGCATCATTTTTTCCAAATACCTGCTATCAGGGATTAATCTCGTGTAGGCAGGGGTTTAGTGCCTAATTTTGATAGCTGATAATCAGTATATAGATACAGCTAGTCAATTATATAAGATTTTTTCTTTGTGTTCTCATTTTTTTCTCCACCTGCTTGCTTCTTGGCATGTCTAACATGAGGGACTTTCAGGGAGATGGGTGGGAGGAACTCATGGCTGGCATCCAGAGAAGCTATTAGGGGAATGAACGGCCAATCTCGGATCTGTCATCCCTCTTCTTTAATCTCAGAAAGATATTGGAAAAGAAATCAGCCTTATATTGGCATATCAACTCTTTTGACAGATACATTGGGGAACAAATTAATCCCATTGGTTTGAGGATTCAGATATTCCCTATTTTAGATAACATCAGTAAGTCCCTTAAGGCAAATTTGGAAATGAAACTTAATGAATGTTCAAAAAATTTGATGATATTATTACAAGATGAGTATAAACAACAGTTGGTGGCTTTGGATATATAAATTGATTCCTTGTATGCTCGCCTATCACCATTAAAAACGCACAAAGAATACAGTAACTTTGAAAAGAACTTGAAAGAACACTTGGAAACTTTCAGCAAATCCATACTAATTAAGAAAGAAAAGAAGTACTGGAGAGACAAAAATGCATTTGGTGAGGGTCGAGCATACAAATGGAACCAAGACAAAAAAATCAGGAATAACAAATCTAATACGAATAAAAATTGAGGGGAAAATACAAATGTACCTAACGACTATTCATCTGATACCCCATCTAACTCCTCCTCCTCAGTTTCTTCCAACACAGGTCATCTCTTTGGGACCAAAAGAAAAGGCCCCTTTCCCAGATCGAATGAAGCAGAAGGAGAGGTCCAACAATGTAACAAAAAGGCAACAACAGAATCTCAGGTATTCTCCAAACAAAGTGGTAAAGATAGTGGACACGGTCAGAGTTCACATAGTGGGAGCCAGAGAGGACCCACTACTAAAGGCAAAACTGCTTCCCTTAGAGAACTTGGGACAATACCAAAAACTGGGGCCAGCTCCAAATTCCAACAACCCTTAGTGGAGGATTTTTTAGAGAAGGGCAAGATACCTCCGGTATCACCTCTACACATGACACAACTAGTCATGGAACCATTTGTAACCAAGACAATACAAGGGGAAAACTTAACATCATAAATTTATCCTCATACAAACCCATTAGATTTAGAACATGAAGTACTATCCTTGGGCCTCTCCTTTTGTCCAACTAGCTGCACAGACAGCTTTGATGTAGTAAAGGACATTCATCTCTTTGCTTGAAAGCTCTTTTATAAGAGCTTGTTTGTCAAACAAGGGAGTCAGGAGTCCGAACTAGCACCTAACCTCAAAGCAGCGGATTTTAGGGCCCTAAGGGACCTAAATCTACTGCTTGAGGAAAATACTCCTCTCAGTCAAACCTGGGAGGATAATCTGGAGGAGGAGAAGAGTGATGATGGTGACGAGAAACAGATGACTATCATGTCCAAATTTTTTTAAAGGAAATCACAGAAGTTTCTGCCCCTAAATCAGAATCCAGCACTAGCGCTATTCATCAGACAAACATCTAAAGAGATTGAGAATCTGAGGAGAGACAGCTCTCATCCTAATCTAAATCCAGAACTCGAACATGCCCTTAAAAGTCTCAGAAACAACATCAACATCACCATAAAAGGATCAGACAAAGGTGGGAACATCGTCCTCATGGATAATATAGACTATGAGGAGATGCGTCTAAAAATATTAAGAGATGAAAGATGCTATCGCAAAATCTCTTCATCCACCGTCGTCAAAATGAATGGTGAGTTTTACCAACTTGTTGATGAGGCATTTAGAGATGGGGCAATAAATCAAGATACTTGGGATTTCATTCATACCAGACACCCACGTACTCCCACAATGTATGCACTTCCTAAGGTGCACACAAATTTATACAAACCACCGGGAAGACCCATAATCTTGGGTAATGGATCCATCTCTGAGGGGGCAAGTCGTGTCATTGACCAGCACCTCAGACCACATGTCATGGACCTCCCCTCATATACAAAACATACCATCCACCTTTTACAGATACTGGAGGATCTTGTCATGCCTCCATCAGCCCTTTTGGTTACTGTAGACGTAGAGTCTCTCTACAACAGTATACCTCACGATCTAGGTATCTATGCTATCCAAAAGGTGCTACGACAGCGCCCAACTACAGACTGGAAATTTAATCAGTTCATTCTACAAATGCTGGACTTCATCCTGCGACATAATATCTTTCTTTTCCAGGGCTCCCATTTCCTCTAGGTGCAGGGGGTGGCTATGGGGATGTGCTGCGCACCCTCATATGCCAACCTGTACCTGGGGGAATGGGAGAAGGATTTCCTACTAGGAGACAATGCGTCTATGTGTGCTTGCAACATTCTTATGTGGCAACGCTAAATAGACGATATTTTCATTGTCTGGGATGGGTCTGAAGAGGATCTCAAAAAAGTTCTTGAACTCATGAATACAAACAATCAAAATCTATTTTTTACAATATCCTTTGATGTAACTACGGTTAGCTTTCTGGATATTAAAATATCCAAGGATTCGCAGGGAAAGATCTACAGTAGACTCTATAGAAAGGAGACCGCGGGCAACACGATGTTGCATGCTGCAAGCTTCCACCCGGTGGCACTCAAAAAGTCCATACCCTATAGTCAGTTCCTTCGTATTCGAAGGAACTGTAGTTTAGAGTCTGATTTTCAAACCGAATCCAATGAACTGAGCAACCGCCTATTAGCTAGAGGCTACAGCAGGACTACTTTAAAAAAGGCCTTCAACAGAGTGAAAGAAACCAATAGGCATGATCTGGTCTTTAAAACATCAAAAACAAAGAAAAATAAGAATAAAGATAACAACATCTCTAGGATAATCTTAAATTACTCCAACGAACATAAAAAGATCAGACAGATCCTCACAAAATATTGGCCCATCCTAACTGAGGAACCAATTCTCAAAAGTCTAGTACCATCTAAACCCCAGATCACTTTCAAAAAAGCAGGGTCGATTGGGGGAAATGCTAGTCCAAAGCGAGTACAAGGGCGAGGCTAGGAAGGACCCTTGCAAAACTTTAGGAACCTATCCCTGCGGGGCCTGCTCGCAATGCGCTGTCATTGGTGGGGGTCCGACACTGGCCTTACCCAATAGGGAGAGTTTCTCTCTCAAACATTTTGCTAATTGCAAAACCCAAGGGGTGGTCTACCTTATGGCCTGCCAGTGTGGGGCCTTCTATATAGGAAAGACACGACAGGAACTAGGTAAAAGGGTTGAAAAACATATGCACAGTATGAGAATTGGTAACCTGTATTTACCCCTTGGCAGGCATGTTGCTAAAAAACATAAATACAGAATGCCTAGGATACTCTTTTCAGTGGTGGAGAGGATTCATATTCCACACAGAGGCGGGGATTGGAATAAGGTCCTACTCCAGCTGGAAATGCGCTGGATTAGGTACCTTAGGGCAACCACGCCTCCTGGACTTAATGAGGTGGAGAGTTTTCGTCCCTTTTTGGAGGGTTTCAGCTCTGGGAAGACTGATTGATGTCCAATTGGTAGCTCATACTCTGTGCCTGCCCCGGGGGGTTTCACCCACCAACATCAATCCCAGAGCTGATCTTTCCACCTCCAGTTCCTATCTCCCCCTCTTGCATGTAGAGTGTGGGGGGGGGATTCTGGGGACACATAAGAATGCACCATATGAGGTTTTTCTTTTTTCTTTCTTCTGTAATTTGTGATTCTGTTCACTTTTTATGTTGTCATTTATGTTTTTGACGATGCATGACCTGCATCGTTATTACGATATCTGACTAGTGTATATGTAATACATATGTTCCATACTATCCGGAGATTCTTCTCCATGTTTTATGGGGAATTGGCGTTGATCCCTCTCCTCTCTCCCCCCCCCCCCGATTACATGCTCTCCCACTGTTTGTTTTTGTTCATATCTGGTGCCGGGGGGGCCATCCACCTAGGTGGAACATTGGCCCATTTTCCTTTAAGGCACCGGTGGTTTTTTATCCCTGGTTCACAACATCCCTAATACATTTGGGGATGTTTGGAATCATTATCTTGGGTTTTTTGATCATGCCCATTCATTGTGGTGGTTTTCTGTGCCGCCACGGCCTTGTGCAGTATTTCCAACTTCCCGACGTTTTTTGAGCAGGTTTTCCCATCGCTTGCCCTCTCTCAAGATGGCCGACCGCGCACTTCCTGTGGTGCGGATCGGTCACTTGATATGATCATCGGGGGATGCAGCACTACCTCTCTGATTTATGCGGACAGCATAATCACACGAGGAGTCCTGCTGTTCGCCAGACACACGGGACGGCTGTTTTCAGCCAGTTACGCCGAGCCCCTTCTTTCCGTCATGCCGCATCTGTCATTGATCCTAAACAACGCCGCCTATTGGTGCGGCGATGTCAGGTGACTGATGTCTGACGCGGCACATTTTTCGGATAACGTGGCGTTACCCTGGAAACATGACACACGGCGTTTGAGCCGATAAGTCACGTGACCATACGGGAACCAATCACAAACAACAGGGAGATATAAAAGGACACCAGAGGAGTCACTGGGCGTCATTCCATCGCCTCTGCTAGAAGGCAGAGGATCTTATACACGGAGCTCCTATATAAAGAAAAGCCTGGGGAATCTTTGGATCCTTATTTGTTCTCTGGAGTGTCAGTGGTTATTGGTGAGTGGATAGGATTTTTTCCTATACGAATGGGAATGCATTTTTCCCTTTTTATGTTTTTCCATTCTCACCTCCCCATTCCTTTTTGTTTTATATACAATTTTCTCTTTTTTCCCCTTTTTTGTAAGACGCCATCCATTTGGATTGCATTTTTTGCCATATCCTGACTCCTTATATGAACATAAAATGGTGGGTAATAGCACCGGGAAGGGTTAACGGAGGAAGATGCACCCCAACTACATAATTGGAGTATGGAGCACATGTATTTTAATTATTATATTTCAGTAAGTTTGTTCTCTTCCCCTCTTTTTTGGTATATACCTCTTGGAGGTGGGAGGAAAATATGTTATAACTAATAGAACCTTATGATCTGTTTTAGATAAGAATGCAACACCCTGATGAAGAACGTTTTACTATTGTTTGAAACGCGTTGGATAAAGCCTGTTTTGAGTGATCTCCGCAAGATCTGGAGTTACCAACTTAGGCAATTGTATTCTACTTATTCATGATGCAGATTTTATGGATATGGTTATAGTCATGTGTATTTATGTATCTTTGTAATATGATTATGTATTTTCTTTCTCGTACATCACGGGACACAGAGCGACATAGTCATTACTAATGGGTTATATAGATACCGTCAGGTGCTGGCACTGGCAACTTCCAAAACCGGAAGTACCCTCCCCTATATAAGCCCCTCCCATCCGGGAGCACCTCAGTTTTTTGCCAGTGTCTAAGGTGTTGGCCAAGAAGAAACATGTGTTTTTCACTGAGCTTGCGTACAGGTTCTTTTGGGCCTCAGTAAGCTATTCCGGATCCGACCAAAAAAGCTTCATAGCTAAACGGTCGGTACCCGGGCCTTGCAGAGAAGAGCAAGGTTTTGCCTGTAATGCTTCTCTTAGGAGAGCTGGACCCTGGGATCCAGAGCTCTGGTCATACCCACGACCAAGATGTTTTCTGTGCAGGGTGCTATACAGGTCCAGGGGAGTGGAATCCTTGGGAACCCGGTCCCTGAAGGTTTGATTACAATGCCTGCCGTGATAGGTGAAGTTTGGGCTTTTGTGGACCAAACAAAGTCCTGCGGCGGGGAACAGGTAAGTGGGGGCCCCCAGGAACTTGGTTCTATTGGGGGACCCCCAAGCCTAATTTGTCTTTCTGTCTGTTACCTAATGGTATTCCCGCAAAATTCTGTGCATGCCTGTAACTACTAAAAAAAAATGTAATAATTTTTAATGGTGGTCAAGAAAAAAAAAAAAAATTTTTTTTTTATATATATTTAATATATTAGACTGCGGTACCTGTGTTTGTCCACTAGAGGCCGCTGTGGAATATTTTCTTGTCATGTGGACTAGCTTCTTCTCAGCAGAGCAAAGTCCAGGCAGATGGTGAGTTCTCTTATAGGAAACTGCTTCCTCTGCCATGTTGCAGTGCTCGTCCATCCCCCGGCCTGCGGCAAAGAGGGGCCCTGGCTCCTGTCCCTTGTTACCATATTTGAAATTAGCGCCGAAGGCGCACGTGCCCACGCGCGTGCGCGTGCACGCGCCTCTATATATAGAGGTGAGCCGGGAAAGGGGGCGGAGCCTGGGGGATGACGCTCTGTGCGTGCCGCAGCGCTTCTGCGCATGTGCGGGCGTCCCAGCAGTTTTAAAAAAAACACAATATTGTAGTGAGCTGGCTATGAAGTACAGAGACAGAGCTGGCAACATTTAAAGGCATACAGCAAGCGGTTGATACAGGCATCCCCTAGAAAGGCACATTAGTAGACACCAACTGTGATATAGCAGCAATTGTGCTAGACTATTCTCAGTAAAAGTGGTGTATTACGGCTGGAATACCTCAGCTTTAGGCTTAGGAATATGCTGTCCAGAAGCTCCGGAACTGAATCTTCCAGGAAGCGAAGGGGGTCTCATCGGGCTCGGAGGATCTTGGGCATACTCCTGCTGCACCAGTCTCCCCTGAAGTTCAGAGGTAAGTGACCGTAGAGACCCCGCAGGGTACTTGGTACTGTGGCTGTCCTCAGTTCACCTGCTCCTGTGTATGTAACAGAGGAGGTTTTTTCCTCAGCTCTGGGAGGATTAGAGAGAGATTGTCAACATTTATCGCTGCCTCCCTGTCAGGGAAAGCACGCCCGATCTCCGTCTCCTCCTTCAGAGTACCTGTTAGCAGAGCAACAGTCCCATACAGGGATCGACCTGCCTGAAGGGGATCAGGATGAGGTTGATTCTGTTATAGAGGAATCAACAGTGGGGGAACCTTTTCTCAGCATCTTAAGCTGAAAGATTATGGGTTCAGTCTCTGACTAACATGGTCCGATCAGCATTTAAAAATGCACCTTGCGGAACCATCAACCACTACTGTATCCTCGTTGGGGTCGCTAGAAGCCCCCAGACTGTTTGTTCTTTTCCACTTCACCCTTTACTGAAAGGGCTCATTTACCAGGATTGGGAACGTCCTGAGAAAATATTTATTCCCCCAAGAGATTTCCGGTGGTCTATCCCATGGAGGATAAGTTCATCAAAAAAAAAAAAAAAAAAAATGGAGGGTCCCTACAGTGGACGCAGCCATCTCTTGTATGTATAAATCACTGACATGTCCAGTGGATAATGTCCAAATGTTCAAGAACCCAATAGATAAAAGATTGGAGTCCTTATGAAAATCTGCTTGGTGATACAACCAGCAGTAGCAGCTATTGGGGTCTGCTAAGCAGTGAAGGATCAGTTGAAACAGGTCTTGAGGGACTTGACAGATCAGCAGGCTTTGCCCTAGCTGATCTACCTAGAGCCTTAGGCTTTGCGGTTGACGCCATAGAGGATTCAGTCCATCAGGCCTCCCGCCTTACGCTGTCTATAGTACATATGCGTAGGCTCCTATGGCTCAAAAACTGGTCTGCTGAAGCTCCCTGTAAAGAATGGCTGGTTAGCGTCCCATTTCATGGTGAACGCTTATTCAGGGAAAACCTGGACAAATATATCCAGAAAATTTCCAGCGGTAAAAATACGCTCTTGCCGGTTAAAAGCATAGTTAGAGGTCCCTCTTTAAGAGGCCTGCTTCTCCAGTCCCTGGGGCATCGGCTGTGTAACAGTTCCGACGGTCTCCTCGGTCAAATCCCGGGGGTAAAAAACAGGGATAGTAGCAGGGTAATGAGAAACCCTGGGTCAGGGGAGGTACAAAACCTCCCCCAAAGTTAAATTCATTGAAGCCCCCACTCAGTCGGGTGGGGGGAGGACTCCAGTTGTTCGCAAGAGACCTGGCGGGACACGATCAAGACAGATAGGTGCTCTCCGCAGTAGGTTTGGGATACAGTTTGGAGTTAAAAGACTCTCCTCCTTCCCATTTTGAGGTCAAACGTGCCAAGGGATCCCCGGAAGAGAGAGTCCCTCCTGTTGGCACTAGAACAACTATTGCTCCAAGGAGTAATTATGGAGGTTCCCCTGGAAGAATGAGGGTTCGGGTTTTACTCAAACCTCTTTACAGTCCCGAAGCAAACGCGGACGGGAGGCCCATATTAATTCTAAAAGGGCTATACAAATTCCTGTATATCAGGACTTTCCGATGGAGTCGATCCGATCGGTGGCCACTGCCCTACAAGGGGAGGATTGGTTAGCCACGATCGACATCAAAGATGCTTATTTGCACATTCCCATCTTTCCAGTCCACCAAAAATTTCTACGCTTTGCAGTAGAAGGGCGCCATTTTCAGTTCAGAGCCTTACCCTTCGGTTTGGCCACAGCACCAAGAGTGTTCACAAAAATTCTGGCCCTTTATTGGCCAATCTAAGAACACAAGGTGTAATGATAATGGCATATCTGGATGACTTGTTGCTGATAGACCACTCAGTGAAAAAACTAGACGTGGTCGTTCACAAGACGATCAAGTATCTGGAATCTCACGGTTGGATTATCAACCGAGACAAGTCAGCCCTAAAAACCAGTCAAAAGTCTGGAATACTTGGGGCTAAGGTTGGATTCAGGCCAGAGAAAAATATTCTTGCCTCGAGGAAAGGTGTTGTCTTTGAAAGATTTGATCCACTTAGTGGGTACAAAAAAGACAGCCGTCCATACGCCTGTATATGAGGCTGCTGGGAAAAATGGTGGCATCATTCGAAGCAGTACCCTACAGTCAATTCCATTCAAGGAATTTGCAAGGGGCCATACTGTCAGCCTGGAACAAAAAAGTTCAGGCCCTAGACTTACAATGTCCTTGTCCCCTTCCGTTCGCAAGAGCCTCCGTTGGTGGTTGGTTCTCCAGAATCTGGAAAAAAGGAAATCCTTCAGTCCGATTTCTTGGAAGGTGGTCACTACAGATGCCAGCCTTATAGGCTGGGGAGCAGTACTGGAGCAATAGTCTCTCCAGGGCAGATGGTCGGATGCAGAAAAGGCCCTGCCCATCAATCTCTTAGAGATACGAGCAGCCCGGTATGCCCTAGTAGCATGGACATCCAAACTCCAAGGGTCCCCTGTCAGAATTCAATCAGACAATGCCACAGCAGTGGCATATATCAATCATCAGGGGGGCACCAGGAGTCGTGCAGCCCAGAGGGAAGTAAATTACATCCTGAAATGGGCAGGAAAAATATGTCCCAGCCATATCTGCGGTATTCATTCCAGGAGTGGAGAATTGGAAGGCGGACTTTCTAAGTCGCCAGCAATTAGGCCCAGAGGAAGGGTCCCTTCACCCCGAGGTTTTCTGGACAATATGTCAGCGGTGGGGAACATCGGATGTAGATCTTCTAGCATCCAGATTCAACGCAAAGGGGGACAGGTTTGTCTCTCGGACAAGGGATCCCCTAGCTTGCGGCTCGGATGCCCTAGTGTTCCCTGGGGATCAGTTCAAGCTGATATATGCATTCACACCGCCACAATGGTTACCTCGATTACTCCGCAGAATCAGGGTAGAAAAGAAACCGGTGATTCCGGTGGCTCCAGCGTGGCCCCGAAGAGCGTGGTACGCGGAGATTGTAAAATTTCAGTGGGGAGTCCTTGGACTCTCCCACGTCGTCCGGCTTTCGCAAGGACCGATATACCACCCTTCCTTACCAGCCCTAGGTTTGACGGCCTGGCTATTGAAGCCCACATTCTAAAAAAGAGAGGGCTCTCTAATGCTGTGGTATCTACCATGATCAATGCCAGGAAGCCGGTATCCAGGCAGATCTACTATAGAATCTGGAAGGCGTACATCGCGTGGTGTGAGGCCAAGAAATGGCATCCACATAAGTACGTAATAGGTAGGATTCTGGACTTCCTACAATGGGCTGTAGATAGGAAGCTTGCCTTGAGTACTATCAAGGGTCAGATTTCGGCCTTGTCAATATTTTTTCAAAGGCCCTTGGCTTCGCATTCACTAGTCAAAGCCTTTATACAAGGAGTGATGCGTATTAGTCCTCCGGTTAATATTCCCATATGTCCATGGGATCTAAACTTGGTTCTGTCGGTTCTACAGAAACAACCATTTGAACCATTACAGCATATTTCTTTGGTGCTTCTCACCAGGAAATTGATTTTTCTAGTAGCCATTTGTTCGGCTAAAAGAGTGTCGGAATTAGCAGCTATGTCCTGTAAGGAGCCATATCTGGTTATCCATAAGGATAGAGTAGTGTTACGTCCTCATCCAGCCTTTCTTCCTAGGGTGGTATCGAGGTTTCATTTGAACCAAGATGTGGTTCTTCCTTCTTTTTTCCCCAAACCTACTTCGGTAGAGGAAAAGTTATTGCATTCTTTGGATGTAGTAAGAGCAGTTAAAGCTTATCTAAAGGCCACTGCTCAGATTCGCAGAACGGATACTTTGTTTATTCTGCCGGAAGGCCCCAGAAAGGGTCAGGCAGCGTCAAAATCTACTTTAGCCAAGTGGATTCGACAGGTCATTATGCAAGCCTATGGCTTGAGAAGGAGACCGCCTCCGTTCAAAGTTAGAGCGCACTCCACGAGAGCAGTTGGAACTTCATGGGCAGTGCATCACCAGGCCTCCCTGGCTCAAATCTGTAAGGCCGCAACATGGTCTTCGGTACACACGTTTACTAGGTCCTACCAGGTGGACGTTAGAAGTCAGGAGGATGTCGCCTTTGGGCGCAGTGTGTTGCAGGCCGCAAAAGATCCTCATGTCTGATAGCGCTCAGCTTATATATGGTGTATCCCCCCCCCTCATTTGGCATTGCTTTAGGACATCCCATTAGTAATGACTATGTCGCTCTGTGTCCCGTGATGTACGAGAAAGAAAATAGGATTTTTATAACAGCTTACCTGTAAAATCCTTTTCTTGGAGTACATCACGGGACACAGAGCTCCCGCCCCTCTTTAGGGACACTTATTGCTTTGCTACAAAACTGAGGTGCTCCCGGATGGGAGGGGCTTATATAGGGGAGGGTACTTCCGGTTTTGGAAGTTGCCAGTGCCAGCACCTGACGGTATCTATATAACCCATTAGTAATGACTATGTCGCTCTGTGTCCCGTGATGTACTCCAAGAAAAGGATTTTACAGGTAAGCTGTTATAAAAATCCTATTTTTTGTGAATAAATATATATTTTTTTATACAAATACTTATCTTTTCTGTTGCCTTAAAAATCCCCAAATATTAGAGTTTTTTTTCACCAATATTTACTTGGGATGATGGCAACCACATGTGGGAACGCATGAGTTATCCTATTTTCAATTATACAGAACTTTGTCATTAAGGCGTTCATGGAGGCATCCTATTTGAACCAATCACAATAAAGATCATTTGATGTGGTTTAGTACTTAATGATTAATTACACATGACTATTCCTACTGCTTACTAACTACTATCTATTATTTGCCTTCTGCTGTAATGTCAAATGTCAATATGTACTGGGGACTTTTTTACTCATTATCTCTTGGGCAAATACACAAGACACAGTCAGCAGTTAAAAGGTCACTTCTATATGTAGCGGGGTGCTAAATTTAGGGGAAGTGTTTGAGTGGTAGTTTGCTCAAACACCCTAATTTGCCAGGGTTTTTGCAACCGTTTTATCCACAGGAGGAGTATCGGTGTACAGTTCCCTGTGGCCTACAGGTGGCACTGCCATAGTAGGCTAGGGTTGAACCGCTGATACAGGGCTGTGCCTTGTGTGTCCCCTCTCGACAACCGTGCGGTAGGGCAGGGTTTACCTGCTGTGCATGCTGGGAGAGGATATACAAGGGGCAGACGCTTCCTGTTGGGGTTGTTTCTGTCTACCCCGGGCACCTTCAGACCGGGGGTAGAGTGTTCTTGTGTCCCCAGGGGTCCTACTCCTGGGGGTATGTGTTCCTGTTCCATCCTGGGCACCTTTAGCCCCAGGGTGAGGTACTACCTGCTGTTCCTGTCTGCCCTGGGTATGTAGGCCCAGGGACTACAGCCAAAGACCTGGGGCCCAGCACCTTCGGCTGGGGCCCACCAAGGATCGAGGACTCTCAGGGTGCCGCCTTGCGAGGGGACCATAGCTAGGATGAGGAGGCCGGGGGAGGAACTCTCCGAAGACCCAGTGCAGTGTCATGGTGACAGTAGGGTCCCGGTAACTCTCCGGAGGGATGTCTTCTCCTAAAAAGGGGCCATAGCTAAAGAAGGGGATCACGTACACCAGGTCTGTGGCAGAGACCAACTTCACGGTCTGTGGCAGAGACTGTGGGCCTAGCTAACTTGCTTGAGAATCTGAGCAAAGATCTGTAACGTTTATGCATGGACCTCCCCACACCTTATGCTGTCCTGTTTCTTGCTCCAACCTTTTCCTATCAGAGACTGTGTTATGTGCTAAGAGAAAAATAAACTCTGAGTTGGAGATTCAGCTGGTGTGGACATTCACGTTACTGGGGAAGTCAAGGACTTGTCTCACCTCATCATAGAGGTGAGAATCAGGCTCTAGAAGTTTTCATGTTCTGGCCATGGAAAGACCCAACAACAACACCGCTCAACCTCCTCACACAGGAGGGTACGGGCTGTTAGTGCAGTGTGCCTCTCTTTTCCTGCAAGGAGCCAAAGTTAAAGGCAGGTAAGAGAAAGGTCTTTGCGCTACACATGGGGGCTCGAGTCTGGGATTTTCTACGGCTGAAAAGTATGAAAAAGTGTGAAAACCCCCCCCCCCAGAGTTTGAACTTTATTCCCCTGTGAAGTTCCGTGGAGGTCGGCTATATTGAGAGAAAAGTGACTACGCCACGAGGAGAACCCATGCTGCGTAGTTCGTGGGCGTGCCTACAGAGAGAAAGCCTGCGAACATTGCAGAGAAATGGGAGGAGCCATGCCATGTGAAGAGTTGCACGTGGTTGCTTTGGCGCCAAAGGGACAGTGCGACATAGATAGGCAAGCGGGTAACATGGCGTCTAATGCCTCATGGGTTCCGGCTACTTCAACCATGAATGTGACCTTGTTTGCTGCATCTGTGACTGATACGGGGATTCGGCTGAAGCCTCGGGGTCGCTTCGCTCTTTATGTCTGCAAAGAGATGGAGGCCCTTGGAGTGGTTTGTCCCGGATGCCAGGAACTGGTGGTGCATCTTAGGCCTTTTGGAAGATGCGAACAGTGCAAGGAATTCCTATTCGAGGTAGAGCAGCCTACAGAAAAACCTTGGGCCTTCCGTTTGAATTGCCTTATGGGCGCCACCACTTTAGAAGAAGAAACCAGAGCTTCTGTGGCCACCACTTCGCGCACTGTCGGGACTTTGGAGGAAGTCACAGTTGAGAGTGTTTTGGAGAGTGAGGAACCGGAACCGGAGAGACCGGAGGATGTTGCTTCGGTAGCCACTGGATCCTCGCTTCCACTGCCCAAGAGGAAGATAGGCTTTGTAAAGGCTTCCTGCGGCCGTGGTAGAGCTACACCCAAGCGCTTGCTCGGATCGGATGCTTCCATTGGGAAAAGTTCCGGACATCCTGCTTCAGTTACAAGCCGAGGTAAGCCGGGGAAAGGGACCTTGGCTAAGGTCCGAAGTGTCGGGGATCCCAGGGCCATTGAACTTGTTTGAGGCGGTGACTCGTCGTCTACCCGGAGTTACCTGCCGGTGGAGGAATGTGATACCTCCGACCTGGAGTCAGTCTCTGATGCGGGAGACGATGTGGCCATCGATGAGGTATTTGAAAGGAAGGGTTGGGATAAGGTACCCCTGTCCTCGTCCCGTAGGAAAAGAGGCTCACCCATGCTCACTAGGGATGCTACACCCCAGGTGGAGGCCCCGGAGCCTGAGAAGGGACCTGTCCCACCGTCTGCCCTTCCACCCCTTGAGACATCTTCACCTGCTTGTGTGGTATCCAGAGTGTCATTGCAGGCTTCTGTGTCTGGCCCAGAGGCAGTGAAAGTGCCTCGACACCCGGATGCCATCGTCCTGCCAGGTATGGGAGACCGAGCAACCATGCCACCATTGTCTCGGCTGCAGAGGTTGTTCAACCAGAGAGTGGCCAGCGAATACGGGTGGGAATATCCGTATCTGCCCAAAGAACTTTTGTTTGAAGTGGAAGTGTATAGATGTCGGTGGTACACGGACTTTGTCTGGACTCATTTGAAAGTACCCCAGGCCCGTCGGTACTACTCTTGTTCCACCACCGCTACCAAGCGGTATAAAGACAGCAAAGAATCCTGGATGCTAGGTAGACACATACATGCGGACAAAGTGGTTATTTGCCGTAAAGATAGAGACAATGTCGAATACCACATAGACACCTTTGACAAACATTGCAAGCCACTTGTGTTGCCAGATCCGCAGTACTACCTCTAGAGACTGGACTCTTTTTGTTTGCTTTTTTTGTTCATTCCGGAGTGTACTCTCCTGGAGCCCAAGAACTTTGCCCTCACAAACGGGGTAATCTACTTTGCTACAAAAGCGGGAGCATTTGTTTCTTCCCTTTGCTCACAGCACCTGAAAGACATTGACTTTTGGGATAGAATAGTTTAGAACAGGGCCAAACCATCCCTTAACCACTTAACGACCGCCCACTGTAATTATACGTCGGCAGAATGGCACCGACAGGCACAATCACGTATATCTACGTGATCGCCTTTGTATAGTTGGGGGGTCCGATCGGACCCCTCTCCTTTACAGTGAGCGGTCGTTTTCCGTTGGGGAGCGATCCGAGATGAGAGGATGGCCGTTCGATTCCGGCCACCCCCTCGCGATCGCTCCCGGCGAATGAAAAGCTTCCTCAGCTGTGTAAATGTAAACACAGGCAGAGGAAGTGATGTCATCTCTCCTCGTGTCGGTCTTTTCGTTCCGGCGCGAGGAGTGAAGACATCACATAGTAAGTGCACCAACAGCCCACTGACACCAGTACATGTAGGCACACTTTTCACCCCCAGTCACCCCCAGATCACCCCCCAGATCACCCCCAGTACCCCCAGTCACAGTGCACCGTTTGCAGTGGTCATTTTTTTACTGATCACTGCAATCAGTGTCATTTGTGACAGTAAAAAGTTGCAGGGCAGTTAGGTTTAGGCCCCTTTAGGTCCAGGGTAGCTCCCTAACCCCCCCTAATAAAGGTTTACCCCTTGATCGCCCCCCAGGTAACCCTTTCCCCCCCTAATGCCAGTGTCACTAAGCGATCGTATTTCCGATCGCTCTATTTAGTGCCGGTGGTGCCCTAGATAGCCAGTTATTTATTTTTAGTTTTGCCGCAGGATTTTATAGCGTCAGGTACCCCCATATATTATTTTAACCCCCTGATTGCCCCTAGAGTTAACCCTTTCACCAGTGATCACCGTATAAGTTTTGCTGGTGACACTGGTTAGCCAGTTAGTTATTTAGGTTACCCGTCAGGTTTTTATATAGCGTCAGGTACCCCCATATATAACCCAATAAAGGTTTTAACCCCCTGATTGCCCCTAGTTAACCCTTTCACCAGTGATCACCATATAAGTTTTACGGGTGACGCTGGTTGGTTAGTTTGCTTTTTATAGCATCAGGGCACCCGCCGTATATAACCCAATAAAGGTTTAACCCCCTGATCGCCCGGCGGCTGATATCAATTAGGTTTTAGCGCCAGAGAGGGTCTGCGTCGCCCCAGGCAGCGTCAGGTTAGTGCCAGTAACGCTAACACCCACGTGCAAAGCATACACCTCCCTTAGGGGTATAGTATCTGAACAGATCAATATCTGATCTGATCAGATCTATGCTAGTGTCCCCAGCGGTTTAGGGTTCCCAAAAACGCAGTGTTAGCGGGATCAGCACAGATACCTGCTAGCACCTGCGTTTAGCCCCTCCGCCCAGCCCAGCCCAGCCCAGCCCACCCAAGTGCAGTATCGATCGATCACTGTCACTTACCAAACACAACACACATAACTGCAGCATTCGCAGAGACAGTCCTGATCCCTGTGATCGCTAACAGTTTTTTTGGTAGCGTTTGATATATTTGCTGACAGTCAGGTGCTTTTTTTACCTGTGAATCTTACTAGTGTACCCCTAAATTTAGAGCCCAAAATGGCAAGACGAAGGTACACTAGTAAAGAGGCCTACGAGATTCTGAGAATGACAGATAGTGAAGAGGAGGTCACGTATCTGTCAGTTTCAGGCTCAGAATATCTTCCCATAGAAGACAGTGAAGTCAGCGGCTCCACGTCAGATAGCTCTGACGACGAAGGTGAGGTCCCTGCTAAGGTCAGGCGTACCCGATCCCAATCTTCTGAGGTTGTTGAGGAGCAAGAACCGCAGGTCTCTCGTATCATGGAGCAGAGTAGTACTAGCGCCGCTATTCCTTCTGGTGAATTGGCAAGCACCAGCGGCCTAGTACAGCCTGGGCGTACATCCAGCACTGCAGTAACACTTGGTGACGTGGCGAGTCCCATAAGTGCAGTTCAAGCTGGCGAGGTGGCAAGCACAAGTAGTGTCCCGCTGCCACCAAGAAGACAAAGGCAGGCCCGTCGTGCCCATAGTGCCCTTCCTGCAGAATTTGCCTATCTTGATTGGGTCCCCACCACTTCTGCAGAACCAGTACTTCGCCCATTCACTGCCCAACCCGGTATTCAGGTGGAAACAGCTGATTTTATGCCAATTGATTTTTATTCGCTGTTTTTCACGGAAGATCTCTATAGATCTATTGTGGACCAGAGTAATTTATATGCTGGTCAATTCATCGCCGCTAACCACCAGTTGCCTTCCATTGCCAAAGATTGGAAACCAATTACGGTTTCCAAATTTAAGACCTTTCTGGGCCTTTCCCTCAACATGGGCACACATAAATTCCCGTCATTGCGTGCTTATTGGTCCACGCGCCCAATTGACCACATGCCTGTGTTCTCTGCCTCCATGCCCAGGAAACGATACGAGCAGATTTTGCGGTTCATGCACTTCAACGACAATGAACTTTGTCGTCCACGTGGAGACCTTGAATAGGTTCTATAAAATTTGGCCCCTCATAAACCACTTCAACGAACGTTTTGCAGCCTTGTTTATTCCCGATCAAGTTGTCTGCGTTGATGAGTCCCTGATTAAATTTTCTGGCCGCTTGTTTTTCAAGCAGTACCTTCCCAGCAAGCGTGCCAGATACGGGGTCTCAAGCTCTATAAGTTCTGTGACAGGGTAACAGGCTATGTATGGAGCTTTATGGTTTATGAGGGAAAAGATAGTCAGGTTGAGCCGGTCAACTGCCCGGATTACATAGGGAGCGCTGGCAAGATAGTGTGGAACTTGGTGTCACCCTTATTCGGAAAGGGGTACCACTTGTATGTGGACAATTATTACACGAGCGTGCCACTGTTTAGTCACTTGTTTGACCATCCGATTGGAGCATGTGTCACCGTGCGACCTAATCGCCGGGGCTTTCCCCAGCGGCTTGTAGATGCCCGTCTTAGGCTGGGGGAGAGAGCCTGCTTGAAGTGTAATAACTTGCTCGCTATGAAGTGGAGGGACAATAAGAATGTTTTCCTTTTTACCTCCCTTCATGCAGACACGACAGTCCAAATTCGTACGGCGACTGGTGTTGTGGAGAAACCCCTCTGTGTCCACGAATATAACAAAAATATGGGAGGGGTGGACCTCAGCGACCAGTTGATGGCGCCGTATCTAATTGACCGTAAGGCGAGACGCTGGTACAGTCTCTATCCTTATTCCAATTGGCTTTGCTGAATGCTCATGTGCTATACAGAGCTTCAGGCGGGACGTTATCTCTTCTAAAATTCCAGAATGAGATAGTCACAGAACTCCTGTATCCAGGCGGTTCTGCACCTCACCATCCCCTACCAAATGCAGTAAGCCGGCTGCATGAGAGGCATTATCCGTATGCCCTCCCGAGTACCCCTACCCAACGAACCCCCCAAAAAAGATGTCGTGTCTGTAGCAAGCGTGGATTTAGGCGTGACACCCGTGTTTTTTGTCCACTCTGTCCTGACAAACCTGGTCTTTGCCTTGGTGAATGTTTTGAACGCTACCACTCAAAAGTGAAGTTTTAGCGTAGGGTACAGCATTTCACAGACTAGGACACACTTGCACAGGGTCTCCCAAGATGCCATTACATTTTGAGAGACCCGAACCATTACAGTTGTTAAAGTTACAAAAAAAAGTGTAAAAAAAAAAAAAAAAAAGGAAAAAACAAAACACAAAAAAAATATAAAATAAAAAAACCAAAAATAGTTGTCGTTTTATTGTTCTCTCTCTCTATTTTCTCTCTATTGTTCTGCTCTTTTTTACTGTATTCTATTCTGCAATGTTTTATCATGCTTGCTTTTCAGGTATGTAATTTTTTATTTTCAGGTGTGCCATTCAGCTGCAGCGCGGAATTATTTACCTTGACAGCAACAGCGTTTGCTCCCACGATACATAAAGCCGTGACTCCAGTGCTGTAGGAGGTGATTTCACCACCACAGTTAAAAAAAAAAGCATATATGCCGAAGCATGGGGGCAGCAGGGGCAGGGGAGCGATCAAAAAAAGAGTACCTGTCACTACTTATTGCTATCATAGGGGATATTTACATTCCCTGAGATAACAATAAAAATGGTAAAAAAAAAAAAAAAAATGGAAGGAACAGTTTAAAAAAAAAAATAATAATAAAAAAAAAAAAAAAAGCACCGTTGTCCCCCCCTGCTCTTGCGCAAAGGCGAACGCAAGCGTCGGTCTAGCGTCATATGTAAACAGCAATTGCATCATGCATGTGAGGTATCACCGCAAAGGTCAGATCGAGGGCAGTAATTTTAGCAGTAGACCTCCTCTGTAAATCTAACGTGGTAACCTGTAAAGGCTTTTAAATGCTTTTAAAAATGAATGTAGTTTGTCGTCGCTGCGCGTTTGTGCGCAATTTTAAAGCATGTCGTGTTTGGTATCTATGTGCTCGGTCTAAGATCATCTTTTTTATTTCATCAAACATTTGGGCAATATAGTGTTTTTTAGTGCAATAAAAATAAAAAAAGTGTGTTTTTCCCCCAAAAAATGTGTTTGAAAGATCGCTGCGCAAATACTGTGTGGAAAAAAAAATGCAACACCCACTATTTTAATCTGTAGGGCCTTGGCTTTAAAAAAATATATAATGTTTGGGGGTTCAACATAATTTTCTTGCAAAAACAAAATGTTTTCATGTAAACAAAAAGTGTCAGAAAGGACTTTGTCTTCAAGTGGTTAGAAGAGTGGATGATGTGTGACATAAGCTTCCTAATGTTGTGCTTAAAATGCCAGGACAGTTAAACCCCCCCCAAATGACCCCATTTTGGAAAGTAGACACCTCAAGCTATTTGCTGAGAGGCATGTTGAGCCCATTGAATATTTTTTTTTTTTGTCCCAAGTGATTGAATAATGACAAAAAGAAAAAATTTTTTTTTACAAAAGTTGTCACAAAATTTTATATTGCTCAAACATGCCATGGTTATATGTGGAATTGCACCCCAAAATACATTCTGTTTCTTCTCCTGAGTACGGGGATACCACATGTGTGAGACATTTTGGGAGCCTAGCCGCGTACAGGACCCCGAAAACCAAGCACCGCCTTCAGGATTTCTATGGGTGTAAATTTTTGATTTCACTCCTCACTGCCTATCACAGTTTCGGAGGCCATGGAATGCCCAGATGGCACAAAACCCCCCCAAATGACCCCATTTTGGAAAGTAGACACCCCAAGCTATTTGCTGAGAGGTATGGTGAGTATTTTGCAGATCTCACTTTTTGTCACAAAGATTTGAAAATTGAAAAAAAAAAAATTTCTTTCTTTATTTTCAAAAACAAATGAGAGCTGTAAAATACTCATCATGCCTCTCAGCAAATAGCTTGGTGTGTACTTTACAAAATGGGGTCATTTGGGGGGGTTTTGTGCTATCTTGGCATTTTATGGCCTTCAAAACTGTGATAGGTAGTGAGGAGTGAAATCAAAAATTTGTGCCCTTAGAAATCCTGAAGGCTGTGCTTGGTTTTCAGGGCCCCGTACGCGGCTAGGCTCTCAAAAAGTCCCACACATGTGGTATCCCCATACTCAGGAGAAGCAGCAAAATGTATTTTGGGGTGCAATTCCACATATAACCATGGCATGTTTGAGCAATATATCATTTAGTGACAACTTTTTGTACATTTTTGTTTTCTTTTTGTCATTATTCAATCACTTGGGACAAAAAAAAAATTCAATGGGCTCAACATGCCTCTCAGCAATTTCCTTGGGGTGTCTACTTTCCAAAATGGGGTCATTTTGGGGGTTTTGTGCTATTTTGGCATTTATGGCCTTCAAAACTGTGATAGGTAGTGAGGAGTGAAATCAAAAATTTATGCCCTTAGAAACCTTGAAGACGGTGCTTGGTTTTTGGGGTCCCATACGCGGCTAGGCTCCCAAAAAGTCCCACACATGTGGTATCCCCGTACTCAGGAGAAGCAGCAGAATGTATTTTGGGGTGTAATTTCACATATGCCCATGGAATGTGTGAGCAATATATCATTTAGTGACAACTTTGTGCAAAAAAAAAAAAAGTTTGTCATATTCCCGCAACTTGTGGCAAAATATAAAATATTCCATGAACCCAACATGCCTCTTAGTAAATAGCTTGGGGTGTCTACTTTCCAAAATGGGGTCATTTGGGGGGGTTTGTGCTATTTTGTCATTTTATGGCCTTCAAAACTGTGATAGGTAGTGAGGAGTGGAATCAAAAATTTACGCCCTTAGAAATCCTTGAAGGCGGTGCTTGGTTTTTGGGGCCCCGTACGTGGCTAGGCTCTCAAAAAGTCCCACACATGTGGTATCCCCGTACTCGGGAGAAGCAGTAGAATGTATTTTGGGGTGCAATTCCACATATACCCATGGCATGTGTAAGCAATATATCATTTAGTGACAACTTTTTGTAATTTATTTATTTTTTTGTCATTATTCAATCACTTGGGACAAAAAAAAAATATTCAATGGGCTCAACATGCCTCTCAGCAATTTCCTTGGGGTGTCTACTTTCCAAAATGGGGTCATTTGGGGGGGGTTTTGTACTGCCCTGCCATTTTAGCACCTCAAGAAATGAGATAGGCAGTCATAAATTTAAAGCTGTGTAAATTCCAGAAAATGTACCCTAGTTTGTAAACGCTATAACTTTTGCGCAAACCAATAAATATACGCTTATTGACATTTTTTTTACTAAAGACATGTGGCTGAATACATTTTGGCCTAAATGTATGACTAAAATTGAGTTTATTCGATTTTTCTTATAACAAAAAGTAGAAAATATCATTTTTTTTCAAAATTTTCGGTCTTTTTCCGTTTATATCGCAAAAAATTAAAATCGCAGAGGCAATCAAATACCATTAAAAGAAAGCTCTATTTGTGGGAAGAAAAGGACGCAAATTTCGTTTGGGTACAACATTGCATGTCCGCACAATTTACAGTTAAAGCAGCGCAGTGCAAAATTCTGAAAACAGCTCTGGTCCTTTAGCTACAAAATGGTCCGGGGCTTAAGTGGTTAAATAGATTCCATCCTCCCTCTGCTATACTTCTAGCCTTGTGTTGTAATTCTTTTATTTTGTGTAAGTGTACTTCTACCCTGTCTCCGTAGTCTGAGATCCAGGTGCAACATTCACTTCCAATAAATTGACAAAACCCTCCTTCTGAGGCTAATAAGTAATCTAAAGCCATTTTCTCCTGTAAAGCTAATCTACTTAATTCTCTTACTTCTTCATTTAACAAGTCAATAGCACTTGTAGTTTCATTTAAAATTTCATCCATGATATTTGAAAAATTATTTAATCTTTACATTAAAATAATTACCCACCCTGTGAAGGATGGAAATACAGACCAAACCATGTCCCCAGTATCGAACAGTTCTCGTTTAGGTTTATCACTCCATACAGTTTTCAACTGATAACTAGCTTCAATGTCATTTTCGGATACATATGCAGCGGGTACCAATGTTTCCAGGGTACATACATCTGAAACATTAGCAGGTACCACCTTATATGCCATGTTTTCGTTGCACAACCAGAAAAACTTTTTTTTTTATAGTGAAACACTTTGGAATTCTAGCTTTTTGTATGACTTTATCAATGAGGAAAAAAGTTGAGTACAAATGAGTGTTCATTATTGCAGAATTACAATGTTTCCCTTGACAGATAACTAATTTCTCCTTGCTATGGAGATCTGCTATGTCTACCTCTCCTATGTCTACGACAAGGCCTTTGGGACATTTAATTCTTCCAAGTCTTCCGCCTTTCCCTCCTAGTCTATATCCAATGCTAGGCTTTCCTTGTTGACCACTTACATAAATGGGATGTCTTAATTGTTTACAGAAAAATTCATCCTGGCTAGAAAAATTCTTCCCTATTCCTGATTCCCAGACAGTATTATAGGGATGTGAGAGTCTAACATTTAAACTTTCATTAATGGGTGCTGATTGATTAATATTAATGTTGTAGGGAATGAATACAGCTATCATGGCTGGGTTAGTAATACCCAAAGGGGGTCTTGAACATACCCAACAATTAGCCTTTTTGGCTGTCTGAGCAATTTTTAAATGAGTTTTCCATAACAGAAAAACAAAAAAATGTAGCGCTAATACATATATGAATACAACACCCAGTGATATAAAGTGCTGAGACAAAAAATCAAATAACAAAAGACCATATGAAATTCTAATAATAAAGAGTCTCTGATAAGTGAAATCAAAACAGATTCTTGATAAATGTGTGATAATCCCAAAATCTTGAAAAAAGTGAAGATAACCACCACCAATACATAGGAGGCTTACCAGAATGTGTGGACCCAAACAGACATACGTCTGAAAGGTCACATCAAGCTTTGAGTGTATATCACCCTGATGAATCGATCCTCTGCAGATAAATCCACCGGAACGTCGCTCACAGCAAATATGATAGGAGGGTAGATAAAAGCTTGGAAGATGGTAGCCCGATGATGGTGAACCAGGACGTAAATCAAATAGCGGTATTAAGGAAAAGAAAAGGGCACATAGCATAATACCGTCTTAAAATTAAATTTAATGTACATAGCTACACTTACATCAAAGTAGTGGAACAAGCGCTTGTCAAGTACAAATAGTGGCAGCAGTGGAGTCTCCCGACGCATTTCGCAACAAATTGCATCATCTGGGGTGTACATCCACTGCTGCTTCCACAACATTTATAGATGATATGACCCAAAACTGAAAAGCCCTCACCTGGGAGTTCATTGAATGAGCAACCACTTCCTGGGTGATCCAAAATGGCGCATAGGCGTGCGCTCCACGCCTCAATGTGAAATGAATCCAGGCTCTATGATTGGCCCTTATGAGTTTGGGGAATATGCAAATATACGTAGGTCCCATGGGATAGGTATTGGGTATATGTAAAGAACCGCCCTCCTCCATAGTGACCCCTAGGCTATGAATAGCCAATTAAAAGCAAGGGGCGGGTGAATCCTAACATCATCCATGTTGAAACAGATGTCCAATCCAAGCAGAGCGTACCCCCTGTCGTGACACACAAAGTCCCACATTCCACGTCAGCGCGTCCGGGAGGTAAACACTCTCCCTGATCCGCGGCGACGTCATGACGCATGTTGCGCCGCATCAGATCCTACACACCATGCCCCCCCCCTGGGGCCGCAGCACACAGAACGACATGGTGTGATTCCCGCCAGCGCGTCCAGGGAGCAAACACACTCGCCCCAACTCGCGCTGACGTCACAACGCACATTGCGTCATACAGGATCACGTGATACGCCCCGTGTGACCCTGAAACACATGATGCGCATCAGCCAATCCGGACAAGAAAGTGGATGTAATCCACTTTCCCCAAGGGACATATGATATGAAACACACCGAGGAATATAAAAGCTTGGACAAGGAAGTGGATAGACATGTGCACTGCCAAAAAATTTGTTAGTTTTAGTTTTCGTTTCATTCGTTTTTTTTTTTTTTTTCGTTTTTCGGGTCATTCGTTATGATCGCAATTCGTAAATTCGTACATTAGTACAATTCGTAAATTCATACATTCGTAAATATATACATTCGTAAATTCGTACATTCGGAAATTCGTACATTCGTAAATTTGTAAATTCGTACATTTGTAAATTTGTAAATTTGTAAATTCTAAATTCGAAAATCCGAAAACCCGAAAATTCGAAAATCTGAAAAAATAACTATTAAATTATAGGTATTGTAATTTCCTTTCAAATTTGGCTGTTAGTGAATGTAACGAATACAAATTTATCCGAAGTTACGCATAACCTGAAATAACAAATGCCACATCTAAACAAATGGAACGGAACAAATTAATAAATAATAATAATAATAAAACGTTTTTATTATTAATATTATTGTTATTCACTATTATTATTAATTCATTACATTCCATTCGTTTAGATACGACATTCATTATTTCGGAAAACAATTCGTAACTTCGTTAAGTTCACTAACAGCCAAATTTGAAAGGAAATTACAATACCTATAATTTAATAGTTAGTAATAGTTGTTATTATCAGTTAATTATTATTTCAGATTTACTAATTTACTAATTTACGAATGTACAAATTTACGAATTTACGAATGTACAAATTTCCGAATGTACAAATTTCCGAATGTACGAATTTACGAATGTACAAATTTACGAATGTACAAATTTACGAATTTACGAATGTACAAATTTACGAATGTACGAATTTTCGGATATTCGAATTTACGAATATTCGTTAAAATTCGTTAAATGTTTTCGTTAATTCGGATATTTCCGAATTAACGAATTTGTCGAAATTCGTTAAAAAACGAATTTGGAACGAAACGAATTGCACATGTCTAGAAGTGGATGTAATCCACCTTCCCCTTAGGACAACAGAGCATTCCATAACAGCTAGATACGGAATACTTATATTATGTGAAACACACAAACGATTATAAAAACCTACATAATTTTATTATATTGATAAAATAAATTAAAAGGTTGTATATAAAACAACCTGAGGAAAAATCCTATAGTAAAATGTAAATAAAAAATCAAGGGTAAACATGTCGAAAAGGACCTGTACCAAATCAGACCAACCAACAAGGTTGGAAGGAATGAATAAGTAAATGAATATGTAAAAAGAAGATGTGATCAATATCTAAGTATGTGTTGGAGTGATACTGAATATATTCAAAGGGGGAATTAATTGAGAAAATGCCAATAGTGCAGGTGAAAACCTCACACCCATGGTTGCTCAAAAAATGAACCAATCCCAGAATATACCACCCACAATGTACATAGCAATCCAATCAATAATGAATGACATATGTATAAACTCCAAACATATAAACATATAACGATAGGATACATGTCCTTATTGGACCAATATAAATGGTCAGCCCATAAAATATAAAACCACATATGAATGGATAATGTACATGAATAAAATAGATTAAAAATAAAGAGAAACCGGATCCCACGTTCGAAGAGCCCGAAATTTAAGCCTTATTAATAAAGGAATTAATGTCCCATTCTACGTTTAATCCTAACGGCCTATGGGTTTGTAGTTCATATATCCAGAAAGCCTCAAATTGTGAGACCCCCCTAGTTTTAGGGCCACCCCTCCATGGGGGATATAATGGTCAATAATAAGAAATTGGGTACCAGCAGGGTTCCTATTGTGACACAACCTGAAGTGTCTTGGTACAGTATGGTGAGTATCTCCACCTAAAATCAAGGAAACGTGCTCACCCACCCTAACTGAAAAGGTCCGGATGGTGCGGCCCACATACTGTTTGCCACAAGGACATGTTATAAGAAAAACAACATGTGTGGTGGCACACGTGCAAAATTGTTTAATGGGGTAGGTTTTACCTGTAACGGTAGATCTAAATTCTAGAGTTTTGCTTCTCCCAGAGATGTTATATTTGCATACACTACACCTTTTGCACGGATGATAGCCTATTAGCTGATGAAAAAAGGAAGAACGCACTGGGGGGTTGATAACATTAGGGGCTATCCTACTCTGAAGAGTGGGTGCACCCCTAAAAACTACCTTGGCCCGTTCTGGTAAGACAGTGTTTAAAACACTATCATTCCTTAGAATCCCCCAATGTTTGGCCATGATGGCTTTCACCTGTTTGTGTTGGGTGGAGAAAGATGTAAGCATTAGGCTTGTGCACAACGGAAAAATTCGTTCCGTTTCGGTTCGTTTCTTTCCGGTCCTGTTGATTCGTAATCATTCGTAATTTTGCTAGACGGGATTTTTCGTGTTCGGACTCATTCGTATTTTTGCAAGCGACATTTTTCGTTGAATTTTTTGTTGCTTTATAATTCGTACTTTCGGTAGAGTACGTTGTTTTTCGTTGATTCTGGACACAACTCCTACTTTCGTAACTTTTTTTGGGTTCGTTGATTCGTAATTTTCCGTGTCTCTCTCACAACGATGCTGCCTATTATGCCTAATGTGCTTCGAATGGATTTGTACTTTTCTAAATACATAGCGGTTATTTGTAACAATTCGAAATCTCGTATTTTACTTTCGTTTTTTACATGCGGCTATAGGCTCCGCCCCTGTACACCATTTTGAGAGGGTTCAGCACGGTGAGGGAGAAGCAGAGAGCAGAGCAGAGTGAGTGTTATTGTGCTTCGAATGGATTCGAAATCTCGTATTTTACTTTCGTTTTTTCATGCGGCTATAGCCTCCGCCCCTGTACACCATTTTGAGAGGGAGTTCAGCATGGTGAGGGAGAAGCAGAGAGCAGAGTGAGTGTTATTGTGCTTCGAATGGATTCGTACATTCGTAACTTTTTTCATAACGAATTATGCCGAAGACATTCGGGCATTCGCTATTTTGCGGTATAATTTATTTCGGATTCGGTTTTATTCGTAATTGCTTTGTTCGGAAATTCGAATGCTTCCGAATGTCCGAAAGTTGCTAAATTCGGACGAATTTCGATTCGTTACGAAACGAATTGCACAAGCCTAGTAAGCATGGCCCACTTAAAACTATCATCAGGTTCTCGTTTGGGTTTGATCTCTAGTAGCAGAAGGACTCTGCAGACGTACCAGCGAGAGGCTAAGGAATAACCTCATTCATAAACTGTATGGTAAAAGGGAAACAGTCAGGAAACAAAAGCAGTTGGTGTTTGAAACCTCAACATCATTGGACCCTACAAGCATCAGCCAAATTAAGAATGAAATTGAAACCTTACAAAGACAACTGCAAAAACATGCCATGAACGGGAAGCAAAAAAAACTCCAAAAGTTAAACCAAGAACAGACCTTTTGGAAACAACCTAAAAAAAACAAAACAAACACAACTTCTATAACTCCTGCTATTAGCAACTTGGAACCCGATCCAGAAGCCCAAGGTATCCATTGTGTAAATGCTGACTTGACAGAAAATGTGGATATAACAGAGGATCTTGGAATCGTAAATTTGTCAGATCATAAACTTTCTGCACCAGAAACTACAGTCCTCTCCAAAGGCCTCACATTCTGCCCAACCACCAAATTGGATAATTTAGAGGTATGGTCAGATATGAAGGAATTCTTTAGGAGACTGAAGCTCAAAGAATATTTTCACAGTAATGAAAGGAATCCTAGGACAATAGGAGGTGACATAAAGAGAAATAACAGGTACTTCACACCTCCACAAGGACGCAACCCCAAACTGGACACCTATATTCACAGTTTCAGGCTGCGAGTAACATCCCTAATATCCACCCAGCAAAAGAAAATATTATACAACCTTTCACCACTGGAGCGAAGAGCTGTACATGATCTGTGCAAAAATCAGGCCATAACCATCAAACCAGCTGATAAAGGTGGAGCAGTCGTTGTGATGGATACAGACAAATATATACAAGAGCACCAGAGGCAGCTGGCAAATACTACTTACTACAAAAAACTGGATCATGATCCGACACAGGATTTTATTAAGCAATTAAAAGGTCTGATTGAGACAATACCAAGCCACCTACATTCAGAACTCACCAAGCGATTCCGGATAATCCAGAGATTGGAGACTTCTACATGCTGCCCAAGTTTCAAAAGCCTGGGAAATCCAGGCAGACCTATTATAACAGGTATGAATACACTTACCGAACATATCTCAGGCCTTGTAGAAAACATGTTAAAACCGTTAGTCATGAATAGGGATGGGCCCGGTGCTCGATTCGAACCCATGTTCGAATCGAGCATCGGGCGTTCGCTCGCTCGTCGAGCCCAGAACTATTTGGGCCGTTCGCATCACATTCGTGTGATGCGAGCGGCCCCGCAATGCATTGCGGCCGGCGCGGCCGGCGCAGTGCATTGCTGGCTGATGATTGGCCAAGCATGCACTGTGACCCCGCATGCTTGGCCAATCACAGCGCCCGAAACTCGGAGAGCAATAATTGGCTACAGGCAGGACGCCTGTAGCCAATTACAGCTCAGGGGCTTTAGTACACGCCCCACCATTTAAAAGGCCGCCACGCCATCGGCCCCGGTCACATGAGTTCCGGCTTTAGGAGAGATTAGTCTGCTGATTCTGTCTTTGCTTGATACTGAAAGATTTGCTCTTCTTTGCTAAACCATTGGCTATTTCTTTGCTAAACCATTGCTACCTAAGTCATTGATCGTTCATTGCTGCTGATTGCACAGTTAGTGTGTTATTAGCTGCTGCTGGGGATTAGTCTGGTGCGTGCTTACTGTTAGTACAGTATTGCAGTAGTACCAACCGCAGTGTTGTTAGCACAGCATTGCACCCCAACAGCACCCATAGGACTTCTAGTGTGTTAGTGGCAGCAAACAGAGCTCCTATATTTTCTTCTCAGCAGCACCCATAGGACTTCTAGTGTGTTAGTGGCATCACACAGAGCTCCTATATTTTCTTCTCAGCAGCACCCATAGGACTTCTAGTGTGTTAGTGGCAGCAAACAGAGCTCCTATATTTTCTTCTCAGCAGCACCCATAGGACTTCTAGTGTGTTAGTGGCAGCAAACAGAGCTCCTATATTTTCTTCTCAGCAGCACCCATAGGACTTCTAGTGTGTTAGTGGCAGCAAACAGAGCTCCTATATTTTCTTCTCAGCAGCACCCATAGGACTTCTAGTGTGTTAGTGGCATCACACAGAGCTCCTATATTTTCTTCTCAGCAGCACCCATAGGACTTCTAGTGTGTTAGTGGCAGCAAACAGAGCTCCTATATTTTCTTCTCAGCAGCACCCATAGGACTTCTAGTGTGTTAGTGGCAGCAAACAGAGCTCCTATATTTTCTTCTCAGCAGCACCCATAGGACTTCTAGTGTGTTAGTGGCAGCAAACAGAGCTCCTATATTTTCTTCTCAGCAGCACCCATAGGACTTCTAGTGTGTTAGTGGCATCACACAGAGCTCCTATATTTTCTTCTCAGCAGCACCCATAGGACTTCTAGTGTGTTAGTGGCAGCAAACAGAGCTCCTATATTTTCTGCTCAGCAGCACCCATAGGACTTCTAGTGTGTTAGTGGCATCACACAGAGCTCCTATATTTTCTTCTCAGCAGCACCCATAGGACTTCTAGTGTGTTAGTGGCAGCAAACAGAGCTCCTATATTTTCTTCTCAGCAGCACCCATAGGACTTCTAGTGTGTTAGTGGCATCACACAGAGCTCCTATATTTTCTTCTCAGCAGCACCCATAGGACTTCTAGTGTGTTAGTGGCAGCAAACAGAGCTCCTATATTTTCTTCTCAACAGCACCCATAGGACTTCTAGTGTGTTAGTGGCAGCAAACAGAGCTCCTATATTTTCTTCTCAGCAGCACCCATAGGACTTCTAGTGTGTTAGTGGCATCACACAGAGCTCCTATATTTTCTTCTCAGCAGCACCCATAGGACTTCTAGTGTGTTAGTGGCAGCAAACAGAGCTCCTATATTTTCTTCTCAGCAGCACCCATAGGACTTCTAGTGTGTTAGTGGCAGCAAACAGAGCTCCTATATTTTCTTCTCAGCAGCACCCATAGGACTTCTAGTGTGTTAGTGGCAGCAAACAGAGCTCCTATATTTTCTTCTCAGCAGCACCCATAGGACTTCTAGTGTGTTAGTGGCAGCAAACAGAGCTCCTATATTTTCTTCTCAGCAGCACCCATAGGACTTCTAGTGTGTTAGTGGCAGCAAACAGAGCTCCTATATTTTCTTCTCAGCAGCACCCATAGGACTTCTAGTGTGTTAGTGGCATCACACAGAGCTCCTATATTTTCTTCTCAGCAGCACCCATAGGACTTCTAGTGTGTTAGTGGCAGCAAACAGAGCTCCTATATTTTCTGCTCAGCAGCACCCATAGGACTTCTAGTGTGTTAGTGGCATCACACAGAGCTCCTATATTTTCTTCTCAGCAGCACCCATAGGACTTCTAGTGTGTTAGTGGCAGCAAACAGAGCTCCTATATTTTCTTCTCAGCAGCACCCATAGGACTTCTAGTGTGTTAGTGGCATCACACAGAGCTCCTATATTTTCTTCTCAGCAGCACCCATAGGACTTCTAGTGTGTTAGTGGCAGCAAACAGAGCTCCTATATTTTCTTCTCAGCAGCACCCATAGGACTTCTAGTGTGTTAGTGGCATCACACAGAGCTCCTATATTTTCTTCTCAGCAGCACCCATAGGACTTCTAGTGTGTTAGTGGCATCACACAGAGCTCCTATATTTTCTTCTCAGCAGCACCCATAGGACTTCTAGTGTGTTAGTGGCAGCAAACAGAGCTCCTATATTTTCTTCTCAGCAGCACCCATAGGACTTCTAGTGTGTTAGTGGCATCACACAGAGCTCCTATATTTTCTTCTCAGCAGCACCCATAGGACTTCTAGTGTGTTAGTGGCAGCAAACAGAGCTCCTATATTTTCTTCTCAGCAGCACCCATAGGACTTCTAGTGTGTTAGTGGCAGCAAACAGAGCTCCTATATTTTCTTCTCAGCAGCACCCATAGGACTTCTAGTGTGTTAGTGGCATCACACAGAGCTCCTATATTTTCTTCTCAGCAGCACCCATAGGACTTCTAGTGTGTTAGTGGCAGCAAACAGAGCTCCTATATTTTCTTCTCAGCAGCACCCATAGGACTTCTAGTGTGTTAGTGGCAGCAAACAGAGCTCCTATATTTTCTTCTCAGCAGCACCCATAGGACTTCTAGTGTGTTAGTGGCAGCAAACAGAGCTCCTATATTTTCTTCTCAGCAGCACCCATAGGACTTCTAGTGTGTTAGTGGCATCACACAGAGCTCCTATATTTTCTTCTCAGCAGCACCCATAGGACTTCTAGTGTGTTAGTGGCAGCAAACAGAGCTCCTATATTTTCTTCTCAGCAGCACCCATAGGACTTCTAGTGTGTTAGTGGCAGCAAACAGAGCTCCTATATTTTCTTCTCAGCAGCACCCATAGGACTTCTAGTGTGTTAGTGGCATCACACAGAGCTCCTATATTTTCTTCTCAGCAGCACCCATAGGACTTCTAGTGTGTTAGTGGCAGCAAACAGAGCTCCTATATTTTCTTCTCAGCAGCACCCATAGGACTTCTAGTGTGTTAGTGGCAGCAAACAGAGCTCCTATATTTTCTTCTCAGCAGCACCCATAGGACTTCTAGTGTGTTAGTGGCAGCAAACAGAGCTCCTATATTTTCTTCTCAGCAGCACCCATAGGACTTCTAGTGTGTTAGTGGCAGCAAACAGAGCTCCTATATTTTCTTCTCAGCAGCACCCATAGGACTTCTAGTGTGTTAGTGGCATCACACAGAGCTCCTATATTTTCTTCTCAGCAGCACCCATAGGACTTCTAGTGTGTTAGTGGCAGCAAACAGAGCTCCTATATTTTCTTCTCAGCAGCACCCATAGGACTTCTAGTGTGTTAGTGGCATCACACAGAGCTCCTATATTTTCTTCTCAGCAGCACCCATAGGACTTCTAGTGTGTTAGTGGCATCACACAGAGCTCCTATATTTTCTTCTCAGCAGCACCCATAGGACTTCTAGTGTGTTAGTGGCAGCAAACAGAGCTCCTATATTTTCTTCTCAGCAGCACCCATAGGACTTCTAGTGTGTTAGTGGCATCACACAGAGCTCCTATATTTTCTTCTCAGCAGCACCCATAGGACTTCTAGTGTGTTAGTGGCAGCAAACAGAGCTCCTATATTTTCTTCTCAGCAGCACCCATAGGACTTCTAGTGTGTTAGTGGCAGCAAACAGAGCTCCTATATTTTCTTCTCAGCAGCACCCATAGGACTTCTAGTGTGTTAGTGGCATCACACAGAGCTCCTATATTTTCTTCTCAGCAGCACCCATAGGACTTCTAGTGTGTTAGTGGCAGCAAACAGAGCTCCTATATTTTCTTCTCAGCAGCACCCATAGGACTTCTAGTGTGTTAGTGGCAGCAAACAGAGCTCCTATATTTTCTTCTCAGCAGCACCCATAGGACTTCTAGTGTGTTAGTGGCAGCAAACAGAGCTCCTATATTTTCTTCTCAGCAGCACCCATAGGACTTCTAGTGTGTTAGTGGCATCACACAGAGCTCCTATATTTTCTTCTCAGCAGCACCCATAGGACTTCTAGTGTGTTAGTGGCAGCAAACAGAGCTCCTATATTTTCTTCTCAGCAGCACCCATAGGACTTCTAGTGTGTTAGTGGCAGCAAACAGAGCTCCTATATTTTCTTCTCAGCAGCACCCATAGGACTTCTAGTGTGTTAGTGGCATCACACAGAGCTCCTATATTTTCTTCTCAGCAGCACCCATAGGACTTCTAGTGTGTTAGTGGCAGCAAACAGAGCTCCTATATTTTCTTCTCAGCAGCACCCATAGGACTTCTAGTGTGTTAGTGGCAGCAAACAGAGCTCCTATATTTTCTTCTCAGCAGCACCCATAGGACTTCTAGTGTGTTAGTGGCAGCAAACAGAGCTCCTATATTTTCTTCTCAGCAGCACCCATAGGACTTCTAGTGTGTTAGTGGCATCACACAGAGCTCCTATATTTTCTTCTCAGCAGCACCCATAGGACTTCTAGTGTGTTAGTGGCATCACACAGAGCTCCTATATTTTCTTCTCAGCAGCACCCATAGGACTTCTAGTGTGTTAGTGGCAGCAAACAGAGCTCCTATATTTTCTTGTCAGCAGCACACATAGTACCTGTAGTGTGTTAGTGTCAGCACCCATAGGACCTACAGTGTGTTGTGAGCACACATAGGAGTTCTATTTTTTATACTATATACACTACCGACTACAATGGCTGGAAGACCGCCAAGGAGAGGCAGAGCGTGCCGAGGCAAGAACACAGGGCAGGCAGGCTCTGTTTCTAGAGACAACAGTGCTGGCCGTGGACGTGGTCGTGCATCGTCATCAGCGCGTGGCCATGGGACACGCTTGTCTTTGTTTTCGGCAGCTGGACATGTGGAGCCGCATCATGCCGAAGGCTTGGTAGAATGGATGACCAAGCCCTCCTCATCCTCCTCATCCTCTCTCACCCAGGCTCAGGGTACTGGCAGAGCAGCTGCCAACGCGTACTCAATGGCATCATCAGCCACCCCTTCCCTAGACCCACCATGTCCTCCTGAGGAGTCCCCCGAACTGTTTGAGCACAGTGTTGGGTACATGCTCCAGGAGGATGCCCAACGATTCGAAGGCTCGGATGATGATACCCAGCTTGAGGAAGTCAGTAGTGTGCGCGCAGAGAAAGGGGATGCTGAAGGACAGCAATCTGGCAGTAGTGTTCCACCAGCTGCAGCTTACTGCCAGGTTTGCTCTAGTGGTGAAGAGGGAGGGGATGATGAGGTCACTGACTCCACGTGGGTGCCTGAAGGGAGAGAGGAGGAGGAGGAGGAGGATGCAGCGTCACATGTCCAACGAGGCAGGATGCCCCCTGGAGGCCAGCTAGAGGCCAGCACAGCAACTGTACCACACCGCAGAGCTCCGCCTGTGCAGGGCGCTGCCTCTGCACGTTATCACAAAAGTTCTTTGGTGTGGGCCTTTTTTGAGACGAGTGCATCAGATCGCACCACTGCTATTTGCAATATTTGTCTCAAGCGTATCTCGCGTGGCCAAAACATCAGCCGCTTGGGCACCACAAGCATGAGCAGACATATGTCGACCTGCCATGCAGCTCGTTGGCAAGCACACATAAAAGACCCACACCAAAGAACAAAGCGGACCTCTCCTTGCTCCTCATCAGCTGGGATCTCCATCCCCACTATATCTTCAGTCCTCTCTGAAAGCTGCTCTGAGAGGACTGAAGGTGTAGAATTAGGTGTGTCACAACCAAGTACTTGCAGTACACCGACGTCCGATTGTAGCAGGCAAATTTCCCTGCCCCAGCTGCTGGACCGTCGAAAGAAGTATACTCCCAGCCATCCACATGCCCAGCGGTTGAATGCTAGCTTGGCTAAATTGCTAGCACTTCAACTGCTGCCTTTTCAGTTGATAGACTCGGCCCCCTTCCGTGAGTTTGTTCAATGTGCGGTTCCTCAGTGGCAGGTTCCCAAACGCCACTTTTTCTCACGGAAGGCAATTCCGTCTCTCTACTGGCATGTGGAAGGCAATGTCCATGCCTCGCTGGACAGGGCGGTCAGCGGTAAGGTGCATATTACCGCTGACTCATGGTCCAGCAGGCATGGACAGGGACGTTATCTTTCTTTCACGGCCCATTGGGTCACTCTATTGGTAGCTGGGAGGGATGCAGGACAAGGTGCAGTAGTGTTGGAGGTTGTTCCGCCACCACGCCTCCAAAATGCTACTACTGGTTGTGACACACCTCTCTCCTCCACCCCCTCCTCTTCTTCTTCCTCCATGTCCTCTTCGAGTGCTCTGTCCTCGGAACCAGCGGTGCTCCGTAGGCGTACAAGGGGCTACGCGAGTACGCAGGCAAAAAGATGCCATGCCGTGCTTGCGCTGGTGTGTTTGGGGGACAGGAGCCACACTGGGCCAGAGGTTCTGGCAGCTCTGCAGGGGCAGGCCGAGAGGTGGTTGACGCCACGCCAGCTTAAGCCAGGAATGGTCGTTTCTGATAATGGCACCAACCTCCTCTCCGCCCTGCGACAGGGGCAGCTCACCCATGTGCCCTGTATGGCTCACGTCCTCAACCTGGTGGTGCAGCGGTTCTTGGGCAGGTTCCCAGGCTTACAGGATGTCCTGAGGCAGGCCAGGAAAGTCTGTGTGCATTTCCGCCGATCTTATAATGCCAGTGCTCGGCTGACTGAGCTGCAAAAGGAGCTGAACCTGCCCAAGAACCGCCTAATATGTGACATGCCCACCAGGTGGAACTCAACGTTGGCCATGCTGCAGCGACTGCACACGCAGCAGAGGGCCATCAATGAGTACCTTTGCGACTACGGCACCAGGACAGGGTCAGGGGAGCTTGGCTTTTTTTCCCCACGCCAGTGGAGCATGATCAGGGATGCATGCACTGTCCTCTCACCATTTGAGGAGGCCACGAGGATGGTGAGCAGTGACAGTGCATGCATCAGTGACACTGTACCTCTTGTCCACCTGTTGGAGCATACGCTGCGTGGGATAATGGACAGGGCACTTGAGGCAGAACAGAGGCAGGAAGAGGAGGACTTCCTTGTCTCTCAAGGCCCCCTTTATCCAGACAATGTTCCTTCTGTCCCACCCATCACACAGGAAGAGGAGGAGGAGGAGGAGGAGGAGGATTGTGTGAGCATGGAGGTGGAGCCTGGCACTCAGCATCAGCAGCAGCAGTCTTTTAGGGATGATGTACAGTCCCAACAAACCAGTGGACTTGTACGTGGCTGGGAGGAGGTGGCTGGCGATCATGTCATCCTCAGTGACCCAGAAGACTCCGGACCGAATGCCTCAGCTAACCTACGCTGCATGGCCTCCCTGATCCTGCAAAGCCTGCGGAAGGATCCTCGTGTTCTTCGGATCAAGGAGAGTGACCATTACTGGCTGGCCACTCTCCTTGATCCACGGTACAAGGGTAAGGTTGCGGACCTTATCTTGCCGTCGCAGAGGGAGCAGAGGATGAGACATCTCAGGGAGGCCTTGCAGAAAGGTCTGTGCAACGCGTTCCCAGAAACTGGGAGGTTACAAACTCCTGGTCCTGGACGACGAGTTGCTGAGGCTTCGGTCAGTAGCAGAAGGAGCGGTGGGGAAGGTGGACGTCTGACCGATGCGTTCAGACAATTTTTTAGTCCGCAGCCCCAAGGTATGATCGGTTCCAGCAACCATCGCCAGCGTCTGATATACATGGTGCAGGAATACCTAGGGGCAAGGTCAGACTTGGACACCTTTCCCACCGAAAATCCTCTGGCTTACTGGGTCCTGAGGATGGATCACTGGCCAGAGCTTGCACAGTATGCAATTGAGCTACTGGCCTGTCCTGCATCCAGCGTTCTTTCCGAACGCACATTCAGTGCTGCTGGAGGATTTGTCACCGATCATAGGGTGCGCCTGTCCACCGACTCGGTTGATCGACTGACCTTCATAAAAATGAATCAGTCTTGGATCACCACCAGCTACCAGACACCTGAAGCGGATATAACGGAATAATTTATAATGTCACATCCCTTCAAGACTGCCTATGCTGATGCTGAGTGACTGTCCTGTTATGTTCACTGACTATCCTCTTCCTCCTCCTCAATGATCCATGCCACCACACCAGTGCCTAAGGCACAATTTTTCAGCCCCTGTATAACAGGGGCGTGTAATTACAATTTTTTAAAAAGATGCTTCGCAACAGGTGTGACTGCTGTGCTCAGAGTACAGTATCTGTGAGGGGTTGCAGTGTTGTGGCACCAGCACCAGTGCCTAAGGCACAATTTTTCAGCCCCTGTTGGGGCGTGTAATTACAATTTTTAGGCAATGCTTTGCAACAGGTCTCATTGCTGTGCTCAGAGTACAGTATCTGTGAGGGGTTGCAGTGTTGTGGCACCAGCACCAGTGCCTAAGGCACAATTTTTCAGCCCCTGTATAACAGGGGCGTGTAATTACAATTTTTTAAAAAGATGCTTCGCAACAGGTGTGACTGCTGTGCTCCAAGTACAGTATCTGTGAGGGGTTGCAGTGTTGTGGCACCAGCACCAATGCCTAAGGCACAATTTTTCAGCCCCTGTTTAACAGGGGCGTGTAATTACAAATCTTGATCTAATAGTTCACAGCAGGGCCCATTCCTGCGCCCACCAAGAGTAACTATGAGGGCCTACAGTCTTGTGGCAACACCGTCCACCACCACCACCACCACCAAAGGCCCAATTTTTCTGCCCTGTTCAACAGGTGCATGCAATTACAAATCTTGATCTAATAACTCACAGCAGGGCCCATTCCTGCACCCACCAAGAGTAAATGTGAGGGCTTACAGTCTTGTGGCAACACCGTCCACCACCACCACCACCACCACCAAAGGCCCAATTTTTCTGCCCGGTTCAACAGGTGCATGCAAGTACAAATCTTGATCTATTAACTCACAGCAGGGCCCATTCCTGTGCCCACCAGTCTTGTGGCTACACCAACATCTAATAGGGCAAATTTCTGCAGAGTATATACGGCAGGCCCCTACTTTCAAACATCCAACTTACAAACGACTCCTACTTGCAAACGGCAAGAGAAAACAGGAAGTGAGAGGAAATCTACCCCTAGGAAGGAAAATTCTATCCTGTTAGATTTAATTTGGGAAAAAGGTATCTCCTCTCTACTGATGCTTTATCACCAATCCTTGTTTCAATTAAAACCCCACTTTTCCAAAAACATTTGTCATTGGGACGGAAAGTGAGGTGACATGTTCTGAACAGATGTGCAAAGACAGCAAATGTTACAGGGGTGATAACCCCTCCCTATGTTCTCCAAAAAGCTTAAAAATTGATTTTTTTGGGATGTAGCTACACTTCATAATGTACCTGTTCAGATTCTACTTAAGAACAAACCTACAGTCCATGTCTTGTTTGCACCACCTATATACTGCTGTTCAGAGTATATAGGGTTGTAGGTATAGGGTTTTATTTTGGGTGCGGGGTCCCCCTTAGTATCCATACAAGACCCAAAGGGGCTGGGGTGGGGGGGGGTGATGGGGTAGCCATGCCATTTTTCTCAAGGATTTTCAGCCATATGGCGGCCAGGACAAGACATGACATTGAAGCCGCAAGTGGTTTTAAATGGCTTCTTTTTTTCCTTTACAAATGTCATTTTGTGCAAGGACAGTTCTAAACACGGGAAACACATGCCACTTCACAGGCATACTTTAGACACCCCCCAGGTACCGTATTTAAAGGAAAATTTCACTTTTTTTTTTTTCACTTTATGCATCATTAAAATGACTGCTCCCGAAAAAACTTTAGTTTTTAAAATTTCTTTTTGCATTGATATATGTCCCCTGGGGCAGGACCCGGGTCCCCAAACCTGTTTTATAACATTAACATGCATATTGGCCGTTGTAATTAGCAATTTTGATTTCGAACGTTCGCGTCCATTATAACGAATAGGGTTCGAAAATTCGCGCGAACTTTCGGTCCGTTCGAAGGTTCTGGTGCGAACCGAACCCGGGGGTGTTCGGCTCATCCCTAGTCATGAACACTACTAGCTGCAAGACACCATTGACTTTCTGAACAAGCTTAACAATATACAACAATTACCACCTAATACACTTCTAGTCACTATAGATGTAGAATCTCTGTACAGTAACATCCCTCACAAGGACGGGTTGGCAGCATGTCACAGATTCTTATCATCCACACCAAACCACAAATACACTGCTGAGGATGTTACACAGCTCATCAAATTCATTCTTACACACAACTACTTCACCTTCAACAATGACATCTATCTCCAATGTATGGGTACTGCTATGGGAAGCAAAATGGCACCTCAATATGCAAACTTATTTATGGCTGACCTGGAGGATAATTTCCTGATAGGCATACAACAAAAGCCATACAGATATTATCGCTATATTGATGATATCTTCATGATATGGACTGAAGGTGAAGAAAAGCTAAACCAATTCTTCTCATTGATCAACACCTTTCACCCATCCATCAAACTAAAAATGGATTATTCCAACACACATGTCAACTTCCTAGACACTACAGTACACATCAGGGATGACAAGCTTCACACTTCGGTATACAAAAAACCAACTGACCGATGCAGCTATCTTCATAGCTCCAGCTTTCATCCCCAACACACTAAACGAGCCATCATACACAGCCAGGCCATCAGATACCACTGAATTTGTTCAGACCCAGAAGACAGAGACAAACATCTCAGAACACTGGCAGGCTCTTTCCATAAGAAAGGTTACAAAGACAAATCCATCAACAACAACATAAAAACAGCCTTGAAAACCCAAAGAGAAAATCTCCTCCAATACAAAGAGAAAAAAACTAATAACCGAGTACCTTTGGTCACCACATACAATCCAACACTGGAAGGGATCAAAAAGATTATCAAGGATTTACAACCCATTATAACAGAGGATGAAACTCTGAAAAGTTATATTCCAACAACCCCCACTATTAGCTTTCAGACAGCCACCCAATCTCAGACACAAAATAATCAGCAGGAAACTTCACTCTGATTATGAAGTCACAAATAATGGTAGCAAACCCTGCAATAAAAAACTGTGCAACCAGATAAATCCATCCAAAAGTGTCACACACACAAATGGGACCTTCACTATCATGGGATCTTACAGCTGTACTTCCAGTAATGTTGTGTACCTCATCCAATGCAACAGGTGTGGCAAAGGATCTTATGTTGATGAAACAGGACAGAAGTTGCAAACGAGGATGAATTTACACAGACATTCCATCAAGGAACATAAAGAAGAGAGTTTCTGCACACCTGTGGGACATCACTTCTCACAACTGGACCAAACTATAGAAGACTTCAATGTTTTAGTTCTTAAAGGGAATTTCAGAACTATCCAAGAAAGAAAACGTTTGAACTAAAAATGATTCTTCTTTTTGACACAAAAATTAATGGCCTTAATTTAGACATTGGTTTCCTTACCCATTACGCTAAATTTTTATAAACCCCCCCCTTTGACTGACATTCCCCCCCTCCCCCCTCAAGTCTGCAGCTCTGTAGTTTTCCCTCTGCCTTATCTCACTAACTCTAGTGCTATCTTTATTACCTCTGATGTGTAGTTGTTTGTTTTTTCTTTCCCTCTGAGTTTTTTTTTCATTTTGTTTGGTTTTGACATTCTGCCAATATATTGTGTTTCAGTACTGCTTGGACCTTGAAGAAGGGGACATACCCCGAAAGCTTGTCCTGAAAAATTGTTAGTTAGTGCAAATAAAAAAAGTATCACGGACAGTACTCAATTTTCTCTATCTCTAGTAGAGAACTTCTATCAACTTCCAAAGTTTTCTTGAGGTCCCTTTCGATATTGATAGCATCATAAACTTTGTCTACAAATCTTTGTTTGAGAACCCCGGCCTGAGTCATGAACGTCTCAGTAGCAGTACAATTCCGACGTAGTCTTAAAAATTGACTTACGTGGGACCGAGTTCAACCAAGACCGATGGTGGCAACTATCACTAGGGATGAAGCCATTCCGGTCGGTCTTCTTGAAAAAGGTTTGGAATTGAAATTGATGATCAATGATACTGATCTCAAGGTCCAAAAATTGGATCTTATCTGGACTGGCTACAGAGGAGAGTGAAATACCCCTATCATAAAGGTTAAGATGGTCCATGAAAGTCTCCAAGGATGTCATGTCGCCATCCCAGAGGAGGAGGATGTCGTCTATGTACCTGGCCCACAACACTAAGGATGTGGTGTCATAGGCATAGACGACATCCTCCTCCCACTTGGCCATGAAAAGATTGGCGAGACTGGGGGCATATTTAGCCCCCATTGTGACACCTCGCCGTTGTAGGTAGAAACTTTAATTGAACAAAAAATAACTCCTCTTAGGGGCGAACTCAAGCAACTCCATGATGAATTCACGCTGGAAGGAAGCCAACGATTGCTCCTTATCCAAAAAATATTTAACAGCCTCCAATCCCTGATCGTGGGGTATACACGTGTATAGAGAGGTGACATTGGCTGTGACCATAATATAGTCACCTCTTATAGCCGTGTTTTCTAGTTTTCTAATAGTGGCTCCTGTGTCACCCTAATACGATGGTACTCATCTCACTAAAGGTTGCAAATAGTGGTCGATATAGCAACCAATCCGTGAGGTGACCAAATCGATCCCACTGACAATGGGTCGTCCGGGTGGGTGAACAGGGTCCTTATGGACTTTGGGCAAATAGTATATCGTGGGAATCCTAGGAACTGTGGGAACTAAAAAAGCTTTCTCCTTTTTATTTAAAATATTTCTGTAAAAACCACTGTCCATTGATTTTGTAGCTGCTCACGTTTACAAGCAGTGCAGAATTTTTTTGTATATTGTTTCCATTTGCTAGTTTGACTTTTTTCTGCTGCAGCTTTTTCACATTCACTCACATGGATATTTTTGATTACCGTGCTTCCCGCACTGTGATCACAGAGGGTGTGTCAGGCTTAAGAATGTCATGTCCTCTGAGATTCACCTACAATGGGACCTTGTATTTTTAGAACAATACATCTCGGACCGTATGGTTCCGAGTAGTCTCAGATGGGAGGTACAGCCTCAACAAGGAGATCTTGAGATTGAAGCATGGTTTAAATATTTTAATGATGCTGGTATCATGTTTTTGGGTGTTCTGATCTCTAAAAAAAAGATACGATTGGCGGCATTAGATAGAGAAATGAAACAACTCAGGGAGAGGTTGTCTTCACACAAGAATTCTCTCGAGTATCTCTCTCTTTCTGCCAATCTGCAAAACGTTCTGGAAAAGGAAGATAGAGACCAGAAACTGAAAAAACATAAGAAGTATTCCCGTGACATGGGGGATTATAAGAATGGCACAGTTTTTGGTTGGCAGAAATTATTTGCAACACCTGCTGTTATAGATATGGATTCTACTCCTTCTGTATTGCCTTTATCTGCCTCAGCCTCTGGCCCAGCCCAAGGTCCAGTAGGGGGCCCAGCTTTGGCTGTGCCTATTGTGGCCCCTCCCCCATGGAATTTACAGGGAAATAAACCTCAGGCATTACAGCCCAGGGTTTCTCAGCCCAGTGTACATACCCCCAATCAACAACATCGGGGTAGAGGTAAATCTAGCGGAAATAGAGGAGGAAGAGGCTCATCAAGAGATAACTTTCATCCTCCTAGTCCTCAACGTCATTATGATTACGATGATCACTTCTATGATTCCTCTCCAGCCCGACACAGGGACTACTCAGGTCCACGTCAGGATTATTCCCCTTATTACGGTCCCCCTCCCATCTCTACTCACAACAGATTTTTACCTCTTGGAGAGGTGCGTAATGACAGCTATCAGACACGCACCAGAAATCCCTATGAATCATCCCACCATAGTTATGATCAGTATAATACATCTGTTCAAGGTGGGCGGGATTTTCACGAGGACCCACTATTTTGCAAAAGAGGTCCAGACCCAAGAGAGGGACCAGAGGGAGACAGAGAGTTCAGAGGAGGGAAGAGAAGGCGCACCTAAAGGGCCAAGGTGGGTTTAATTTGAGTACCAAAGTGTTTACACCAGAAGAACTGTCCGTTTTAGACAAGGCCCTCAAATTTGCCCCCCCAAAAAAATTGGACAAGTTTGGTACTTTTATTGATCTACACAAATTTATTCGCAAATTAAACATACAGCGCTACCTTATTACTAACCCTTTTAGAAATGAAAGTAGAGCGGCTACCTCTGGAACCGTACATTCGGGCCTATCGAACCCTTCGTTGTTCAATCCACCGGTTTCAGCAGCACCCGCCGTTAATTTCTTTAGGGACTTAGTTCTCAAAGATTTGGCTGAGATCCCTGAGAGACATGGCCATAGCCAGACTTTGTCCGGGGCGGGCCTCAAGTCCATGTGCTCTAACAAGGATTTGGTGATCCGCCCTGCCGATAAAGGTGGCGGTATTGTTGTATTAGACAAATCCGACTATGAGATTGAAATGTTTAGGATTCTTAATGAACCTGACACTTATCAATTATTGTCTAGTAATCCCACTTCCTGTTTCAAAACGGAACTTCAAAGTTTGGTTGACAGTGGTTTTTACAGAAATATTTTAAATAAAAAGGAGAAAGCTTTTTTAGTTCCCACAGTTCCTAGGATTCCCACGATATACTATTTGCCCGTGGGATCGATTCAGTCACCTCACGGATTGGTCGCTATATCGACCACTATTTGCAACCTTTAGTGAGACGAGTACCATCGTATTTGGGTGACACAGGAGCCACTATTAGAAACCTAGAAAACACGGCTATACGAGGTGACTATATTATGGTCACAGCCGATGTCGCCTCTCTATACACGTGTATACCACACGATCAGGGATTGGAGGCTGTTAAATATTTTTTGGATAAGGAGCAATCGTTGGCTTCCTTCCAGCGTGAATTCATCATGGAGTTGCTTGAGTTCGCCACTAAGAGGAGTTATTTTTGGTTCAATGAAAGTTTCTACCTACAACGGCGAGGTGTCGCAATGGGGGCTAAATATGCCCCCAGTCTCGCCAATCTTTTCATGGTCAAGTGGGAGGAGGATGTCGTCTACGCCTATTACACCACGTCCTTGGTGTTGTGGGCCAGGTACATAGACGACATCCTCCTCCTCTGGGATGGCGACATGACATCCTTGGAGACTTTCCTGGATCATCTTAACCTTAATAATAGGGGTATTTTACTCTCCTATGTAGCCAGTCCAGATAAGATCCAATTTTTGGACCTTGAGATCAGTATCATTGATCATCAATTTCAATTCCAAACCTTTTTCAAGAAGGCCGACCGGAATGGCTTCATCCCTAGTGATAGTTGCCACCATCGGTCTTGGTTGAACTCGGTCCCACGTAGTAAATGTTTAAGACTACGTCAGAATTGTACTGCTACTGAGACGTTCATGACTAAGGCCAGGGTTCTCAAGCAAAGATTTGTAGACAAAGGTTATGATGCTATCAATATCGAAAGGGAGCTCAAGAAAACTTTGGAAGTTGATAGAAGTTCTCTACTAGAGATCAAACCCAAACGAGAACCTGATAGTTTTAAGTGGGCCATGCTTACATCTTTCTCCACCCAACACAAACAGGTGAAAGCCATCATGGCCAAATATTGGGGGATTCTAAGGAATGATAGTGTTTTAAACACTGTCTTACCAGATCGGGCCAAGGTAGTTTTTAGGGGTGCACCCACTCTTTAGAGTAGGATAGCCCCTAATGTTATCAGCCCCCCAGTGCGCCCTTCCATTTTTCATCAGCTAATAGGCTATCATCCGTGCAAAAGGTGTAGTGTATGCAAATATAACATCTCTGGGAGAAGCAAAACTCTAGAATTTAGATCTACCGTTACAGGTAAAACCTACCCCATTAAACAATTTTGCACATGTGTTTATCTTATAACATGTCCTTGTGGCAAACAGTATGTGGGCCGCACCATCTGGACCTTTTTAGTTAGGGTGGGTGAGCACGTTTCCTTGATTTTAGGTGGAGATACCCTGCTGGTACCCAATTTCTTAATTTTGATCATTATATCCCCCCATGGAGGGGTGGCCCTAAAACTAGGGGGGTCTCACAACTTGAGACTTTCTGGATATATGAACTACAAACCCGTAGGCTGTTAGGATTAAACGTAGAATGGGACATTAATTCCTTTATTAACCACTTCCATACTGGGTCATTGTAAAATGATGCCGGCAGGAACCCTCTCTCCCTCCGGGTGTACGTCATATGGCGTCCTTGGTTCAAGGGGGGATATCTAAATGATACCTGCAGCTAGAGGCATCATTCCGATATCCTTGTCTTCAGCCGGCGATTCTGCGCACCATAAGAAGGATCATAGCGGCGGTTCCGCCAATTGATCGTTCTTATAGGCGGCGGGAGGAGACATCCCCCCTCCCGCCGCCATCCGGTGCTTCCACGGGCTCTCCCGTGCCATTGGGGGCCCGGAGAAAGAATTGTTCGGCGCCGGTGGTCACATGACGGGGAGCATAGAGATGACTGGTGACCAGATGGTCACCAGTCGTCTCTATGACCGTCGGAGGCCCGGGCGCGATGTGATGACGTCACGCCCGGGTCCTCAGAAGTAAGCAAAGCCGCCATTGCGGCTAGTAAGTATGAGATCGGTGAAAAAAAATTCACGATCTCATGCTTTCCAGCCTGAAGGAGAGATGTGGGGTCTTATTGACCCCACATCTCTCCATAAAGAGGACCTGTCACACACCATTCCTATTACAAGGGATGTTTACATTCCTTGTAATAGGAATAAAAGTGATCAAAAAAAAAAAAGTGTAAAAAAAAGTGTAAAAATAAATAAATAAGTAAAATAAAAATAAAAAAATATATATATTTTTTTAAACGCCCCTGTCCCCGGTAGCTCGCGCTCAGAAGTGAACGCACATGTAAGTCCCACCCACATATGTAAACGTGGTTCAAACCACATATGTGAGGTATTGCTGCGTGCGTTAGAGCACGTGCAACAATTCTAGCACTAGACCTCCTGTGTAACTCTAACCTGGTAACCTGTAAACATTTTCTAAGCGTCGCCTATGGAGATTTTTAAGTACCAAAGTTTGGCATCATTCCATGAGTGTGGATTTTAAATTTTAAAGCGTGACATGTTAGGTATCTATTTACTTCATCTTTCATATTTAAAAAAAAAAGTGGGCTAACTTTACTGTTTTGTTATTTTTTCATTCATGAAACCATCTTTTTTCCAAAAAAAAGGCGTTTGAAAAATTATTGCGCAAATACCGTGCAAGATAAAAAGTTGCAATGACCGTCATTTTATTCCCTAGGGTGTTTGCTAAAAAACATATATAATGTTTGGGGGTTCTGAGTAATTTTCTAGCAAAAGAATGATGATTTGTACATGTAGGAGAGAAGTGCCAGAATAGGCCTGGTATGGAAGTGGTATAAAAAGCCCTGTATGGAAAGGGTTAATAAGGCTTGAATTTCGGGCTCTTCGAACATGGGATCCGCTTTCTCTTTATTTTTAATCTATTTTATTCATGTACATTATCCATTCATATGTGGTTTTATATTTTATGGGCTGACCATTTATATTGGTCCAAAAAGGACATGTATCCTATCTTTATATGTTTATATGTTTGGAGTTTATACATATGTCATTCATTATTGATTGGATTGCTATGTACATTGTGGGTGGTATATTCTGGGATTGTTTCATTTTTGGAGCAACCATGGGTGTGAGGTTTTCACCTGCACTATTGGCATTTTCTCAATAATTCCCCCTTTGAATATATTCAGTATCACTCCAACACATACTTAGATATTGATCAGATCTTCTTTTTACATATTCATTTACTTATTCATTCCTTCCAACCTTGTTGGTTGGTCTGATTTGGTACAGGTCCTTTTTGACATGTTTACCCTTGATTTTTTATTTACATTTTACTATAGGATTTTTCCTCAGGTTGTTTTATATACAACCTTTTTATTTATTTTTATCAATATAATAAAATTATGTAGGTTTTTATAATCCTTTCTGTGTTTCACATAATATGAGTATTCCATATCTAGCTGGTTTGGAATGCTCTGTTGTCCTAAGGGGAAGGTGGATTACATCCACTTCCTTGTCCAAGCTTTTATATTCCTCGGTGTGTTTCACATCATATGTCCCTTGGGGAAAGTGGATTACATCCACTTCCCTGTCCGGATTGGCTGATGCACGTCATGTGATTCAGGGTCACGCGGGGCGTATCACGTGATCCGGTACGATGCAATGTGCGTTGTGACGTCACCGCGAGTTGGGGCGAGTGTGTTTGCTCCCTGGACGCGCTGGCGGGGATCACACCGTGTCGTTCTGTGTGCTGCGGCCCCGGGGGGGTGTGGTGCGTAGGATCTAATGTGGCGCAACGTGCGTCATGACGTCGCCGCGGATCGGGAAGAGTGTGTTTACCTCCCGGACGTGCTGACGTGGAATGTGGGACTTTGTGTGTCACGGCGGGGGGTACGCTCTGCTTGGATTGGACATCTGTTTCAACATGGATGACTTTAGGACTCACCCGCCCCTTGCTTTTCATTGGCTATTCGTAGCCTAGGGGTCACTATGGAGGAGGGCGGTTTTACATATACCTAATACCTATCCCATGGGACCTACGTATATTTGCATATTCCCCAAACTCATAAGGGCCAACCATAGAGCCTGGATCCATTTCACATTGAGGCGTGGAGCGCACGCCTATGCGCCGTTTTGGATCATCCAGGAAGTGGTTTCTCATTCAATGAACTCCCAGGTGAAGGCTTTTCAGTTTGGGGTCATATCATCTATAAATGTTGTGGAAGCAGCAGTGGATTTACACCCCAGACGATGCAATTTGTTGCGAAACGCGTCAGTAGACTCCACTGCTGCCACTATTTGTACTTGACAAGCGCTTGTTCCACTACTTTGATGTAAGTGTACCTACCTACATAAAATTTTATTTTAAGACGGTATTATGATATGTGCCCTCTTCTTTTCCTCTATACCGCTATTTGATTTACGTCCTGGTTCACCATCATCGGGCTACCATCTTCCAAGCTTTTATCTACCCTCCTATCATATTTGCTGTGAGCGACGTTCCGGTGGATTTATCTGCAGAGGATCGATTCATCAGGGTGATATACACTCAAAGCTTGATGTGACCTTTCAGACGTATGTCTGTTTGGGTCCACACATTCTGGTAAGCCTCCTATGTATTGGTGGTGGTTATCTTCACTTTTTTCAAGATTTTGGGATTATCACACATTTATCAAGAATCTGTTTTGATTTCACTTATCAGAGACTCTTTATTATCAGAATTTCATATGGACTTTTGTTATTTGATTTTTTGTCTCAGCACTTTATATCACTGGGTGTTGTATTCATATATGTATTAGCGCTACATTTTTTAGTTTTTCTGTATGCACCTTTTTGTCCATTGGTTTTGTAGCTGCTCATGTTTACAAGCAGCGCGGAATTTTTTTGTATAGAGTTTTCCATAACAGACTAGGGTATTCATTTTTATATTCATTTGTTTCCATATTTCGCTTGCCGAGATATGGAGTAGTCATGGCCTGGCGGCAATGTGACAATGGTGATCTATTTGACCAAGGACACACATCGTATATATCGCATGCGATCATGTAAATCACCAAAGCGAGAATAGTAGCAAGAATGCAGACTGTTACTCCGCTATTTCTAATCAGCACTGCCAATGGTGTTTCTTTGGGTGTTTTCTTTTGTGATTCTTCTGGATCCTTCACTTCCTCCTGGTCCTGTGGATGGTCCAACATCTCCTCGTGGTTCTGTGGGTGGTACAACATCTCCTCGTTTTCCAGTGGGTGGTGCATTCTTAACTCTGGAAGCATGTATCCACGCTGGGGACTGGTCGGTTAAAACAGCTGTTCTAGTGACTGCAATCACTATTGTTGGTTCACCATAGGGTGGATCCAGGGAACCGTGCTTCTGTAGTTGTTTGACAAGGACTCTGTCACCTGTTTGGAAAGGATGTGTTGGTTCACCTGCTGGAAGTGGAAAGGACAAAGACACATCACCATAGACAAAGTTCAATTTTTCAATTAGTTTGACCACATGTTCCTGTTGTATAACCTCTAATTCTCCTGGCTGTAATTGAGGTGTTCCTCTAACCCAAGGAGTAGGAAATGGTCTTACCATGAGAATCTCAAATGGGGATAGTTTTGTGGTCTTATTTGGGGTCATCCTAATCTCTGCAAGTACTGCTGGTAAGTGTTCTATCCAATTTTTGAAACTTCCTCCTGTTCCTTTTCTTAATTTATCTTTAATGGTCCTGTTCATTCTTTCTACAATTCCTGAACTTTGTGGGTGGTATAGTATGTGGAATTTCCAGTCAATAGCTAATAGTCTGCTAATGTGTTGTGTCAGTGCAGCAGTGAATGCTGGTCCTTTGTCACTATCTATGACTATAGGGCAACCATATCTTGGAATCCATTCTTTACACAGAATTTTTGCAACTGTCTTAGCACTTTCTCTCATTGTGGGGATGCCCTCTACCCGCTTTGAGAATTTATCCACAATAACCAAGAGATATTTGAAACCACCCCTGGCTACTGGAATATGTGTAAAATCAATCTGTAATTCCTGTAGTGGGCCCTGGGGTGCTGGTAAGTAGTGATGAGCCGAACACCCCCGGGTTCGGTTCGCACCAGAACCCGCGAACGGACCGAAAGTTCGTACGAACATTAGAACCCTATTAAATACAATGGATGCGAACGTTCGAATTCTAAAGTGCTAATTATAACAACTATTATGCATGTTATTGTCCTAAAAAGGGTTTGGGAACCCGGGTTGTGCACCAGGGGACATGTATCAATGCAAAAAGAAGTTTTATAAACGGTCGTTTTTCGGGAGCAGTCATTTTAATGATGCATAAAGTGAAAAAAAAAAAGTCAAATATTCCTTTAAATATCGTACCTGGGGGGTGTCTAAAGTATGCCTGTGAAGTGCCACGTGTTTCCCGTGTTTAGAACTGTCCCTGCACAAAATGACACTTCTAAAGGAAAAAAAGCCATTTAAAACTGCTTGCGGCTTTAATGTAATGTCTGGTCCCGGTAATATGGATGAAAATCTTTAAGAAAAATGGCATAGCTACCCCATGACCCCCCCACTACACCAGCCCATTACCAGCCCCTTTGGGTCTTGTATGGATATTAAGGGGAACCCCGCACATAAAATAAAAAAGGCCCTATATACTCTGAACAGCCGTATACAGGCGGTGCGTACAAGACAGGGACTGTAGGTTTGTTCTTATGTAGAATCTGTTTGTAATTTTGAACAGGTACATTGTTTAAGTGTAGCTCCAGCCCAAAAATCTATTTTTAAACTTTTTGGAAAACATAGGTAAGGGTTATCACCCCTGTAACATTTGTTTTGCTGTCTGTGCCCCTGTTCAGAACATTTCACCTCACTTTCCGTCCCAATGACAACTGTTTTTGAAATGTGGTGTTTTTCTTGAAACAAGGATTGGTGATAAAGCATCAGTACAGAGGAGACACCTTTCTCCCATATTAATTCTTACAGGAGAGAATTTTCCTTCCTAGGGGTAGATTTCCTCTCACTTCCTGTTGTCTTCTTGCGTTTGCAAGTAGGAGTCGTTTGTAAGTTGGATGTTTGAAAGTAGGGACCTGCCGTATATACTCTGCAGAAATAGGCCCCTTAGTTGTTGGTGTTGGCACAACACTGTAAGCACTCACAGTTACTCTTGGTTGGTGCTGGAACGCCCTGCTGTCAACTATTATATCAGGAATTTTAATTACATATAATTGTTGAACAGTGGTAGTAAAAATTGGGCCTTTGATGGTGGTGCTGGTGCCACAACACTGTAAGCCCTGACAGTTACTCTTGGTGGGTGCAGCAATGGGCCCTGCTGTGAATTATTAGATCAAGAATTGTAATTGCATGCCCCTGTTGAACAGGGGCTGAAAAATTGTGCCTTTCGTGGTGGTGGTGGTGGTGGTGGTGTTGCCACAACACTGTAAGCCCTCAGAGTTACTCTTGGTGGGTGCAGGAATGGGCCCTGCTGTGAATTATTAGATCAAGAATTGTAATTACATGCCCCTTTTGAACAGGGGCTGAAAAATTGGGCCTTTCGTGGTGGTGGTGGTGGTGGCGTTGCCACAACACTGTAAGCCCTCAGAGTTACTCTTGGTGGGTGCAGGAATGGGCCCTGCTGTGAATTATTAGATCAAGAATTGTAATTACATGCCCCTTTTGAACAGGGGCTGAAAAATTGGGCCTTTTGTGGTGGTGGTGGTGGTGGCGTTGCCACAACACTGTAAGCCCTCAGAGTTACTCTTGGTGGGTGCAGCAATGGGCCCTGCTGTGAATTATTAGATCAAGAATTGTAATTACATGCCCCTTTTGAACAGGGGCTGAAAAATTGGGCCTTTCGTGGTGGTGGTGGTGGTGGCGTTGCCACAACACTGTAAGCCCTCAGAGTTACTCTTGGTGGGTGCAGCAATGGGCCCTGCTGTGAATTATTAGATCAAGAATTGTAATTACATGCCCCTTTTGAACAGGGGCTGAAAAATTGGGCCTTTCGTGGTGGTGGTGGTGGTGGCGTTGCCACAACACTGTAAGCCCTCAGAGTTACTCTTGGTGGGTGCAGCAATGGGCCCTGCTGTGAATTATTAGATCAAGAATTGTAATTGCATGCCCCTGTTGAACAGGGGCTGAAAAATTGGGCCTTAGGCACTGGTGGCACAACACTACAACCCCTCACAGATACTGTACTTGGAGCACAGCAATGAGCCCTGTTGCAAAGTATTGCTTCAAAAATTGTAATGACACGCCCCTGTTAAACAGGGGCTGAAAAATTGGGCCTTAGGCACTGGTGCCACAACACTCCAACCCCTCACAGATACTGTACTTGGAGCACAGCAATGAGCCCTATGGCAAATTATTGCTAAAAAAATTGTAATTACACGCCCCTGTAAAACAGGGGCTGAAAAATTGGGCCTTAGCCACTGGTGGCGGCACCCATAAACAAAAAGGATCTTCCAAGCTATCATCATCAATCGTATCATTGAGGACTCGGAGGAGGAGGATAGCCAGTCAACATAACAGCACAGGCACTCAGCATCAGCATCAGTCTTGAAGGGATGTGACATGTTAAAATCAATTAGTCTGTTATATCAGCATCAGGTGTGTGGTAGCTGGTGGTGATCCAAGACTGGTTCATCTTGATGAAAGTCAGTCGATCAACCGAGTCGGTGGACAGGCGCACCCTGTGATCCGTGACAAATCCTCCAGCAGCACTGAATGTGCGTTCCGAAAGAACGCTGGATGCAGGACAGGCCAGTAGCTCAATTGCATACTGTGCAAGCTCTGGCCAGTGATCCATCCTCAAGACCCAGTAAGCCAGAGGATTTTCGGTGGGGAAGGTGTCCAAGTCTGACCTTGCCCCTAGATATTCCTGCACCATGTTTATCAGACGCTGGCGATGGTTGCTGGAACCGATCATACTTTGGGGCTGCGGACTAAAGAATTGTCTGAACGCATCGGTCAGACGGCCACCTTCCCCACCGCTCCTTCTTTGACTGGCCGAAGCCCTTAGCAACTCGTTGTCCAGGACCAGGAGTTTGTAACCTCCCAGTCTCTGGGAACGCGTTGCACAGACCTTTCTGCAAGGCCTCCCGGAGTTGTCTCATCCTCTGCTCCCTCTGCGACGGTAACATAAGGTCCGCAACCTTACCCTTGTACCGTGGATCAAGGAGAGTGGCCAGCCAGTAATGGTCCCTCTCCTTGATCCGAAGAATACGAGGATCCTTCCGCAGACTTTGCAGGATCAGGGAGGCCATGCAGCGTAGGTTTGCTGAGGCATTCGCTCCGGAGTCCTCTGGGTGACTAAGGACGACATGATCCGCAGCCACCTCCTCCCAGCCACGTACAAGTCCACTGGTTTCTTGGGACTGTAAATCATCCCTAAAAGACTGCTGCTGATGATGCTGAGTGCCAGCCTCCACCTCCATGCTGACACAATCCTCCTCCTCCTCCTCCTCTTCCTGTGCGATGGGTGGGACAGAAGGAACACTGTCTGGGTAAAGGGGGCCTTGAGAGGCAAGGAAGTCCTCCTCTTCCTGCCTCTGTTCTGCCTCAAGTGCCCTGTCCATTATTCCACGCAGCGTGTGCTCCAACAGGTGGACAAGAGGTACAGTGTCACTGATGCATGCACTGTCACTGCTCACCATCCTCGTGGCCTCCTCAAATGGTGCCAGGACAGTGCATGCATCCCTGATCATGCCCCACTGGCGTGGAGAAAAAAAACCAAGCTCCCCTGACCCTGTCCTGGTGCCGTAGTCGCACAGGTACTCATTGATGGCCCTCTGCTGCGTGTGCAGCCGCTGCAGCATGGCCAACGTTGAGTTCCACCTGGTGGGCATGTCACATATAAGGCGGTTCTTGGGCAGGTTCAACTCCTTTTGCAGCTCAGCCAGGCGAGCACTGGCATTATAAGATCTGCGGAAATGCACACAGACTTTCCTGGCCTGCCTCAGGACATCCTGTAAGCCCGGGTACCTGCCCAAGAACCGCTGCACCACCAGGTTAAGGATGTGAGCCACACAGGGCACATGGGTCAGTTGTCCCTGTCGGAGGGCGGAGAGGAGGTTGGTGCCATTGTCGCAAACCACCATTCCTGGCTTAAGCTGGCGTGGCGTCAACCACCTCTCGGCCTGGCCCTGCAGAGCAGACAGGACCTCTGCCCCAGTGTGGCTTCTGTCCCCCAAACACACCAGCGCAAGCACGGCATGGCATCTTTTTGCCTGCGTACTTGCGTAGCCCCTTGAACGGCTACGGAGCACCGCTGGTTCATAGGACAAACCACAGGAAGAGGCCATGGAGGAAGAAGAAGAGGAGGGGGTGGAGGAGAGAGGTGTGTCACAACCAGTAGTAGCATTTTGGAGGCGTGGCGGTGGAACAACCTCCAACACTACTGCACCTTGTCCTGCATCCTTCCCAGCTGCCAAAAGAGTGACCCAATGGGCCGTGAAAGAAAGGTAACGTCCCTGTCCATGCCTGCTGGACCATGAGTCAGCGGTAATATGCACCTTACCGCTGACCGCCCTGTCCAGCGAGGCCAAGACATTGCCTTCCACATGCCGGTAGAGAGCCGGAATAGCCTTCCGTGAGAAAAAGTGGCGTTTGGGAACCTGCCACTGAGGAACCGCACATTGCACAAACTCACGGAAGGGGGCCGAGTCTACCAACTGAAAAGGCAGCAGTTGAAGCGCTAGCAATTTAGCCAAGCTAGCATTCAACTGCTGGGCATGTGGATGGCTGGGAGTGAACTTCTTTCGACGGTCCAGCAGCTGGGGCAGGGAAATTTGCCTGCTAGAATCGGACGTCGGTGTACTGCTAGCAGAGTGGCCGCAAGTACTTGGCTGTGACACACCTAATTCTACACCTTCATTCCTCTCAGTGCATGTTTCAGAGAGGACTGAAGTTATAGTGGGGTTGGAGATCCCAGCTGATGCGGTGCAAGGAGAGGTCCGCTTTGTTCTTTGGTGTGGGTCTTTGAGGTAGGCTTGCCAACGAGCTGCATGGCAGGTCAACATATGTCTGGTCAGGCATGTGGTACCCAAGCGGCTGATGTTTTGGCCACGCGATATACGCTTGAGACATATGTTGCAAACAGCAGCTGTGCGATCTGATGCACTAGCCTCAAAAAAGGCCCACACCAAGGAACTTTTTGAATGACGGGCAGAGGCAGCGCCCTGCACAGGCGGAGCTCTGCGGTGTGATTCCGTCGGTGTACTGCCCTTACGCTGGCCACCAAAGGGCATCCTGCCTCGTTGGAGATGTGCCTCCTCCTCATCCTCCTCCTCCTCCTCTCTCCTATTAGGCACCCACGTGGAGTCAGTGACCTCATCATCCCCTCCCTCCTCATCACTGGAGCCAATCTGGCAGTATGCTGCAGCTGCTGGAACATGACTGCCAGATTGGTGTCCTTCTTGAGCATCCCCTCTGTCTGCTCTCACGCTACTGCCTTCCTGTAGCTGGGTTTCATCATCAGACCCTTCGAAACGCTGGGCATCCTCCTGGAGCATGTACCCAACACTGTGCTCAAACAGTTCGGGGGACTCCTCAGGAGGAGGACATGGTGGGTCTAGGGAAGGAGTGACTGATGATGAGTCTGACATTGATACCAGGGAAGAGGACGCTTTGGCAGCTGCTTTGCCAGTACCCTGAGCCTGGGTGAGAGAGGATGAGGAGGAGGAGGAGGGCTTGGTCATCCACTCTACCAAGTCTTCGGCATGATGTGGCTCAACATGTCCAGCTGCCGAAAAGAAGGACAAGCGTGTCCCATGGCCATGTGCTGATGACAATGCACCGCGTCCACGACCAGCACTGTTGCCCCCAGACACAGAGCCTGCTTGCCCTCTTTTATTGCCTCCTGACTGTCTGCCTCTCCTTGTTTGCCTTCCAGACATTCTAATAGATGGCCTGCAGGGAGATGGGAAAAAAGCAATAAGGGCTACCTTCAGGTGTCCTTCTCTGTCCCTTTACTTAAGGATTTCTAAATATGGTTGAGGATGATTGCTTTTGCACAGAATAGCACAACGACAATTTCCCTGACTGTCCAAAAAACAAGGATTTCAAAGATGGTTGATGCCTATAGCACAAGGAGAATTTCCCTCACTGTCCTTCCCTGTCCCTAGAAACAAGGATTATCACAGTGAAAGAAACTGACACTCTTCCTACCTATAGTTTTCTGTCCCTAGAAAAAATGTTTTTTTAAAGCACACTATAGCACAAGGAGAATTTCCCTCACTTTCCTTCCCTGTCCCTAGAAACAAGGATTATCACAGTGAAAGAAACTGACACTCTTCCTACCTATAGTTTTCTGTCCCTAGAAAAAATGTTTTTTTAAAGCACACTATAGCACAAGGAGAATTTCCCTCACTTTCCTTCCCTGTCCCTAGAAACAAGAATTATCACAGTGAAAGAAACTGACACTCTTCCTACCTATAGTTTTCTGTCCCTAGAAAAAATGTTTTTTTAAAGCACACTATAGCACAAGGAGAATTTCCCTCACTTTCCTTCCCTGTCCCTAGAAACAAGGATTATCACAGTGAAAGAAACTGACACTCTTCCTACCTATAGTTTTCTGTCCCTAGAAAAAATGTTTTTTTAAAGCACACTATAGCACAAGGAGAATTTCCCTCACTGTCCTTCCCTGTCCCTAGAAACAAGGATTATCACAGTGAAAGAAACTGACACTCTTCCTACCTATAGTTTTCTGTCCCTAGAAATTTTTTTTTTTAAAGCACACTATAGCACAAGGAGAATTTCCCTCACTTTCCTTCCCTGTCCCTAGAAACAAGGATTATCACAGTGAAAGAAACTGACACTCTTCCTACCTATAGTTTTCTGTCCCTAGAAAAAATGTTTTTTTAAAGCACACTATAGCACAAGGAGAATTTCCCTCACTTTCCTTCCCTGTCCCTAGAAACAAGGATTATCACAGTGAAAGAAACTGACACTCTTCCTACCTATAGTTTTCTGTCCCTAGAAAAAATGTTTTTTTAAAGCACACTATAGCACAAGGAGAATTTCCCTCACTTTCCTTCCCTGTCCCTAGAAACAAGGATTATCACAGTGAAAGAAACTGACACTCTTCCTACCTATAGTTTTCTGTCCCTAGAAAAAATGTTTTTTTAAAGCACACTATAGCACAAGGAGAATTTCCCTCACTTTCCTTCCCTGTCCCTAGAAACAAGGATTATCACAGTGAAAGAAACTGACACTCTTCCTACCTATAGTTTTCTGTCCCTAGAAAAAATGTTTTTTTAAAGCACACTATAGCACAAGGAGAATTTCCCTCACTGTCCTTCCCTGTCCCTAGAAACAAGGATTCGCACAGTAAAACACACTGACACTCTCCCTACCTATAGTTTTCTGTCCCTAGAAAAAATGTTTTTTTAAAGCACACTATAGCACAAGGAGAATTTCCCTCACTGTCCTTCCCTGTCCCTAGAAACAAGGATTATCACAGTGAAAGAAACTGACACTCTTCCTACCTATAGTTTTCTGTCCCTAGAAAAAATGTTTTTTTAAAGCACACTATCGCACAAGGAGAATTTCCCTCACTTTCCTTCCCTGTCCCTAGAAACAAGGATTATCACAGTGAAAGAAACTGACACTCTTCCTACCTATAGTTTTCTGTCCCTAGAAAAAATGTTTTTTTAAAGCACACTATAGCACAAGGAGAATTTCCCTCACTGTCCTTCCCTGTCCCTAGAAACAAGGATTCGCACAGTAAAACACACTGACACTCTCCCTACCTATAGTTTTCTGTCCCTAGAAAAAATGTTTTTTTAAAGCACACTATAGCACAAGGAGAATTTCCCTCACTGTCCTTCCCTGTCCCTAGAAACAAGGATTCGCACAGTAAAACACACTGACACTCTCCCTACCTATAGTTTTCTGTCCCTAGAAAAAATGTTTTTTTAAAGCACACTATAGCACAAGGAGAATTTCCCTCACTGTCCTTCCCTGTCCCTAGAAACAAGGATTCGCACAGTAAAACACACTGACACTCTCCCTACCTATAGTTTTCTGTCCCTAGAAAAAATGTTTTTTTAAAGCACACTATAGCACAAGGAGAATTCCCTCACTGTCCTTCCCTGTCCCTAGAAACAAGGATTCGCACAGTAAAACACACTGACACTCTCCCTACCTATCCTTCTCTTTCCCTAAACTAAAGGAATCCAGGTTAAGCAAGAAAAAATAAATGTCACTGTCCCTGCCTATGCTTCTCTTTCCCTGCTCCGGAACACACTACACTAGGCCGCCGTGCTGGCGGCCTTTTATAGTGTGGGGCGTGTACTAAACACTCTCAGCAATAATTGGCCACAGGCATCCTGCCTGTGGCCAATCATTGCTCTCCTCGCTGCCGGCGCTGTGATTGGCCAAGCATGCGGGGTCACAGTGCATGCTTGGCCAATCACAGCGCCTGGATGACACTGCGATGGCGTAGTGCATTGTGGGCCGTTCGCGTCACTCGAATTTGGCGCGAACGGCCCAAATCGTTCGATCTTCGTCGAACGATCGAACAGCCGATGTTCGAGTCGAACGTATGTTCGACTCGAACACGAAGCTCATCCCTACTGGTAAGTGATCCAAAGCTCCTATTTTCTTTCCTTGTACATTGTTTCTTGCGCATGTTAGGCATCTAGAAAGTTGTGCATCAACTAGATTCCACAGGTCCCTGCATACAAAATGCCTAGAAATGGTGATTAATGTATTCTTCTTACTTTTGTGTCCAAATCCATGATAATGAGAAATGAACAATGGAGCAGCCACTCTTGGGAGGCCATACTTAGCTATGTCTTCCTCCTTGTTGGCCCACAGACCAAATTGGTCCTGGGACAACCCATTCCTTGACCAGAACTCAATGTCATTTGTAGTCGCTAAGGCTTGTAGGTGAACAAGGTCTGTATTCTCTACAAGGGATGGTATTACAAATTTGGACATAAGCATGTACGCAGGACATACTGGTTTGGTGGCAATTTCCTTAGCAACTTGATCTGCCAATCTGTTTCCCTGAGCAACTTTGTGAGTGAGTGAGTGAGTGAGTAACTTGTATAGCGCTGCAATTGCGAACTAAATCGCCTCAAGGCGCTTTGCATCCAGTGTCGTTGAGATCGTTAGAAGAGATGGGTCTTTAGAATTTTCCGGAAGGCCCGATGGTTTTCTTCCATGCGGATATTCGTGGGTAGCGCATTCCATAGCCTTGGTCCTTGGACAGCAAACCTTCGTTCTCCCTTGGCTTTGTAGCGGGTCTTGGGGATGTGGAGGAGGTTTTGGTTAGTTGATCGAAGGTCACGAGTAGTGGTGTAGTGTTTTATTTTCTCGCATAAGTATTCAGGAGCGTTTCCTTGTGCGCATTTGTGGGTGAGGCAGAGGGTCTTGAATGCGATCCGATCCTTTACGGCTAGCCAATGGAGGCTTTTCAGGGATGGTGCGATTGATTCCCAGGGTTTTTTCCCTGTTACCAGTCTGGCCGCTGTGTTTTGGACGACTTGTAGACGTGCAACTTGGTATTTGGGTAGTCCTAGGTAAAGTGAGTTAGCGTAGTCAAGCCGTGAATTGATAATGGTTCCGACTACTACTGCTCTGTCTTTTTCCGGGATGAACGGGATGAGTCTTCGTAGCAGGCGGAGAAGGTGGTGGGATCCACTGACTACTGATCCTATTTGTGCGTCCATAGTCATGTCTGAGTCAAAGATAACTCCCAGGCTTTTAACTTTGGTGCTTGGGGTTATGTTTTGTCCCAGGATGGTGGGTGGCGTCCATGTGGTCCTGGCGTTTTTCTTTTGGTTAGCGTGGAAAATGAGCAGTTCTGTTTTGGATCCATTAAGCTTGAGGGAGCTCTCTGTCATCCAATTGTTGATCAATGTAAGGCATTTTTCCAGTCCGTAATATTGATCTTTTTTGTTGTTGATGCGAAAGTATAGTTGAGTGTCATCTGCATAGGAGTGATAACGCATGTCCTGTTCACTGATGATTTTGAGGAGTGGCCGAAGGTAGATGTTGAAGAGTACCGGTGACAGGGGTGATCCTTGAGGTACTCCGCATGTATTTGTGCGTGGTGCCGAGGTAAAGGCTCCCAGTTTCACTGTCTGGGATCGGTTTTCTAAGAAGGATGCGAACCATGGTAGGTCCGTGTCTGCGACTCCTGCTACTTCGGTGAGACGCGTAAGTAGGATTTTGTGATCTACTGTGTCAAAGGCTGCACTGAGGTCCAGCAGCACCAGGAGACATGATTCTCCGTCATCTGCTGCTTCTAGTACGTCGTCCCATATTTTGAGAAGTGCCGTTTCCGTCCCATGGCCTGGGCGGAACCCCGATTGAAGTGGGTCCAGGAGATTGTGGGTATCCAAATGAAGTTGTAGCTGTTGTGTTACAACTTTCTCGATAATCTTGGAGATGGTGTTCAGGCTTGTTACCGGTCTTCTAAAATTTGGGTCATTCGGGTCAAGGTTAGGTTTCTTTAGGAGGGGTTTGATTATTCCTTGTTTAAGGGAAGTCGGCACAATACCTTCTTTGAACGATTGGTTGATGAAGTGTGTTATGTGGGGTGCCAAGATGTCGGTACATTCTTTCAGCAGTTTTACCGGAATGATGTCGTTCGGTGAAGTGCTATCTCGGAGGCTTCTGATGATGTTTTTAGTAGTGTCGATTGTAATTGGGACCAGAGTAAATTTCTTTGATTGCAGAAAATTTATCTGGTTCTTTTCTTCCTTTGGCTGTGTGGGGTTGTTTGATTTTTCCTGCTGAATTATTTTCCTAATGTTATCAATTTTGTCGATAAAAAAATTGGATAGTTCATTGCAGAATTCCTGAGTTTCATTTGCTGAAGACTCCAAACAGGTGGGATTCATGGTCTGAGCTACTAGTTTGAAGAGTTCGCGGGGGCGGTTTAGGGCTTTTGCGATGGTGTTTGCGAAATGGTCTCTTTTTGCTTTGAAGATTGCTTTATGATATTTCCTAGTGAGTGCTTTGTAGATTGTGTAGTTCTCCTTTGTTGCATTTCTTCTCCAGGCTCCTTCTGCTCTTCTGCGTTCTTGTTTCAGTAAAGTAAGAGCGTCATTGAACCAGCCTGCATTGTTTTTGCGGATGAGTGCTCTGCGTCTTGGAGCAACCGTATCTGCTGTCTGTAGCAAAGCATTGTTCAGGAAGTTGAGTGTTTCTTCTGTTGAGTGGTTTTGGTTTAGCATTTCCATATTGTTCAATAGCGTGGTTTTGAAAAGCTCAGAGTATAGTTTCTTCTGTGATCTTGTCCAGTGTGTTGTTGCTGATTGTATTGATTTTTGGAGGGCCGTGTTGGTCGTTATAGTAAACTTGATGGCATGATGGTCTGTCCATGGTAGAGGCTGGTTGTCCAGTGTGTTGATGTCCATATCTTGTTTGAAGATTAGGTCAAGAGTGTGACCTGATACATGAGTAGGAGTATTTATCAATTGTTGCAAGCCTAGTTTTTCTAGTTGGTCGATGCAGGCAGTGGCGATAGGGTCTTCGGGGGAGTTGGCCCAAAGGTTGAAGTCTCCTAGTAGCAGCAGATTTTTGGTTTTCATGGTGTATGTCGAGAAAAATTCATTTAAATGTGTGAGGAGGTGTGTCTTGGGTCCCGGTGGTCTGTAGCAGAGCAGTATGTGGATGGTATCCTGGGGTGTAGTTTGCAGTTGCAGAGTGAGTGTTTCCATGAAAGGCAATGAGTTCTGTAGAGTTGGTTTGATGAACGTAAGGTGGTCTTTGTAAATTACTGCTAGGCCCCCTCCTCTTTGTCCTGTTCTATGCTCCGTTAGGATGCGGTAGTTCTCCGGCACTAGTTCTGCTAGGATGGTATTGCAGTCGGGTGTTAGCCAGCTTTCCGTGATGAAGAGGCAGTCTATGTTGTGTTGGGTTATGAAATCATGGATTTCCTGTCTGTGTTTGACTGCAGATCTGGTGTTGATTAGGGCACTTGATAGATGTTGTAGATGCCATGGTGCTCTGTTTTTTCCTGTTGATAGTCGACTGATTCTTACGATTCGTTCTTTTTGTATTTTTTTTTGGATGGGTGTTGGTAGTGTTGTGGCAAAGTTCTTTAGGCTTTGGATGGTGTCGGCTGAGTATATAATGTTAACCATGTTGAAAAAGTGCTGATAATGATGAGGCGATGAGATGATGTTGATAACGATGATGATCCTGATGTTGATGATGATGATGATGAGCGATGCGATGAGAGAGCTGCTGAGGTGTGCTAATGCTTGAAGTTGGTGTTTGATGTTGACAAGGATGATGATCCGATAGTGATGAATGATCCGATGGTGATGATGATCCGATAGTGATGATGATCCGATAGTGATGATGATCCGATAGTGATGATGATCCGATAGTGATGATGATCCAATGCTGATGATGATCCAATGCTGATGATGATCCTAGTGATGATGATTCCTTCCTAATCCCTGGAGGCGGTTGGAGCTACCCTAACCTTCCCGCTAATGGAAGGAGTCCGATATACTTACCTGGTTATCAGGTTTGATGGACGACTGATGATGATGATGATCCTGGTGTAGACGGCGCTGCTCCCCAACTATCTAATCCCCCCGTTGATCCAGAGGAAGGCGAAAAACCCCAGCCAAGCACGGGCCAATAGTGCTAGAGCGGGGGAAAAAATTCCTTCCTGATCCCTCTAGAGGCGATCGGGACTGCCCTGGATCAGCTAGCTAATGGAGGAGCCCGGTATACTTACCTAGTTGTCAGGTTTGCCAGGACAACTGGTGGTGATGCTGAGAGGAAGATGAGGATGATGATGTGAATGAGGATGAGGATGATGATGAGGATGATGATGAGGAAGATGCTGCTGATGAGGATACCGATGAGGATGATGATGATGAGGGTGAAGATGATGGTGCTGAGAATGAGTATTGTCATGAGAATGAGGATAAGGATGAAGATGATGGTATTTGCAGAGTATATTTCCTGCTATACTTTTCTTGGTACTGTCAGGGTCCTGATAGATATGGGCCCAGGTGTACCAAGATGGCCACTGGTGCCTAGATTGAGTCAGGAAGTGCTGAGGCCGGGCGGGTGTACCAAGATGGCCGCCGTGGCTGGAAGTTAGGCCGGAGCCGCGGACTGTCCTAAAAAGGACAGGCGGTGGTGGTTGCGGCTTCGGGCCGCTTGGGGGAGCTCCGATGCGGGAGACACGGCTTGCCCGCTAAGGATGGGGGAGAGGGGGGATGATGCTGGGCTGGAGGAGGCCGGAACTAGGCCTCAGCCACGGACTATCTTGCCGGCAGTTGCCGGTCAATGGCGAATGGCGGCCCGGATGGCGTCTTCCGATGGCGAGTGGACGAGCAGTGCTCCACTCTGGGAGCAGCTGTGGAAGGATAGGGCCAGGTGCCAGGGGCCGTGGCCTGTTAGGCAGCCCCTGTATGGGAGGAAGAACCGCGGAATGTGCCCTGGAAGGCAGACGGCAGGAGCTCCTGCAACACACGTCCGTTCTCAACTGTCCCCATGCTGTGGCCTTGGCATTTAATTACAGCAATTTTTGATGGAAGCATTATTGCTGACAAAAGTTCTTGAATAAGGTCAGAATGAGGAATTAGTTTTCCATCAGCAGCGATGAATCCACGTTTCTGCCATATTCTTGCGAAATCGTGTGTCGCACTGAATGCGTATTTGGAGTCAGTATAGATATTTACCTCTTTGTCCTTGTATAACTGACAGCCTCTAATCAAAGCAACTAATTCAGCTGCTTGGGCAGATGGGTAGGGTAGTGAGTTTGCTTGTACTACTGCATACCTGTGTGGAAAGTCTTGTCATTAGGCCTAGTAGAAGAGCCATCTACAAAAACATCCTCTGGTCCAGGTATAGGAGTCTCCAATAAGTCAGGTCTGGGTGTGGTGTCCTGTTGTATGATATCCATACAATTATGTTCCTCAAAAGTGCTGTCATCAGAATGTGTGATCATGGCATGTATGAAAGCAATAGGGCCTGCATTTGGGGGAGAATACTTTATCTCCAAGTTGGCTGATGAAGTGAGAATCACTTCATATCCTGAATTGCGTTGTGAAGTCATGTGTTGTGTAGTGTTGTTTCTGAGCACATGTATCACTTGATGTGTTGTATGTAGGATAGTATGATGTGAGAGGGTGAGTGTTTGAGCATTCTCTACTGCAACTGCACATGCAGCTACCACTCTCAAGCATGCTGGCATACCTTGAACAGGTATTGTCAGCACCTTAGAGAGAAAAGCAGTTGGTCTCATAGAGCTACCATGTTCCTGGGCCAGAACTGCCGCCATTACAGCTCCCCCCTCTCTACAGTACAAATGGAACGATTTATTGTAATTAGGGATGCCAAGACTTGGTGATGCAACAAGAAGATTCTTTAGAGTCTTATATGATTTGTGCATATCATCAGTCCATTGTAACTTTGCTGGTTGTTCTTGGGTGATGGCTGCCTGAAGAATAGAATCATAATGAGAACAGTCAGGTATCCATTGCCTACAATAAGTGATCATGCCCAGAAAAGTCATCATCTCAGCTTTTGTGGATGGTTTGGGCAGGGAATTAATGGCTTTTACCCTGTCTGGAGAGAGTTGTCTTTTTCCAGGGGAGAGGAGGAATCCCAAGTATTTCACAGTTTTCTGGCAGTATTGAAGTTTGTTTTTGGAGGCTCTGTGTCCTGCTTTAGCAAGATGTTTCATTAGAGAAATAGAGTCTATTTGGCATCCCTTCTGATCAGCATTGATGAGAAGAAGATCATCTACATACTGCAGGAGAGTGGAGCTGCAAATGGGAGTCCAAGACCTCAGGGTTTCCTGAGCTACTCAAGAGTATACTGCAGGGGAGTCCACAAAGCCTCGTGGAAGCCGCACCCAGGTCATCTGAATTTTCTTAAAACTAAAGGCCAGTAAGGGTTGGGTCTCTTCATCGATTGGTATTGAAAAAAAGGCATTTGATAGGTCAATGACCGTTAAAATATTCAGCATCCGATGGTATAGATGTTATCAATGAATTAACATCAGGTATCACTGGTGCAATGGGCTGTATCAGGTTGTTCATGGCTCTGAGATCCTGTGTGAACCTATAACCTCCCTTCGGTTTGGGTATAGGATTGATGGGTGTATTGTAGGGAGAAATTGTGAGTTTGACAACACCACTTTGAAGTAAGTCCTCTATGACAGGTGTAATACCTTCCTCTTTGTCTCTACTAAGAGGATATTGTTTGACATAAATTTGAGATGTATTGGGCTTCAGTGTTGCTTTGTAAGGAGTGCAATCTATCAGTCCTACATCAGTAGGGTGTTTTGTCCAAAAATGTGGAGGTACTCCTTTCAATTCAGTCTCTAAGTCTTGGAACGACTGTATTGTCATGTTTTCTGTCATGTTTGTGGGGGGTACAATACATACCTTTGGTGATGTGACATCAACTCCCCCTTTTGGAGAAAATTAGATGCTTATCTGAAAAACACCAAGTAAATCTCGGCCTAACAAGTTAACAGGGCAGTCTGGTATAATCATGAAGGAAAATTTTCCTAGCACTGTCCCATCCAATGTAGCTACAGTCAGGGGAGGTGTGTGCCCACACCTAGTATGAACTCGAGTAATGCCTATTGAAGTCTCACCCTTTTCCCATGGCCCTTCATAAAAATGTGTACTCATGCTACTCTTAGAAGTGCCGCTATCAATGAGGAAATCTATAGCGAAGCCCTGTATTATAAAGGAGCATAAAGGCAGTTCTGTCCATGAAGGGGAAATTTGGATAAAATTGGAGGTGAGGGAGTTTACTTCTAGGCTGTCCTATGGGGTTTTTCTTCCGTTTTGCCAATCAATGGGGTACCAGACTGCTCTAGGGAATGTTTGCCTTACATCCTGCTGTTGATTGGGCATGTATCGCTGTTTATTATTGGGGCAGTCTCTCTTCCAATGACCAACTTGTCCACATTCAAAACAGCGATTCCCTCGCTGTTCATCAATACCACCCCGCAGAGTAAACCTTCCCTGATTTCTGTCTCCATTGTCCCTACTTACCTTCTGCTGATATTGATATGCCTGTAACACTGACTTTACATAATCAAAACATCCTGCAGCATCTTTTGTCATGATTTTATTTTCGAGATCTTTAGGTGATTGAGTGTGCCAATGGTCAATCATTTGTTTAATCGTTCGGGCAACTTCAGAGCGTATATTATTCATTAGGGTTTGGACATAAAGCAATGAAAGATCTTGGCTTCCTTTTCCTAGGCCACCTTCCTCTCTCCATACCTTCCTGAATCTTTTCACAAATTTACTGACTTCATCTTTCTTTTTTTGTTTGCAAGCTATAATAGGGCCCTTATTCTTTTTATCACCATGTCTTTTTACCCACAATGATAGAACAGCATCCCACATGGCTGTAATGATTTCAGGTTTTCTAAAAGGGTAGGTTCCTGTACTGTAAACTTCATCTAGCTTGTCTAATTGAGGTTACTGTGTCCAATCAAACTCTGTCTCCTCATCATCCTGCATGACTCCGTGTATTATGACTTTATAATCTTCTCCAGTATAGTTCATCCCCTTTGTAGTTCTTTTTAAGTAGTTTATTGCAGCATGAGGATTCTTCTGAGGGGATGGGCAACCAGATATGATACTATTCATTATCTGGGGGTCTAAAGGTTTAATGATGATCTGATCTCCCACTGTCATGAATGGAGCCTGTACAATGGGAGGGATATCAGTACTCATCTGCTCTGACTTCTTTATTTCTTCCTGCTTTAATTGTGCTCTAGTTTTTACTTGACTGTCCTCTATAGGGGCTACTTTCTTTATCCATCTCTCTACTATCTGAGAAGATGTAGAGGCAACTTCCATGGGTGCCTCTGTCACAGATGCAGAAGCAGTGGTAGCTCCTACAGGGGTTCCAGAGACACTTGAGGATACTTGGGTAGTTGCTATGGTCATAGGCACAGAAGTTGGGGAAGGATGAGCCACACCAGGTGTTCCTACATCTCTTCATCATCACTTTCACTGACTCCGTATGGAAGCCACATGAAGACAGATGCTGTCATCATCATCAGTAGTCTGGGATGTAGTGATGCTAGGATACAATGGCATGTAGGGAGGTGGTGCCGTTGGTTGCCTTGGAAACACACATTCACGGCACTCACATGTCCCAAAAAATGGCATTGTTCCTGGCTTCTGCAAACCATCATCCTGCCACAATTGAGTGATCAATTGCTGCCTAGTAAGATGAGATCCTAATTTTAACTTTATCCGCTTCCCCATATCTCTAAGCTTCTCATTAGAATATCCTCCATAATACCCTTCCTGACTTTGTTGAAAGTCATCCATCCCTAACATTTGTGTTAGCTTTCTTTTGTTTGCACCTTCTATGTGCCATAACCCTCTTTGCTTGGCCTGCATCTTGAGGTTGGAAATCGGAATCTCCTCATAGCCTTCAGCTTTAGCTACCAGAGCTCTATCATTATCATTAATAACTGATAGCCTGTAGTATGGAGCTAATTTAAACCAGACCTTGGCACATGTACGCATGTATTTCTTATCCCATGCAGGGTCTCCTGGGTAGTATGGGAAAGCTTCTTTATCCCCTAAGCATAATTCTGTGATCATGTTCATATGACAAGGTGAAAAAGAACATATTCTAGGGAATGGTTCAAACCCAAACTTATCTTGGGTGTGTTACACTAAATTGTTCAAGAAGGGTGCTATATAAAAAGATCCCGCATATCTTTCTACAAAGTCTGCAGGAGTCTCATTTTCTAGGGCTTTTGGGGTGATTACTCCACTGGATTTCTTTGCTGCTGATTGTGGTACCTCTGTTTGTGTTTTGTATTTAAACTTTGTCTTAGAAATTGCTTATAATTATTTTTATTCTTACTCCACTTAGCAAGCAAGTTACCCATTATGCAGATATTTACTTAACCAACTTCAATCAATATAAAATGCTTAAAGTTAAAATAATAATGTAATACACTGAAGGCAAGGTAATTAGAGTTGAGTGGACACCTGGATGTTCGGGTTCGACGGGTTCGGCCGAACTTCGGAAAAAAGTTCGGGTTCGGGACCGAACTTTAACCCGAACCTGGACCCGAACCCGAACCCCATTGAAGTCAATGGGGACCCGGACTTCTAAGGACTAAAAAGGCTCTAAAAAGGTAATGGAAAGGGCTAAAGGGCTGCAAATGGCAGCAAAATGTTGTTAAGAGCATGGCAAGTGCTCTGCAAACAAATGTGGATAGGGAAATAACTTAAAACAACATAAAAAAAATAAAACACAGAACTGCAGAAAATGCTATTCAAAAAAAATGTTTTTTTTTTAGTATAGCACAGTAGGAGAAAACTATATAGAAATTTTTTATTTCACACACCTCAAAATATGTATAACACACTGCAAACTTTTTTTGGTGCCACTAAACGGCGTTTTTTGGAAGAGCAGAACACACCCACAGTACGTAACCGCTGAATCGCACAGCTACAGAACTGCAGAAAATGCTATTAAAAAAAAATGTTGTTTTTTTAGTATAGCAACGTAGGAGAAAACTATATAGAAATTGTTTATTTCACACACCTCAAAATATGTATAACACACTGCAAACTTTTTTTTGTGCCCCTAAACGGCGTTTTTTGCAAGCGTACATTAAAGTGCAAATTTTTTTTTAATTTTTTTTGCCATAAACTGGTCTTTTTTTGCACGAGCAAAATAAAATGCTTTTTTTTTTTTTTTGCCCTATGGGTCTTTTGGAAAAGAGAACAATAAAGTGCCTTTTTTTTCCCCCTAAAAGTTAGATTTTCTCTGACACTGGGCTCATGGCAGTGTAAAAAGACTGCACTGCAACACAAATAGGTAGACCTATGCAGATCGCTGATTTTAATCTCTGAATCTGGACTCCTATATAATATTCTCTCTCCCTGAAAGCACCAACAGAGGAACCTGGCCCTACACTACACTATCTCTCTATCTTTTCCCTCAGATTGTAGAATCAGGACTACCTCATCTATCTTTCTATCTCTCCCTAAAAGCAGCAGCAGCAGACTAGATCCTCTCCCTATCTATTCTGAAGCAGAGTGACATGTGTGCTGTGTGCCTCTAGCTTATATAGAAGCTGGGTCACATGTTGCACTGACCAATCACAGCCATGCCATTAGTAGGCATGGCTATGATGGCCTCTAAGGGCACACCAGCTAATCAAAAGGTGATTGGCTGGCCCCTGAAGCATTTCTAAATGCGTTATTAGATTGCCGAACCCGAACTCGGACTTTTGGGCAAAGTCCGGGTTCGGGTTCGGGTTCGGGAAAAAGCTAAAGTTCGGTACGGACCCGAACTTTACAGTTCGGGTTCGCTCAACACTAAAGGTAATGCAAAATTTTCAAAATTCAAAAACCCAAAAATACCAAAAATACCCCTTTTTTTTAGGCCCCTTTCACACTGAGGCGTTTTTACCGCGTTTTCGCGGTAAAAACAGCGCTGTAAAAATGCCTGAAATAATCCTGCCCCATCATTCTCAATGTGAAAGCCCTGAGGGCTTTCACACTAAGGCGTTTTGCTGGCTGTGCGTTGGAAAAAATCCTGCAAACAGCTTTTTTGGAGCATCTTTGGGGCGCATAAAATAGCGCTGTAAAAACGCCTATCCCCATTGAAATGAATGAGTACCGCGGTAAAAACGCGGTAAAAATGCAGTAAAAACGCATAGGCATAAGCGTTATGTTAAAAAATAGCGCTAACGCCTATGCGGTAAAATCGCGGTACAAAATCTCATAATTTTTTAGCGTTTTTTCAACGCCTCAGTGTGAAAGGGGCCTTACAGCATACACCTGCTCATACAGCAGAAAGTTTTCCTTGCTTTAAAAGCACGCTCCCAGCAGTGCCACTGCCACACTCTTAGGCCCCTTTCACACTGGGGCGGGAAGGTGCGCTGTGGGTATAGCGGCGCTATTTTTAGCGCCGCTATACCTTCGTTTTTACTGCGGTATGTGGCCACTAGTGGGGTGAATTTAACCCCCGCTAGCGGCCGAAAAAGGGTTAAGGAAAGCCTTCGGGCTTTCACATTGAAGACTGCAGGGCACAATTTTTTCAGGCGGTATAGCAGCGCTATTTTTAGCGCTAAACCACCTGAAAAACGTGTCAGTGTGAAAGGGGCCTTACTCCTAAGCAGCCAAGCTCATATCTTACAGCAGCGAGAGATGGTAGAAGGAAAGAAGGTCATACTTTACCAAGCTCCAACGCTTCACCACTTTAAGATATCCCACTTCTGACACCAAATTGTTAGACCCTTTGTTTGGGTTCTTTCTCAGTTGCTCAGAGTTCCCTGTGGACTTCCTCTAGTACATAAGATTGTTTAGGAAGGTCACCGCTGTTATCAGTCCTTCGAGTGCACTTGGAGAGCTCAAACACCACACAAGACAAATATGATGCGAGAACTACTATTGTATTAAGCAATTGGTACAGCATATATAGTTAATTATACAGAACTTTGTCATTAAGGCGTTCATGGAGGCGTCCTATTTGAACCAATCACAATAAAGATCATTTGATGTGGTTTAGTACTTAATGATTAATTACACATGACTATTCCTACTGCTTACTATCTACTATCTATTATTTGCCTTCTGCGGTCATGTCAAATGTCAAGATGTACTGGGGACTTTTTTACTCATTATCTCTTGGGCAAATACACAAGGCACAGTCAGCAGTTAAAAGGTCACTTCTATATTCTACTGAAATCCTACTAAAACAAATTCTCTGTTAGATTCATAAAATGGATGCTACATGATCAAAATGGAGTTTGTAATGTCAATTATATCCTTACAGTTTATTTCACTAAGAGTAATTGTGCCCCTCTATTGGTGTAAGTGGGAGGTATTTTTTTGGGAGAAGTGATTTTAATAATGCTTAAAGTGAAACAATAAAATTGAAATATTCCTTTAAATTTCGTACCTGGGGGGTGTCTAAAGTATGCCTGTAAAGTGGCACATTTTTCCCGAGTTTAGAACTGTCCCTGCACAAAATGACATTTCTAAAGGAAAAAAAGTCATTTAAAACTACTCGCGGCTATAATGAATTGTTGGGTCCCGGCAATACAGATAAAAGTCATTGAAAAAAACGGCATGGGTCCCCCCCCCAGTCCATTACCAGGACATTTGGGTGTAGTATGAATATTAAGGGGAACCCTGAACCAAAATTAAAAAAAATGTGTGGGGGTCCCCCAAAATTCCATACTAGGCCCTTCAGGTCTGTGGGGAACCCTGTGTTATATTCTTAATATCTAAAATTTAATTTGGCCATAAAAAATATTACATTGAGAATAAGAATTCCTCTAAATTAACTGGATGAATGGTTGGGCTTCTGAGCTAATGACTTCCAAATGTGACATTTAAACTTGAGTTTCAGATTCTAGAAACTGTCAGGTTTTTGATGTATATTGTAAATATATTCTCCCTCCTAAGGTATTCCTATGTAAACTGATATTTTTCTGAAGTATAGATCTATTGAGACTGGTCACCTTCCCCCCATATCCTGTGTTTGTATTTAATTAGATACACTGTTAGAAGCCTGGCCATTTCCTATAGAAATCATGTATAAGTTAAATCAGATGTCCCTCTTATTTCTACTCAAGACCACATCGTGGGGAGTGAGAGGGAGGTAATATTGGAAGTAATGTGGGAGTGATTACTTTTCGGCGCAAAGTTGACAAAGAAAGAGAACTGTTTTAAAAGCTGAATGCTCAGGAAGGAGCTCTCTTTGTTTCCCGCTGGGCATTTTGAAACATCTATTTTACAGCACACAGACTATACCAGCGTACATGGGGTTAATCGGCCATCTTTAAGAAGTCAGAAGAGCACATGTCTTAAGAACTCTTTTATATTTGAACTATTTTGAAACCTTTTTGAAGCATTTGAATTAATATACTGTAACTGTATTAATTATTTTATTAGTGTGTATAATAAAACACACGGTTTGATTTCAAGCTGATTCACAAATTTTGTCTCAGGCAAATACATTAAGAAGGTTAAAGAAAAGCCTTTAACTGAAAACCGTAATTTTAACATTGGCTAAGCTCAGCTAGTCTCTCAAATTTTCATCAGTTTTTATACAACTGTCTCTATTTGGAAAGAGGGGACAAGTCAGTACTAAAAAAACTTCGTAAAGAGTGATAAGAACCTAGAAGACAAAGTAAAGAAGAAATAGATCGATGTATTATCCTGAAGACCGTGAGAATTTTGTGCTGAAAACAGCTTAGAGGACTTCTATTCGGTGAGTAGAAATCATGGAATGTGTTAAATGTTTAGCTAATGAATGTACAGGTTTAACGAAACAGGTCTCTTATTCTGTTTTATGGAAATCTATGTATGAACAGTGTTTACAGTCAAATATGGAAATTGATAAGGCGAGATTCTCATTAGCTAAAACAAAGAAAAAGTTACGTAATGTAATGAAGTTAGTTACAGGTTTTAATTATATGATTTCTGATGTATCAGAGACACATTTGATTTGTACAGAGAACAAATTGGGAAATGCAGACAATATGCAAACACATGAGAATGTACCAATTGAACCTAGTTGTTCAAATTGCAAAATTTTTTGTACCTATAGTGAACATATAGAACATATAGAGAAGGAACTAGAAGTGCTTTAAAAAAACAAGCATATTTAGGTGATTACAGAGGGGAAAGTTAATACGCAGTCAGATATTGAATTAACCAAATTTGCTCAGTGCTCAGCTAATCTAGAGGAGAAAACACATGTAGAAAAATTGGATACTATTGTTGCTGCAGATTTAAATAAAAGTGCAGTAACTGTGTTTGAAACTGATTCAGGGTGTATATCAATGGAGACTAGTGATAATTCCTCAGATGATGAAAGTGCACAATCTACATTGTTAGAAATTCACATATAGCAATGTGATTCTCCATCGCCATATGCTCAGAGAAAGGCTTATACAGCTTTCAAATGTTTTTTGTGTAACAGGAGGGGTCATATAGCAAGATTTTGTTGGACAGTGAATAATGATATGCAAAGACGATTTTATTATCCTTATTATCCTAAAACAACCCCAAGGCGTTATGAAGTGTATTCTGTAAGATGGGCTAACAATTCTAGGCATAGAAGCCAGAGTACTCAGATGTGTTTCCCTTTTAAAACCCATATGCAATTAAGACAGGAAAGGCATAACTATACAAAGTAGAGTGAGCCGCATATTTTTTTAAATATAGCAATGGGGGGAAACAATGAAAACAGTTCTTAGTGAGCTGTATGGATAGTGAGAATTTACTGGTTAATGTTTTTTGGCTATGAATAAGGTTATGCATAAGGTTATGAATAAGGTTATGATGTGAGTTTTGTAGATTTATTTTTTATGTCAGCTATTCACACAGTTCACAGACCCATCCCTGAGTAAAAAAGGTGGGGGTAATGTTTTTTTTAGCTTTGGAGAGATCAGCTGACATGCTGGGACGATGGGAGTCTCACACACATTCACACACAATTGGTAAAGAGATCAGCTGACATGCTGGGACGTGCTGTGAGATTGGAGTCTCTCTCTCACACACACACACACACACACTAACATATAATTCTAGAATGTTTTTTAGAACAATTGATATTGTTCTAGTAATTTTTGCTATTTTATTAATACAGTAAGATATTTATTTGTTAATGGAACATTTTATTCTTCTGGCAGAGTTGTTGATAATTCTGGGAGAAGAGGTTTTAAGTTGAATTTACGCAAGGTCCAGCTTATGATAAGTGAAGTACAATTTTTAGGGATTTTGATTGGTTCAGGAAAGAAAAAGCCTTTACAGGAACATTTTGAGACTATTGTTTCTTTACCTGTATCAACAGCATTCAAAGCATTGAGATAAGTAGTGGGTGTGCATTATGCAGTAAAAGCAACTGAGAATATTGCAGGTTTTACAACCCCACATAGTAATTTCAAGTTTGTATAGTGACAGTTTTAGCAAAGGAAGCAGTTTTGCATGGTGAATTGGTGATTCAACCTGAATTTTAATGTTGTCAGGAAAACAAACACACAGATTTCTTCAATTGTAGAGGAATGGAGAAGAAATGAGTTTTTTGTCCTGCTCTCCAGTTGTCATGAGACCTCTTTGGTTTATGAAAACAGTGGGCTTATGACATGACAAAAAAGTTGTCTGTGTCCTGTTATACCTCAACACCTACAGGTGGAATTCACTAAATTTAATCATGAAAGTTTAGGTCACATGGGTAAGCAGAAATTGCTTGAAATTTTTAAAGAGTAGCTCTATTGGGACAAAATGGAAGAGACAGCAGACTGAGTAATTAAATCTTGTTTGTTTTGACGAACTGTCAGAAGTCTGCAACATAGTGAATTTAATGACAGGAAGAAAAATGTCGCTTGTGTTTCCCAATAAATCTTTTTTGTCTACGCTGCAGAGAAAGGGCAATAGAGAAAGTTCAAAGACCTCTCAATTCAGTGGATAATGCACGTAGACAACAAAAATGTGGGTACACACTGATCAGTGGAAATTGTATATTATGAGACAATAATTGTATATTATGAGATAAAAAATTTATATTTAGATAAATAATACTGCTTTTCTTTTTTCTAGGAATGATTTTTTTTAACAAACCTGATTAAAGAGGGGAAAAATGACAACAAAAGAAAAGTTTTAAAGAGAGAAGGTTGATCATTATCATCACAGGATTAATTTTTTTCTAGTGACAATTTTTTCAATGGTAAAATATATCACAAACTGTTCCAGCCATGCAGAGGTTAACAGGATGGAAGATTTTCACAGCAAAGACATTACATTATTCAGAAACAAAAGAGATATAGACACTGATATCACTGTAGATATTAGTGAGCAAGACATTAATAGCAATACTGATGATAAAAGTGATAAAGACATTGATATTAATATAGAGGACAAAAATGATAAAGATATTGACATTAATACGAAGGGTAAAAGTGATAAAAGCATATTGATATTGATATAGATGAAAAAGAGATACATTTAGATATACTAATATCAATACAGCAGAAGGTTTGTTTGGATATGTATGCATAGGAAAATGAATAGTGAATTTATGGGTAGTTTTCCTCACAGTACCACTAATATAATTCATAAAGGGGTTTTTGGTAGTGTGAATTGGATCAATGATAAATGTATTCATCATCGATCAGGTGTATCTTTAAATGATACTGGTACATATAAGTGCTGCATATTAATAGAAGGTTATTCGTTGAAATGTGCTAATGCAAGTGTTGTTGTAATGTCTCCAAGGAAAACTCCATGTGTTGGTAAGAAAAGACTTGCTAATCCTTTCCAGATTAACCATTTCCAGTCCAGAACTCTATTGAGAGAAGGAAAGTTTGTCGTTATATTGTGGAACTTTAATATTTCAGAATGGAAAATTTCTACAAGGTTTCAACAATGTCAAGGACATTTGGTTGATATGGAATTGGGTATTGAAAGATGGTTTGGAATTAATAGTAGGAATCATAACAGGAATAAACATGATATTGTTGAAGGTATCCTAGGAGGAACTTGTTTAATGGGAAGTAAAGGTATTAAAAACCAAAGAAATTTGAATCAGATATTAGAAGAGATGGTTATTAAAACAGCTAATGTAATGGGTCCATTCATATTGCATCTTCAGAATATTATTTTAAATCTAATGACAAGCGAAGAACATTCTCATATAGCCAGAGCATGTTTAGAGATCCAGACAGAATATTCCACTAATTTTAAAATAATTGCGCAAGCATTTCAGGGTGGAATAACTCCTCTTGGCATTTTGCAGAATTTACCCAGAGAATATGCATTTGCAATAAATCATACTGATTTATGGGTAAATAAATGGATAGGATGTAATCAGGCTGTATGTTATAGTTCTTCTATGATTCCAATAGCAGGGAAAGAACAAATTTTGGTTCCAATTACTGTTTTGGGATTACCAATTAGTGATACTCAATTATTATATTATAAATTGCAGTATACAGATTTTGTATTTAACAAGGATAAATTTGACTTAGAACAATTAGATCTGTCATCATGTTTACAATTCCAATCTAAAGTTATTTGTTTACCTAATCAAGATAAAAGTATATTTCATTATTGTTATCATAAACATACATTATGCTCAGCAAGAATAGAAAAAGTTGGAACTACTTCTGAATTGATTACTCTTGTAGATAAAAAGAAGGTTTGTTTTCAGATCATGACAAATACAGAGAGGGTTAAAACTTTTTTTTCTCGTGTACAAATACAGAAAACCTATATCAAAGTTTGTATTGTGTAAAAGGAGATTTAGTGGCCATAGATGTTAATGGGTTGAGAATTAACATATCTCAGATAATTGTTAGGATTAAAGTGTTATTCCTTCACAATACAATATGTCTCAGATAGATGAATTCCCTTGGAAGGAATGGGCTAATGTAATTCAAAAGGATCAAGGTATATTAATGGCATTAACTAAAGAACTTCAGAATGCAGAGATATGGTTTAAGCATGAGCAAGGGAATTTACAAGAAGTGGCTCATAAATGGTCGGATTTTGTAGGCTCTACCTGGTAGAGACAATTCAGAACTAGTATATCCATTTGGGGAAAAACTTCCATTACATCCGCAGCAGGAAATATTTTATCGCATCCTATAGTTATTATTTTTATTATTATTAATATGTTATGCATCATATATCAATTATGTTTAATGTTTAGAATGAAAAATTTGTACAAGCAAATCAGAAATTAAATTAAGAAAGGTGATGATTTGTTGCAAAATGAGCTTAAAAGAAGAATGGGTTTTGGAGTTGCAAACTGACAAATGACAAATGACAAATCATTTGGAGTTATTGGGTCAAAGTACATGTGACATGAATGATGTATGAATGGTTTAAATTGAAAAATATGATTATTAATCATATTTCAGAGGGGAATGTTATATTGTTAATATCTAAAATTTTATTTGGCCGTAAAAAATATTGCATTGAGAATAAGAATTACTCTAAATTAACTGGATGAATGGTTGGGCTTCTGAGCTAATGACTTCCAAATGTGACATTTGAACTTGAGTTTCAGATTCTAGAAACTGTCAGGTTTTTGATATATATTGTAAATATATTCTCCCTCCTAAGGTATTCCTATGTAAACTGATATTTTTCTGAAGTATAGATCTATTGAGACTGGTCACCTTCCCCACATATCATGTGTTTGTATTTAATTAGATACGCTGTTAGAAGCCTGGCCATTTCCTATAGAAATCATGTATAAGTTAAACCAGATATTCCTCATATTTCTACTCATGACCACATCGTAGGGAGTGAGAGGGAGGTAATATTGGAAGTAATGTGGGAGTGGTTACTTTTCGGCGTGAAGTTGACAAAGAAAGATAACTGTTTTAAAAGCTGAGTGCTCAGGAAGGAGCTCTCTTCGTTTCCAGCTGGGCATCTTGAAACATCTATTTTACAGCACACAGACTATACCAGCGTACACAGGGTTAATCGGCCATCTTTAAGAAGTCAGAAGAGCACATGTCTTAAGAACTCTTTTATATTTGAACTATTTTGAAACCTTTTTGAAGCATTTGAATTAATACACTGTAACTGTATTAATTATTTTATTAGTGTGTATAATAAAACACACGGTTTGATTTCAAGCTGATTCACAAATTTTGTCTCAGGCAGATACATTAAGAAGGTTAAAGAAAAGTCTTTAACGGAAAACCAGAATTTTAACACCCTGCGCCATTTTTTTTTTAAATGGCGTAGGGGTCCCCCCAAAAATTCAAACCAGACCCTTATCACGCAACCTGGCAGGCCGCAGGAAAATAGGGGGGACGAGAGAGCGCCCCCCCCCTCCTGAACCGTACCAGGCCACATGCCCTCAATATGGGGAGGATGTCCCCAAGTTGATGGGGACAAGGGCCTCATCCCCAAAACCATTGCCCGGTGGTTGTGGGGGTCTGCGGGTGGGGGGCTTATCGGAATCTGGAAGCCCCCTTTAACAAAGGGGGCCCCCAGATCCCGCCCCCCTATGTAAATTGGTAATGGGTACCCCTACCATTTCACAATAAAAGTGTCAAAAATTCCAGCGATGTAATCCTTCTTCGAGCCGGGATACGGAAAAACACGCCGCCATGATCGATTCCGCCTTGAACTTACGTTCAACATCGGGCTCATCCCTAATTAAGAGGAATTGTACCCCATCATTGATGTCATTGGGCTCCATTGTTGTTGTCATTGGGAGGAATTGTGCCCCTTTGTTGATGTCATTGGGAGGACTTCTGCCCCCTTCATTGGTGTCAGTGGGGGGGATTTATGCCCCATTGTTGGTATCAGTGGATGAAATAGTGCCCCAAGGGCCAGATAAAAGCAAGCAAAGGGCTGCATATGGCCCCCGGGCCACAGGTTAGAGTCCACTGCCCTAGATAGAGCACACATGCAATGTTTAACATCTATGGTTGAAATAACTGAAATCCAATGAATGAATTGGGCAGGCCAGGAACAGCCAGTCTGTGTAGAAAAAAGATAGATGATGCTAGATTTCCTTCAGCCAGGAACTGAAGCGGGGCTCTATAAGACCTGCTATAGCTTTTAAGGCACATTGTGAGAAGCTCACAGTATGTGGTGAAATAGATATATAGACGTGCAAGTCTAAAGGCAAGGCTGGAGTTCATTTCAAGTCCCAACATCCTCCAGCATTATTTTATGCAGTAGTAGATTCTATATGGCCATAGTATGATGGAGAAGGAGAAAAGGCAGACAGAGATATCAGGTGTCCTCTGATGTTCAGCCGTCCATATCAGAAGATCATCTTCTTCTCACAGACGTACGGGAAATTTGGGGAACAGTGAGCGTCATTCCAGTCATTCCTCGGCGGTGGCGTTAACACAGCACAGTCTTCCCCTCCTCCGTTCTTATGACCTTTACTATCATCGGGCTGACCCTGCCCCCAGAACCTGAAGGACAGAAGAGACAATAGTGATTAGACCAAGACAGGAACTGAGCAGAACTGGGACCTCCGAAAGGCTATAAAATTAGATTTTTAAGGTGTGATCCCAACAACTGTGATGGACTGCAAGAGAGCTGACCACACGCTGCAATGTGATTGTACAATCTACTGAGGTTAGATCAGTGGTGGCCAACCCCATACTTACATACTGTTCATACATAACCCCTATTAGCTATGTAAAAGTTATTCCTCCCTCTTTCCCTAATGGAATATATGAGAATTTCTCTCCCCCAGGCCCTTCCCGATGTAAGGAGTTCTTCCCTTTCACAGCTTTACTTATTGGACTATGTGAGGAGTTCTTTCCCTAATTGGCAAGATGTGGAGTAGGGATGAGCCAATGGTTTGGCCTGAATCCAGGCTGTTAGGGCTCATTTACACTTGCTTCGACTTTAACACACATTAAAGTGCCTACCACTTTAACCGCTTGCCGAGCACCGCACAAACTTATCCGTTGACAGAATGCCACGGCTGGGCGTATATATACGTCCCCTTTAATTTACCGCCGCGTGGTCGCGCGTGCGCGCCGCTGGCGCACTCACAACCCTGCCGCGAGCTCCGTGACAGTGCCCGCGGGATGCGCGGACTTGATGTCCACCGGTGTCCTGCGAACGGGTCACAGAGCTGAAGAACGGGGAGATGTCAGTGTAAACACAACATCTCCCCGTTCTTCCTAGTGACATGTCACTGATCGTCTGTTCCCTCTCATCGGGAGCAGTGATCAGTGATGTGTCACTCGTAGCCACCCCCCTAACAGTTAGAATCAATCCCTAGGACACACTTAACCCCTTCAGCTACAGGCTAACCCCTTCAATGCCAGTGTAATTTTTACAGTAATCGGTGCATTTTTATAGCACTGATCGCTGTAAAAATAACAATGGTCCCAAAAGGGTGTCAAAAGTGTTTAATGTGTCCGCCATAATGACGCAGTCATGATAAAAATCGCTGACCGCCGCCATTACTAGTAAAAATATTAATAAAAATGCCATAAAGCTATCCCCTATTTTGTAGATGATATAACTTTTGCGCAAACCAATCAATAAACGCTTATTGCAATTTTTTACCAACAATATGTTGAAGAATACGTATCGGCCTAAACTGAGAAAAAAAAAAATATACATTTTTTTGGAGATATTTATTATAGCAAAAAGTAAAAAATATTTAAATTTTTTTCAAAATTCTCACTTTATTTTTGTTTATAGCGCAAAAAATAAAAAACGCAGAGGTGATCAAATACCACTAAAAGAAAGCTCTATTTGTGGGAAAAAAAACAACGTCAATTTTGTTTGGGAGCCACGTTGCATGATTGCGCAATTGTCAGTTAAAGCGAGTGCCGAACCGCAAAAAGTGGCCTGGTCTTTGGCCAGCCAAATGGTCCGGGGCTGAAGTGGTTAAATGCTTTTTTGTGTGTTTTTGATGCTTTGGTGATGCTTTTTTGATACTTTAATGAAGCTTGGCAAATGCCCCATGTGTGTTAATTTTCTATTTGTTTTAAAAAGGCCCAGTAGAACCCTGGCTCAGTAGTTCCCCTTACTCAGCAGATCCTCAGCTCATTATTATCCCTGTTCAGCAGATATCAAGCCTATTATTATCCTTGTTCAGCAGATCCCCTGCTCAGTATTACCCCAAGCTTTGCTGACCCCTCAAGCAGTTGTAACCCCCAGTTCTCCTGATCCCCCGCTAAGTTGTAACCCCCAGCTCTGCTTATCTCCCACTCAGTAATAACCCCAACCCCCAGCTATGCTGATCCCCAGCTCAGTAGAAACCCCCAGTGCTGCTGATCCCCGGCTCAGTAGAAACCCCCAGTGCTGCTGATCTCCGGCTCAGTAGTAACCTCCAGATTTACTGATCTCCCACTCAGGAGTAACCTCCAGGACTGCTGTTTCCCTGCTCAGTAGTAACCCCAAGCTCTACTGATCCCCGCTCAGTAGTAAACCCCCAGCTTTGCTTATCTCCTGCTCAGTACTAACCCCAAGCTCTGCTGATCCCCCACTCACTACTATCCCCCAACCCTGCTGATCCCCCCACTCAGTAGTAACCTCCAGCTCTTCTGATCTCCCGCTCAGTAGTAACACCCAGCTCTGCTGATCCTCTGATTTGCCACTCCTCTTCTCGCTCCAATCCCTGCTCACCTCCCACTGTATTGCTGGAGATCCCTGGGACAAGAAAGCAATCTATTACTCCTCACGTGGATTTTAACCAATCACTATCCGATAAACCAGGCTGTTTACCAAGCCTGATGCCGCGTACACACAACCGTTTTTCCTGTCATGCAAAAAACCGACGTTTTTCTCGACGTGATTCGTTGTGATTCCTCTCAAGCCTGCCTTGCATACACACGTTCAGGAAAAAAAAACGCTCGAGCAAAGCGCGGTGACGTACAACACGTACGACGGCACTAAAAAGGGAAAGTTCCATTCGAATGGCGCCAGCCTTTGGGCTGCTTTTGCTGATCTCGTGTTAGTAAAGTTTGGTGAGAGACGATTCGCGCTTTTCAGCCTCGTGCATTTCAGTCCATTACAGCGTGACGATTGTGCTATCTCCATTACGAACGCTAGTTTTACCAGAACAAGCGCTCCTGTCTCATAACTTGATTCTAAGGCAAACGTTTGTCTTCCCCTTTTCCTGGCCAAACAGGCTCCATGCTTGGTTTAAGGTTTTCTAATGGATAATTAGGGGGGCCACGTCAACGTTTCATATTTTTTTTTTGTGAGAATTCCCCTCAAAATCCATACTAGACACAAAAGGTATTTTTTTTTTTGGGGGGCGGGACTCTATTTACACTTGTGTTTTCATTTTTGCTGTAGGAAAAATAAAGAGGATGAATCTCCACAGCAGGGAAACAGACAATAAAAACCCAACAGCGAGATCATTTTGTGAGCGAATGTAGAGATGGGATCAGGCAAGTATAAAACCTGAAATTCTTTATTATGTCCTAATGACTCTATAAAGAGAACCGTAAGTCATTATCACAATACATTTAAAATGACTTAATTATTTAACCACTTAAGCCCCGGACCAATATGCAGCATAAAGACCAGGCCCCTTTTTGCGATTCGGCACTGCGCCGCTTTAACTGACAATTACGCGGTCGTGCGACGTGGCTCTCAAACAAAATTGACGTAATTTCTTTCCCACAAATAGAGCTTTCTTTTGGTGGTAATTGATCACCTCTGCGGTTTTTATTTTTTGAGCTATAAAAAAAAAATAGAGCGACAATTTTGAAAAAAATTCAATATTTTTTACTTTTTGCTATAATAAATATCCCCAAAAAATAAATAAAAAAAGATTTTTTCCTCAGTTTAGGCCGATACGTATTCTTCTACATATTTTTGGTAAAAATTGGCGCTTATTGATTGGTTTGCGCAAAAGTTATAACGTTTACAAAATAGGGGATAGTTTTATGGCATTTTTATAAAAAAAACATTTTTTACTAGTAATGGCGGCGATCAGTGATTTTTTTCGTGACTGCGACATTGTGGCGGACACATCGGACACTTTCGACACATTTTTGGGACCATTGTCATTTTCACAGTGATCAGTGCTTTAAAAATGCACTGGTTATTGTGAAAATGACACTGGCAGTGAAGGGGTTAACCACTAGGTGGCGCTAAAGGGGTTAAGTGTGCCCTGATGAGTGTTTCTAACTGAGGGGGGGTTGGGCTCTGTGTCACATGACACCAATCTCCGCTCCGAGTTCACGGAGCCGAGATCCGTGTCATTTTCACTAGGCAGAGCAAGCATCTCCCTGCTCTATGCCTCCGTGAGATGATCGCGGGGATCCCCGCGGTGATCAAGCCTGGGGGACCCGCGGTCCGACTCACGGGGAAGGCAGCAGGGCCGCGAGCGCGACCCCCACGTCAGGCAGTTAAAGGGGACATACAGGTACGTTGATGTGCCTGTACTAGCCATTCTGCCGACGTATATCTACTGGAGGTGGTCCTTACGTGGTTAAAGTGGAGTTCCACCCAAAAAATAAAAAAATAAATGCCATTAATTTGCATGTAATAAAAGAAACAAAACATTTGGATATTTATAATTTTTTTTACTCACCTTTAAATAGCTGTTGCTATGCGGTCACTCGAAATCTGCCTCCTTCATCGGTTCCTGTCGTCATTTCCGTTGGCGCCTCCGCTCGCTACTGCTCCTGGGAGATGTGTGTCATAATTTCCCAGGAGTCAGTGCGCTTTCCGAGGGCTAGAATCGCGGGACTTCCAAACCGCAAGTGATGCGATACAAGGCGGATTTCGGCGCCATTTTTAATATGGTAATAGAGCCCTTTGTATTCATCCCCCAACCACAGTCACAGAGCGGCATGCCTAGGAGAAGAACGTGCGGCGCGAGTCCCGAGCTTTGATTTTTTTTTTGTATAAATGGATTGCACCCTGATCTCCAGCAGTTCTTCAAAAACTAAAAGGTAATTGCTGATAGTTTTTTTTTTTTCATTTTAATGCAGATGCAGGGGGACAGACATTTTTTAAAAAATAGCGATGCTCTCTACTCTCCTCTCCCCTCAATATTGAATCTCTGCCAGCTTGTTACAGTGTTTTGGTTTTCTTCGTTGCCATCACAACGGTGCGGGCACTTCCGACGATGCCGCCCGTTGTGATGGCGACCTGAGAAGTTGACGGCGCTGCGGTGCAGTTAGAATGCGCATGCGCGAGAATGGGGCGGTACGGGACGGTGCATGATGGTCGCAGATCTGCACAGTGTACCGGAAGTAAGTGCTTGTGGGCCTCACATGCCCACAAGCAAAATGAGACAACAGGTTTTATAAGTGTCTTTCTGCTATTACACGGGAGATCGGCGGAGACTTTATTCAAAAAACGTGAATTTATAAGAACAATGTGATTGACTAATGAAATGTATTTCTTTTAAAAATTTGTTATTGTAGTTGGAACTCCACTTTAACCATTAGAGGCCCGCGCTATAGCCGAATGACGGCTACAGCACGGACCCAGAATGCCGGGAGGCCGTCAATTGACGTTCTTCCCTTTTCCTCGTTCCCCGCGCGTCGGGGAACTTCTGTGCCCGCCGTGTCACGTGGGTGCCGATGCACGTGCCTGGCAGCCGCGATGTCCGCCAGGTACCCGCGATCGGCATTTACAGAGCCAGGGCCGTGGATCTCTGTGTGTAAACACAGAGATCCACGTCCTGTCAGGGAGAGAGGAGACCGATGCTGTGTCCCTTGTACATAGGGACACTGATCGGTCACCTCACCCAGTCAGTCCCCTCCCCCTACAGTAAGAATCACTAATAGGGAACACATTTAACCCTTTCCTCGCCCCCTAGTGTTAACCCCTTCCCTGCCAGTGTCATTTTTACAGTAACCAGTGCATTTTTATAGCACTGATCGCTGTAAAAATGACAATGGTCCCAAAATGGTGTCAAAAGTGTCCGATGTGTCCGCCATAATGTTGCAGTCACAATAAAAATCGCTGATCGCCGCCATTACCATTAAAAAAAAAAAATATTTATAAAAATGCTATAAATCTATCCCCTATTTTGTAGGCGCTATAACTTTTGCGCAAACCAAACAAACGCTTATTGCGATTTTTTTTTTACCAAAAATATGTAGAAGAATACGTATCGGCCTAAACTGAGAAAAATAAAAAAATAAAAACCGCAGAGGTGATCAAATACCACCAAAAGAAATCTCTTTTTGTGGGAAAAAAAGGACGTCAATTTTGTTTGGGAGCCACGTCGCACGACCGCGCAATTGTCAGTTAAAGCGACGCAGTGCTAAAAAGCTGAAAATTGGCCTGGGCAGGAAGGGGGTTTAAGTGCCCAGTAAGCAAGTGGTTAAACATTGTCAGGCTCCAAACTCGCTCATCCATGTCTTTATGGACCTTGCTTTGTGCTCTGGTGCGCAGTCATGTTGGAACAGGAAGGGGCCGTCCCCAAACTGTTCCCACAAAGTTGGGAGCATGAAATTGTCCAAAATGTCTTGTATGCTGACGCCTTAAGAGTTCCCTTCACTGGAACTAAGGGGCCAAACACAACCCCTGAAAAACAACCCCCCACACCATAATCCCCCCTCCACCAAATGATTCAGACCAGTGCACAAAGCAAGGTCCATAAAGACATGGATGAGCGAGTTTGGGGTGGAGGAACTTGACTGGCCTGCACAGAGTCCTGACCTCAACCTGATAGAACACTTTTGGGATGAATTAGAGCAGAGACTGTGAGCCAGGCCTTTTCGTCCAACATCAGTGCCTGACCTCACAAACGTTCTTCTGGAAGAATGGTCAAATATTCCCATAGACACCCTCCTAAACCTTGTGGACAGCCTTCCCAGAAGAGTTGAAGCTGTTATAGCTGCACAGGGCGGGCCAACTCAATATTGAACCCTACAGACTAAAGCCTCGTACACACGGCCGGTTTTCTCGGCAAGAAACAACAAGTAAACAGATGGCAGAGCTTTCTTGCCTGAGAAAACTGTGCGTGTGTACGAGGCTTTCAGGTTTCTCATCGGGAAATCTGCCCAGAATCTCGATGAGAGAAATAGAGATCCTGCTCTCTATTTTCTCATCGGGATTCTTGTCGGCCTGTTTCCTGACGAGAAACCCGAGAGTGTGTACGCTTACCTTCCTCCGTGGAAACCCGCGCATGCTCGAAATGACTTTGACGCATGCGCAGTAGCTTCCAAGGCATAGGTAGGGTGAAGCAAGATGGCGGCGACGGCGGGATCGAATGTGACGAGCGCATGCTCGCCGCAGTCGATGACGTCACGGCATTCGTGCCATTCAAAAGAACGGCGGTTCTTTTGAATCGTACGTGTGTACACTCGGCCGGCAAGAAAACTTGCCAGGAATCTCGTCAGGAAAACTGACGGGTTTTTTCCTGACGAGAATCCCGGCCGTGGGTACGAGGCTTAAGACTGGGATTCCATTAAAGTTCATGTGCGTGTAAAGGCAGGCGTCCCAATACTTTTGGTAATATAGTGTGTGTGAGAAGGGTTTTGATATTTGGGGTGTCAGCATCTTACTTTGGAGTTGTGTCATAAGGAGTTCCATCCACCCATCTCCAGGTTCCATCCTGATCCGTTAGACCGATCCACAAGGATTTGCCTTTAGTAAAGTCTTTAGCAAAGCTGCGCAGAAAATTCTTAAAAAGACAAAATATAGTAGTTATTAGAAGATGAATTATTATACAACACAATGGCAGATTAGGTCACATGGCAGTTGGGCTACCAGTTAATTTTTGGGTCATATATGACTTATATAAGTTCAGCGCATAAAATAAATGATGTTCAGTGATATAATATATCAATATCCCTCATAGGCGTGCGCATTGGGTGTGCTGGGTGTGCCAGGGCACACTCTAATCACCCCGTGAAGCACAGATTCCCCCTCCTGCATTGGACCCATGTCTCTCCCCTCCGCAGTGCTGCCGGCTTCCCTCCTCTCCTCCCCCGCCATGGGCGCTGTGGTATCATGTGAGGTGGGGGGGGTACCACAAGGAGTGTGTTGGGAGGGGGAAATTGGGGGGAAGCAGGGGGTAAGAGTTGTTCTAGGAAGGGAAATTTGGGGAGGTGTGCTAGGAGTGGTGACTTGGGGGGGATTTGTGTTGGGAGGGGGGGTGGGGGAAGAGGATTTGTGCTGGGAGGAGTGATTCAGGGAGTTTGTGCTAGAAAATCTGACATGGTGGAGGGGGAGGGTATTTGTGCGAGGAGGGGCAATTTGGGGAGGGGGGGATTTTTGCTAGGCTGGGGAGATGCTAGAGGTAAATTTTTGCTGGTGGGGGGGGGGATGTGTAGTAGGGGGGAGAGGATTTGTGCTGGGGGGGTATTTGTGCTGAGGGCATATTGGGAGAGGATGTGAGCACAGGAAGAGACGCACAGGAAGCATGGAGGGCAGCATGGAGGACCCACAGCTCCCTGCCGTCACCCGCTGCCTGACCCGCCACCAAGATGGGGTAAGTGCCAGTCAGACAGCGGTTGGGCCGGGGGGTCACAGTGGCTGCATATCATGGGCGGGGGATGGGGGGGGGCAAAGATTTGTGCTGGGAGTGGGGATTTAATTATGGAGCTGAGTTGTACTGATAGGAGAGGACATTTTGGAAGGTGTGCTAGGAGTGGTGACTTGGGGGGGATTTGTGTTGGGAGGTGGTATGGGGGAAGAGGATTTGTCATCGGTGGGGGGGATTCAGGGGGTGTTTGCTAGAAAATGTGATATGATAGAGGGGGAGGGAATTTGTGCTAAGAGGGGAAGTTTTTTTGGAGGGGGGGCAGTTTTAAGGGTGAGATTTTTGCTAGGATAGGGGAATGGGAGAGATAAATTTGTGCTGGTAGGGGGGCTTAGGAGTTGGGGGGAGAGGGTTTGTGCTCAAAGGGGAAATTTGAGGGGTAGAGGATTTGTGCTGGGGGCAGTGGCAGGTGGTGCTCAAAATCTTTGGGAGGGAGCAAACAAACTAAAAAATACTGAAAGAAAAACATTAAATGCAGCCACTGTGCCCATTAATTGCAGCCACTTGTGCCCATCAATTGAAGCCACTGTGCCCAATCAAATGCAGCCGATGTGCCCAATAATTGCAGCCTCACTATGTCCATCAAATGCAGCCACTGTGCCCATCATATGCAGCCACTGTGCCCCATCAAATGCAGCCTCTGTGCCCCATCATATGCAGCCACTTGTGCCCATCAATTGAAGCCACTGTGCCCCATCAAATGCAGATACCGTGCCCGTCAAATTCAGCCTCACTGTGCCCATCATATGCAGCCACTTGTGCCCATCAATTGCAGCCTCACTCTGCCCATCATATGCAGCCACTGTGCCCATCAGTTGCAGCCTCACTGTGCCCATGATATGCAGCCACTGTGCCAATGATATGCAGCTATTGTGCTCCATGATATGCAGCCACTGTGACCCCCCGGTCCGACCGCTGTCTGACTGGCACTTACCCCATCTTGGTGGCGGGTCAGGCAGCGGGTGACGGCAGGGAGCTGTGGGTCCTCCATGCTGCCCTCCATGCTTCCTGTGCGTCTCTTCCTCTGTTCGGCTAGTCGTCCAATAGGATCGCCTCTGCCTTCAGCCAATCAGGTGACAGGTATTAGACGTGCGCTTCCTGATTGGCGAAGAGGCGGTAGTGTTAGAAAAGCAAATTTTCATTTCTAACACACCTGGGTGGGCTCCGAGCACAATGCTCTACGCTCCAAGTCCACCTTTTTTGAACCCTATTAGAGCCTCTGGCTGTAATCAGGTGCTTCGCAAAACCCCCCCCCCCCCCCCCGCCGCTGTAATTCAGGCACCCGGCGTCCCAAAAGGGGGTGGCTACAGCAGCCATGGATAGATTCATGCAATGCATGAATCTATCCGTTAGTCATAAGGGGGGGGGGGTGGCGTGACAGAGGGGGTGATGCCCGTGTCAGAATACCAAGACATTTTTGGACAATTTCATGTTCCCAACTTTGTGGGAACAGTTTGGGGACGGCCCCTTCCTGTTCCAACATGACTGCGCACCAGTGTACAAAGCAAGGTCCATAAAGACATGGATGAGTGAGTTTGGGGTGAAGGGACTTGACTGGCCTGCACAGAGTTCTGACCTCAACCCGATAGAACACCTTTGGGATGAATTAGAGCAGAGACTGTGAGCCAGGCCTTCTCATCCAACATCAGTGCCTGACCTCACAAATTCTCTTCTGGAAGAATGGTCAAACATTTCCATAGACACCCTCCTAAACCTTGCGGACGGCCTTCCCAGAAGAGTTGAAGCTGTTATAGCTGCAAAGGGCGGGACAACTCAATATTGAACCCTACGGACTAAGACTGGGATGCTATTAAAGTTCATAACAATATATATACTCTATATATACAGACACCTACTTTTAGGGCTTTTTTTCAGGGGGAACTTGGCGGAACTCAGTTCCACCACCTCTGGCTCAGACCCTTTGCTTCCTGCTCACCACAATTACTTGTAAACACAGAAGTCAGGTTTCTGTGTTTACAAGTGACAGCTCTGCACTCTGTATGTAATGCAATTCTGGTATTTAATGCCCCTTTGAGACCCTCCTACTGTTCGTGAAATTTGACTGAACACACCCACCGTATGATGTAATTTGGAGGGTGTGTGTAGGGGGAGGGGTTTTGTGGGGCCGTGGTTAAGTTCCAGCACCTATTGTTTGAGGAAAAAAAAGCCCGGCCTACTTTATATATAGACTCAAGTGTATTTTAGACATGTGCGCCGTCAATACATTTGTTTTGTTTCGTTCCGTTTCGTATTAGACGAAAATTCGTATTTCGTAATTCGTGTCCGAAATTCAATTTGGATTTGTTTCGTAAGAAATACGAATTTTCGTTAGATTCATTAACTTTTCGTAACAATTATGAACGTTCGTTATGATGAATTTAAAAAGCAAAAAATACCTTTCTCAGTCGTCAAACTCATTATGCTCATTATGAGGGGCTCCCACCATCCCTGTGCTGTGCTCATTATGAGGGGCTCCCACCATCCCTGTGCTGTGCTCATTATGAGGGGCCCCCACCATCCCTGTGCTGTGCTCATTATGAGGGGCTCCCACCATCCCTGTGCTGTGCTCATTATGAGGGGCCCCCACCATCCCTGTGCTGTGCTCATTATGAGGGGCTCCCACCATCCCTGTGCTGTGCTCATTATGAGGGGCCCCCACCATCCCTGTGCTGTGCTCATTATGAGGGGCCCCCACCATCCCTGTGCTGTGCTCATTATGAGGGGCTCCCACCATCCCTGTGCTGTGCTCATTATGAGGGGCTCCCCCCATCCCTGTGCTGTGCTCATTATGAGGGGCTCCCATCATCCCTGTGCTGTGCTTATTATGAGGGGCTCCCACCATCCCTGTGCTGTGCTCATTATGAGGGGCTCCCACCATCCCTGTGCTGTGCTCATTATGAGGGGCTCCCACCATCCCTGTGCTGTGCTCATTATGAGGGGCTCCCACCATCCCTGTGCTGTGCTCATTATGAGGGGCTCCCACCATCCCTGTGCTGTGCTCATTATGAGGGGCTCCCATCATCCCTGTGCTGTGCTCATTATGAGGGGCTCCCACCATCCCTGTGCTGTGCTCATTATGAGGGGCTCCCACCATTCCAGAGAGTCCTGGAGCAATGACAAAAGGGGAAATAAGCGGAGGGACGGCATGACAGGTGAGACAGGCAGTAGCCAGCAGAGGTTGTGGTTCCTTTAAGAAAAGGGGGGTGGCTGTGGGGAAGAAGGGGAGGGGGAGCGCAGTTAGTCAGGGAGGAAGTGACGTTTTCTCACTTCCTCCTTTTCACTCACGAGGTAGAAAGCTTCCCACCCACCCTCCCTGTGTGAGGGGTAAGACAAGGGCGAGGGTCATGGGCGGTGTTTATTTGGATGTGGCGGAGTTTGGTTCCTGGAAAAGGAGGTAAAAGGGGAAGGTCTGGAGAAAAAGGTGGTACCCATAGGTGGTATGGGGTTTTTTGAGTACCTTCTGGTCAACAAGGGTTAACCAGGAAGGGGGGTAAATGGTAGGGCACTGCGGCCAGGTGTACCGTCTCCGAGTCGGTGTCTTGCGACTGGAGGCCTAAGGGATATGTTAGTCCCAGTGCCCAAGTTGGGAGTTGGTGGTCTATAAGCCCACCAGTGGTATTGGAAGTGTTATAAATGTTATTTAAACGGTTATTTAAGTGGTTATTTATTTCATATAAAAGTTGTTAAAATAAATAGGCCGGAAGGCCAATTTTACTCCACAACCTTGTCAGTCGTTATTTATTAGAATGGTACAAGGGGGTGGGTAAGGTGGTAGAGTTTAAGTCAAAGTGAAGGATCGGTCTTTAACATGTCATGTGCTGTGATGACTTCCTGGGTTTTTAACTTCATCATAACGAACAATCGTAATTATTTTGACAATGATAAAACGATAATAACGAACATTCTTATTTTGTCCAATTCTGAATCTCCCATCGACCACCAGTACCAGTCTGAGCCGTCTCTCTCCCACTCCCCAAACCAAATCTGTCAACGAAATTTCGTATAAAATTCGTAAGAACAGAAATTCGTATTTCGGATGCTTCCGAATGTACGAATTTTCGGAAATTCGTATGAATTTTCGATTCGTACGAAACGAATCGCACATGTCTAGTGCATTTTGGGCTTCGGGCTGCACACCTATCATATCCCTATCAGTGTAGACGGTACCAGATATTATCCAGTACAAATACTTCAACCATAAAAGTGATAATCAGTACCAGATTGTGTAAAAAATCATACAAATCACTAGATATTATCCAGCAAACAGAGTGGTCCTGTGTAATATAAATGAATATACATAAAAACAGATAAATAAAGAAAAGTGCGTGCTTCTTGAGCCGCCCGGGGCGTAAGTCACCCGCGGTCGGCATGTGGTTAAGCGTTTCAATTTGTATGCAATCAGGCAGGCCCTTGCACTACAGTAGGTGCCGCCGGCATTGTATATCCAGCGCGATGGGATCGGGCTGGATATCGCCGCTGGAGGCTGTGCTTCTCGCGCTCGCTGCCCCCCCCCACGAGATGCCGCGTCTCCACAGGAATACATTGGGGGGCGGCGAGCGGAAGGAGCGACATAGCTCGGCGGGGATCGCAGGTCGTCAATCTCGCCGCTAGCAGAGGCGAGATTGACACAAAAATCGGCGGCACCTACTGTACATGGTTTTGGTAAATCTGAAGATAGAGATCTGCATAAAATCGAATAGTGTGTAGGGGGCTTTAAGCACCTGCTCCACTGGTTACAGCAGAGTCAAACTCAATTTTCCTAAATGTTGGACAAGCTCTCTATTTAAAGCTATAATTAAAAATAAAAAAAAATGTCCATCAGTCATGATGCAGTCCACCCAATGCCCCTCACCCGGCAACTTGCCGAAAGACTGCACAGCATACATGAGCAATCCCAAAGATACTCACAGCCAGTGGCGGCTGGTGCTCACAATTTTTGGGGGGGCGCAAACAAACTGAAAAATAAAAAAAAACATCAATTGCTGCCACTGTGCCCATTAAATGCCTAAATGCAGCCAGTTTGTCTCCAAATGCAGCCAGTTTGTCCCCGAAATTCAGCCAGTTTGTCCCCAAATGCAACCAGTTTGTCCCCAAATACAGCCAGTTTGTCCCCCAAATGCAACCAGTTTGTCCCCAAATACAGCCAGTTTGTCCCCCAAATGCAACCAGTTTGTACCCCAAATGCAACCAGTTTGTACCCCAAATACAGCCAGTGTGTCCCCGAAATTCAGCCAGTTTGTCCCCAAATGCAGCCAGTTTGTCCCCAAATGCAGCCAGTTTGTCCCCAAATGCAGCCAGTTTGTCCCCCAAATGCAGCCAGTTTGTCCCCCAAATGCAGCCAGTTTGTCCCCAAATGCAGCCAGTTTGTCCCCAAATGCAGCCAGTTTGCACCCCAAATAGAGCCAGTTTGTCCCCCAAATACAGCCAGTTTATCCCCAAATGCAACCAGTTTATCCCCAAATGCAGCCAGTTTGTCCCCAAATCCAACCAGTTTGTCCCCAAATCCAACCAGTTTGTCCCCAAATGCAGCCAGTTTGTCCCCAAATACAGCCAGTTTGTCCCCAAATGCAACCAGTTTGTCCCCAAATGCAACCAGTTTGTCCCCCAAATGCAGCCAGTTTGTCCCCAAATGCAGCCAGTTTGTCCCCCAAATACAGCCAGTTTCTCCCCAAATGCAACCAGTTTGCACCCCAAATACAGCCAGTTTGTCCCCCAAATACAGCCAGTTTGTCCCCAAATGCAGCCAGTTTGTCCCCCAAATACAGCCAGTTTGTCCCCCAAATACAGCCAGTTTGTCCCCAAATGCAGCCAGTTTGTCCCCCAAATACAGCCAGTTTGTCCCCAAATGCAGCCAGTTTGTCCCCCAAATACAGCCAGTTTGTCCCCAAATGCAACCAGTTTGTCCCCAAATGCAGCCAGTTTGTCCCCAAATGCAACCAGTTTGTCCCCAAATGCAGCCAGTTTGTCCCCCAAATGCAGCCAGTTTGTCCCCCAAATGCAGCCAGTTTGTCCTCAAATGCAGCCAGTTTGTCCCCCAAATTTAGCCAGTTTGTCCCCCAAATGCAACCAGTTTGTCCCCAAATGCAGCCAGTTTGTCCCCAAATGCAGCCAGTTTGTCCCCCAAATGCAGCCGGTTTCCCCCATAATACAGCCAGTTTCCCCCTAGCTCGGCACTTACCTTCCTCCTCCACGCTCCCTCCTGTCTTCTCCCACCCTCGATGTCGCTTCAGCCAATCAGGTTACCGGTAATCAGATCCGGTGAACCTGATTGGCTGAGATGCGTGTCAGTGCCAACCAAGGAACGCACCCCCCGTGCGCCTCTTGGTTAGCTATTTGGAAGCCGATTAGAGCCCTCAGGCTGTAATCGGAAAGCCTATCAGAGCCGCTGGCTCTGATAGACACTTCCACAGCCAACCAAAAGTAAATAAGTGACTATCTGAAATGAATAAAGGACGATCTTTCGCGCTACTGTGAGTAGTGAAATGATTACAGGGTGTGATGTGCAAAAACTGCAAAGTGCAAAAAGCTGCAGAAACCAAACGTGTTCACCTCACACAATATAAGAATAAATAATATGAATATTTAAATGTGGCGCTATGTGAAATTCAAAAGTGAATTCAAATGTGTATTGGGACTCAATAGAGAACCGAATGGCCTATTGAAGACCAAATGATAAACGTTGTAACAAACACGTGTGACGTGTATACTTGAAATAAAAATGTATGATAAATCTATTCAAACAGTGGTACGGTGATATATCACCGTGATCTAAGAGAACTACTGATACCCCTAGAAATGGATCAAAGTAAAAGATATAGTGACTCTTTACAGGGAACACTTATAAACAATCATAAGGAATCTATAACACCTATAATTGGTGCCTAAATCATATACAAAACCGTAAATCACCTATAAGGAACAGAACTGTGTGACATATGTAAATATCCACAAAGTTCAGTGCAAACAAAATTTTAAATGTCTCTGAGTACAGGTAGGAAAACAATATCCAAAAGTAGTCATCTGTGGATATGCAAGTCCTGTTTCAAATGGTTCCTTGAAGTGGATGGTTTGTATGCCAATATGATGTAACACCCGGGAGTGCCTTCACCATTGGGTCAGGGACAATAAGTAAGAAATAAATACTCTTACCAAGTGTTGTAGATCCAGCTCACCATATAGCGGTGGATCTATCAGGCTTATGTCCACGTCAGGGACCAGCAAATAGAAACCAAAGTTGTCCTCTCCTGTTGGTGGCGTCTTTCAACGTTTCCAAATGTGACTCGCTCCAGGTGTAGGTAATCAGCATATAGACCCGAAGCCCTCCATATGGATAGTGTCACCAAAAAAACAGGAAAGAGCACTTCCACATAGTGTAAATCCAAAATGGGAATTTATTTAAAAGAAACCATAAAATTCCAGTAAAAAACAGCAGCAAACAAGCAGTTCAATCCCAAAATTTCAAAAAAGAAGGCAATCCACTCAAAAATTACAAACAAACCCAAAGATGAACTTCAGAAGTGGTAAGCTTCAAATATCAAGGATGCGTGAGATGGGCAATAAGGACTGGCATGTAAAACCCGACGCGTTTCGTCTGATAAGACATCAACTGGGGTACACGCCGTCCTGATGCCCCCCACGCTATATATAGGAAGAGATTTGTACCTTAATTGCATGCCCGTATGTCCCAATGTTTCACTTCCGGGATTGGTGAGTCACATGGCTGGTTCTGCGTCACATGACCTCCGTCATGTGCGCTTCTGGGCCAATCAGGATAAAACGGAGAGGCATACTACGCCATCGACGTGACTGACACCGTCCACGTGTCATCGGCATACACTGGGCCAATCAGGACAAAGCGAAGAAGCGTGTTACGCCATCGACGTGACTTACAACGTCTACGTGTCATCGGCATACATTAGATTGGATCCCTCATAGACGGCGTGACCGTGCGCAAAGCACAGTGGGATATGTAGTCGGAACGCAATAAAGCGTGGCGGCTAATTCCATGTATTGTATTCTCACTGTGTGCTTGCGGGCCATACGTCGTGTTCAGAGGGCAGATCACCACGTATTAGGATATAGAACTCAGAAATATGTCTCCCAGACTCAATCTCAAAGAACCAATTCCCCAATATGATGTAGTAAACATCCCGCTGATGATCCAAAGACCGAATGGTGCAAGTTTGATTAAACAATATATTAATATGTAAAATATATGTATATATAGAAATTACCCATATATACCGGAGGATAAAACATTGTAAACAATAGGGCCACATATGGCTATATGTTAATGAGACCTATGGTCTCATCCATACATATAGAATATATAATGACACATATAGAACCATATATAAATACAGAACATCAGGGCAAATGTGTGACTAATTGCCACGGTGCCAATGTAACCCCACACGTGAACAATGTATCAATGGGAAAGATTTTTATAAAAATAAAATAAAATAAAAAATAAATAAAAATTGCATGGAACATGAATGATTTGGAGCGAATGGCGAAATGTGTAACCCCGAATGGGAAAATATCAGGATTGGTTAATAATTGGTTAATTTTGCTCTACATCCACGGGAAAAAATTATAAAATGAAGCATTTTACCACCTGTGCAACTAGATTTATTGTCTACCTACTTACCTGCCCATGCGGGAAGCAGTACGTAGGACGTACCATCCGCACGTTTGCCATTAGGGTGGGTGAACATCTCACTAGTATTCGCAAAGGAAAAACCAACCATAGTGTTCCAAGACACTATTTGGAGTCTCACGATAAAGATCCAAGGGGCACTAGGTTTGTGATCATAGACAAATTTGTTCCCCATTGGAGGGGGGAGTCCTGTGTAAGAGGGGTCTCTAGACTAGAGACCTACTGGATATACCAGTTAAAGAGTTACAGGCCCCATGGACTTAACATCGATTGGGATATTAATGCCTTTATTAACCAATCCTGATATTTTCCCATTCGGGGTTACACATTTCGCCATTCGCTCCAAATCATTCATGTTCCATGCAATTTTTATTTATTTTTTATTTTATTTTATTTTTATAAATATCTTTCCCATTGATACATTGTTCACGTGTGGGGTTACATTGGCACCGTGGCAATTAGTCACACATTTGCCCTGATGTTCTGTATTTATATATGGTTCTATATGTGTCATTATATATTCTATATGTATGGATGAGACCATAGGTCTCATTAACATATAGCCATATGTGGCCCTATTGTTTACAATGTTTTATCCTCCGGTATATATGGGTAATTTCTATATATACATATATTTTACATATTAATATATTGTTTAATCAAACTTGCACCATTCGGTCTTTGAATCATCAGCGGGATGTTTACTACATCATATTGGGGAATTGGTTCTTTGAGATTGAGTCTGGGAGACATATTTCTGAGTTCCATATCCTAATACGTGGTGATCTGCCCTCTGAACACGACGTATGGCCCGCAAGCACACAGTGAGAATACAATACATGGAATTAGCCGCCACGCTTTATTGCGTTCCGACTACATATCCCACTGTGCTTTGCGCACGGTCACGCCGTCTATGAGGGATCCAATCTAATGTATGCCGATGACACGTAGACGTTGTAAGTCACGTCGATGGCGTAACACGCTTCTTCGCTTTGTCCTGATTGGCCCAGTGTATGCCGATGACACGTGGATGGTGTCAGTCACGTCGATGGCGTAGTATGCCTCTCCGTTTTATCCTGATTGGCCCAGAAGCGCACATGACGGAGGTCATGTGACGCAGAACCAGCCATGTGACTCACCAATCCCGGAAGTGAAACATTGGGACATACGGGCATGCAATTAAGGTACAAATCTCTTCCTATATATAGCGTGGGGGGCATCAGGACGGCGTGTACCCCAGTTGATGTCTTATCAGACGAAACGCGTCGGATTTTACATGCCAGTCCTTATTGCCCATCTCACGCATCCTTGATATTTGAAGCTTACCACTTCTGAAGTTCATCTTTGGGTTTGTTTGTAATTTTTGAGTGGATTGCCTTCTTTTTTGAAATTTTGGGATTGAACTGCTTGTTTGCTGCTGTTTTTTTACTGGAATTTTATGGTTTCTTTTAAATAAATTCCCATTTTGGATTTACACTATGTGGAAGTGCTCTTTCCTGTTTTTTTGGTGACACTATCCATATGGAGGGCTTCGGGTCTATATGCTGATTACCTACACCTGGAGCGAGTCACATTTGGAAACGTTGAAAGACGCCACCAACAGGAGAGGACAACTTTGGTTTCTATTTGCTGGTCCTTGACGTGGATATAAGCCTGATAGATCCACCGCTATATGGTGAGCTGGATCTACAACACTTGGTAAGAGTATTTATTTCTTACTTATTGTCCCTGACCCAATGGTGAAGGCACTCCCGGGTGTTACATCATATTGGCATACAAACCATCCACTTCAAGGAACCATTTGAAACAGGACTTGCATATCCACAGATGACTACTTTTGGATATTGTTTTCCTACCTGTACTCAGAGACATTTAAAATTTTGTTTGCACTGAACTTTGTGGATATTTACATATGTCACACAGTTCTGTTCCTTATAGGTGATTTACGGTTTTGTATATGATTTAGGCACCAATTATAGGTGTTATAGATTCCTTATGATTGTTTATAAGTGTTCCCTGTAAAGAGTAGTGATGAGCCGAACACCCCCGGGTTCGGTTCGCACTACAACCCGCGAACGGACCGAAAGTTCGTACGAACATTAGAACCCTATTAAATACAATGGATGCGAACGTTCGAATTCTAAAGTGCTAATTATAACAACTATTATGCATGTTATTGTCCTAAAAAGGGTTTGGGAACCCGGGTTCTGCACCAGGGGACATGTATCAATGCAAAAATAAGTTTTAAAAACGGTCGTTTTTCGGGAGCAGTCATTTTAATGATGCATAAAGTGAAAAAAAAAAAGTCAAATATTCCTTTAAATATCGTACCTGGGGGGTGTCTAAAGTATGCCTGTGAAGTGCCACGTGTTTCCCGTGTTTAGAACTGTCCCTGCACAAAATGACACTTCTAAAGGAAAAAAAAGCCATTTAAAACTGCTTGCGGCTTTAATGTAATGTCTGGTCCCGGTAATATGGATGAAAATCTTTAAGAAAAATGGCATAGCTACCCCATCACCCCCTACCCCAGCCCATTACCCCCCTTTGGGTCTTGTATGGATATTAAGGGGAAAATAAAAAAGGCCCTATATACTCTGAACAGCCGTATACAGGCGGTGCATACAAGACAGGGACTGTAGGTTTGTTCTTATGTAGAATTTGTTTGTAATTTTGAACAGGTACATTGTTTAAGTGTAGCTCCAGCCCAAAAATCTATTTTTAAACTTTTTGGAAAACATAGGTAAGGGTTATCACCCCTGTAACATTTGTTTTGCTGTCTGTGCCCCTGTTCAGAACATTTCACCTCACTTTCCGTCCCAATGACAACTGTTTTTGAAATGTGGTGTTTTTCTTGAAACAAGGATTGCTGATAAAGCATCAGTACAGAGGAGACACCTTTCTCCCATATTAATTCTTACAGGAGAGAATTTTCCTTCCTAGGGGTAGATTTCCTCTCACTTCCTGTTGTCTTCTTGCGTTTGCAAGTAGGAGTCGTTTGTAAGTTGGATGTTTGAAAGTAGGGACCTGCCGTATATACTCTGCAGAAATAGGCCCCTTAGTTGTTGGTGTTGGCACAACACTGTAAGCACTCACAGTTACTCTTGGTTGGTGCTGGAACGCCCTGCTGTCAACTATTATATCAGGAATTTTAATTACATATAATTGTTGAACAGTGGTAGTAAAAATTGGGCCTTTGATGGTGGTGCTGGTGCCACAACACTGTAAGCCCTGACAGTTACTCTTGGTGGGTGCAGCAATGGGCCCTGCTGTAAATTATTAGATCAAGAATTGTAATTGCATGCCCCTGTTGAACAGGGGCTGAAAAATTGTGCCTTTCGTGGTGGTGGTGGTGGTGGTGGTGTTGCCACAACACTGTAAGCCCTCAGAGTTACTCTTGGTGGGTGCAGGAATGGGCCCTGCTGTGAATTATTAGATCAAGAATTGTAATTACATGCCCCTTTTGAACAGGGGCTGAAAAATTGGGCCTTTCTTGGTGGTGGTGGTGGTGGTGTTGCCACAACACTGTAAGCCCTCAGAGTTACTCTTGGTGGGTGCAGGAATGGGCCCTGCTGTGAATTATTAGATCAAGAATTGTAATTACATGCCCCTTTTGAACAGGGGCTGAAAAATTGGGCCTTTCGTGGTGGTGGTGGTGGTGGCGTTGCCACAACACTGTAAGCCCTCAGAGTTACTCTTGGTGGGTGCAGGAATGGGCCCTGCTGTGAATTATTAGATCAAGAATTGTAATTACATGCCCCTTTTGAACAGGGGCTGAAAAATTGGGCCTTTCGTGGTGGTGGTGGTGGTGGCGTTGCCACAACACTGTAAGCCCTCAGAGTTACTCTTGGTGGGTGCAGGAATGGGCCCTGCTGTGAATTATTAGATCAAGAATTGTAATTATATGCCCCTTTTGAACAGGGGCTGAAAAATTGGGCCTTTCGTGGTGGTGGTGGTGGTGGCGTTGCCACAACACTGTAAGCCCTCAGAGTTACTCTTGGTGGGTGCAGGAATGGGCCCTGCTGTGAATTATTAGATCAAGAATTGTAATTACCTGCCCCTTTTGAACAGGGGCTGAAAAATTGGGCCTTTCGTGGTGGTGGTGGTGGTGGCGTTGCCACAACACTGTAAGCCCTCAGAGTTACTCTTGGTGGGTGCAGGAATGGGCCCTGCTGTGAATTATTAGATCAAGAATTGTAATTACATGGCCCTTTTGAACAGGGGCTGAAAAATTGGGCCTTTCGTGGTGGTGGTGGTGGTGGCGTTGCCACAACACTGTAAGCCCTCAGAGTTACTCTTGGTGGGTGCAGCAATGGGCCCTGCTGTGAATTATTAGATCAAGAATTGTAATTGCATGCCCCTGTTGAACAGGGGCTGAAAAATTGGGCCTTAGGCACTGGTGGCACAACACTACAACCCCTCACAGATACTGTACTTGGAGCACAGCAATGAGCCCTGTTGCAAAGTATTGCTTCAAAAATTGTAATGACACGCCCCTGTTAAACAGGGGCTGAAAAATTGGGCCTTAGGCACTGGTGGCACAACACTCCAACCCCTCACAGATACTGTACTTGGAGCACAGCAATGAGCCCTATGGCAAATTATTGCTAAAAAATTGTAATTACACGCCCCTGTAAAACAGGGGCTGAAAAATTGGGCGTTAGGCACTGGTGGCGGCACCCATAAACAAAAATGATCTTCCAAGCTATCATCATCAATCGTATCATTGAGGACTCGGAGGAGGAGGATAGCCAGTCAACATAACAGCACAGGCACTCAGCATCAGCATCAGTCTTGAAGGGATGTGACATGTTAAAATCAATTAGTCTGTTATATCAGCATCAGGTGTGTGGTAGCTGGTGGTGATCCAAGACTGGTTCATCTTGATGAAAGTCAGTCGATCAACCGAGTCGGTGGACAGGCGCACCCTGTGATCCGTGACAAATCCTCCAGCAGCACTGAATGTGCGTTCCGAAAGAACGCTGGATGCAGGACAGGCCAGTAGCTCAATTGCATACTGTGCAAGCTCTGGCCAGTGATCCATCCTCAAGACCCAGTAAGCCAGAGGATTTTCGGTGGGGAAGGTGTCCAAGTCTGACCTTGCCCCTAGATATTCCTGCACCATGTTTATCAGACGCTGGCGATGGTTGCTGGAACCGATCATACTTTAGGGCTGCGGACTAAAGAATTGTCTGAACGCATCGGTCAGACGGCCACCTTCCCCACCGCTCCTTCTTTGACTGGCCGAAGCCTCAGCAACTCGTTGTCCAGGACCAGGAGTTTGTAACCTCCCAGTCTCTGGGAACGCGTTGCACAGACCTTTCTGCAAGGCCTCCCGGAGTTGTCTCATCCTCTGCTCCCTCTGCGACGGTAACATAAGGTCCGCAACCTTACCCTTGTACCGTGGATCAAGGAGAGTGGCCAGCCAGTAATGGTCCCTCTCCTTGATCCGAAGAATACGAGGATCCTTCCGCAGACTTTGCAGGATCAGGGAGGCCATGCAGCGTAGGTTTGCTGAGGCATTCGCTCCGGAGTCCTCTGGGTCACTAAGGACGACATGATCCGCAGCCACCTCCTCCCAGCCACGTACAAGTCCACTGGTTTCTTGGGACTGTAAATCATCCCTAAAAGACTGCTGCTGATGATGCTGAGTGCCAGCCTCCACCTCCATGCTGACACAATCCTCCTCCTCCTCCTCCTCCTCCTCTTCCTGTGCGATGGGTGGGACAGAAGGAACACTGTCTGGGTAAAGGGGGCCTTGAGAGGCAAGGAAGTCCTCCTCTTCCTGCCTCTGTTCTGCCTCAAGTGCCCTGTCCATTATTCCACGCAGCGTGTGCTCCAACAGGTGGACAAGAGGTACAGTGTCACTGATGCATGCACTGTCACTGCTCACCATCCTCGTGGCCTCCTCAAATGGTGCCAGGACAGTGCATGCATCCCTGATCATGCCCCACTGGCGTGGAGAAAAAAAACCAAGCTCCCCTGACCCTGTCCTGGTGCCGTAGTCGCACAGGTACTCATTGATGGCCCTCTGCTGCGTGTGCAGCCGCTGCAGCATGGCCAACGTTGAGTTCCACCTGGTGGGCATGTCACATATAAGGCGGTTCTTGGGCAGGTTCAACTCCTTTTGCAGCTCAGCCAGGCGAGCACTGGCATTATAAGATCTGCGGAAATGCACACAGACTTTCCTGGCCTGCCTCAGGACATCCTGTAAGCCCGGGTACCTGCCCAAGAACCGCTGCACCACCAGGTTAAGGACGTGAGCCACACAGGGCACATGGGTCAGTTGTCCCTGTCGGAGGGCGGAGAGGAGGTTGGTGCCATTGTCGCAAACCACCATTCCTGGCTTAAGCTGGCGTGGCGTCAACCACCTCTCGGCCTGGCCCTGCAGAGCAGACAGGACCTCTGCCCCAGTGTGGCTTCTGTCCCCCAAACACACCAGCGCAAGCACGGCATGGCATCTTTTTGCCTGCGTACTTGCGTAGCCCCGTGAACGGCTACGGAGCACCACTGGTTCATAGGACAAACCACAGGAAGAGGCCATGGAGGAAGAAGAAGAGGAGGGGGTGGAGGAGAGAGGTGTGTCACAACCAGTAGTAGCATTTTGGAGGCGTGGCGGTGGAACAACCTCCAACACTACTGCACCTTGTCCTGCATCCTTCCCAGCTGCCAAAAGAGTGACCCAATGGGCCGTGAAAGAAAGGTAACGTCCCTGTCCATGCCTGCTGGACCATGAGTCAGCGGTAATATGCACCTTACCGCTGACCGCCCTGTCCAGCGAGGCCAAGACATTGCCTTCCACATGCCGGTAGAGAGCCGGAATAGCCTTCCGTGAGAAAAAGTGGCGTTTGGGAACCTGCCACTGAGGAACCGCACATTGCACAAACTCACGGAAGGGGGCCGAGTCTACCAACTGAAAAGGCAGCAGTTGAAGCGCTAGCAATTTAGCCAAGCTAGCATTCAACCGCTGGGCATGTGGATGGCTGGGAGTGAACTTCTTTCGACGGTCCAGCAGCTGGGGCAGGGAAATTTGCCTGCTAGAATCGGACGTCGGTGTACTGCTAGCAGAGTGGCCGCAAGTACTTGGCTGTGACACACCTAATTCTACACCTTCATTCCTCTCAGTGCATGTTTCAGAGAGGACTGAAGTTATAGTGGGGTTGGAGATCCCAGCTGATGCGGTGCAAGGAGAGGTCCGCTTTGTTCTTTGGTGTGGGTCTTTGAGGTAGGCTTGCCAACGAGCTGCATGGCAGGTCAACATATGTCTGGTCAGGCATGTGGTACCCAAGCGGCTGATGTTTTGGCCACGCGATATACGCTTGAGACATATGTTGCAAACAGCAGCTGTGCGATCTGATGCACTAGCCTCAAAAAAGGCCCACACCAAGGAACTTTTTGAATGACGGGCAGAGGCAGCGCCCTGCACAGGCGGAGCTCTGCGGTGTGATTCCGTCGGTGTACTGCCCTTACGCTGGCCACCAAAGGGCATCCTGCCTCGTTGGAGATGTGCCTCCTCCTCATCCTCCTCCTCCTCCTCTCTCCTATTAGGCACCCACGTGGAGTCAGTGACCTCATCATCCCCTCCCTCCTCATCACTGGAGCCAATCTGGCAGTATGCTGCAGCTGCTGGAACATGACTGCCAGATTGGTGTCCTTCTTGAGCATCCCCTCTGTCTGCTCTCACGCTACTGCCTTCCTGTAGCTGGGTTTCATCATCAGACCCTTCGAAACGCTGGGCATCCTCCTGGAGCATGTACCCAACACTGTGCTCAAACAGTTCGGGGGACTCCTCAGGAGGAGGACATGGTGGGTCTAGGGAAGGAGTGACTGATGATGAGTCTGACATTGATACCAGGGAAGAGGACGCTTTGGCAGCTGCTTTGCCAGTACCCTGAGCCTGGGTGAGAGAGGATGAGGAGGAGGAGGAGGGCTTGGTCATCCACTCTACCAAGTCTTCGGCATGATGTGGCTCAACATGTCCAGCTGCCGAAAAGAAGGACAAGCGTGTCCCATGGCCATGTGCTGATGACAATGCACCGCGTCCACGACCAGCACTGTTGCCCCCAGACACAGAGCCTGCTTGCCCTCTTTTATTGCCTCCTGACTGTCTGCCTCTCCTTGTTTGCCTTCCAGACATTCTAATAGATGGCCTGCAGGGAGATGGGAAAAAAGCAATAAGGGCTACCTTCAGGTGTCCTTCTCTGTCCCTTTACTTAAGGATTTCTAAATATGGTTGAGGATGATTGCTTTTGCACAGAATAGCACAACGACAATTTCCCTGACTGTCCAAAAAACAAGGATTTCAAAGATGGTTGATGAGGAATGCTTTAGCACACTATAGCACAAGGAGAATTCCCCTCACTTTCCTTCTTTGTCACTAGAAACAAGGATTATCACAGTGAAAGAAACTGACACTCTCCCTACCTAGAGTTTTCTGTCCCTAGAAATTTTTTTTTTTAAAGCACACTATAGCACAAGGAGAATTCCCCTCACTTTCCTTCTTTGTCCCTAGAAACAAGGACTCGCACAGTGAAAGAAACTGACACTCTCCCTACCTAGAGTTTTCTGTCCCTAGAAAAAATGTTTTTTTTAAAGCACACTATAGCACAAGGAGAATTCCCCTCACTTTCCTTCTTTGTCCCTAGAAACAAGGACTCGCACAGTGAAAGAAACTGACACTCTCCCTACCTAGAGTTTTCTGTCCCTAGAAAAAATGTTTTTTTAAAGCACACTATAGCACAAGGAGAATTCCCCTCACTTTCCTTCTTTGTCCCTAGAAACAAGGACTCGCACAGTGAAAGAAACTGACACTCTCCCTACCTAGAGTTTTCTGTCCCTAGAAAAAATGTTTTTTTAAAGCACACTATAGCACAAGGAGAATTCCCCTCACTTTCCTTCTTTGTCCCTAGAAACAAGGACTCGCACAGTGAAAGAAACTGACACTCTCCCTACTGTGAGGGGGTTAACTCGGTAGCGGGTGTGTGTGACCCCCTGGTTGGGCTCCCCACACAAAAACAGGCCCAGCAGACGGAGGTTGTGGTTTTCAAAATCAAAACGTGCGGTTTATTTCTCTATGTACAGTGACAAAAACACAGCAAAGCCAAAAAGAAACATAAACAAAATAAACCCTGGTCAGCTTGACCTCTGACTAAACATGCAGGTTTCCTAACTAACAACTGGGATCAGCCTGGTGCTGTCCTGGTCCCTAAGTCCCTGGTTTAGTCAATGTCCAAACAAATAGCCACACAGGCTTTGTCTCACCGCACAGGGGTTCACTCTCCCTAGACAGTCCACACAGGTCTGGGTCCAGGCATGAGCAAACACCTAATGAACCTGGGAGTTTTTATAGAGGCCTTAAACGGGCTGACAAGCTTCAGCTGGTCTCATCAACTCTCTCCCTAGTTGTATAAGTCGGCATAAAGCCTGAATCTGGGAGAAATATATCTACCCCCTGGATGCAACCAGGTGACTTTACCTTCCTGCTGTCACATACCCCCCCCTCTTGTTTTAACCTTGGGGTTGGAACACCAGCAATCAGGCATTCATGTACTCGAGACAAAGCATCCACATTCCCCATTTGAACGCCAGGGCGATGCTTTACTGTGAAGTTGAATTCCTGTAGGGCCAGGAACCACCTATTCACTCTTCTATTTGTCTCCTTGTTTTGAGCCATCCACTTTAACGGAGCGTGATCCGTAACCATGTCAAAGTGCCTACCTAGCAGATAGTACCGAAGGGAATCTAGAGCCCACTTCACCGCTAAACACTCCTTTTCAACCGTGGCGTAATTTACCTCATGGGACTTCAACTTCCTGCTGAGGTAAATGACTGGGTGCTCTTCCCCGTTCCAGACCTGGGACAATACTGCTCCTAACCCCACATCTGACGCATCACTTTGTACGACAAAGTCTTTAGAGAAGTCGGGTGAGTACAACACTGGCTGGCTACATAAGGCTTGTTTCAAGAATTGGAATGCTGCCTCAGCCTCGGGGGTCCATTTAATCATGACCGACCCTTTCCCTTTCGTCAGGTTGGTTAGGGGCACAGCCTTAGAAGCAAAGTGGGGAATGAAGCGCCGATAATAACCCGCGATTCCCAGAAAGGCCCGTACCTGCTTCTTGCTGTTGGGACGTGGCCAACTCTGGATGGCCTCGACTTTGTTGAGTTGGGGTTTTATCACTCCCCTGCCAATGGTGTACCCAAGATATTTGGCCTCCTCCTGCCCAATGGTACACTTCTTGGGGTTAGCCGTAAACCCCGCTTCCCGGATAGAGTCTAGGACTGCTTGCACTTTTGGCAGATGTGATTCCCAATCTGTGCTATGGACAATTACGTCATCCAGGTAAGCCGCAGCATACTTCCGATGGGGCCTCAGTATCTGGTCCATTTTCCGCTGGAATGTGGCCGGCGCATTCTGTAACCCGAACGGCATTCTCTTATATTGGAACGCCCCGTCTGGGGTTACAAATGCGGTTTTCTCTTTGGCCGACTTGGCCAGGGGAATTTGCCAATACCCTTTTGTGAGGTCAAGAGTCGTCATGTATCGGGCTGTTCCCAGCCGGTCGATCAACTCATCTATACGTGGCATGGGGTAGGTGTCAAGTTTTGTAACTTTGTTCAACTGACGAAAATCGTTACAAAATCGCCAGCTCCCATCCGGTTTAGGCACCAACACAATGGGACTAGACCAATCACTTTGGGACTCCTCTATCACCCCTAAGTTCAGCATTTTCTGTACTTCCTCCCGTATTGCCTCCCGTCGGGCCTCTGGGATCCGATAGGGTTTTAACTTCACCCTTTCACCGGGCGGGGTAATAATATCATGCTCTACCCCAGATGTTTGTCCCGGCAGCTCAGAGAACACCTCCTTGTTGCGAAGCACAAACTCCTTAACCTCCTGTTGTTGTGGTTGTGACAAGTTGGCTGCTATTCCAACCTCCGGAATCACGCAACCAGTTTGAGCTGGTGACCAAGTTTCTGCGACTAGGGACTCTCTATCCCTCCAGGCTTTCAACAGATTAACGTGATATATCTGTTCGGGCTTTCGCCTTCCTGGTTGTCTGACCTTGTAATTCACCTCGCTCACTTTTTCCATTATCTCGTAGGGGCCTTGCCATTTGGCAAGGAATTTACTTTCAACCGTAGGGACAAGTACCAATATCCTATCCCCCGGGGAAAAGGTACGGGTCTTGGCTCCACGGTTGTACACTCTCTGCTGTGCCAACTGCGCTTGGGCCAAATGTTCCTTCACGATGGGCATTACCTGTGCAATTCGATCTTGCATCAGGGCGACATGCTCAATCACACTCCTGTGGGGAGAACTCTCACTTTCCCAAGTTTCCTTGGCAATATCCAACAGCCCTCTTGGGTGTCTCCCATACAGTAACTCAAAGGGGGAGAATCCCGTAGAGGATTGGGGCACCTCCCTAATAGCAAACATCAAATAAGGAAGTAGACAGTCCCAATCCTTTCCATCTCTATCCACCACTTTCTTCAACATTTGTTTTAGGGTTTTGCTGAATCTTTCAACCAGCCCATCGGTTTGGGGGTGATACACAGATGTACGCAATTGCGTCACTTTGAACAATTTACACAGCTCTTTCATAACCCGGGACATAAAGGGTGTACCTTGGTCCGTAAGCAGTTCTTTACAAATACCCACCCGGCTAAAAACAAGAGATAGCTCTTTGGCTATGGTTTTGGCCGAGGTATTTCTGAGAGGGATCGCTTCTGGATAACGGGTGGCATAGTCCATTATAACCAATATGTACTGGTGCCCCCTAGCGGACTTGATTATAGGACCTACCAAATCCATTGCGATTCTCTCAAACGGGACCTCAATGATGGGTAGAGGGACCAGCGGGCTACGGAAATGTGGCATCGGGGCCGACCTCTGACACACAGGGCAGGAGGAACAATAATTTTCTATGTCCTTCATTACCCCAGGCCAATAGAATCTCTGTAATACCCTCTCTCGGGTTTTCTCTGTCCCCAGATGACCTCCAAGAATGTGCCCATGGGCCAACTCCAACACCAACTTCCTGTAAGGTTTGGGCACCACAAGCTGCTCAACGGTTTCTTCTGCCCTTTTTGCCACCCGATACAGTAGGTCCTTCTCTACGCTGAAGTATGGGTAAGTGCAGGTATTAGCTGGGTTCACTAACTCGCCATCTATTTCCACTACGTTTTCCCGTGCCTTTATTAGGGCGGGGTCTTTTAACTGTTCTGTGGCAAAATTTTCCCTGTGAACCTCCAGATCAGAAAACTCCACAGACGGTAGGTTTTCGTCTGAGGAGGTGGGCTCCTCTCCAGTTTCTTGAGTCTCCCCTGCCAATACTGACAAGGGAAATTCTGGAGAGTCCTCACCACTCTCAGAGGAGTTCTGGCTATCACATTCCTGGTACATAGGGGCACCAGTGGGGGGCTCAGGATCATCCCACAGTTCCCAGAACTTCGGAAAATCCCTTCCCACAATGGCATCATGCGGTAATTGAGATACTAACCCCACTGGATGAGAGAGGGTACCTTTGGGGGTCTCGAAACACACTGTAGTCACTGGATACTCTCAGGTGTCCCGAAGGACACAAATAACAGCTACCTTGCTATTCCCAGAGACCTCTGTTTTAACTAATTCAGCCTTTATCAGGGTCACAAGGCTACCTGAATCCAGCAATACCACAACATTTCTACCATTAATACACATTTTGCATAAATGTTTCTCAGTTCCCCGAATGGCAGTGCATGCGACTGTCGCACACAGCGACTGACGTCGGTCCGTCAGAAAGTCACATTGCATGGGTTCCTCCACAACCGGGCAATTTGCTGCAATATGTCCCGCTTGCCGGCAGCGGTAGCAAACAATCCATTTGGCTGCCTCTTGAGCCCCTGACTTCCCAGGCTGTTCTCGCCAAACTTTGGGTAGAGCTCCCACCCTCTCACTCTCTCCACCCTCACCCCTTGGAATCCTCTTATCCGCCCCTGGGGATGGTCTGGTCTTAGGGTGGAAAGTCCGAGAGTCTCTGGAAGAGGCCGTCAGGTTCTCTGTAGCCAAGTATTTCTCTACACGATCCACAAGACCACCGGCCGTCTCTGGGTCTCCATGGCTTACCCACTTTTGGATGGCAGTAGGAAGAGCTCTCAAAAACCGATCCATTACAACACGTTCCACAATCTCTGGTGCGGACAAAGTCTCTGGCTGTAGCCACTTCCTGCTCAGGTGAATGAGATCATACATTTGAGACCTGGGGGGTTTTCCAAGCTGGAAAGTCCAGTTATGCACACGCTGAGCCCGGACAGCCAGGGTGACACCCAGCCTTGCCAATATTTCAGCTTTTAGCATCACATAGTCTTTTGCTTGGTCAGGCTCTAGGTCATAGTAAGCCTTCTGCGATTCACCAGTTAACAGAGGAGCCACCAGTCCAGCCCACTGCTCCTCAGGCCACTTTTCTCTTTCAGCAGTCCTTTCAAATGTGGTCAAAAATACCTCTGGATCATCCTCTCCAGTCATTTTTGTCAATAAACGACTCACCCCAAAGGACGCGGTATTAGTGGGACGGCTTTCCTCACTGGTCTGCGGACGTTGCTGCACTATTGCTTCCATTTGTTGTAGTCTCTGCTCTTGCTTCTGTAACAGGTCTATGAAGCGGGCCTCAGATTGCTGCTGGGCTTGTTGCTGAGCTTCCAGACTCTGTTGGTGAGCTTGCTGCTGGGCTGCAAGGCTCCTTTGCAAACCTGCATTTGTCTGCTGTTGATTGGCATTTGCTAGAGCCAGCTGTTTCAGTATCTCCTCCATGCTGGCTTAAAAAAAACTGCCACTGGTTCTCCACCAACTGTGAGGGGGTTAACTCGGTAGCGGGTGTGTGTGACCCCCTGGTTGGGCTCCCCACACAAAAACAGGCCCAGCAGACGGAGGTTGTGGTTTTCAAAATCAAAAGGTGCGGTTTATTTCTCTATGTACAGTGACAAAAACACAGCAAAGCCAAAAAGAAACATAAACAAAATAAACCCTGGTCAGCTTGACCTCTGACTAAACATGCAGGTTTCCTAACTAACAACTGGGATCAGCCTGGTGCTGTCCTAGTCCCTAAGTCCCTGGTTTAGTCAATGTCCAAACAAATAGCCACACAGGCTTTGTCTCACCGCACAGGGGTTCACTCTCCCTAGACAGTCCACACAGGTCTGGGTCCAGGCATGAGCAAACACCTAATGAACCTGGGAGTTTTTATAGAGGCCTTAAACGGGCTGACAAGCTTCAGCTGGTCTCATCAACTCTCTCCCTAGTTGTATAAGTCGGCATAAAGCCTGAATCTGGGAGAAATATATCTACCCCCCTGGATGCAACCAGGTGACTTTACCTTCCTGCTGTCACACTACCTAGAGTTTTCTGTCCCTAGAAAAAATGTTTTTTTAAAGCACACTATAGCACAAGGAGAATTCCCCTCACTTTCCTTCTTTGTCCCTAGAAACAAGGACTCGCACAGTGAAAGAAACTGACACTCTCCCTACCTAGAGTTTTCTGTCCCTAGAAAAAATGTTTTTTTTAAAGCACACTATAGCACAAGGAGAATTCCCCTCACTTTCCTTCTTTGTCCCTAGAAACAAGGACTCGCACAGTGAAAGAAACTGACACTCTCCCTACCTAGAGTTTTCTGTCCCTAGAAAAAATGTTTTTTTAAAGCACACTATAGCACAAGGAGAATTCCCCTCACTTTCCTTCTTTGTCCCTAGAAACAAGGACTCGCACAGTGAAAGAAACTGACACTCTCCCTACCTAGAGTTTTCTGTCCCTAGAAAAAATGTTTTTTTTAAAGCACACTATAGCACAAGGAGAATTCCCCTCACTTTCCTTCTTTGTCCCTAGAAACAAGGACTCGCACAGTGAAAGAAACTGACACTCTCCCTACCTAGAGTTTTCTGTCCCTAGAAAAAATGTTTTTTTTAAAGCACACTATAGCACAAGGAGAATTCCCCTCACTTTCCTTCTTTGTCCCTAGAAACAAGGACTCGCACAGTGAAAGAAACTGACACTCTCCCTACCTAGAGTTTTCTGTCCCTAGAAAAAATGTTTTTTTAAAGCACACTATAGCACAAGGAGAATTCCCCTCACTTTCCTTCTTTGTCCCTAGAAACAAGGACTCGCACAGTGAAAGAAACTGACACTCTCCCTACCTAGAGTTTTCTGTCCCTAGAAAAAATGTTTTTTTAAAGCACACTATAGCACAAGGAGAATTCCCCTCACTTTCCTTCTTTGTCCCTAGAAACAAGGAGTCGCACTGTGAAAGAAACTGACACTCTCCCTACCTAGAGTTTTCTGTCCCTAGAAAAAATGTTTTTTTAAAGCACACTATAGCACAAGGAGAATTCCCCTCACTTTCCTTCTTTGTCCCTAGAAACAAGGACTCGCACAGTGAAAGAAACTGACACTCTCCCTACCTAGAGTTTTCTGTCCCTAGAAAAAATGTTTTTTTAAAGCACACTATAGCACAAGGAGAATTCCCCTCACTTTCCTTCTTTGTCCCTAGAAACAAGGACTCGCACAGTGAAAGAAACTGACACTCTCCCTACCTAGAGTTTTCTGTCCCTAGAAAAAATGTTTTTTTAAAGCACACTATAGCACAAGGAGAATTCCCCTCACTTTCCTTCTTTGTCCCTAGAAACAAGGACTCGCACAGTAAAACACACTGACACTCTCCCTACCTATCCTTCTCTTTCCCTAAACTAAAGGAATCCAGGTTAAGCAAGAAATAAATAAATGTCACTGTCCCTGCCTATGCTTGTCTTTCCCTGCTCCGGAACACACTACACTAGGCCGCCGTGCTGGCGGCCTTTTATAGTGTGGGGCGTGTACTAAACACCCTCAGCAATAATTGGCCACAGGCATCCTGCCTGTGGCCAATCATTGCTCTCCTCGCTGCCGGCGCTGTGATTGGCCAAGCATGCGGGGTCACAGTGCATGCTTGGCCAATCACAGCGCCTGGATGACACTGCGATGGCGTAGTGCATTGTGGGCCGTTCGCGTCACTCGAATTTGGCGCAAACGGCCCAAATCGTTCGATCTTCGTCGAACGATCGAACAGCCGATGTTCGAGTCGAACGTATGTTCGACTCGAACACGAAGCTCATCCCTAGTAAAGAGTCACTATATCTTTTACTTTGATCCATTTCTAGGGGTATCAGTAGTTCTCTTAGATCACGGTGATATATCACCGTACCACTGTTTGAATAGATTTATCATACATTTTTATTTCAAGTATACACGTCACACGTGTTTGTTACAACGTTTATCATTTGGTCTTCAATAGGCCATTCGGTTCTCTATTGAGTCCCAATACACATTTGAATTCACTTTTGAATTTCACATAGCGCCACATTTAAATATTCATATAATTTTTACTTTTTCTGTCAGATTGTTATGTTGGCTGCTAACATATAAGTTCTTTGCGAGGTTGGCGCAATATTTTTGCCCTTTTTAAGAATAAATAATAGAATTGTTTCCGCGCTAAAAGCTAGCACACAAATATTCACTGTGCATACATAGACTGTGCATACATAAAAGGTGTAAATATTCAATCCAAGTACCATAAAATAAAATATAAAAATATATATATAAAAATATATACCACTAGTGTTTTAAAATAGTGCATTACAACATACCAAAATGTGGATAAATCCTAATTATAAAGTGCACTTTATAATTAGGATTTATGCACATTTTGGTATGTTGTAATGCACTATTTTAAGCACTAGTGGTATATATTTTTATATATATATTTTTATATTTTATTTTATGGTACTTGGATTGAATATTTACACCTTTTATGTATGCACAGTCTATGCATGCACAGTGAATATTTGTGTGCTAGCTTTTAGCGCGGAAACATTTCTATCATTTATTCCACAGCCAACCAGCCGCTGTTATTCAGATGGCCGGCGCTCGCCAGAGGGCCAGCCATCTGAATAGTGGGCGGCGCGGCACTGCATGAACCTATGTATTGTTTTTCAGTGGCGGTGTGGGAGCGAGAGGGGGCGGCGCTCCGGCGCCCTCTATGGACGCACCACCACTGCTCACAGCTAAATTACACTTCCCTGAGCTGTCATATGGCCATAGCCATATTTGGTCAATTTCATTGCCTAAATATAACGAGTGGTCATATTTTTGGCAGTGATGTGTAGCGGGTGTTTAAATTTAGGGGGAAGCATCTGGGTGGTAGCATGGCCCAGATGCACTAATTGCTAGGGAATTGAGACTATTTAATTTGTGGAGGATTCCAGTGGTGTACAGTTCCCTGCGGTCTGAGGGTGGCGCTGTCGCACTGGGCCGGGGTTGAACCACCACTGTAGTGCTCTACCCTTTTTGTCCTCTCTTGGCAGTAGTACGGCGGGGCGGGGAACCTGATGTGCCTGCCGGGAGGGGATATAAAGGGGAGGGACGCCCTCACCACGAGGTCGGAGTTGGTTGGAGTGGAGCAGAGTGAGGGTAGCGGAGCAGCACCCAGGCCCCCTCGGCCTGGGTGCTGGCAAGTGATGGAGTCCATCTCAGGCGCCTTAAGCCTGGGGTGAGGTACTACTTCCGAGGCCTGGGGCCCAGTAACTTTGACTGGGATCCGCAAGGGTGGAGGAATCCGAGGGCCCCTAAGGTGTTGGGACCCGTATCTGAGGCGAGGAGGCCAAGGAGTGTAACCCTTCCGGATAGTCCGGTACAGCATTAACCCGGTGACGGCGGGGCCTCTGGTAACTCCCTTGGAGGGACGTCTTCCCCCTGACAGGGGCTACAGCGCAGCGAAGGTAACTCCAGTTCCTGTTCACTAGAGTCGCTGGAAGAGACTCTGAAGTTAAAAGTTCTCTTTACAGCCACCGAGCTTAGCAACAACTGGTGATACCACAGTGGTTTAGATTCATTTGATTTCATTGCCTAAATATAACGAGTGGTCATATTTTTGGCAGTGATGTGTAGCGGGTGTTTAAATTTAGGGGGAAGCATCTGGGTGGTAGCATGGCCCAGATGCACTAATTGCTAGGGAATTGAGACTATTTAATTTGTGGAGGAAATCCGATGAAACTGTTTTTCATCAGTCTTGGCCACACACCATCAGTCAAAAAACCGACCGTTCCAAACGCGGTGACGTAAAACACTCCGATGAGCCGAGAAAAATGAAGTTTAATGCTTCTGAGCATGCGTCGACTTGATTTTGAGCATGCGTGGGTTTTTGATCCGATGGACTTGCCCATAGACGATCGAAAATTACCATCGGTTTTTGATCCATCGGAAAATTTTAAAACAAGTTCTATTTTTTAAAACCGATGGAAAAAAGACCGATGGGTACCATACACGATTGGTTGGTCTGATGAAAACCATCCATCGGACGGTTTTCATCAGTCAAACCGATCGTGTGTACGGGGCTTTAGTGTTATACACAGCCCGTGGAAGAACAGGTACTGGCCTTTACCTCACCCGCTGCAATGGGGAGGACATGGGCCGTGGCGCATCTCACTCTCTCGTCCTAGGTACTCCCTAGACCAGAGCCAGAAGAACAGAGTGACCGATAAAGAAGAGAGAGAGAGTGAGGCCTCTACAGATGTAATTGATGTTACTAGTATACCTGTCTATTGGGTAAGTGACGGTGATTCCCAGCAACATCATTGGCTCCTACTAATGAGGTGGGTGCAAGAACCTGTGACTTCCTTAGAAACCAGTCATAGCAGGATGCTGTCACATATAGAAACAGTACCACTTCTACTGTAGATATGATGCTCGGCTCCCATTGGCTCATCCCTAGTGGTGATCTTAAGCAGATGTGTGGAAAGAATAGACATGTGCACACTGAAATATTTTTTTTCGTAATTTCATTTTCGTCCGAAAAATAAAAATGTATTTAGTTACTCCCGAAATTTGTTTTTATTTATTTTGTTTCCTTAAAAAATCCAAATTAATTAAGGTTGAATCTGTCATTGAAGGCTTTATGGTGTCTGTCGAATGTTCTAAGGAGGTTCGACGGAGCAGCGAAACTATACGACACCGCAATTATACATTTCCGGTCCAATGTTTCGCCTACAAGCTATAGAAGAATTCTAATGTTGTATGACACTAGTAATAATTATATTTATAAATTATTGTTACTAGTCAACCAACATTAGAATTCTTCTATAGCCTATGAGCCAAGCATTTGACCGGAAATGTACGATGGCGGCGTTGTACAGTTTAGCTGCTTGTCGAATCTTAGAACTTTTCACAGACACCATAAGCCTTCAATGACAGATTCAACGTTTGTACGTCAAATGGTCTACCCCAACACTGTCTCTATAATGTCAAATCTTTCCTCTCTATGTAGAATAATCTTGGACTAATAGAGTTAAGGTTAGGCACATTTGACCGCAGGTTCAATAGACACAGATCACTATTGTCAGCGTCATGTCGAATCTCCTATCTATATCGAACTGTTGTCGCAACGAAAACGAAAAGAAAGCATTTTTTTATGTCGGATCTTTCGGATTTTGGATTCTGCGCGTTAAAACGATAACGAAAATGCCTGAAATTCAGACGAAAATGCATTCGGACAAAAACAAATGCACATGTCTAGGAAAGAATATGTCTCTGTGAAGAAGCTACAGTAGAGTAAACTGTTATACCGCATACACACAACCGTTTTTCATGACGTTAAAAATGCCATTTTTTAAATTGGGCATTAAAAACGGTCGTGTGTATGCTCCAGAGCATTTTTAACGACGTGAAAAATGGCCTAAAAAAATTTAGAACCTGCTCTATTTTTTCACGTCGTTTTTCACGTCGTTCTTTTTAACGCCGTGAAAAACGGTAGTGTGTATGCTTTTAGGAGGGGAAAAAAACGTGCATGTTCTGAATCAAGTATGAGACGGGAGCGCTCGTTCTGGTAAAACTAGCGTTTGCAATGGAGATAGCACATTCGTAACTCTGTAACGGACTGAAAAGCACGAGACTGAAAAGAGCGAATCGTCTCTCAGCAAACTTTACTAATGTAGCGCTACCCCCAGTTAAGAGAGCCGCTGGATTTATTTTGGGCCCTGTATACAGCACCGCCAACCCCCGGCAATCTGCTCGACCCACTCTGGCACAGTTAGTCTAGGGGATGTTACCTATCACACTCTAACTATATTGAGAGGTAACCGCTATATGCAATGATAACACACTGATAGCAAGGGATAAAGAATAACTGTTTTACTTTGAATAAAAGGCACAGGTTAAAACATAACACATAGCTTGCTTACAGAGCCCTGTAGCAGTAAATATAATATGCTCTAATAGCGTAGCGCGGTCACGCGCCACGCGCAGCTAGAATTATCTATGCGCCCTGTGACGCACCAAACAATGTTCTACCCCTGGTCAGGCCTGACACAGATTTAGCTCAGTCTTTAGATTAACACTTTCTTCGCATGCAACTTGAATGGTGGTGCACATACAGGAACAAACTTGTAATCCACAAGGTAGACAATCAAAGGAACACTTCACTGGAGACCATTTAACTCAGTTCCACTACTAGTCTCCAGTGGAACAGCAAATAAAGGCCGGTGGGCCAAGGCAGTCTCTAGGCCTAACAACAGTACAGCCTATTGGATTGAGCAGGTGCTCGCTCACCACTCTGGATGCGATCCCAGTCCGGGACTTCCACCGGCTGTGTCTCCGCACACAGCATCTGCAACGGTTGGGTCTCCGATCCAACTAATGTCAGCAACTTGAAACAGTCAGATGCCACCCAGGCTCGCAGTGGGGTGGAAGGCTCTTTGGAAGTTGTGCACGGCCCCAGGCTTCAGGCCCTGCACTGCAGCAGATCCGCACAGGAAGACCTGTTGATAGCAGCGCGTTGTCCAAAGAGGCCGAGCTCAGCCTTGCCCCCCCTCCTTTTATCTCCCACCCACAAGTCTCTGCGGTGGCAACAATGCACCCTGGGTGCCAAACAGGGTTCCTTTGTAATGCAGTCCATAGGGCCTTAAAGGAGACCCCGCTACACTAACATGAATCACGAATGGAACTTTCCCTTTATAGTGCCGTCGTACGTGTTGTACGTCACTGCGCTTTGCTTGAGCGTTTTTTTTTCATGAACGTGTGTATGCAAGACAGGCTTGAGAGGAAACAAGAAAAATCACGTTAAGAAAAATGTTGTTTTTTAAAATGACATTAAAAACGTACGTGTGTACGCGGCATCACATTCATGTCTGGATGAGGCAGCAAGTTATACACACACATGTCAGAATTTCACCAACAGATTCTATAAAAAGTGCAGGCTGTCTCGGCTCCCCCCCCCCCCCCCCGCAAGAACTCCTCACCTTCATGCGAGCGAGCGAGCATGGTGGTGAGTTCTTGCGGGCGCGCTCCCGTGATACAGCTGGCGGCCATAGCCGCTCACTGTATCACTCGGCCCCGCCCCCCGGCGCCGTGTCATTGGGTGTGATTGACAGCAGCGCGAGCCAATGGCTGCTCTGCTTTCAATCAACCAATGAATGAGCCGAGAAGCAGACCGAGAAGCCAGCGCGTTCACAGCGCGGAACTTTCGAGGGGTCAGGTAAGTAAACGGGGGCTCGGGGGGGCCGCATTAAGGTGAAAAAACATGTACCTTTACAACCCCTTTAAATTGTTGCACTACAAACTGGTAAATCTTTTTACAAGGTGAGGATGAGAGCATAATAATCAAATACTGCTGGCAGTAAAGTGATCTGACAGTGTAAAGTGTCTATCTGTTCAGCATTCATACCATCTCGTCCTCGCTATTAATGACTATCAGGTGGGCCTCCTTGTTCTCGCAGTCTTTCTTGGAGGCGTTCCAAGGTTTTAAATCTGAAGAGAAGTAGTAACAGCTGAGTGCATAGTGTGTCCATCCCTCACTGCATAATGGATTAGAAGAGCCTGGGGGGGCAAGAAAGAGGATTATGAGGGTCATGCTGGATTGTCTTGGTTATAGTCAGACAGTTCAGTCAAGATGGTAAGATTATAATAAAAGCCCAGATAGCAAGCATAACTTGCCACACATTTGTGGCAGTGTTAAATTGTAAGTCTGTTACCTTGCTGCACATTTTCACTGGAAAGTTGTACACTTGCAGAGCACTTGAAGCACAAGTTCTAGTTGACACTTTTAACATTTTTAGAAAATTTGAGTGGGAAGTCTCTGGCAAAAGCAAAGTTGCAGTGGCGAGTCTACAGCAAGAGCTCTGCAAGTCTACAGCATGAAAATTTAACCACAGTGACCCCTGTGGTGAGATGACTGTTGACAACATAACTGAACCAGAACTTGCAGCAGAATGCTTGAAAAGAAAGTTGATCATGCAATGCGGACTGTGCTGGAGCACTGTGTGACCTTTCACCCTTTTTCTCCTGATGCATGCTGGGGAGGGGCTGTACCAGGAAGTAAGTGAGAGTGTGTGGAACTGGGAAGAAGCAGAAGGTTGCACAGAAGGGATTACATCTGGTAATGACAGAAGCCTGTTGTATTAGGACTCCATGTAACAAAGTCAGCATGTTCTGAGTAAGTAATAAACCTTCTCCATGGTTAAGAAGTTAATCTGGCCTGTGTGTGACTTGCTGAGCAGATACTGGCAGCATTGCTAGCCGCACCCTGAGAGACCCCGTGTCTAAGGGACATAACACGGACTTGCTGCAATTGTGCAACAAGCTTGTGAAGCCCGGCAAGTCTAGCAATAGCTTAGCAAGTCATTTTCAAATGTGCAGCACAATTGCTTGCTATCTGGGAGGAAATCCCAGATCAAAGACGGAGTTGATGGAGTTTCCAAGACATTCCTGAGTCAGACCCTGGACTCATATATGTCTTGGAAACTCCATCAATGTGTTCCTGCAAACCCGAGAGTTTTGTGTCTCCACCCAACTTTGTGTGTCACAGCTTTTCTTGCTTTCTCCATAATATAAAATACATACAAAATCCAAATGATGGGAGATTATCAAAATGGGCACAGCAGGCAGACTTAGGAACTCAGAGCAGGAATTGTAAGACCCCTCTATAATGGGCTTTGCAGGTCTACAGACTGAGAAACTCAGCACAGGGATAGTACAATTAAATGCAGCAGTGGTGGGTAGGGATGAGCCTGATGTTCGAGTCGAACGTAAACAATATAGATAAAAACTAATGAAAAAAACGGCATGCCCCCCCCCAGTCCAATACCAGGCCCTTTGGGTCTGGTATACATATTAAGGGGAACCCCGCACCAAAATGTAAAAAACAAATTGCGTGGGGGTCCCCCCAAAATCCATACCAGTCCCTTCATGTATGGTATGGAATTTAAGGGGAACCCTGCACCAAAATTTAAATGAAATTGCGTAGGGGTCCCCCCAAAATTCACACCAGACCCTTATTCAAGCACGCAACCTGGCAAGCCGCATGAAAAAGGGGGGACGAGAGAGTGCCCCCCTCCTGAACCGCACCAGGCCACATGCCCTCAACTTGGGGAGGGTGTTTCACCTTGTTCCCATGTTGATGGGGACAAGGGCCTCATCCCCACAACCCTTGCCCTGTGGTTGTGGGGGTCTGCGTGCGCCTGGCTTATCGGAATCTGGAAGCCCCCTTTAACAAGGGGGGCCCCAGATCCCGCCCCCCCTATGTGAATGGGTATTGGGTACATTGTACCCCTACCAATTAAAGAAAAAAAGTGTCAAAAATAGTAAAAATGACAGGAGACACTTTGGGACAAGTCCTTTATTAAAAAATAAATAAATAAAAATGTCCCACAATGTAAATCCATCTTCGATGACAGCGCCCGACGGACTGAAAAAAAAACAAAAAACGCAACAACTCCGCCTCCATGGGAGGCGTCCCGCACACTGCAGGCTTCTCGCTTTGACAGCTGTTATATAGCTGAGGGCGGGGCCACTCTGTGACATAAACGGGTGACCCTGCCTTCCTCTGACGTCACGTGGCATCAGAGGGGGGCAGGGTCACTCAGTACAGGGATACTGGAACCCTCATAATGGGAACAGCTGATCTGCAGACCCAGGAACTCCCTCGGGTCTAGAAGGTTGGAGAATCTTCTAGAACTAGAGGGTGGAGGTTAGGAGAAACTGCCTTGAATAATTATGGAGCATTGGCCAATCCCCAGCAGTGGGCCGGCAGCTGGCTGAGATAACTCCATAAATAGACATGGGCCATGCCAGCAGGGACAGTCGGGTGGAAGATGGAGATACAGTATTGAGGACAATAAGGTATCAATCTAGCCTATACTATCTAGCCTATACTATAATATACTATATTATATACTATATATACTATACTATACTATAATATCTAGCCTATACTATCTTTTGAACTTTCATGCTCGGTTACCCCTTAAACTACTTTTAGGGGTAGGGGCTTTCTTAGTATTAGCAGTGAGTATTACTGCAATCTTTTTATATATGTGCTTACATGCTCACTAATTGGCTATTGATCTGCTTCAGTTTTTTAGTTGGAGACTATATAGGCACTAGGATCATATACAAGTCCTCAGTCCCTGTACACTAGGAGTGATTTTTCGATTACACGCAGGTTCTGTTTTTGCTGATTTTCTTTCAAGGTACTTTTTAGTCAATATTAATGTTTTGAGATATACTTTATCTTACTCTAGTTTGGCCACCTATCCCCAGGCGACCCATTATTTATACTTTATTATTATTTTTATTTTGGTGTCCCAGTTTTAGTACTCCAAGCTTGATATACCACATCCAGTCCAGGATTGGAGATTTTTCCTTTCCGACCAGATCCTTCTGAAAAGTAGGTTTTTCTACACCCCACACATTGGGGTTATGTTAACCACTTAACGACCGCTCACTGTATATATACGTCGGCAGAATGGCACCGACAGGCAAAGTCACGTACCTGTACGTGACTGCCTTCGTATAGTTGGGGGGTCCGATCGGACCCCCCTTCTATACAGTGAGCGGTCTTTAGTTGTTCGGGAGCGATCTGGGATGAGGGGACGGCCGTTCGATTCCGGCCACCCCCTCGCGATCGCTCCCGGCGAATGAAAAGCTTCCTCTGCCTGTGTAATGTAAACACAGGCAGAGGAAGTGATGTCATCTCTCATGCGGCGCTCACATATACCGAGCATTGTACGAGAGAAGACACACAGTTTAGTGCACAAACAGCACACTGACACCAGGACACATAGGAACATAAATCGCCCCCCCCAGGCCCCCCCAGACACCCCCAGATCACCCCCCAGCCCCCAGTCACAGTGTCACTGATTGCAGTGATCATTTATTTGCTGATCACTGCAATCAGTGACATTTGTGACTGTAAAAGTGTCACTACAGTTAGTTTTAGGTCCAGTGTAGCCCCCTAACCCCCCCTAATAAAGGTTTAACCCCCTGATCACCCCCCAGATAACCCTTTCACCCCCTATCACCACTGTCGCTAAGCGATCGTTTTTCTGATCGCTGTTTTAGTGTCGGTGATGCCGATCGGTAGCCAGTTATTTTTTTTAGGTTTGCCGCAGGTTTTTATAGCGTCAGGTACCCCCATATATTACCTAATAAAGGTTTAACCCCTTGATCCCCCCCAGGTAACCCTTTCACCCCCTTTTGCCAGTGTCACTAAGCAATCATTTTTTCTGATCGCTGTATTAGTTATGCTGGTTCAGATAGATAGACAGTTATTTTTTTTAGGTTCGCCGCAGGTTTTTATAGCGTCAGGTACCCCCATATATTATCTAATAAAGGTTTTAACCCCCTAATTGCCCCTAGTTAACCCTGCGTCACACCCCAGGCAGCGTCAGGTAAGTGCCAGTAACGCTAACACCCATGCGTGAAGCATACACCTCCCTTAGTGGTATAGTATCTGAACAGATCAATATCTGATCTGATCAGATCTATACTAGCGTCCCCAGCAGTTTAGGGTTCCCAAAAATGCAGTGTTAGCGGGATCAGCCCAGATACCTGCTAGCACCTGCGTTTTGCCCCTCCGCCCAGCCCAGGCCACCCAAGTGCAGTATCGATCGATCACTGTCACTTACAAAACACAACACATATAACTGCAGCGTTCGCAAAGACAGGCCTGATCCCTGCGACTCCAGTGCTGTAGGAGGTGATTTCACCACCACAGTTAAAAAAAAAAGCATATATGCCGAAGCATTGGGGCAGCAGGGGCGGAGGAGCGGAGGAGCGATTTTGCTCCTAATGCCGCATACATACGGTCGAAATTCCGACGGAGGCTTGCCCGTGGAAAAGTCCGACCATGTGTGTGCGGCATAATTTTTGCGGGAGGATGCCCCCATGCTTCGGCATATATAAATGGTGCATGTATGCCCATCATTAGAAGTGGGTGGATGAATGGCGGTATTCTAATGGTGGGCATACCCACCGATCAATCTCTTTTTTTCGTTCAGCCAACAGGCTGCATGAAATAAAAGATTACAATACATGTCCAACAAGGACCAGCAACGTACTGGTTTGTTGCTGGATTTTGAATGGTTATACCAGAATGATGCCTGTGGGTTTAGGTATCATCTTGGTATCATTCTTTTCAGCCAGCGGCCGGCTTTCATGTAAAAGCAATCCTAGCAGCTAATTAGCCTCTGGACTGCTTTTACAAGCAGTGGGAGGGAATGCCCCCCCCCCGGATATAAAAAGCGCCATTGGGAAATTGGGAAAGCATTTTATCACACCGATCTTGGTGTGGTCAGATGCTTTGAGGGCCGAGGAAAGATCTAGGGTCTAATAGACCCCAGTTTTTTCAAAAAAAGAGTACCTGTCACTACCTATTGCTATCATAGGGGATATTTACATTCCCTGAGATAACAATAAAAATGATTAAAAAAAAATAAAATATGAAAGGAACAGTTTAAAAATAAAATAAAAAAGCAAAATTAATAATAATAAAAAATAAATAAAAAAAAAGCACCCCTGTCCTGCCCTGCTCTTGCGCAATGGCAAACGCAAGCGTCGGTCTGACCTTCTGCATGTGAGGTATCACCGCGAAGGTCAGATCGAGGGCAGAAATTTTAGCAGTAGACCTCCTCTGTAAATCTAACGTGGTAACCTGTAAAGGCTTTTAAAAGATTTTAAAAATGTATGTAGTTTGTCGCCAATGCGCGTTTGTGCGAAATTTTAAAGCATGTCGTGTTTGGTATCTATGTACTCGGCCTAAGATCATCTTTTTTATTTCATCAAACATTTGGGCAATATAGTGTGTTTTAGTGCATTAAAATTAAAAAAAGTGTATTTTTCCCCAAAAAATGCGTTTGAAAAATCGCTGCGCAAATACTGTGTGGAAAAAAAAATGCAATACCCACCATTTTAATATGTAAGGCCATTGCTTTAAAAATATACATAATGTTTGGGGGTTCAACATAATTTTCTTGCAAAAAAAAATATATGTTTTCATGTAAACAAAAAGTGTCAGAAAGGGCTTTGTCTTCAAGTGGTTAGAAGAGTGGATGTAAGCTTCCTAATGTTGTATATAAAATGCCAGAACAGTTCAAAACCCCCCCCATGACCCCATTTTGGAAAGTAGACACCGCAAGCTATATACTGAGAGGCATGTCGAGTCCATGGAATATTTTATATGTTGACACAAGTTGCGGAAAAAAGACAATTTATTTTTAATTTTTATTTTTTTTGCACAAAGTTGTCACTAAATGATATATTGCTCAAACATGCCATGGGCATATGTGGAATTACACCCCAAAATACATTCTGTTGCTTCTCCTGAGTACGGGGATACCACATGTGTGAGACTTTTTGGGAGCCTAGCCGCGTACGGGACCCCAAAAACCAATCACCGCCTTCAGGCTTTCTAAGGGTGTAAATTTTTGATTTCACTTCTCACTGCCTAACACAGTTTCGGAGGCCATGGAATGCCCAGATGGCACAAAACCCCCCAAATGACCCCATTTTGGAAAGTAGACACCCCAAGCTATTTGCTGAGAGCTTCTCTTTACACTGGAGTTACAGCATTGGGATGTAATGTTTGTAAGGTGAGGATCACCCCACATAACCCCCCTGATACAGGGATCCACATATTTTCAGGTGAAATATTTTAGGACATTTTTTCTGATCCCTTTTTGTGATGTAAAACTTACAATTATAACTATAAAATAAATTATTGATGTTTTTAACTTTTGGATTTACAAAGGTGCGGCCCTCAGTAGATGTATTGTGGATCCTTGGAGACAGGGGCGTCGGGAGGGGATGGCTAAGGGGGGCTGAAGCCCCGAATGTGACCCCGAAAAGCCCAGAGTCTATGGAATGCTGCATTGCATTGTTAGCCCCAAGCGCCAGCCGCCGGGACCGATCTGATCATGGGAGTGCCATAGCGGGCAAAAGTGGCTGAGTATGTCCGAAAGTGGCCGAGTGCGGCCGAAAGTAGCCGAGTGCCATAGCGGCCAAAAGTGGGCGAGTGCCATAGCGGCCAAGTGCGGCCGAAAGTGGCCGAGTGCGGCCGAGTGCCGCAGGTCCCGCCTTCTGGAACCTGCGGCGCCAATGCCAGGACCGCGGGATGTGTGACGTGACGATCATCTTAGCCTGCAGGCTCCAGAAGGCGGGAACGCTACATCCCAGCTCGGGCAGGTGTCTCTCCTCTCCTCTTTGGCTCGGCTCCTCTCTGACGGTGACGAGTGACTGACTGACTGAGTGCATGCTGTGACCGCACACCACGGCTGAGGTAGGTCAGACACACAGTGTGTCTATAAATGTCATTGTCAGTGTATGTAGGTCAGTGTGTGTAGGTCAGGCAGGTGAGTGGTCAGGCAGGTCAGTGGTCAGTGTATGTAGGTCAGGCAGGTCAGTGGTCAGTGTATGTAGGTCAGGCAGGTCAGTGGTCAGTGTATGTAGGTCAGGCAGGTCACTGGTCAGTGTATGTAGGTCAGGCAGGTCAGTGGTCAGTGTATGTAGGTCAGGCAGGTCAGTGTATGTAGGTCAGGCAGGTCAGTGTATGTAGGTCAGGCAGGTCAGTGTATGTAGGTCAGGCAGGTCAATGGTCAGTGTATGTATGTCAGGCAGGTCACTGGTCAGTGTATGTAGGTCAGGCAGGTCAGTGTATGTAGGTCAGTGTATAATGTAGGTCAGTGTATGTAGGTCAGGCAGGTCAGTGTAATGGTCAGTGTCAGGCAGGTGTGTTTACTGGTCAGCATTGACGGGCACTGGTAAGTCACACAACACCACCGCCCAGCCCCCCAAAAAAAGCCGCGACACTCCACACAAAACATGTTATACTTACCTCCTCTGTGTTATGGTTTTGCACAGAGCAGCCCAGATCCTCTTCTTCTCGGGTCCCCTGCTGGCGATCCTTGCCCCTTCCTCCTGCCGAGTGCCCTCCACAGCAAGCGGCTTGCTATGGGGGCACCCGAGCCACTGCTCTGTGTGTCCATTCAGACACTGAGCCACGGCTGAGCCCTGCCCCCTCTGTCTCCTCATTGGCTCACTGACTTTGATTGACAGCAGTGGCAGCCAATGAGGGAGAGTCTCCGGACAGATAAAGGCTCTCGTGAAACTATCTATCTATCTATCTACTATAGAGACAAGGCTGCTAAACTTCTTGCTAACGTCCAGCTAACCACCTGCCCCCTGGACCCTGTTGCCTCGCAAATGCTACGGTCACCCTCTGGCTCTATTCTACACTCTCTAACTCACATGTTCAATCTCTCCCTCTTTTCTGGCATCTTCCCCAACTCTCTAAAACATACACTACTTAAAGCGGAGGTTCCACGGCAAATTTTTTTTTTTTTTTAGCTTGCATGCAAAGTATTTGTAGATCACCAATTAGTACTCACGTGTTTGGTGATTTTTAACCTCCCCTGTCTTTTTTCTGGCAAAAAATGCAGTTTTAAAATCAGCCGTCAGAATTTTCCATTTTGCTTGTGGGCATTGTGAAGCCCACAAGCACTGACTTCCTGGTAGCGGTGGACGGTGTTCTGCAGAAAAAGTTCCCCGGCGGATAAGGTTCCCCCCCCTGTACTGCGCATGCGCGGCACGAACCTCAACGGAGTTTCCGAAAGTAGCCGAACATGTAGAGCTGCGAGTTAGCTCTACACGGCGCCTGCGCAATGACTAGGAGCCATGTAGAGCTGACTGCGCAGGCGCCGTGTAGAGCCGACTCACAGCTCTACATGTTCGGCTACTTTCGGAAACTCCGTTGAGGTTCGTGCCGCGCATGCGCAGTACAGGGGAGGGAACCTTATCCGCCGGGGAACTTTTTCTGCAGGACATGTCACATCTGGGCGAACTCCCAGATTACATTGCGGGAGAACAGAAACGCCTACTCCCGCGGGAGTGAGTACCCGGAAGCCGGAATTTAGATGACAATATTACGGTATGTACAGAAAAAAAAAAAAAATAAGTGGCTACTGTACATGTTTGTAGTGTAAGGAGTGTGGTCATATATGGATGTTATTTTGGGTGGAACTCCGCTTTAAAAAGCCCTCACTGGACCCCACCAATCTTAACAACCTACGCCCCATCTCCTTACTCCCCTTTTAATCCAAACTCCTTGAACGTCTAGTCTACAACCGACTGAGTGACCACCTCACTGAGATAAACCTTCTTGATCCCCTTCAGTCTGGATTTCGCCCTCAGCACTTCACAGAAACTGCTCTCCTAAAACTAACAAACAATCTACTAATGGCCAAAACCAATGGACACTATTCTGTACTCCTACTCTTGGAGCTTTCTGCTGCCTTTGATACGGTTGACCACCCCCTCCCCCTCAAAAAACTCCACACCTTTGGTCTCCATGATTGTACTTTTATCTGGTTCTCTTCCAACTTATCCAACCGCACCTTTAGCTTTACTTACAATTCTGCTTCCTCCTCTCCTCTTCCTTTCTCTGTTGGGGTCCCCCAAGGTTCTGTTCTTGGACTTCTCCTATTCTTGATCTACACCTCCTTCCTGGGTCAGCTGATAGCCTCCCATGGCTTCCAATACCATCTCTATGCCGACGACACCTAAATGTATCTCTCTACCTCTCAGCTCACTCCCTCAGTCTCATCACGTATTACTAATTTACTAACAGACATATCAGCCTGAATGCCACACAACTTCCTTAAACTCAGTCTATCCAAAGCCGAGCTCATAATTTTTCCTCCCCCACGTGCCCCTTCCCCTGATCTCTCTGTCAAGATCGATGGCACAACTATCAACCCATCCCCCTATGCCAAAGTTCTAGGTGAAATCCTGGACTCTGATCTATCCTTTAGGCCCCCACGTCCAATTATTGACCAAATCTTGCTGTCTTCACCTCTGCAACATCTCCAAAATATGTCCCTTTCTAACCAATGACACCACTAAGCTTCTAATCCACTCCCCGGTCATCTGTCGCCTCGACTACTGCAACTCCTTCCTCATTGGATTACCTTTACATAGATTATCCCCCCTTCAGTACATCATAATTGCTGCTGCCAGGCTAATCCACCTTACCAATCACTCAGCTTCTGCTACTCCTCTCTGTCAATCCCTCCACTGGCTTCTGCTCACCCAACAAATTAAATTCAAAATACTAACAATAACTTACAAAGCCATCCACAACTCTGCCCCCAGCTACATCACTAACCTAGTCTCAAAATACCAACCTAATCGTTCTCTTTATTCCTTCCAAGACCTCCTGCTCTCTAGCTATTTCATCACCTCCTCCCATGCTCTTTTCCAGGACTTTTGCAGAGCCTCTCCAATTCTATGGAACTCCTGACCCCAATCTGTCCGATTATCTCCCACTCTGTTTGTTTTTAGACAATCCCTGAAAACTCATCTCTTCAGAGAGGCCTATCCTGCCCCCCACCTAACAAATGTACTTTAATTTTCTCCATCTGCTCATCCCCCACAGCTATTACCTTTTTGTATCACTTGACTCTTCCTTCTAGATTTTAAGCTATAATGAGCCGGGCCCTCTAATTCCTCCTGTATTGAATTGTATTGTAACTGTACTGTCTGCCCTAACGTTGTAAATCCTTGTGCAAACTGTTGGCACTATAAAAATCCTAGTAATAAACTGAGTGTATCTATGGACCTACTTACACCAACTCAGCGCTCTGTTACTATTGAGTTAAAACAGGCAAATAACCACCAATCAATCAACATGATCGTTAACATAAAAAAGCAGCCATTAAAATAACATATACAACATAATAAACTAATAGTATCTAGTCCAGAAGCATTGAAAAATGCACCCTCCAATACTACAGCAGTGCTCCAGTCAATCCATATCTTGACCAGCATTCATATGTTAACCACTTGCCGACCGCCGCACGCCAATATACGTCGGCAGAATGGCACAGGCAGACAAAGGGGCGTACCTGTACGTCCCTTTGAATTTGCAGCCCGCCGCGTGCCTCGTGAGTGCGCCCGCAGGTCCCGGGAACTTGATGTTACCGGGCGGCCCGCAATTGCGGTCGGCAAAGGCAGAACAGGGGGATGCCTTTGTAAACAAGGCATTTCCCTGTTCTGCCTAGTGACATGTCAGGGATCTACTGTTCCCTGTGATCGGGAACAGTGATCGCTGACGTGTCACTGGTAGCTCCTCCCCCTAACCGTTAGAATCACTCCCTAGGACACACGTAACCCCTTCAGCACCACCTAGTGGCTAATGCCTTCCCTGCCAGTGTCATTTATACAGTAATCAGTGCATTTTTATAGCGCCGAACGCTGTACAAATGCCGCAGGTCCCAAAAATGTGTCAAAAGTGTCCGATGTGTCCCCCATAAAGTCGCAGTCATGATAAAAAAAATCGCAGATTGCCGCCATTACTAGTTAAAAAAAATAATAATAAAAATGCCACAAAACTACCCCCTATTTTGTAGACACTATAACTTTTGCGCAAACCAATCAATATACGCTTATTGTGATTTTTTTTACCAAAATATGTAGAAGAATACGTATCAACCTAAACTGAGGAAAAAATTTGTTTATTATAGCAAAAAGTTTTTTTTTTATAATTTCGGCAATTTTTTTGTTTAGAGCGCAAAAAATAAAACTCGCAGAGGTGATCAAATATCACCAAAATAAAGCTCTATTTGTGGGGAAAAAAAGGGCGTAAATTTTGTTTGGATACAGCGTCGCACGACCGCGCAATTGTCAGTTAAAGCGACGCAGTGCCGAATCGCAAAAAGTGGCCTGGTCATTTGGCAGCCAAATGGTCCGGGGCTGAAGTGGTTAAAACATATGAATGACACAAGGTGGTTAAAGTTCAGAGAGTAGATGGTGATCCTAGCTGATAATAAACAAGCGCGCACCGTACACCAAGATCTTCACCACGTGGGTCACTCTCCCCTAGGGGTTCAAACTCACCAGCAATAGAAAAATCACAAGCCTTGATATAATCAGAGAAGTGTCATCCAAATGGCAGGTAGGTTAGGGATGCAGATCACTCCACGGATAGTCAGACATGTCTGGAGGGGTCTGCATCCCTAACCTACCTGCCATTTGGATGACATTTCTCTGATTATATCAAGGCTTGTGATTTTTCTATTGCTGGTGGCTATATACAGTAAATCCTGTATAATAATAATAATAATAATAATAATAATACATTGTATTCTATCATAGGTGTGTGCAGCCTATTGCTATAGGGTGTCCATTCCAAAGCTCCAACACATATGTGTTTGACATATTTACCGGCCTGTTCCCCACTCTCCATCCTGAAACAATGGAAGGAAGGGGGAGCCAGGGAGCACACAGGGGGACCCGGGCAACAAAAAAAAGAGGAACAGGGACAGGAGGGGTGGCAAATATTGATACTGATCCCCTGTATTTTCTGCCTGTGGCAGCTGAATGTCAATGAGAGGGAGAGGAGGAGAAGCCTACTTTCAGCTGCTGCAGGCGGAAAATACAGATTGGTTCAACTAAATTGCACCCCCGCCGCTTTTCCGGTCCAGGTTCTGAGGATCGACAAGGAAGGATTGTGGTTTACCTGTCACCTGCCCGCCATTGATAGGTTGCCAACCCCAGGATTAGGTTGTGCGCAGGCACACTTGGCACACCCCTTGCGCACGCCTATGGTATCTATCCATTCTAATATACAGTACATTGAGCAGTACATAATTACCAGTGACTTCATCTGTTAAATTATAGTTCTCATCGCAATCTGAGTAAGAGAGGAAAACCAACATCAATTAGTATAATCAGGTTTATCATTATACACCGCTCTTACTCTACATACATTCAATCAAGACACACCCACTACCCTGCCCATCTCTTTTGGGTTCACATGGTTTCTGCTAAAGACGAAAATCCACCAGTCTGAACTTTGATCCTAGGCATTTAGTCATGTGACCATACAGGAATTCTGGAGAAGCGGTTTCTACACGTAATACCACGTTTCAGGACGGTTACCATGATCACCATGGAACATGGTGGACCAGGCAGTAAAAATCTTATTTGATAAAAGGTCTGCTTTCAACCTCAACTTAACCCTAGTTTAATACCAAAAATAAAATAAAAAGCATCTCTGGATGTGTTCCTTGCAGTAATTATAGATTGACAGTTTTCCAGATTGAATGATGTCCAGTGTCGCCTAACCCACTTCCTGTGAACTCAGGGTGTCTGACACGTCTGACTATTCGTGGAGTGATCTGCATCCCTAACCTGCCTGCCATTTGGATGACATTTCTCTGATTATATCAAGGCTTGTGATTTTTCTATTGCTGGTGGCTATATAAATCCTGTATAATAATAATAATAATAATAAATTGTATCTATCCATTCTAATATACAGTACATTGAGTGGTACATAATTACCAGGGACTTCATCTGCTAAATTATAGTTCATGTTGGAATCTGAGAAAGAGAGGAAAATCAACATCAATTAGTATATTTAGGTGTATCATTAGAAATGAGCGAACGGTTCAGCCCGAGCATAAGTTTGGGCCGAACTTTGGTTGTTTGGGTGTTCTGGCGAACACCGAACAATATGCTGAGTTCGGGAAAAAATCCAAAAGCCGCGGAACCCAGTTAAAGTCTATGGGACACGAACATGAAAAAATCAAAAGTGCTAATTTTAAAGACTTATATGCATGTTATTGTCATAAAAAGGGGTTGGGGACCCGGGTCCTGCCCCAGGGGACATGTATCACTGCAAATAACATTTTTAAAAATGGCAGTTTTTTCTGGAGCAGTGATTTTAATAATGCTTAAAGTGAAACAATAAAAGTGAAATATTCCTTTAAATTTCTTACCTAGGGGGTGTCTAGACTCTATAGTATGCCTGTAAAGTGGAACATTTTTCCCGTGTTTAGAACAGTCCCTGCACAAAATGACATTTCTGAAGGAAAAAAAAGTAATTTAAAACTAATCGCGGCTGTAATGAAATGTCGGGTTCCGCAAAACAGATAAAAGTCATTGAAAAAAACGGCATGGGTCCCCCCCCCCCTCAGTCCATTACCAGGCCCTTTGGGTCTGGTATGAATATTAAGGGGAACCCCAAACCAAATATATATTTTTTTAAATGCGTGGGGGGTCCCCCCAAATTCCATACCAGGCCCTTCAGGTCTGGTATGGATATTAAGGGAAACCCCATGCCAAAATGAATAAAAAATGGCGTAGGGGTCCCCCAAAAATCCATACCGGACCCTTATCCAAGCACGCAACCTGGCAGGCCGCATGAAAAGAGAGCAGCCCCCCTCCTGAACCGTACCAGGCCACATGCCCTCAACATGGTGGGGGTGCTTCGGAGTCACCCCCAAAGCACCATGTCCCCATGTTGATTTTGACAAGGGCCTCATCCCCACAACCCTTGCCCAGTGGTTGTGGGGGTCTGCGGGCAGGGGGGATTATCGGAATCTGGAAGCCCCCTTTAACAAGGGGACCTCCAGATCCCGGCCCCCCATGTGAATTGGTAACAGCTACATTGTACCCCTACCATTTCACAAAAAAAGTGTAAAAAATGTTCAAAAAGACAAGAGCCAACTTGGGACCAAAAAAAAAATTCCAGTGATGAAATCCATCTCAGGACGATGACGAAAAAAAAAAAAAACAGTTCCCCCTCCATGGGAGGCGGCCGCCGAGTGATGCTACCACCGCCATGACAGCTGTTATATAGCTGTGGGCGGGGCCATCCGGTGACATGTATGTGTGACCCCGCCCCTCTGACGCCACGGGGAAACTCTGCGGGGCCACCCAGTGACGTACAAGGGTGACCCCGCTCCCCCACCCCCCAACCCCTCCCTCTTTTTTTTGCATTGATACATGTCCCCTGGGGCAGGACCCGGGTCCCCAAACACTTTTTATGACAATAACTTGCGTATAAGCCTTTATAATTAGCACTTCGATTTTTCATGTTCGTGACCCATAGACTTTAACGGTGTTCACGTGTTTTTTGCCTGTTTGTCAAGCTCTGGTGTGAACCGAACCGGGGGGGGGTGTTCAGCCCATCCTTATTTATCATTATGCACCGCTTTTACTCTACATACATTCATTCAAGACACACCCACTACCCTGCACATCTCTTTTGGGTTCACATGGTTGAGAAAAATCCACCAGTCTGAACTTTGATCCTAAGCATTTAGTCATGTGACCATATTGGGATTCTGGAGAAACGGTTTCTACACGTAATACAATGTTTCAGGACTGTTACCATTTATGATCACCATGGAACATGGTGAACCAGGCAGTAGAAATCTTATTTTTTAAAAGGTCTGCTTTCAACCTCAACCTAAAGAGGAAGTAAACCCTCACAAAAAAAACACCCTGCAAGAGAAAGGCATAATGAGCTAGTATGAATAGCATACTAGCTCATTATGAATTACTTACCTGAGATCGAAGCCCCCATAGCGGTCCTCGTTCACCTCCTCTGTCGCCGCCATGCTATTCTGGGTATCGCTGCTCTGGCACTGTGATTGGCCGGAGCAGCGATGACTTCACTCCCGCACATGGGCGTGGGAGCCGGCAGTGTCTGCATGATCACCTTCACTAGCAGCACGCTCAGTGCGCCTGCGCCGTTGTCTACGGCGCGCATGCGCCGTAGACCTGGGTGCCCGTTTTTTGGAAAATATCTCCTTAACTGTGTAGGTTAAGGAGATATTTATTGCACCTACAGGTAAGCCTTAATCTAGGCTTACCTGTAGGTCTAAGTGGTCTGTAAGGGTTTACAACCACTTTAACCCTAGTTTAATACCAAAAAATACAATAAAAAGCATCTCTAGATGTGTCCCTTGCAGTAATTATAGATTGACAGTTTTCCAGATTGAATGATGTCCAGTGTCGCCTAACCCACTTCCTGTGAACTCAGGGTGTCAAAGACCTACCCCCCGTGGGCATGCTTATCCATGGGTTATCAGGAGCATGCTGCTAAGAGCAACACCTTATCATTATAAGGTCTGCTCTCTTCAGCATTCAAAATTCACCCAGTGCTGAGGACAGAAGAGGAACCATGTGGCCAGGACCCACCCACTCCTGGGGACTGAAGAGGAACCATGAGGTCAGGACCTGCCCAGTGCTGAGACCCACTGCTGAGGAATGAAGAGGAACCATGAGGTTAGAACCCACTCTCTGCTAAGGACAAAACAGGAACCATAAGATCAGAACCTACTCTCTGCTGAGGACAGAAGAGAACCCATGAGGTTAGGACTCACCTACTGCTAAGGACAGAAGAGGACCCACCATGTAATGAACTCACCCACTGCTGAGGACAGACTAGGAACCATGATGTCAGGACCCACCCACTGCTGAGGATAGAAGAGGATCCATCATGTCATGGGTCTGTGACATCAAGACCCACCTACAGCTAAGGACAGAAGATAACCCATGAGGTCAGGAACCACTAACTTTTGAGGACAGAAGAGAACACATGAGGTCAGGACCCACCCTCTGGTAGGGAAAGAAGAAGACCCATCATGTCACAGACTCATCATATAAGGACCCCCCCTCCCCACTGCTGAGGACAGAAGAGGACCAATGAGGTCAGGACCCACCCACTGATGAAGATAGAAGAGAACCCACGGGGTCAGGACTCACCCACTGGTGAGGACAGAAGAGGACCCATCATGTCACAGACCCAATTACATCAGGATTCACCCACTTTTTAGGACAGAAGAGGTCCCCTGAGGTCAGAATCCACCCACTGCTAAGGACAGAAGAGGACCCATGAGGTCAGGACCCACCCACTGCTGAGGACAGAAGAGGACCCATGAGGTTAGGACCCCCCACTGCTGAGGACAGAAGAGGACCCATGAGGTTAGGACCCCCCCACTGCTGAGGACAGAAGAGGACCCATGAGGTCAGGAACAACTCACTGCTGAGGACAGAAGAGGACACATGAGGTCAGGACCCACCCACTGGTAGGAACAGAAGAGGACCCATGAGGTCAGGACCCACCCACTGCTGAGGAATGAAGAGGACCCATGAGGTCAGGACCCCCCCCCCCCCACTGCTGACGACAGAAAATGAACCATAATGTCACAGACCCATGATGTCAGGACTCACGAACCACCCACCGCAGAGGACAGAAGAGGAACCAACATGTCATTGACCTGTAATGTCAGTTTTTTGGTTATTAAAATTCACCTAATTTGTTTTATATCTGAATACCTCATTCTACACACAGACAGAGAGTGGCTTTGTGATATTTACATCCTGTTTGCACGATTGGAATAAGATAATCTTACTGATTCCTGTCTGGACTTGTTCCAGGCTCCTCACAGCTCCCCGAATGCTCTGAACTTCACTGGAAAGAAAACCTGTAATGATAACAATGGTGGCTTATCTCAGATTACTGTGGATCTACACTCCAATACACCCACAGAACATTAAACAAAAGAATACACTAGAAATGGGACTTTATAGGTGCCTGATAATATACAGTTAACCGCTAATAAAATGATACAAATGTATTCACAAAATATTAAAAGTACAACGCATTAGAGCCACACAGGACCTATTTACAGATCCACACAATATAGGCAATAAAAAATCACTTGTTTCACAGTATAACGTTGGCTTTCCCACCCTACTCTGAGAATATATACCTCCTTTGTTGTAGGCACATTAGATAACTTCAAGATCCTAGATGACAGTAGCAGGGCGGATCTTAACCTTTATGCGTGCCCTTGCCTTACCTGGGTAACACATATACTAATAGAGAAAAGAAAATGGTAGCACACCACAGTGAGATCAAACTCTTGAAGGTTCTTTATTGTTGCCAGGCCAGACAGCTACATAGGGACATGGTTGACGCATTTCACGCAAATCACTAGTGCTTACCCATAACCGTTATGAGTAAGCACAAGTGATCAGTGTGAAACGCGTCAACCATGTCCCTGTGTACCTGTCTGGCCTGGCAACAATAAAGAACTTTCAAGAGTTTGACCTCCCTGTGGTGTGCTACCATTTTCTTTTCTCTATTGCTTTAGTTGGTGGCGAGCCGGGGTGAGCACCTGCAGCCGTCAATTACCCACTGATTGCCTGAGCAGTGTATACTTTAGGGTTGAATTGTTAACACATACACTACAAGAACGTTTATTGGATGGTGAAAAGTTGTGATATGCAGCTATGTAGCCTCTGTCCTGCCTAAGGATCACACACTATCTAATGTGGGACAATAGAAAAGGGCTAATCAAATTGTATCATTTTTTTATGTTGAAGGGATAATCCCTGAGACCCCTCCAAGTGTTTCACAGATCCCGAGAAAGTGGAATATATGAAACCCATGAAATGCATCGCGACATAACCATTGAGATCATTATACACTCACCATTCCTCATCTGTGACATTTCCTCACCAACTCTTTTATCTGAAGAGGAAATAGAAAACCATGTCAGATAAGGTTCTTCAATGTTGGAGAACTCACATTAGCAAATACAGTTTAAAAAAATAAAAAAGATATGGTCCATAGATTGCACAGACATGGTCTGGATGTTGTCCATCTTCACAGTGTTCATTATAAGGGCCCCAATGAATCACATTTAATCTTTTTATATTATGAAGCTGACCTGTCTTATATTCTGTATATTGTGTATATTTTCTTTTTGCCATTTTATACGTTTCTTTATTTTAGTTGTCATACATACAGAGAAATAAACAATTTTGTTAATTCATTAACCATATAAGCTTCAACGAGTCCATTCAAAATCAGTTAACAGCATTACTCCTATCTTAAATACATCCACAAAAAAGAAAAAAAAAGAAAACAATAACTAGTTATTTGAGATAGTCCCCATTCTATCTTCCGTTAGATCTGCTTCTCTTGTATGCCCTGACAGCATACTTTACTAAGAAGAAAAACCTCTACCTATCTGAAGAGACAAAAGAAGAAAGTAAGAAGCCCCATGAGGGAAAGAATTCCTAAAAAAAAAAAAAAAAAAGGAAAAAGATAGAAAGAGAGAAGAAGAGGAAAAAAAAAAGGAGGAAGAAAACACTGAAGGGGAGTCGGAGTTGGAGGGGAAAATGTACAGAGGCAAAGGTGAGTTTACTATACCATCATCCAGGGAAGTTAGGGCACCCCCAAGGCCCCCCTCTCTTTTTCAAGTTCTCTCAGGGGCAAAGAGGGAACTCCCTTCCTCCGAGAATTTGAATGTGTTCCATTGGACCCAAGTTTCTAAATATGTCTCCTTTCGATTTTGAGCCGATAATAACAAATCATCCATCCTATTAACTCCTTCAATTCGTGTGACCCATGTAAGAATTGTGGGAGGGCTCGTATCTCTCCACTGCCGTACGATACATGATCTAGTAGCGTTAATAAGATGGAGCAAAATTAATTTACTATATGTTTTCCCTGGTATGTTTGAGACATGTAACAAAATAAAGGCTGGATCTTCTGGGAGGTTATACTAAGTACATTTCTGTGCTATCCGCCGTATCTCCCTCCAGAAGTAATCCAGTTTTGGGCAGGACCAGAGAACGTGAGGTAGAGTCCCTCTTTCCTCCTGACACCTCCAACATTTGTCCGGGATCTCTGGAGAGAATTTATTAAGTAATGAGGGTGTACGGCGGGGATGAGCCGAACACCCCCCTGTTCGGTTCGCACCAGAACCTGCGAACAGACAAAATGTTCGCGTGAACTTTAGAACCCTATTAAATACAATGGACTCGAACGTTCGAAATCTAAAGTGCTAATGACATGACATTTTTTGCAGGAACAGTTCTAAGCACGGGAAACATGTGCCACTTTACATGCATACCATACACACCCCCCAGGTACGAAATTTAAAGGAATATTTCACTTTTATTTTTTCATTTTAAGCATTATTAAAATCACTGCTCCCGAAAAACGTCAATTTTTAAAACTTTTTTTTGCATTGATACATGTCCCCTGGGGCAGGACCCGGGTCCCCAAACACTTTTTAGGACAATAACTTGCATATAAGCCTTTATAATTAGCACTTTAGATTTCTCCCATAGACTTTTCGAATTTGCCGCGAACACCCCAATTTGTTCACTGTTCGGCGAACGGGCGAACAGGCAATGTTCGAGTCGAACATGAGTTCGACTCGAACGCGAAGCTCATCCCTAGTGTACGGTACCATCTTGTCATTATATTTAAAATTTGTTTCTTGGATTCTTGTGGATATTGAAGATTTCAATGCAAAATTTACTATCTGCCTATGTTGTGCCTGGGTGAACGTCCTGCAAAAAGGAGTGGTGATAAAGGGCACCCTTGTGGGGGGCAACCAGTAGTGCATGCATTTGCGAGATTAAGTTGTTCTAAGGGTGTCAATGTTCATTGAAATCTATCCGGAGGTGGAAGAGTGTTAAGGAAATGTCGCAACTGAGCTCCACTCCAGAAATCAAGACAGAAACGGTCATTGGATAAGGTTAGAGGGCCATGTCCCGGTCGCTATTTGTATAAAATGCGAGACCTGAAAACACTGAGGCCTCGTACACACGACCGATTTTCTCGTCCAAAACAGTCAAGAAAAGTGCCGCGAGAGTTTTTTTGTCTAGAAAAACGTTCGTGTGTATGGTTTTACGACGAGAAACTTGACGAGAATCTCGACGAGAAAATAGAGAACCTGCTCTCTATTTTCTCGTCAGGATTCCAGATTTCCTCGTCGTGTTTCTCGTCGGCCTGTTTTGTGACGAGAAAATGGTTCGTGTGTATGCTTTTACAACTCTTCCAAAAGCGCGCATGCTCACAAGCAACTATGAGACGGGAGCGCATCTTCTGGTAAAACAAGCCTTCATAATGGAGAGAGCACATTCGTCACGCTCATAAATATTTCCTCGTTTAAATGTTCTGCATTGAAATCTTCGTTAGAATGTTACATTAATCAAAACGAGTGACCTTCTTTTGCTGCTGATATTCACACAGAGTTATGCCTTATTTTTAACCTTTTTCATGCTGCTCTTTATAAGATTTATGTGTATTATATCGTGCAAGTTTTTAGGAATAATTTAAATGGTTAGATTTTTCAAAATGATGTTAATTATAATTTCTCAATGTTTTGATAGCGATCTCCCATTTAATTTTCTAATCTATATTTTTTAAATTTCACACCATGTTTTTGAGCTAATCAGATTTAGTTATTCTTTTGGGGGGGTGATATCTGTGCCTTTTATTGTCAGTCAAATGTATTTGCTTACTCCAAAGCTTGTTTTTTTTAATTTAAAAATACACATAGTCAAGTATGAACTTAAACAAAAAAACACATTTATTCATGTTTATAAATTAAATAAAGAAAAGGCAGCGCTGGAGAAGCTGCTGCCATTTGTGCATCCCAGGGACCACAGAGCACACAGCAACCCTGTGTGGACACTAAAATTGGGAGCTTGAGAAGGCCCACATTTCAGAACACAATCTGATGCTGGCCTCCCAGAGGTCAGGAACAGCAGCAGGTGAGATATATGTCCCAAGTGTGTGGTACTACAACAGGCTGCCTTCTGTCCGACCACAATGAAGCAAGGCCATCACTTCCTCTTCTTACTGGCAACCTTCCCTGAAGCCTTTCCTGAAGCCTTTCCTGCAGCCTTCCTTCTTCGTTTAGCTGGAGGCTGGCCCACTGGAGGGGTACTCCTGTCAGGAGGAGGAGGTGGAGGTGTAGCAGAAGGGGGTGGGGCAGAAGAAGAAGGTGGAGGTGTAGCAGAAGGGGGTGGGGCAGAAGGTGGAGGTGTAGCAGAAGAGGGTGGGGCAGAAGGTGGAGGTGTAGCAGAAGGGGGTGGGGCAGAAGGTGGAGGTGTAGCAGAAGGGGGTGGGGCAGAAGGTGGAGGTGTAGCAGAAGGGGGTGGGGCAGAAGGTGGAGGTGTAGCAGAAGGGGGTGGGGCAGAAGGTGGAGGTGTAGCAGAAGGGGGTGGGGCAGAAGGTGGAGGTGTAGCAGAAGGGGGTGGGGCAGAAGAGGAAGGTGGAGGTGGAGGTTGAGGTTGGGTCAGTTGGGCCACCTCACATATGGCGGTATTGGGGGTAATTTGCTCCATCACCCCCTTGTTGAGCAAGGTGATGAGCAGGGGCTCGCATAGGAGGCGTTGCTCCATGCTCATCACCTTGAACTTAGCCTCCACTAGGCCGGCAATGGCCTCTTCAGGGGATGTGGGCTCCTTGAGGGTGGCATGGGCCTCTTTAATAAGGGCCATTGCTGCCTCACTGGTGGTCCTGTCCCTCCTGCCTCTTTTGTGAAGCCTGATGGGAGGCACCTGGGATCTGGTGCTTCTCCTTTGCCCTGCCACCTCCTGTCTGCCACTGGGCCCTGCCACCTCCTGGCTGCCACTGGGCCCTGCCACCTCCTGGCTGCCACTGGGCCCTGCCACCTCCTGGCTGGCACTGGGCCCTGCCACCTCCTGGCTGCCACTGGGCCCTTCCTCCTCCTGCCTGACAGTTTCCAGACCCTCCTCCTGGCTGATTTCATCCTGTGTATGAAAAAGGAACATAGTTTAATATGTTGGTTTAATCTTTGCATCAAACTTTGTAATCCTGATGGAAGCAATTAGAATGTAAATGCATAAATCCTTGCTTTAAATTTACCACTACATCAGCTTGACTATTTACCACACAATTAAGTGCAGAATAATGTCTACAGATCCTGATTTCACTTGTGGAATACAAAATAATGTATGTTTCTCATCCTGACATATTTGGGAAACATTAATTTTATCCCACTACATTTTCAGTTAATACTATACCTGGCTCCAGATGGACAAATCAGGATCATCCAGGATGGCTGCCTCCTCTTGCTCCAGAGAAGGCTCAGGTTGGCTGCAGGGAAGTCTGGGGGGAAGAGTGGACAGTGATGGCCTTGGCTCAATGTGGTCATCCAGGAAGGACATCCTGTTGTAGTACCACAAAATCGGGACATAAACATCATCTGCTGCTGCTCCTGACCTCTGAGAAGCCAGCACCTTAGAGCGTTCAGTCCTGTAGGTGCCTCTCAAGCTCTAAATTTTAGTGTCCACTTATTTTGCTGTGGCTGTGGGCACCTTGGTATGCACAAATGGGAGCAGCTTCTCCAGCGCTGCTTTTCTCACCCCTTTTTTTTATGGATGGGGTTTTTGGTCTCCCACAGAGCCGGCAGCTCCCTTACCCGGTCAATAAATTCTGCCAGGAACTCTTTGTCGCTAATAAAGACATTCATATTGTATCTGCAAGTAAAATAAATTATATTTAAATAATGTGAGGCAAACAGTCTAACCTCCTTCACATCCTAGTCACCATATATATCCTCCACCAATCTCAAGACAGTATAGGCCAACAATTTTTACAAGTCTCACAAAATCACATACCTTCGTTCGCACGTCCGTCACTTGAACTCCTCTCTCCGCACACCAAACGTACTATAGTCACATGTGTGTTTGCTATATACACACCACGCATGCGTCCAAATTCGAACACGTCGCTCCGCACACGTCGCCCCCCCATGACGTTCTAACTAACATCTTTTCCCCGCCCCTTCTCTTTCGGCGCGCAGACAGATATGGCGGAGTTACAGCAGGTGTCTGATAATTCCGCAACTAGCGAGGAGACAAGCCCGGAGACCGAGGACACGTCACGATTAGGGATGAGCTTGGAGTTCGAGTCGAACTCATGTTCGACTCGAACATTGCCTGTTCGCCCGTTCGCCGAACAGCGAACAAATTGGGGTGTTCGCGGCAAATTCGAAAAATCTATGGGAGAAATCTAAAGTGTTAATTATAAAGGCTAATATGCAAGTTATTGTCCTAAAAAGTGTTTGGGGACCGGGGTCCTGCCCCAGGGGACATGTATCAATGTAAAAAAGAAGTTTTAAAAACGGCCGTTTTTTCGGGAGCAGTGATTTTAATAATGCTTAAAATGAAAAAATAAAAGTGAAATATTCCTTTAAATTTCGTACCTGGGGGGTGTGTATGATATGCATGTGAAGTGGCGCATGTTTCCCGTGCTTAGAACTGTCCCTGCAAAACATGTCATTTTTGAAAGAAAAAAATGCATTTAAAACTCACTCGCGGCTATTAATGAATTGTCGGCTCCCGGGAATACATACAAAAGTCATTGATAAAAAAAAAAGCGTGGGGGTTCCCCAGAATTCAATTACCAGGCCCTTCAGGTCTGGAATGGATATTAAGGGGAACCCCGCCGCAAATTAAAAAAAAATTGACGTGGGGTTCCCCCAAATATCCATTCCAGGCCCTTCAGATCTGGCATGGATTTTAAGGAGAACTCCACCCCAAATTTAAAAAAAAAATGGCGTGGAGTCCCCCTAAAAATCCATACCAGACCCTTTATCCGAGCACGCAACCTGGCCGGCCGCAGGGGAAAAGGGGGGGACGAGAGAGCGGCCCCCCCTCCCTCCTGAACCGTACCAGGCCACATGCCCTCAACATGGGGAGGATGTCCCCATGTTGATGGGGACAAGGGCCTCATCCCCACAACCCTTGCCCGGTGGTTGTGGGGGTCTGCGGGCGGGGGGCTTATCGGAATCTGGAAGACCCCTTTAACAAAGGGGGCCCCCAGATCCCGGCCCCCCCCTATGTGAATTGGTAAGGGGTACGTTGTACCCCTACCATTTCACGAAGAAAGCATAAAAAAATGTTTAAAAAAACACACAAACACCTTGAAAAAGTCCTTTATTTAAAAAAAAAAAAAAAACATTCCAGCGGTGAAATCCAGTGTCCCGCGGCGATCCCGATGTCCAGCGCTGTCCTTCATTGGTTGTGTCTGAGCGGACCTGATGGGGAACTCCCTCTCAGTATTTTAAATGTATAGACCCGCCCCTTCTAAAGTTCCCCATCAGGTCCGCTCCCTCGGTATGTCGGACCCGCCTACGTCATTGGCTTGAGCGGGGAACTTCCTTCACTGTGTAATTTAAATTTACATAGTGAAGGAAGTTCCCCGCTCAAGCCAATGACGTAGGCGGGTCTGACATACCGAGGGGCGGACCTGATGGGGGACTGCTCTCACTTTGGTAATACATGTATAGACCCGCCCCTTCTCATGTTCCGCATCTGGTCCGCTGAGCGGACCTGATGGGGAACTTTAGAAGGGGCGGGTCTATACATTTAAAATACTGAGAGGGAGTTCCCCATCAGGTCCGCTCAGGCACAACCAATGAAGGACAGCGCTGGACATTGGGATCGCCGCGGGACACTGGATTTCACCGCTGGAATGTTTTTTTTTTTTTTAAATAAAGGACTTTTTCAAGGTGTTTGTGTGTTTTTTTAAACATTTTTTTACGCTTTCTCCGTGAAATGGTAGGTACCCCTTACCAATTCACATAGGGGGGGGCCGGGATCTGGGGGTCCCCTTTGTTAAAGGGGTCTTCCAGATTCCGATAAGCCCCCCGCCCGCAGACCCGACAACCACCGGGCAAGGGTTGTGGGGATGAGGCCCTTGTCCCCATCAACATGGGGACATCCTCCCCATGTTGAGGGCATGTGGCTTGGTACGGTTCAGGAGGGAGGGACGGCCGCTCTCTCGTCCCCCCCTTTTCCCCTGCGGCCGGCCAGGTTGCGTGCTCGGATAAGGGGTCTGGTATGGATTTTTAGGGGGACTCCACGCCATTTTTTAAAAAAAATTGGGGTGGAGTTCCCCTTAAAATCCATGCCAGATCTGAAGGGCCTGGAATGGATATTTGGGGGAACCCCACGTCAATTTTTTTTTAATTTGCGGCGGGGTTCCCCTTAATATCCATTCCAGACCTGGAGGGCCTGGTAATTGAATTCTGGGGAACCCCCACGCTTTTTTTTTTTTTTTATCAATGACTTTTGTATGTATTGCCGGGAGCCGACAATTCATTAATAGCCGCGAGTCAGTTTTAAATGCATTTTTTTCTTTCAAAAATGACATTTTTTGCAGGGACAGTTCTAAGCACGGGAAACATGCGCCACTTCACATGCATATCATACACACCCCCCAGGTACGAAATTTAAAGGAATATTTCACTTTTATTTTTTCATTTTAAGCATTATTAAAATCACTGCTCCCGAAAAAACGGCCGTTTTTAAAACTTATTTTTGCATTGATACATGTCCCCTGGGGCAGGACCCAGGTCCCCAAACACTTTTTAGGACAATAACTTGCATATTATCCTTTATAATTAACACTTTAGATTTCGAACGTTCGAGTCCATTGTATTTAATAGGGTTCTAAAGTTTACACGAACATTTTGTCTGTTCGCAGGTTCTGGTGCGAACCGAACAGGGGGGTGTTCGGCTCATCCCTGGTCACGATCAAGGAGGAGATTCAAGGCATCGAATATGTCTTTGGCGGAGATGGCGGAGATGGTGGACATCTTGCTCAAGGCTGATTATGATGCCAAGCATGGGCCGTATAGCAAACCAAATAGAAGGAAGGCCAAAATCCTCACTAAAGTTGTGAAGAGTCTGAAGGCGAAGTTCGGGGTGAAACGCTCAAATGAGCAGCTCAGAAAGAGGTGGTCAGACCTCAAACTGAGGGAGCCAGACCAGTTGAGGATCATAAAGAGGATGCTCGCTAAAAGTAAGTAAAATGACGACCTTTCTGCTATTAATCTTTTTAGAAACTGACATTTTGTTTTTTTTTATCATATTGGACTCCCTTCCAAAATGTAATATTTTGAACTAGGTTGGGCACAGTAATCGTTCGTTACGTTACCGACACTTCGTTCGGCCACTATCCGCGGTTTTGGCTTATTTAAGAGCCACAAAAGTAATTAGACATCTGCCATTTTTGATCAAGTATTGTGGATAATTTTTAAGTCTAGATGATGTGTTTGTAAAGAGAATGAAATGCAAACTTTAATCAGTGTAAAGGAGAGGACACTCAGCAGCTGCTTCCACATCTGTACTTTGGAGCACTATAGTGTGGGCCACCAGACCCGCCTTTTTTGTGTGTCCCACACAGGTGCATCAGAGTTTATTTGTGGTGCCTCCATGTCCACCAAATTACATCCAAATGTGAATACTAAACATATTTGGGGTCCTAAATAATGTATTTTTCTTTAAATTCCGCACAAACACACACTTGTACCCCACTTCCAAACAATTTAGCCTGTTTTTAGTTTAACAAGGAGATTTACAGTGTGATAAATAGACCTTTGGTTTTATTCTCATAGGGGAGAGAAGACTGGGAGGAGAACACTCCAGGGAGCACATGCACCCCACAACTTCCAAGCAACCCCAAACTCCCAAAGATCCACAACCGAAAGATGTGCAGGAAGTTGAGGTGGAGGAAGGAGAAGTGCAGGAAGGAGAGGTGGATGACGTTGTGGATCTGGTCACCACAACAGGTCAGTATCTGACACCACAGCTTAAGGTAAGCGAGGTAGGCCTGCAGAGTTTTATTAATTTTTTTTTATGGTTTTTAGGGGATGGAAATGTTGTGAAGGATAGCACACGGTTCTCTGCTGACAGTGCCCTCCGCCTCATCCAGCAAGTGATGGAATGTAGCACGGAACTGGACCTAATTAAACAAAGAATCCATGTGATGGAACAAACATTTAAAGACATTCTCGATGTTTTGGGGAGAATTCAATAAGCCATCCAAACACATTTGTTTTTACATGTTTGTTTTTGTATTTTTTCTAATTTTTTGAGTAACAAAGCAGCCAAAAATTGAATATGCACACAGTGTGTGAACATGTGCTATCTGCCATCAGGGGATATCCATGTACGTCTTTTGTGGGTGCAACCCCTTCCTCGTATCAAAAGTCGGTGAACTGAGGAAGGGGATGCACCCCCAAAACACATCCATTGATCACCCCTGATGGCAGATAGCACATGTTGACAATAGGGATCAGGATTGTAAACTTCCTATTTGCAAAAAAGTAAAAATGTGTGCATATTGAATTTTTGGCTGGGCAAGGGGTGGCAGGACCCCATATTAGGACGGGCACACAGAGACATAGTTTGTGTAACTGAATGTCTCAGATTGCTCAGAGGTATCCAATGTTGTCATTTTAGAAATGCAAGTGGTATTTTTGTATTTTCATAATCCAAAATTTGCCGGGTTGTGGCCAGGCCAACCCCAAAGTAAAACAAAAAAAAATGTGCAGAGAGTAAAATATTTGACCACAAACAACGTGTAGCTTCTTTTTATAATACTCTCTAAGCTTATTTGGTTCTTTTGTAAGGTAACATAGTGAAATTGGTTGTTATTTACTAAAGTAAAATACACTTGCCACTACAAATGCACAAAGACAAACTAGGAGACAGGAAAGAACAAATAATTAAAGGTTTAAACAAGATTTTTATTGGGATACTTAGACATAGGCTGGCATAGGAATTGCCCCCCTACCCGTGAAATACTCCATGTATTTGTCCCGAACCACACGGGCATTTTGGGGGGGCAAGCCAAGACGGGCAGATTCCAGGCCCGGAAGGGGATTTGCAGGGGAAAGTCCAGCCTCTGGCAAAACTGAGGCCATATAGGAATTTGATTTTTGGCTCAGAAAGTTGTGTAGCACACAGCAGCATAACACTACATAGTTTATTTTGTAGTCCGCCAAGTGGATGGAAATCATAAAAAGGCGGAACCGGCTGGCCATTATGCCGAAGGCATTTTCAACGACTCTTCGGGCCCTGGCCAGCCGGTAATTGAACACACTCTTCTCTGGGGTCAGGGTCCTCTGTGGAAATGGCCTCATAAGATGCCGTCCGAGTCCGAAGGCTTCATCAGCCAAGAAAACAAAGGGGAGTCCTTCAATATTCCCTGCATCCGGTGGCAATGCAAGGTCGTCACTCTGGAGACGGAGGGCAAACTCCGTCTGGATGAAGGATCCCCCATCGGACATCCGGCCATTCTTCCCTACATCAACATAGAGGAATTCATACCGTGCTGACACCACCGCCATCAGCACAATGCTATGAAACCCCTTGTAATTGTAGTAGTAGGATCCAGAACGGGGTGGCGGCACGATGCGGACGTGCTTCCCGTCTATGGCACCACCGCAGTTGGGGAAGTCCCACCGCGTGGCAAACTCCGATGCCACAGTCTGCCATTTCTGTGGCGTGGAAGGAAGCTGTGGAGTGAAACAAGATGAAATAATATTAGAAAAACAAAGGCATACATTACAAGGAAATTCTATCCCAAAAAATTAGAGACCCACATCAATCTAATTATACGTTTATTAAGGTGTGTAAAAAAAGTATAATGGAAGGCTCATTTATCATATTCATCACCCCCTCTGATGGGCCATTACTAAATTATTTTGGGGGGGGGAGATGTGTTTGACCACAGGATAGCATTGCAGTGGCGGTGCGTCCAGAGTGGGCGCTGGAGCACTGTCCCCTCTCTCCTGTGCCCATCACTCAGAACAATACATAGGTTCATGCGTTGCATGAACCTATGTATTGTCTATGCCGCACACTATTCAGGTGGATGGCCTCTTGTAAAGCGACCGACATATGAATAATTGCGTCATTTAGGGGGTTAAAATTGCAGAGCAGAAACAGGTATTAAAAAAGTCTTGCAAATTACAACCTGAGGGATGTAATTGGCTTCCTCAAAGAAAAATCGGGGACGCAAGGAGGGGGGCATTCCTTGTGTAAACACTGACAGGCTGCTCTGGCAATCATGTTCACCAAGTCTGTTTAATGGTAACATGATTGGCTGATGGAACATGAAGGGAAGGAGAAGACATCAAGGACAGAAGAAGGATGGCGCTGACCACAAGAAGGTAAGTGCAGGGCTGGGGGGAAACTGGCTGCATTAGAGGGGACTAAATGGCTGCATTGGAGGGGACAACTGGGGGCGTTTATTAGGCAACAGAGCAAAAAAGGAGGAAGTTTATTTCCGAAATTGGGGTTGGAACCCCCCAACATTTGGAGCAACAGGCAACCATGCTGGAAAAGTTAGTGAGGGGAAATATTTAGGGAGGATAAAAAAGGGGCAATCTAAAGCTTCCAACATGCATGGGGACAAAGGGGACATTCTCAGCATATTACAATCATGGTAATTAGGGAAGGATGAAAGAAATACAATACATTAGCATACATGTAATACATAAAATGTGATGTTAAGGGAGAAAACTTACCCTAATATAGTCCTCCTGCAGGACTTGTATAATAGCAGAACAGGTGTCTGGGATTATGAGGCCCAGAGCCTGGGGGGAGATGCCTGTGGTGAACTTCAAGTCCTGAAGACTTCTCCCTGTCGCCAGGTAACGCAACGTGGCGATGAGCCTCTGCTCAGCACTGATGGCTTCCCACATAACGGTGTCCTTCCTGGTAATATAGGGGGACACCAAAGCCAACAGTTCCTGAAAAACGGGGTCAGACATCCTCAGAAAATTCCTGTAGTCCTCAGGATTATTCTCGACGATCTCCCGCAGCAGAGGCATGTGGCAGAATTGGTCCCGCTGGAGCAACCAATTCTTGGTCCATGAACTCCTCCTCACACCATTCATGGACTGGTCTTGGTCCAAAACAAGCAGACCAACACCAAGCGCACGCACAGCACGAACTCGACGACGAGAACGTCCAGGCGACATGGCTAGGAAACGGTCGTCTAATCAGAACGTACAGAACAGAACGCACTTTAGAACAGCAAGGCCTATGAATAACGAACTGAAATTCAAAAACGAACAGGCAAGAACGCACTGTAAAACAGATACGACCTGCCTAGACGCCCTGAAAGTCAAGATACGAACCCACAAGCACAAACTGAACGGCAGAAAACGATCTGAAAAGTACGAAGACTGAAAAGCGCGAATCGTCTCTTCCCAAACTTTTACTTCACACGCGGTAACACGAGATCAGCAAAAGCAGCCCAAGGGGTGGCGCCAAGAAAAAAGATCTTCCCCTTTATAGTGCCGTCGTACGTGCTGGACGTGAGCGCAGAGAACCACGAGGAAATTGGAAAATGACAGTGTGTACGCATAGAAAGCTTGACGAGAAAATCGACAAGCTTAACAAGAATCTCGTCGAAAAAAACAACGTGTTTTTTACGACGAGAAAATCGGTCGTGTGTACGAGGCCTCAGTCTGAAAGTTTCCTGAAGAGTCCCTCCTGTAGTCCCGGAGGGAAACGAGGATTCCCTACAATAGGGTACAGGGGGGAATTGACAGATGATAATAAAGTGGTGGAACATATTCGAGAGCAAATACGCAGGGTAGGGCCCAAGGTTAGGTGCTTTTTGAGGGCTAAACTCAGGTCTCCATAGCACCAAATCCCACGACGCAATGGGACCTCACACGGTGATTGCTCGATCTTTGGCCATATTTTAGAGCTTGCATGCCTACACCAGTCTACTAGTCATGCCATATGAGCCGCCTGATAATATTTCTGCATATCTGGTACCGCTAACCCCCCCCCCATATTGTTTAGGCATTATCATTAAACTGTGTTGAATTCTGGGTCTTTTATGGACCCAAATGAATTCAGTTATCATCCTATTAGTCTGTTTAAAGAATTCAGGGGGTATATGGATGGGTAGAGTTTGAAAAAGATAGCAAAATTTAGGCAATATTGAAATTTTTATTATGTTACATCTACCGAACCAAGAGAAAAGGCCCTGATGCCGTTTAGAAAGTAATGCCGCGTACACACGATCATTTTTCACGTCGTGAAAAATTACATTTTTTGTTTTCAACAAGAAAAACGACCGTGTGTGGTCTTTTTGTCATTTTTCACGATGTGAAAAACGGCATTAAAAACGACGAGAAAAATTAGAACATGTTCTAATTTTTCTCGTCGTTTTTCCTGACATTTCTTCCGCGGCAGTGTTTCCCATAGGGAAAACACTGCCGCGGAGCCCATAGACGATCGTTTTTCTCGTCATTTTAAAAAATGACGAGAAAAATGACCGTGTGTGGGGAACAAGCTGTTCCCTCGTTTAAAATGCCATTATTCACGGCGGTTTTTTAACCGCCGTGAATAATGATCGTGTGTACGCGGCATAAGACTTTCACTCTCCTCAATAGAGGTAAAGAATTCAACTCAAAGGTTTGATCCAGTTTAGTTGGAATCAACGTACCCAGGTATTTGATGCCCGTATAGGTCCATCTAAACTTAAAGTTCATTTTTAAAGCGTTAATTTGAGTCGTAGTTATAGATACACCCATTGCCTCTGACTTGGACATATTAATTTTTAAATTGGACAGTGCACCATATTGATCCAATTCTCTTAGTAGGTTCGGCATAGATATAACCATAGGCGTGCGCAGAGGGTGTGCCAGGTATGCCCAGGCATACCCTAATCACTCTGGGCAGAACAGATTCCCCCTACTGACCTGGCTCCCGCTCCTTCCCCCCATAGCACTGTTGGCTTCCCTCCTCTCCAACCAGTTGTTGCTGTGGATGTTTTACAATGAGTGGGGGAAGGGGCCAGTAAATAAGCCATTTATTGACCCCTTCCCTTTCTGAATGAACATCGTGAGTGATCGGTAGAGTGTGTTTGAGCTTTAGGGTGCACACCCTAATGCCAAAGGCTGCACACACCTATGGATATAACAGGTTTGGTAAGGCAGAATAAAAGATCATCCACATATGCAGATACTTTATGATATAAATCCCTGGTTATTAACCCCCTAATATCCGGGTTTTGCCTAACCTTACAAAGAAATGGCTCTAAGGTGATAGCAAAAAGGAGTGGTGATAAAGGGCACCCTTGGCGGGTGCCGTTAGAGATAGAGAAAGGTTCAGATAGAACTCCATTTGCTTTTATTTGTGCCTCCGGCCTTGTGTATATGCTGGAGATCCACCCTACCATCCTCTCCCCTACACCCACATACCGTAGGACTGAGAACATAAAAGACCAATTAACCCGGTCGAATGCCTTTTCGACATCCGTTCCCAGGAACACAGTGGATGTTTTAGAATGACCGGCTAAGTGGACTAGATTCAAAATTTTAATGGTATTATCATGGGCCTCCCGCGTTGGAATGAAGCCTACCTGGTCTGGGTGTACTAATGCAGTCAAATGTGGTTGTATACATGTGGCTAATATTTTTGTAAATAACTTAAGATCTACATTCAATAATGAAATGGGGCGATAGCTGCCACATATTGATGGGTCCTTTTCCTCCTTCGGAATAACGGTGATATGGGCTTTCAGGGTTTCTGGAGTAAATCCTGTCCCGTGTTCCATTGCATTAAATGTTTGTACCATCTGCTTACCCAACTGAGGGAAAAATGTCTGGTAGTATTTATGTGTAAAGCTATCCGGACCCGGAGCTTTCCCGGGTTTGGATGTCCTGATGGCCTCTTGCAATTCCTGTAATGTAATAGCAACGTCCAACTCTTCTCGAATCTGTTCTGTCAATTGAGAAATACCTGAAGAGGAAATATATTCCTCCATGATATTTTGAGGTTGTGATCTGGTAAATGATATAAGGATTGGTAAAATCTATGGAAGGTTGAGACAATTTGGGAGGGAAGGTGTACCTTTCTATCTTCGGGGTCCACTAAGTGGGAGACATATGATTGAGTCCTCGGTTCCTGTAAAGCTCTAGCCAGTGAACCGCCACATTTGTCTCCTGTTTCATAATAATATTTCCGGCATCTCTTAAGTGCTGTCTTAGCTCTATGTTGGAGTAACTCTGTCACTTGTCTACGCAATTTAAGGAGTTCTGTCTCCCCGTACACCTCGTATTCTGTTTATGTTGGGTCTCTAACATCTGTATATCTGCCAGTAATTGGGTCAATTGGGCCTCCCTTTCCTTTTTTATTCTGGAAACATGCTTAATGAGTACCCCTCTTATTACCGTTTTGTGCCCTTCCCAGATTGTCCCCGCGTCTGTCTCCTCTACAGTATTATATTGAAAGTAGTACTGCAATTCCCTAATAACTTCCTCTACCATCATCTAATCTTCCATCAAACTCTCATTCAATCGCCACTGTCTCCTCTTGTCAGAGGAATACTCATTCATGGTTAATGTCAAAGAGACCGGGGCGTGGTCTGACCATGTAATGCTCCCTATAGTAACCTCTTTAACTGCCGTTAAGATACTCAGTGGAGTGAAAAATAAGTTGATTCTAGAATATACTTCATGTGGCACTAAATAAAAGGTGTAGTCTCTTTCGTCGGGGTGATACGCTGTCATGCGTCAGTAAGTTGGTAATTATGCAATATTTGTAAGACTCGTTTACGTAGACCTGTAGCTACCGAGGAGCTCCCCCCTGATGTATCCATCTTCGGGTCTAGGGGAAGATTAAAATCGCCTCCCAAGATAAGTTTACCGTCAGTAAATTTCATCAGCTTGTTAATAGTAGCGCAGATAAATTGATCTTGATTATTATTGATGGGCATATATCGTGGCCAAAGTCACTTTTATGCCACCCATCGTCCCTTTGAGGAACAGAAATCTGCCCTCTATATCTGTTTTTTTTGTCTATTAATGTCCAGGGAATTCGTCTTGAAACCAATATAGAAACCCCTCTTGATTTAGCTGCCCCATAAATGCATGATATGCATAGGGGTAGAAATTGTTCTTAAGGATTGGTACCTTACCCTCTCTAAAATGAGTTTCCTGAATGTATGCCACATCCGAGTGTGAGCGTTTCAAATCTTGCATTAAAATCTTCCTTTTCTCCGGTACATTAAGCCCTTTCTCATTTAAAGAAGTGACCCTTAGAGCCTCCATCTCCCCTACCAAAAATCAACGAGAGAAAAAAAAAAAGGGAAAGAAAAATAAACGATAAGAAGAAGAAGAAAAAAAAAAGGGGGGTTCTAATAACCCTAATGTGTTACGTGGGGTTTACTCCCCCCCCCCGTATCTCCCTCCGACAGATGAATGAATAAAATAATATCTTTCTTAACGCCCTCAACTCCCCCTACCCTAATTGAGTACTAACCTACTATGGGGGATTGATTGCGCATGAACCCGGGAGGGGAGCTCCCGGACCTTCCTCCTGCTCCTACTCCTTATATCATCACCTCAATATGTGTTTATATCTCTAAGTCAATACATAATCATTTATTCTCTCTACATTTATATTCTCAACCGTTCTGTATTATCAATTTCTTGCCCATTGCTCTATTTCATATGATCTTCATGAAAGTAAAATTTATATCAACATACCGCCCTCAAAAGAAAGAGGGTCCGGGGAGAAGCTTTCCCCTCCATCACTGCAATATGTCATGGGGAATGGTGTCCTATAGTGTCACCATTCCCCATGTAGCTTGAAGGGACAGTTTTCTTTTGTTTTTCTGTTTAAATAAACGTGGGCTACCAGGCCCTTAACTAGAATGCCTGTCTGATATGGACTCACTGCATAAAAACACATCTATCCACTTGAACTAAAACACCCCAATATCACAATATATATATATATATATATATATATATATATATAAAATAAAAATGAAACAAACCCAGGGGGTCTAGTACAAAAAAAAACAGCCCCCCTGGCCCTGTGTGACCTAACCCCGTGCCCCCCCCATTTCATTCTTCCAGCTTCTCCTCCGAATCCCCCCACCGCTATGTTCACAGCTCCACTTTCCTGTTTATAATACAATATTCTCTCTATTTTCTGGGCACTCTTGGGACCAACTGCAACCAGTCTGGAACCTCAAATGGATTAACTCCCAGAAAGGAAAAAAAGGTCTGGTAAGTCTGCTCTGGAACGCAGTCAGAAAGATAGATTGCCCTTTTTTATCAGAACAGAAATTGGGAACCTCCATCGATATGTCCCACCCCAGTCTCGTAACCGCTCTAATACTGGGCATAGTAGGGCTCTGAGCTGCAATGTAGCTCTTGATAGGTCTGGTAGAATTTTCAACTGGCCCCTGTGCAGGACGCCAAGGTTGGGTCCTGGACGGGTGCTATATAGCACCAATATTTGGGTTGTGGTCCCTTTTAAGGAGTGGTGATGGTGTTCAGGAGGTCACCCAGAATGGGTGAGGAATTCCCGGCAAAAGAAGTAGTCCAGAGAGGACTGGGTCGCAGTCCTCTTTGTCTTGATAGAGAGTTATTTGGGGCCCGGAATTTCGGAGGCTCTAAAGTGATATTCGGGTGGGATAGAGCCTCCACTCCTGACCACTGGGAGTCAGCACACAGGGGGTTTAAGGCTTCCAGGAAACAGCTCATAAAACAGGAAGTGGTGTTAGAGGTGGTGTGGAAGGAGTATGGGGATTGCACCTGTGAAGATGAGCTGTGTGTCTGCTGGGACTTTTTAAGGATTCAGCAAGGGCTCTGGAAGTTCTGGGGCAAAGATCCCTCTACAAAAACTGTATGTGCCTTTTCTTTAATTTGTTTTGTGCTGAAGACAAGCAGGACTTTACTTTATGCTGGAGATAAGCAGACTTTGTTTTTATATTTTTCCTGTGTGCTGAATGAAGCTTTATTTTTGGTTTATTTACAAATAAAAGCCTTTTGTTCAAGTTCAACGTTTTATGCACTTGGTCCCGTGGAGCTATAATCCCCAAAAGTTTACACCCCCCTTAAAGTCTATTGTTCCTGTCTCCCAGGCTTTCCGCAAGATGGCCTCCCTATGTTTAAAATAATGCAAACGACACACCACGTCACGGGGGCGATTAATGTCCTTGGACTTTGAACCCAATGCCCTATGAACTCTATCAAGTTCCAAATTTAAAGGCATAGCATCTTTTAGTATATTTTCAAAAATAGATTTTACCTTGTCCTGCAGGTTTTCCTTGTCTGATGCCTCTGGGATTCTTTGCAGGCGCACATTGTTGTGTCTACTCTGGTCTTCGAGGTCCTCCAACTGTAACTGTAATGCCACTGAGATCTCTTTTTGGGTGTAACTGTCTCTCTCCAGTGTGCTCACCACGTTGTTCCAGGCTTTGATATGCACTCTCCCTATCCGTCACATGCTCCGCTAGTATTTGTAGTTCACCCTGGACCAGCTCCAGCTCCTTGCGGTGTGCATCCTTCACTTTTCCAATAAGGGCTTCTATGTCGTTTGGGGAGAGCCTATATAAGTGTCTTTAGGTCCTCCATTTTTAACCCCGCTGCTTTCTTCTCCCCGGGTAGGGGGATGAGAGGTGTAGCCCCCTCTACCACAGCCAACGTTCTGGGGCTCTGTGGGATAGTCTGTAGTGCTTCCACACTGGTTCTCTCCGCCATCTGCCCCTGGACTGTCTGCATAGGTGTGCTCTCCCTAGGCTGCAGCAGCACGTCTGCCTTCCCTCTCTCACTTCCGGTTCAAGTCCCGCGCCCTGCATCATGGGGAAGTATCGGTGGATCTCTGGCTGCAACTCCCCCTCTGTGGGTAGCTGGACCAGCTGGGCTGCTTTGCGTGCAGTCTCCCTCTGTCTTCCCGAGTTCATACCGCTATAGTCTCACCAAGAGATAGCCTTGAGGTCCCACCAGACTAATCCTGATACATCGCTGGGGTGTCGGTCAGTTAATCAGCCTCATACAGAGCAGGCTGGAGCCAGGAGCTCATGTCTCTCACTCCCTCACCTGGCCATGTGCAGACCCCTCCCCTTCCCCATATTGTGTATATTTTCATGGTAGGTGCACCATTTCAGGTGCACCATGTCAGTTTAATGCCTCCAGGTGTTTATGACCTATCACAGATAACACAATACTTCCCCTGATAATGCCCTCATCAGCTTCTCTGTCAAGAAGGACAGAGGCATCTTTGTTCAGACATCATCCAGGGTCACCATCTATGTCTTGGACTAACTAAGATGCCGGCTCAGAGACGACACAGTAATTACATTTCTGGTGCCTGTGTAGTTCTTGGATGTGTTCACAAATGTCTGCCACTAATTATTCAAAGTCATGAACTGTAGCTCAAAGGCGGAGCCTTTCTGAAATAGTTATACGGCTGCTGTATATTATGATTAGTCAAGAATTTATTCATGGAGACTTACACTTTATATCTTCAAGTTCTTGCATATCGCTGCCAGGTCTGTATGTCGTATGGACCTGACAGCAGGGGACAGTGCCGCTGCTAAGGCAGTACAGCCAGCCCTCCTGTAATGGGCCCAGGCCTTATCAGTTCAAAAGGGGGCCCGGGCACCTGCTGAGCAGGAGGTCCAGCAGTACTGCCTTATTGTGATTTTTGTAGACTTCTTCCAATGGGGTGGGTTTCGTCGTAAGACTTCTTCCAATGGGGAGCACCCCATTGGAAGAAGTCTTACGACGAAACTAGTCTGGGAGGAGCTACACGACAGTCACCTGGTGTGCAGCGTTCAGATCTTTCGACCACTCGTCGAATATACAGTTTGGTGTTTGGGCGGGAGTCTGCGGTGATTCGATTGCAGTGGAGAGGCAAGCGTACATGAAGGAGGGTGAGACATACATGCTTATATGATCCGCTGAGACCGCAATACATCGCGGCAGCCTACTATAAACTTGCCTGGCGTTTGGAAATGTTTGCTTTGAAGTGCCCAATTTGATCTGTCTAAATGTGAGTGTAACCATTGATGGTCACTTGTGCTGTGTTATTTTAATTAAAAGTTTTGATATACTTCACTATTGGAAGCATTTGTTTTTTCATGTGGGAGACTTGACTGACCTAATTTCATCATTTTGGAATCGTTTGTGATACCCTGGGGGGTAATCAAGCTGATTAGCCAAGCATGAGAGTGCGAGGCATATTCTTGTGGTGAGTGCAAGTCCTTAGGGAGTGGAATCACTGAGCACATTGGTGTGGTGAAGGTTTGAAGAAAACACAAGAAAGTTTTATTTGTCATCATCTTCATTTGAAGTCACTTTTGGATGCACTTTTTATGGACTTATTTTGTGCACTTTTTTATGGACTCATTTTCAGTTAAACACTTTATATCAATTGTTTTAAATCACTGTCATGAACGTTATGGACACTTGATGAGTTTATTGTATGCACATTTCTTTACAGGGTGTATATTTATGAACATTCACATTTATGCACTATCTCACGGAGTGTATATGGTTTATATTTAGATTTGTGTTGTAAGACACTGAGCGCTACTATTTTGGTTATTCAAAATTATTTTTCACTTTTTATTTTTTAAAGTAGCAGCTGATAGGGTAATTCAGTCTGAATTTATCAGACGTTTCTCCAAGGCGCAGTGGAGTGTGTTAAGGAAAGGGGGCGGTTTATTTCTTAGTACACTGTTATTTTTTTATTTATTTTTTTTACGCGCTTATTGCGATTTTTTTTTTTTTACCAAAAATATGTAGAAGAATACGTATCGGCCTAAACTGAGGAAAATTTTATTTGAATTAAAAAAATGGGTATTTATTATAGCAAAAAGTAAAAAATAGTGTTTTTTTTTCAAACTGGACGCTCTTCTTTTGTTTATAGCGCAAAAAATAAAAACCGCAGAGGTGATCAAATACCACCAAAAGAAAGCTCTATTTGTGGGAAAAAAAGGGACGCAAATTTCATTTGGGAGCCACGTCGCACGACCGGGCAATTGTCATTCAAATTGTGACAGCACTGAAAGCTGAAAAATGGCTTGGGCAGGAAGGGGGTTTTTGTGCACAGTAGGGAAGTGGTTAAAGTAATTTATTACACAGCTCCGGGGGTCTTCTTCCGACTCCGGGGGTCTCTTCTGACTTCGGTGGTCTCTTCCGACTTCAGGGGTCATCTTCCGACTTCAGGGGTCATCTTCCGACTTCACCTGACGCACCTGCCTCAGCACTTCTTGCTGCTTCTCCTCTTCAATGTTGACACATCGCTTCCTCCCGCTGTAATGCTGGGTGTGCGGTGCACAACCATTTATATAGGCCTCTCATGACGTCACAATCACATGCTCCAGGTGGCCACATGCTCCCATTATGTCACAGTCACATGCTCCAGAGAGGCCTATATAAATGGTTGCGCACCGCACATCCAGCATTACAGCGAGAGGAAGCGACGTGTCAACATCGAAGAGGAGAAGAGAGAAGAAGACGGCGACGGTGACGGGAAGACCTGGCCCCTCCACTAGCACAAGAGCTGGAAGAAGATAGTGGAGCAGCCCGGCAGAAGGACAACAGAGAGCGGGAGGAGATGACGGGGAAGACCGGGCCTCTCCGCTAGCAAAAGAGCTGGAAGAAGTTAGCGGAAAAGCCCGGCAGAAGGAAAAAGGCACCGGAGAGCAGAAGAAGACCCCCGAAGTCGGAAGAAGAGACCCCCGAAGTCGGAAGAAGACCCCCGAAGTTGGAAGAGACCACTGGAGTCGGAAGAAGACCCCCGGAGCTGTGTAATAAATTACTTAAAAAACCTGTGTAGTGTTTTTTTAGTGACATTTTTTTCCCCCAGGTGAATGGGTAGGGGTACGATGTACCCCATACTCATTCACATAGGGTGGGGGGCCGGGATCTGGGGGCCCCCTTATTAAAGGGGGCTCCCGGATTCCGATAAGCCCCCGCCCGCAGACCTCAACAACCAACAGCCAGAGTTGTCGGGAAGAGGCCCTTGTCCTCATCAACATGGGGACAGGGTGCTTTGGGTGGGGGGCAGCAGGTCGCCCCCCTGCTCCAGAGCACCAAACCCCCCATGTTGAGGGCAATGCGGCCTGGTACGGTTCAGGAGGGAGGGGGCGCTCTCTCTGCGGGGACTGCCCAGTCATCCGCTGGCTCAGCGAGGATCAACGGAGCGATCCCCGCTGAGCAAGCGGAGCTTCATGGGGCGGATCTTCACGGATCCGTCCCGTGTGAAAGAGCCCTTAATGTGTTATTTCAAGGAAAACAGGAGGTGTCAATACACACAGCTTTGACTAAGCTTTGTTTATGGACAACTGCATGATAAAAAGAAACGTCAGTTGAAGTGGGATATAAATACATCGAGACTAAAAAGATGCAGTGTGATAAAGCCACAGGTGTGTAAGTTATTCATGCAAAAGTTACTTTATTAACTTTTAGTGAACATTTATTGGGAAAGAATTTCTTGTGTTTTTATAGAAGGCGCCAAATATTGGCACAATGGAATAATATACTTTCTGTATATATGTCTGCACTGAAAGATGAACTTAAGACTGCCATATGTTTTGTTTAGCAGTCAGAGTGACGGAGCACGTGTGGTTCATTCAATCATATTGTATGATTGGTTCTGAAAAATAGTACTTCAACATGATCAAGTTTCTTTCAGAAATAGAATATTTAGGAAAGCCCAACCTAAAATAGTGTTTTTTGCAAAATGAAAGCAGTTATAAGTGAAAGCGTAGTAAAAGAAAAACACAATAATATGGTAAGATTATCATGATTTTACTTTTACAAAATTGTATTTAGTCACGGGATAAAGAGGGGGTGTGACAGACCTAGCCGGGACAGAGGCTTTTGGAGGGGACTGAATGCAAGCCTCTTGCCTTGCGACCATGGGCCCTGGCATTTGGGGGAACGGTGCTCTTTGTGAGCTGTATGCCTGGGGACCCTTGAGGGGGTGTTACTTTGGATTCAGGTCCATGTCCCCCCCCAAGACACACAGACTCTGGGGACCCTGTATATGCCATATTAGAGTGACTGATTCATACTGTTGGGACGTTCACACGTTCACTCTAAGGATATGCTAAAGACATCACCTCCAGCCATCTGTCTGTCCTCTGTGCTAATTGACCCTGCTAAGTGTGTGATGTTTACACTTATGATAATGTGTATTGTATAGCAGGTGAGCGAGGAGACGGGATGTCTACCCTGAAAGGTCATATCTAGGAGTCACCTTGGCTGTCTAAAGGATTTAGTTATTTAGCTCATGTTAATTTATGTTCTGGTTACCTCCTCTGTTACTGTATATAAGACTTGATTTTGGTTCTAATAAAGAAGTCTCCTGTTGAACTTACATACAGCCTGCCTGGTGTTTGTTCTGAACGATCACAAATGGATTAGAATGGCACATAGCTGTAGTTTGAATCCTGGAGCACCGGATGATCCAGTAGAGCAGAGGAGTGTCGGGAGAGTGGAACCGAGCAAGCAAAGGGGCTCGTTACAGGGGGATTATGAAATTTTGTCTTAGTTAGAATCAGTACAGACTGATAATGGAGATAACATTTATAAAATAATAATGGATAGAGTTATTTTTAAATGAAAATATTTATTTTTGCATATCCCGGTACCTGATTAACTGACTAATTAATTGATTTTTTTGTTTAAGCTAATGAAAGAAATTATGAACTACTCATTTTAGAGCACTTTGTCATCAAACTTCTGAATATGGTTTTATTTGTTTATAGAACAATTCAAAAGGAAAGAGTAACCTGATACTACAAAGTATTGAGAGGTTTGGCAATCTATGTAGATTGATTATATTATTTTTTTTCACCTGCTGAAGAAGGATACAAGGATGTTTTTTTCCTTTAGTTATTATTTCTTTTGATAAATTAATTGAGGTAATTCTAGGGATTTTTTTTTTTTTTTTAATAAAAGCTAAGTTGTTGTGAACCTATGTAATATTCCATTGGGGTTGGATTTCAAACCATAGAATCAGATAATGATTTTTTTCATTTTATAGGACAGGTAATGAAGGACATGTATCCAATTTTAGTTATAGAATAACGTTTTTGTTTCTTATCATCTTTAGTGCCCAGGTATTGTAGAACGTATGAATAGTATTACAATATCTAAATAGGGTAAGATGATTCAAGAAAAAGTAAAGATTAGGTGATTTATTTACCTGTTATATTTTCAGCTTAAAAACTTTAGTATTTTCAAAACATAGGGTTTGTTATTTATTTATTTTTTAAAAATGACAGGATGAAGAATGTCTGTTCTTCTATGTCTTTTGAGATTAGCATACTAAGTTATTTACAATCTGTTGTATAGGAAGAAGTAAAGGTATAGGAATTTCAGAAGTTTGTTCACAAAACATGGCTAGGCCTTTGCTAAATTTAAAAAGAAATGATGTTTTGAATAAGATTTCTACTTCTTATGAGTATGTTTCGTAATTTATTCCAGTAGCTAAAGTTATGGTTAAGAATTATAGATCTGAAGGTACCAGGGATACCAATAGAGATGCCAACTGAGATATCAATTGGAATGCCAATTGGGAAGGTTATTTTATTATTTTTAAGGTAATAGGGATTATAATTTTTTTTGTTTCAAAATAATTGGTAAAAATAAAAATAATGGGTAAAAATAAGAATACAATGGGTAAACACAGAAAGGATTAGGAGTCTAAAGTAGTTTATATTGATTAATGAAATGATTCTATTCTATAGATTTTTATTTATTTTTTTGGATTCTTCCATGACCACGAAACAGGCACAACTAAAACTTCTATTTTCTTGTTTTTTTCAAAATGATTTTTTGATTATGTTATCAAGGACTATCATTTTTGGATGAACTTCAATGATTCATTCGTATGGTCTTGCATCAAAAAGCGACATATTGATCGGTCGATCATTATGTGAGGGGGAGTTGGGATGTAATTCTAATATAGGAATGTTTTAAAAAAACTGGAAAAAAAAATTGTTGACTTTATGTTGACATTGAAATTTGATACTTTCTCCTACACAATCTTTGTTAGTTTAGTACATCATTGAAAGATTGATATCACCGTAATAACTAATAGTAATGATACTAGCTTAGTTTACATAATAGTTGTTATATTTTGGTTTCTAAATCTTTTATAGGAACACATATTAATACACATAGAATTTTTTTTTATTTTTTATTATTAATTCTGATAGAACACATAACTTGGGAAAGTTGGATGGATAGTTTGTTATTACAAGAATGTACAATAAAGTGTACATTTGAAGTATTAATATAGTTAGAGTACATACAAGCTTGTGTGGAAGAAAAGGATTTTAATGTGTCTAAACAGAGTTACTGTTGAATTAAATAATATTGAAAGTTTAAAAAAAAAAAGAGAAATAGAAATAGTTGCTTGTTGGTCATGGATAGATAGATAGAAAAATAAATAGGAAAATAGATAGAATATATAAAAATATAACAATAAAATAATGGGGAAGTTATGTTTTTGTGTATCCACAGACGAGTAGATTACTTACTATGTTTATAATTGTTCAGTGTCAAGGATAATGTATAAAAACTTATATTGTAGAAATTATTTGGTTATTGAAATTTCAAAGAATGGAAGAAATTTTATTTATTAATTAATAATTTATATTACAAAGCAATATAAAATGTAATATATCAAAGATATCTATTTCTTATTTATGTTAAAATAGTTATATGATATGGTTAAAGTTATAAGAAATTAAATTTGTGAAGGAAGAACATTTTTATTATTACATCGTTTAGATGGAGAATACATTAAAATTAATAAATAATATAATAATTTATAGTTTCTTGATGGGATAAAATTGTTAAATATTTCACAGGAATATCTCAGAGTTTTGGAAAAAGCTTATGTACAATATCTGAAACACTAAATTGTATGAATGTTTAATTATTGTATTGTATGTATTGTAAAATAAAGAGGATCAGAAACATTTATTATTTAAAGATGAATGCACTTATTTTGTTTGTTAATTATAGTGCATTGAGGGGGAATTGTTAGATATTTTGAGTTTATTACTATTTTAAGTGATAAAAGTTTACGAAATCTTTATTGAAACATGTTAATTTTGAAGGTTGCTGAGGACAAGAGAAAGGTAATTTGCTGTGTATGTAACATCTATTTTTAAGGTACTATGTCAGGACAATGGGTGGAGTTATGTTACTTAATATACACAAGTGGGTGTTACTTCTGTAAGACAGTAGCATCACTTTTCTTGGAGCGATTCTAAATGTAAATTATACTTAGCTTTGCTCTACTAGCAGTATCATAATGCCTCGCAAGTGAACATGAGTTAGGAAGGTCGGGGGAAGGGACCCGATACACATGGAGATTGTACCATCTAATTCTCCTTCCTCCTCTTACCATATGTTATCAGCTGTCATTATGTAAGTCTTGTCTTTCTTGAAGAATAAACTCACACGTTGTTGAAGATAACCTTGCTCTTTAATTTTGGAACAAAATGCCTAGGAAGAAGACACTAATAGATTTTACACGTGTCTCCCACACCTCTAACAGGGCACAGGGGCACCGTCCCCCTTATCCATGCCCCTTGGCCCCAATCTCCATGCAGGGCATATGGATTTCATTTTTTTTTTTTTTTAGAAGCACGTGATTAGAACCGGAGGCTCAAAAAGGGTGGGCTCAGGGTGCAGAGCCAATCGGGTCTCAGTTAGGAATAATTTCCTGTTGGGCCTGAAGGAGAAGCAATTTCCCCAGAGCGAGGAGCTGCAGCCCTGATCCATGTCTGCCTGATCTGCCTTCTTCCTAAGGTAAGAAGGCCTCTGATCGTCGCTGCATTCCCGTCCGTCTCCCATGGGGTGGGTGGATCGCTGCATTCCAATCTGTCTCCCGCGCCCCCCGGGGGATCAGGGGGGATTGTCGCATTCCCATCCATCCCCATCTGGGGGGTGGGGGGGGGAAGTTGCTGCATTCCCAGCTGTCTCCCTCGGGGGGGGGTCGCTGCACTTTCGTCTGTCTTAGGGGGATCAGCACTAGTATCTGTACCCCCTTCCCCCCTGCTGTCTCGAACCCCTGTGTGCCCCTTTTTCCCACAGTGCTGTAGTTTTCCCTCCTCTCCCACCGGCAAGTGCCAAGGGCACACAGTCAGGTTATTTCAGGATGGTGAGCAGTGGGGCGGGGGGGGGGCTCACCACCCTGAATGAACACAGTGAGAGTGTTTGGTACTGATTGCTCACTGTGGGTGTACAGATATTGCCTCTGTGCCGCAATACACTTGAATGGGTCTTGTTCGACGGGGGTATAATTTCTGCCTTGGCTGCAAAGCATAGCATAGCTGGCTTTGAGGTTGCGCTGCCACCCAATTGCTTCTACACACCCCCCACCGGTACCAGCGACCCACCCTGCATCATTCAGCCATGTATTCTGGGCTCCACTTGACCATCTGCAAGCCTGGGAGCGACATGGCGAGTGGCGGTGGGTGGATGGGGGGAGAAGAGTGGACACCTCTTCTTGCTATGACCCGGAAAGTGATGTGTATGACATGACTTCCGGGTCACCTGCCACTTTCCCCGGCTAGCAAAGCCGGGAAGGGATGTATTGCAATGCGATCTGCATTGCAATACATTCAGGATTTTTCCAGAGCCTCTCCCATCCTCTGGAACTCTCTACCTCAATCTGTCCGGTTATCTCCTATTCTGGCTGCCTTCAGGCGATCCCTGAAAACACATCTCTTCAGGGAAGCCCATCACTTCTCCAACTAATCTTTTACCACGTCCATCACCTCATCTCCCACAGTAAGGATACTTTTACACTGAAGCGCTGGATGCGCTGGCGGTATAGCGGCGCTTTAAGCGCCGCTATACCGTAGTTTTTGCCGCGATTTGTGGGTGCTAGCAGGGTGATTTTAACCCCCGCTAGCGGCCGAAAAAGCGCTCCGAAAAAAGGGTTAAAAATGCCTCTTTGCAGCGTTTTGCAGGCGTTTTGGGGACGCTACCTACCGCACCTCAAATATGCGGCTTGCAGGAGTTTTTTTACCCTCCTGCAAGCGCACCGCTCCAGTGTGAAAGCCCTCAGAATTTTTAGCACAATAGCGCCTGCAAAGCCCCTCAGTGTGAAAGGGGCCTTAGACTCCTTTCACACTGCAGCACCACTAAAACAGTACTAAAGCGCCGGTCATTTTTGCGGTGCTTTAGCGGCATTTTAGCGGTGCTTTTGTGAAGCTTTTCGTTCGCTAGCGGGCATTTTTTTTTTAAGGTCACGTGACAATGTGACCTTAAAAAAAAAGAAAAAAAGTCCAGTTTTGGTACTAGTCACCTTGTCCCTATGCAAATATTAAAAAGTCTGCCCTCAGTTGGAAGGGCATCCATTTAATAAATATAGAGGGAGAAATCCTCTCAGGTAGCAATAAAAAAAGTGTAGAATACTATGGCCATAAGCAACTCACTCTTCCTCTAATTTTCCTTCAGTGTGCAAATGACCAGAGGCAGTCTGGATCTGGAATTTTGCTGTCATAGACTAGAGGTTGTCTGGTTGTGGCAGGTATAAACACTTTTTAAACATTTTTTTTATTTTATTTATAAATTAAAAAAAATATATTTACCGTATATCTTTTATTTAAAAATATTTTTTCTTCCTTGTAAGGCGGTCTCTGCCCTGTTTAAGCAAACATAGGCAGGGACGGCAAGGCAACCTTGGCACTACATTAGGCAAATAAGAAGTCCTAGGCCTCAGCACCACCTTGTCCCTTCCTAAAGTCAGAAATGCTTCTTTGCAAAATAAGGACAAATGTTCGGAGAGACAACACAAAAGAAGTGATGGTTGCAAGGATTACCGCCTTGCAGGTGAGATAGAGATATAAAATTGGAAGATATAGTGATGTAGAGAGACATAGAGAAAAAGGTCTCCAATGGGTTGAAAAGACCATCTCGGAAGATTAGAAAAAAAAACAAAATGGGCCTTAACCCCTGTAACGGCACCCCAAATATGAAAGGGGGTTACGCCGTTTAGATATCTTCCCTCTCCTGGACACACATTCGCTGCCGATCCTCCACAGTCAGGCGACCACTTCCCATAGGAATTAATCCTTCCAAAAGAATGAGACAAAACGCTCTGTATCTTTCCAAAATGAACTACTTTATTATTGCAAAATACTACAACTTTTATATCCACAGAGAGACGCTTCTGACCCTCCACTCATCATACACCTCTGACCAGACCCAATTTACATGAGCCAATTCTCTACAGCTGATGACCAATACACATCTCAGTTTAATGATTATGCATGACCCTTTTGTGTTTAGCTTTTGTCTCCCAATCCACATTGAAAGGATGTGTAGCATATTTGAGGTTCATTAACATTACTCAAGCAGACAGGTGACACATCAGCATCTCTTCAATTAACCTGTCTGTCTGCTAGTTCCACAACCTATAATTACAGGCTTAACTCCCACAAGCCACAATAGACAATAGAATGTAATCACACACCATCACAGCAAGTATTACATAAACAGCCCACACACAGTATATACCCAATATGTGCCCTGTATATACCGTATTGGATATGGCTATCACAGATCATGGTGGGGTTCTCATTCACCCTGTGCCCCAAGTAGAGACACAGGGTGGTTTACACATAAGAGGCATTGGGGAAGCTGAAGCAAGGGTATCTCATACTTTCTAAGAGATTCTGGGTTCCCCGGGCCCTCCCGTTACAACCCCGGAGCAGGGTTGCCAACTTTCAGTAAATTTACAAACAGTTTGTAAAATCCGTAATTGTTGCATCTGTCCATGAATGTCAGTTACGGACATGCAGCCTACATGTCTGTAATAGACAATCAAGGACGGATGCAAAAAGTATGGATTTTACAAACTATTTGTAAATTTACTGAAAGTTGGCCACCCTGCACCGGAGTGAGAGGCCAACGGTCTCTTGAAGTTAAAAAGGGCAAAAACTAGCCAATTTCTCACTCAACATTTTTTTAACACAATTTACAGATTAGAATGTTTAAATATTTTCCTTTTATATATATTTTTCCTGATAGTTAGTGGTGAGCTGTTCTGATGACCCAAGTTCTGATTAAGGGGTACGTTCATGAACTTAATCAAAGTTCAGATGCCAAATCCAAATCCCTATATAATAGTGATACTCACAGGAAATGAACCGGAAAGTCGTGAGGATGACCAAAGTAATGAAGAGCAATATTAGGGGGACCCCCAGGATCAGAATCATCCGGAGCTGTGTATTCTTGGCAGCCGGAATCTCTACAGACAGAGAGGATAGTAGTAAGTAATCCTGCGTGTATCAGCCGGTATAATAATCCTTCAGAATTCTTATCTCATGTAAAGACATTTTATATTCTTCCCAAATCATCTGTGTGCGCCTTCCCTGTATACAAATCCATAATCTTTTACTATAACTGTATATATCTATATTTATATGACATCTATCATATAATAATCCTCCACTATAAATGTATATGTACATATCACATCATGTTATTTCATTATCATGATATAGCCAAATGAGAGCGTAGGTTCTGGTTCATACCATACTACTGTGTCTACTATATGTCCTACTACTGTATGTCCACTACATGACCTACTACTGTATGTCTTCTACATGTCCTACTACCGAATGTCTACTACATGTCCTACTACCGTATGTCTACTACATGTCCTACTACTGTATGTCCACTACATGTCCTACTACTGTATGTCTACTACATGTCCTACTACTGTATGTCCACTACATGACCTAATACTGTATGTCTTCTACATGTCCTACTACCGTATGTCTACTACATGTCCTACTACCGTATGTCTACTACATGTCCTACTACCATATGTCTACTACATGTCCTACTACCATATGTCTACTACATGTCCTACTACCATATGTCTACTACATGTCCTACTACCATATGTCTACTACATGTCCTACTACCATATGTCTACTGCATGTCCTACTACTGTATGTCCTACTACTGTATGTCCTACTACTGTATGTCTACTACATGTCCTACTACCGTATGTCTACTACATGTCCTACTACCGTATGTCTAATACATGTCCTACTACCGTATGTCTAAAAAATATTGTCTTATGATGTTTAAAAAATATTGTCCCACAGTGTCCAAAAAATAACGTCCCGTTATTTCCAAAAATTATATCCTGCAATGTTCAAAAACAATGTCCCACTATGTCCAAAAAAATAATGTCCCATGTTGTCAAAACATAATGTACCAAGATATTCAAAAATTTAGGTCTATGATGTCTAAAAGTTAATTTCCCTTTAATGTCCAAAAAAATTATCCCACAATGTCCAAAAATAATGTCCATGATGTCTAAAAGATAATGTCCCAAGATGGCCAAAAATAAAGAATGTCCCAGAGCAAAGGAAACCTAAGTGTAGGGGCCACATGACTGGGGGGGGACGCTCTGTAGGTTGCACTAGGAAGTTATGCAGGCAGAGGGCAGTATTGTTGGGACACAGGGCGGTGCTAGTCAGCTCACTCTGTATCTATTAGCAAGGGCGGGGGGCGGAGCTTGGCATTCGGGTGCGAGCAGCAGAAGAGGTAACACACAGAACTGTATTTTTGTATTGTTCATGGAGCATTTAGACGGCCTGCTCGAGCAGTTGAGCTCTGCGGCCATGGAGCTTGGCCACAATGGTTTTCTGAGCAGCTTGCAGAGATGTTGCCGGGGTCGGGGGAAGGTATGTCTGCTGACCCCCCCAGCCCCCCCCGCAGCGCGTGCGAAGGTCGCGGCCTCCGGCGCGTTTTAGTCCTGAGATGTCCTCCAGGGTGAGCCACTGCTCAGGAAGCCCGATCGCGGACCCTCCGGCTCCCTGTGCAAATCGACCTGCCTCTGCTTCTGCGGGGGAGGCTGGGAGGAATCCCCGGCCTAGGCGGGACCCGGCCAGGAGGGTGGCGTCTCCTTTCCCCTCACGGCCTGCAGCGGTGGACTGGGATTTGGTGGGGGCGCGTGCTGGCCCGGCGTGGTAGACCTGCCAGAGCGGGCGTGGGCCCCTCCTCCAGGGCGCCTGCGGCCATCGCAGGGGGAAGCAGATGTCCTGACAGTGACGGTTCCAGAGTGGCATCTGCTGGCAAGCAGAGGGCCCCGTGTGGGAGATTGGTGGAGGAGGGACGTGTGGACCGGAGGGCTTTGGGGTGATGAGTTCGCCGGTGGGCGCTCGGCCTAGTTGGCTTCTGCAGCATCCCCTGCTGGTCAGGGGGACCAGCGGTCGGAAGGCGAACTCTCTGACATGGATTCGGATGATCCAGGTTCGGTGGCGGGCCCATCGGGGCTTAAGCATGGACCCGTAGTAGGGGCTTGTCGTCAGTTTCCCCTGGGAAGCCAGGTAAGTCATCTTCTATTCCTTTAACTGTATCTTCTCCTGTTTCCTTGTTGTCTTTGTCCCCCCCCCGGCTGTACTTTCGTGGTATACGGTTGGGGGTGGGCCAATACCGGCGCCGGTGGTGTCGGCGGGCGATAGTTTGGGGGTCGGGGCAGTGGGCGGTGTCCCGGATGCGGGGACAGCGTTGCTACAGCAATTGTTGGCATCCCTGTTGCATAGTTCTAGGGATATGGTGAGCAGGGGAGCCACAGCGGTTCCTCCTGCAGCCACATTACCGCCTGTGGTGGCATGGCTGGCTGGGGATGGAGGGCGACCAGTTGCTACGTCCCCGCCGGCCGCCTCACTGGCAGTGCAGGTGGGGCCTCAGCAGCCTACGATGGCCTCCTGGGCAGGTGCTGCTCCCTCGATGGCGGGGGGGACTTCTCAAGTGAGTGCAGGGGTGAGTGGAGTTACCCCGGTACTGGCAGGAGCTTCTCAGGTGAATACGGGTGGGGGTTCCACTACTCGGTTGACCGCGGAGTGGGTTCATTTAGCGGATGCGGCGCAGTGTGAGGTCTACGTTTGAAACGAGGGGCCCCTGGGTTCATACCTGAAGTCGGAGGTGAGGGAGAGGATTTGGAAGGGTGACTACGTGGAGATATTTTTGTTGCTGCCGCTTGAGAAGTTTAATTTGGACAAGGTTAAGCCGAGTGAGAGCAAGAAGGAAGAGGAGCAAAAGCGGCGGTATCGCCTCATTCCGCATATGTTTGCTAATTGGACACAGGCGTTTTACATCCTGGCGAGTGTTATTGGGGAGAAAGCGCCTGAGAATTGTTCGGGGTTATTCTGTTATATTGACTCCATTAGCGAGGCACAGAGGGATGTATGGGGGGTGGCGTGGCTGCGCTATGATGACCATCATTGCGATCGGATCAAAAAGACATTGGCTTGTGGATGAAGCTCATGACACAAGCCAGGGTCGCGCCGCAGCCCTTTCATGGGGGGGGGCGGGGGTGCCCGAGCCTCTTCGCCATCGGCCGGAAAGCACAAGGGGTTCTGTTGGCAGTTCATTGAGGACACTTGTAAGTTTGGGGGGGGCTCCTATTGTTTCCGGCACGAGTGTTCCGGCTGCGGGGGGGCCCATCCCTTGTCCAAATGCTTTAAGAAAGGGAAGAAGCTGAGCGACGCTGGAAAAAGAGATGACACCGTTGAAAGTGGAAAAAATGGCGCCGTATCTAAGTAGGTATCCGAACAGGGGGCCAGCGTGTACGTTGTGGTTGGGCTTTAAGGAGGGATTTCTGATTCCCAGCGAATTGGTTGACATCCCCCCCGCCTGCGATCGGTGAATGATCATCTGGATGTGGTTTCTGGTAAACTGTGGAAGGAGGTGAGTTTGGGCAGGATGGCGGGTCCATTTTCGGAGCCGCCGATGGGGGACTTGGTGGTGTCACCGCTGGGGATGGTACCTGGAATCAGTTTTGGCTTATTCATCACCTTTCCCACCCGAAGGGTGGGTCAGTGAATGATGTGATCGATCCTGCCTTTTGCACAATGTCGTATGCATCTCATGACAAGGTCGTGCAGTGGGTTCAGCGTTTTGGGAAGGGTGCTCTTATGGCGAAGACCGACATCGAGTCAGCATTTAGTTTGTTGAATAGTGTCAGGTTGTTGGGGTGTTGTTGTTGGGAGGGGGACTATTTTGTGGACAGATGTTTGCACATGAGTTGCGCGATTTCCTGTTCATACTTTGAGTTATTCAGTTCGTTTGTGGAGTGGGTAGTCAATGACTTGTTGGGCCTTGGTTCGATTTTGCATTACTTAGATGATTTCTTGGTAATAGGTCCGCCGGACGATCGGTCCTGTCTTATTTTGTTGTCCACCATCCAGCACGTTTTCAAAGTTTTTGGTGTTCCACTGGCGCAGGACAAGACTGAGGGTCCTGTTACGGTGTTGAAATTTTTGGGTATCATTATTGATACCGATATGATGGAATTCTGGCTGCTGAGGGACAAGCTGGTGGATCTTCGTGAGGCGGTGGTAACAGTGTCCCGCCGTTCGAAGATGAAGTTGCGAGACTAGCAGTCACTGTTGGGAAAACTCAACTTTGCATGCCGCATTATGCCTATGGGGAGGGTGTTCTGCAGACGATTGCCGGCTGCCATGTCTGGGGTCCCTCATCACTCCCTCACAGGGTTGACAACTTTCAGTAAATTTACAAATAGTTTGTAAAATCCATACTTTTTGCTTCTGTCCTTGATTGTCTATTACAGACATGTAGGCTGCATGTCCGTAACTGACATTCATGGACAGATGCAACAATTACGGATTTTACAAACTGTTTGTAAATTTACTGAAAGTTGACAACCCTGCTCCCTCATCACTTTGTTCGGTTGGGGTGGGTACATAGGGAAGATTTGGGAGGTGTTTCTAGAACAACGGTAGGTCATTTTGGCTGGGACCGGCGGTTCAGGCGAGAGACTTGGAGCTCTTCACAGACACGGCAGGATCGGTGGGTTTTGCGGCTTATTTTCAGGGGCGATGGTGCGCTGACCAGTGTCCGGAGGAGGTGGCAGGGTCGGCGTTGATTAGGAATTTGATGCTGTTGGAGTTGTTCTCCATAGTGCTGGCAGTGGAACTTTGGGGGGCGGAATTTCAGAACCGGAGGGTTCGTTTTCACTGTGATAACCTGGGGGTAGTGCATGCGATTAACTCCTTGTTGGCATCGTCATTGCCGGTTGTTCGTTTGTTACGTCGTTTGGTGTTAAGGTGTCTAACATTGAACGTTGTGGTGTGTGCTGTGCATATCCTGTGGGTGGAGAATGAGGTGGGTGATGCGCTCTCTCGTTTGCAGTGGGACAGATTCGGCGGTTGCCTCTGGAGGCGGAGCGGTTCTGGGTTCTGTGCCCCAGTGGTTTATGGGATCTCGTGTTGGAGCGGTGATGTCATTGGTTCGGCGGTCTGTAGCGGAATGTACCTGGCGGTCATATGCGTGTGTGTGGCAGGAGTGGCACGAGCTGGTGAGTGATCTTCGGGTTGGTTCCACCACGGATGACAGGCTCCGTGCATTGCTGTATTTTCTGGGCCGCAATTGTGAGCATGGGGTGTCTGTCGCATCATTAAATGTCAAGATGGCTGGTTTGGCATTCTTGTTTCAATTGGGGGGGGGGGTTGAGGATGTCACAAAGGCGTTTGTAGTGCGCAAGGCTTTGCGAGGTTACCGGAAGGGGCGGATTAGGCCTGATTCCAGGCGTCCGGTGTCACTGGGCATGTTGGAGGTGTTAGTGGGGGTGTTACCCCAGGTTTGTCTTTCTCCCTTTGAAGTTCAGTTGTTTCGGACAGCTTTCGTGGTGGCCTTTTTAGGGGCGTTGAGAGTGGGTGAATTGGTCAGCCCTTCAAAGTCAGTGGCAGGAGGGTTGGATGTCTCGGATGTATCAGCGCAAGAGGATTCAGTCATGCTGGTTATACGGAAGTCTAAGACTGACCCGTTGGGAAAAGAGACTGGGGTTTTGTTGGGGAGGGTTCCCGGGCTGGTGTTGTGCCGGTTGCGGTACTCCGGGAGTGGGTCGGTGATACAACCTCCTGGTGCGGGCCCCCTGCTTGTTCACGAAAATGGGTTACCTTTGTCCAGGTATCAATTTGTGGCAGTGTTCAAACGTTGTCTGGGGTCAGGGGGGGGTGTAATGTCGCAGATTATTCTTCAGAATTGGGGCAGCGACTGAGGCTTCCCGCTGGGGTTTGAGTGATGAAATTTTGCAGCGTATATGACGTTGGGAATCCCACCATTTCAGGCTGTATGTCCACCCTCACCTTCTATTGGGGGGGGTTGGAATCCTGCTCGATGTGTTACCCCTCAGTGTCTGTGTTTTGTGTTACGTGGGCTGTTTTTCTGGGTATGTGCATTGTGGGTGGTATGTATGGTGCCTGGCTTCTGTATCCATGTTTCTTTTGTGTTCTCTTTCTTTCAGGCCCGGTGTGTCTGATGTGGATCCTGGGCCACTCCTACATGCACTGGGGGGCAAAACGGGCTTTGGTTAGGCCGGAAGGCAGACAGATGTGTTTTTCCTGGGCGGATGCCACGGTACGGTGGATAGGAATCCCAGGCATGTTGTGGTCCAGAGTCATGCCGGAAATACAGCGGTATGCTCGCTTGGACAGGCCCCCGGATGTGCTGTTGCACGTTGGGAGTAACAACCTCTGCCTCAGGGCCTCCAGGGATCTTATCAGGGATGTAAAATGGGGTTTCCTCTGACTACGGTCGGCCTTCCCGGAAACCATTGTAGTATGGTCTGATATCATTGGGAGGTTGTCTTGGCGGGGTGCCCGGTCTGTGGAACGGATCAACAAAGCAAGAGTGAAGGTTAATAAGGTTGTAGCAAAATTTGTGGTCCGCAATGGGGGGCTGGTGGTTCGCCATTGCAAACTGGAAGGGGAGTATGGCCTTTAGTTAAGGGGTGATGGAGTACACTTGTCCGCGTGGGCATTGATATGTGGGTCCTGGGGCTCCAGGATGGTCTCCAACGTGCCTTGCGGCTGTGGCGGGTCGCCCACGCATAAGGGGTCACTGGTGGGCGTCTGTGGTAGGGGCCCCTGAAGGTCGTCTCTCTCTCTCTCTCTCAAAAAAAAGTATGTGAACCCTTTTGGAATGATATGGATTTCTGCACAAATTGGTCATAAAATATGATCTAATCTTCATCTAAAGCCCCATACACACGGTCGGACTTCCATCGAACTTTTCCGTGTTTTTTTTTTGTCCGAACGGAGTTGGCCGGGTACACCCATAGTATACACACCACAGGACTTTTCTGCAAACTTTCCCAAAACTTTTTCCAACATCACGTGGTTTTTCTGCTCTTTACTGCCACCCTTTGGTCAACTTCTGCTATTGTTGGTTGATTTTAACATTAGTTGTTTTGTCCATCGGACAAAAGTCCGATGGTTTTCTGTACACACGATCGGACTTTGCTCCATCGGACTTTTGTTGGCCAAAAGTTTGCCTGTTTGCAGACCAAACTTTTGTCCGATGAAAACAAAACAAAAAAAAGTTTGTCCGATGGAGCGTACACACGGTCGGATTGTTGGTCCAACTTGTTTTTTTTTTATAGGGCAGGGCAGCTGCAACCAACACCTCCAATATCATCTCATTGATAGGACTCCAGTTGGCTGACACCTCACCCCAATTAGCTAATTAGCTCTTGGAGATCTCATTAGTCTAGGGGTTCACATACTTTTTCCACCTGGACTGTGAATGTTTACATAGTGTGTTCAATAAAAACATGGTAACATTTAATTATTTGTGTGTTATTAGTTTAAGCAGACTGTGATTGTCTATTGTTGTGACTTAGATGAAGATCAGATCACATTTTATGACCAATTTGTGCAGAAATCCATATCATTCCAAAAGGGTTCACATACTTTTTTTTGCAACTGTATATATGTATATATATATCATATATGGTTGGTACGGGTTGGGGCCTGTCTCGGTATGGGCACCTTCCCTATCTGGTAATTTGGGCTATTGGTAATCGGGCTGAATGGTGAAAGAAGGTTCAAATCATTTGTCTCTGAGCTTGGTGGGATCACGGCTAGACGCCAGGATGCTGTGGTGATGGTGGACAGCGGATGAGATAGCATTTACCTTCTTTCAGGAACCTCAGGCGCAGCAGTTAAAAATTTGTTTGGGCTATATGTTTATATGTGTTAAACAAATATATTTACTGTATTTATTGGCGTATAACACTCACTTTTTTACCCTGAAAATAGAGGGTAAACTGTGTCTGCGTGTTATATGCAGGGGGCTGTGGAAAGTTTTTTTCCTGAAACTTCCCTCTTAAAGTTAGGGTGCGTGTTATACGCCGATAAATACGGTATTTAAGGAGAGATTAAATATATATATATATATATATATATATATATATATATATATATATATATATATACCGTATTTATCGGCGTATAACACGCACTTTTTTCCCCTTAAAATCAGGGGAAAATCGTGGGTGCGTGTTATACGCCGATACTCACCTATCCCCGTCGAATCTCCTCTGACTGAGCGGAGCGCAGCGATCGCCGCCGAGATACACATAGCCGAGTGTACTCGGCTTTTCTCGGCTCCGCTCACAGTCACACCCAGTCCCGCCATTGGACCTGTGTTATGTCCATCATAGGGCGGGACTCGGCGTGACTGTGAGCGGAGCCGAGAAGAGCCGACTAGAGCCGAGTGCACTCAGCTATGTGTATCTCTCCGCCCAGTCCCTGCGTTCGCGCCGCTCCGCCCAGTATCTGTGGCGATCTCGGCGGCGCCATTTTTGAAATTCGGGCAAGGCTGTACTGGGCACTGAGGCAAGGCTGCAATGGACACTGCTGGAAAGGCTGCAATGGACACTGCTGGAAAGGCTGCACTGGACCCTGGGGAAAGGCTGCACTGGACACTGGGGAAAGGCTGCAATGGACACTGGGGAAAGGCTGCAATGGACACTGCTGGAAAGGCTGCACTGGACACTATGGAAAGGCTGCACTTCACACTGCTGGCAAGACTGACAAGGCTGCAATGGACACTGGTAAGGCTGCATTTAAATGTAAGTTTAAATGTAAGTTTTTTTCCCTCAAACTTCCCTCCTAAAAGTTTTTTTCCCTAAAATTCCCTCCTAAACTTGGGGTGCGTGTTATACGCCGGTGCGTGTTATACGCCGATAAATACGGTATATATAAATAAATAAATAAAAAAGGTTATTTTTTATAAAGTTCTCTTTTGGAATTAATAAAGGGGCTTTTGTTGGCCATTTAATCCAGAAGGTGTCAGGTGTTTAATTTAGTAAGTTAAGGTCATGTAATGGGGGATGTAGGTTGGTTCAGGGCAGCAAGCACACTAGCCTTACACCAGTCCAACGATATCCCAAAAAATTATCTCCCTTGAGGTCCAAAAAAATAATGTCCTATGATGCTCAAAAATAATGTCCCTTGATATCCAAAAAAATGTCCAAAAAAAAATTATGCACCAAGATGTCTAAAAAATATTGTCCTATCATGCCCAAAAATAATGTCCAAAAGAAAGTCCCACAAAGTGAATGTCCCACAATGCTTTTTCCCCACTGATCCTCTTACCGGGAATGACAGCAAAGCTTCAATGACAGCATAGTGGTTCTTGGATGCTGGTGACCCCCAGTGTCCTAGCAACCAATGATGCATCCCTATTCAGCTGAATGGAAACATTGACGCCAAGGTTGCTTGCTGACATCACTGAGCAAATGTGACCACGTGGTGATATTTGGTCAATGACAATTGCTAGCATTCCCAGTCCAACTATTTACATTCAGATGAATAGGGGCAGGGATTATCCATTGGTTACTCAACCCCTGACAGCCACAGTGTCCTGACAACCACAGACCTGAAAGGGAAGCTGTCATTCATTAGTGGCAGTAGTAATACTGCTGCTAATGAATGACTTTCTAGTTAATCAGGAGGTTCACTGCAGTGGGTGGGTGAACAAGTCATTTAATTGACCTGTTAACTGAAACGCAAGCAGCTGGAGTTCGGGGCAAAACCTGCATTGCTACAAACTTGAACCTCATCGCTAATTCTGAGTGTCAGGATTAAGGTCTCCCACAAACCTGTCATTTGTAGGTGGTAGCAGCTTGGATATTAGTGTATGTGTGCATCGTGGGAACTTTGGGATTTCCATTGGGCTGGTTAATTTCCAAGGAGGAGCAATGGACGGCAATGCTTCATGCATCGTTTTGAACCTCCCTTAACTAAGTATACCTCAGGACCTGGGTTCTGTATGTAGCTATGGCCCCGGCTCCTAGAGGCCTAATGGTGACCTCCAGAGTCAGGGATAGCTGACATCCTTTGTAAAGTGGGTTACTAGGCATAGTGGGTGTAATGCAAGATGGAAAGATTGGGCGCCAGTCACTTTTTGAATACGAATTTGTAAATTCCAAAAGCCAATATAAAGGAATAGTAGTGGTAAATAAAGCACTTGTGGATTTAACTAACCTTGTTTTTTTTTGTACAATTCTCCTTTAAGGGGGCATGGCAAGGGGTCTGTCCTATGCCTGCATACTTTTGCTGATAGGTGTCCCTCATTTCCATCTCAAAAAGTTGGGAGGTATGGTACAACACCCTATCAGAGTGTGAGAAAGATTTTTTATCATCCAGGGTTCTCGCCCAGGCAGGTTGAGGGGCTCCAGAGTATTTATGTCATATGGAGCCCAGGGGCTTTGTAGAGACTTATGAGGAATGAACTCTCCAATCCTGGCTCCATGTTTTTGATCAACCAGCTTGTGCAATCTTATTTTGTTTTGGGAGTGACTGTGGCCTCCCCTAAGGAGTCCATATGGCTGCAAGAGGGCAGAAAGAAATACATGTGTGTCCAGTTTTGGGGGGTATGATCTCTACACTTGAGCTAATTTCTCACAATATATGTTGATATACTGTATATCCTGATTAGGGATGAGCTTCGTGTTCAAGTCAAACTCATGTTCGACTCGAACATTGGCTGTTCATCGAATTTTGAACATTATGGCCCAAATTTGAGTGGCCCGTCATGGCCCATAATTCACTGCGGCATTGCAGTTGATTGCTGGCTGATGATTGGCCAAGCATGCACTAAAACCCGCATGCTTTGGCTTAATCACAGCGCTGTCAGCACAGAGAGACATAATTGGCCAAAGTCAGGGTGCCTTTGGTCAATCATGGCTCAGGGGAGTAGGTACACGCCCCACACTATAAAGGCCGCCTGCGTGTCAGCCTTGTGTAGTGTGTTCCGAGTGCTGAGAGAGATATAGAGAGAGAGACAGTGTCATTTCATTTGAGTTAGATAGGGCAGGCGAGTCAGTTAGCTGCAGTTTTTACAGTGTATGCAGTATATATGCATCCCAGGTTTTGTATAATATATATATATATATATATATATATATATATATATATATATTGTGGTAGTGTGGTACCCCACCAGTGTATGAATACAGGATTCTCAACCAGGCAGGTTGAGGGGCTCCAGGGTATTTGCTTGTTTGGGAGGAAACTGGCTTTTCAGTTTCCTCATGATTTACTAAAGTCCACTTTGGGACCCGGAGCTTGGGGATTTTTTTAGAGATCAGGGTGGGATGAAATCCCCAGTCCTGGATCCGGGTTTTGAGACTCAACTGCACACTGATTGTTCAGGTGTGTGTGGGCCTGATAGTAGAGCCAGGACCAGCATTCTGGGCTCCACCCTCCCGATGAGTGCAGGTGTGCATTGGAGAAGCCAGAGAGTGCAAGTGTGCACTGGAGAAGCCAGAGAGTGCTTGTCTGCACACTGGAAGCCAGAGACCCAGGTCTGAGGGTCAGAGCAGTGGACCCAAGTCTGAGGATCAGAGCAGTGAGGGGCTGCTTTCTAAATGGACGGTGTTGCCAAGGGAATAGTCTGTAGGAGACAGATGAAAGCCTGAAGTGGAAGGCCTGAGCAGCACTGCTGTATGTATAAGCCAGGTGGCTAAATTACATTTTGTTAATAAATAGGAGTGCTGAAACCCCTGCGAGGGAAACCTTTCATTTTGTTTTGAACTTCTTTTAATAAAAATGGGCAAACAAAGCCCTTAAAAAGAAGAACCAGCGAGTGGCGGTGTCCTTCAAGTTCTACATTTGATGCTAGTCCTTCACACGTGGTGGAGAATTTTGGCACAATCTGAGATCCCTACAATCAAGTGAGTTCATCTGTTATATGAACTGTGTTTTTGGTGCATGAGACTGCATAATCTGTGTGTGTGCAGGTGAGGAGAACCTGCAAGCGAAAGGTAACTAGCCTTAAAGAGACAGTGCTCCAATTTGTTGCAGGTGGTGTACCTGTGAACAAAAAGTCAATCTTTTTTTCTCTGCAGTGAACTGCTGCTAGCTGTGTGTGGCAGCCAGGCAAACTGCATTGCGCATAAGTTTATTTGATGGACTGTTGCATGCAGGTTGTGTACCTGTGAAAGGAGAAACAAACAGATTTTTTATTTTTATTTTCCTTTTCTCCGCCAAGAACTGTTACAAGTTGCTGTGTGCAAGACCGCAAGGATGGGGCGATCAAAACGCCTAAAAGAAGCAAGGATGGCTGAGATGATAGATAGAGCTCTGTGGCTGGAGGGGTTGTTACCGCCTGATCGAACCCCATACATGCCTAAACAGAGTTTTCCAAGGGAAAAGAGGGCTGCTGTTGTCCCTAGCAACCCTGGTGCAATGAATGCACAGATGACTGCTAGTGTGGAGAGTCCACCAGCGTTTGAATCTGCAGTGGGTTGGTGCAAGCGACACCTGGCAGGATTGGACCAAGCTAAAGTGGAAGGCAAGCCAACCTTCCATACAAAAAGAGAGCTCCCGGATGTCCATGCCTGGGAGAGGGGTGCTGTTGCCCCTGGCAACGCTGCTGCAGTTAAACCAGCAGCTGTTGCGAAAAGTGTGAAAGTGACACAGCTTGAGACAGGGTCCAGCAGATGCAGGGTGGGAAACCCTGACAAGACATGGAACCAAGTGCGCTGTTTGCGGTGCAGTGAGTGGGGGCATGCAGTCTCCAAGTGCCTTTTGTTCCTGGCTCCAGTGCAAAGCTACCTAGCAAAACAAAGGTCTGAGAAGCCTGTGTTATATGCCAGAAGAGAGGCTGATCAAAGGCCAGGACAGAGAGTGGTTGCCCATAGCAACACGGAGGAGGCCAGTCGGGCTGTCTGTGGACCATGGGGTGTGCCTCCCAAGGGTCGTGACAAGTGGCTTCGGAGGAGCCAATACAGCATGTTGGAGAGAGCCAGCAAAGCTCTGCTGGGAGACTGCGATCTCCCATGGCAACGAGAGTGAAAGTTGTGCCTGGAGGGAATCATCAGGAGAGAAACGCACTGGGAAAAAAGTCGTCCAGTACCATGCCTGGAATGTGGCCAGCTGGGGCATGAAATATTGTCTTGCCCTAGATTCTGGGGTGCACCTGGAGGTAATGTTGCTGAGCAGAACTCTTTACCTGTGGGCCAAGATCCCTTTGCAAATATGTTTGCAGTCACCCCTGGCAACAAGGAGGAGTTTTCTGTGTTGTCTGCAGGGGGTGCTAAACAGTGGGAGATGCCTGCTGTGATTTCATCCCATGGCCACCAGGGGGAGTTGGCCAGTAAATGTGCGGCTGAGGACTGGTTCTTAAGACAACGTACTCAAATGAAGATGGTGACCCCAACTACTGTGGTGGGTAAGACAATCTTTAATGAAATAATGCCTGGAACTGCTGATTTCAGGTATAAAAGAACTGGCTACGAGACTGTCCATGATGATGTGAGAGTGACCCCAGTTAGTGGGGCCACAGAATGTGCGCTTGAGAATGACTTTTTCATACCCAGTGGGAATGCAGGGGTTAAAGTCCAAACAGAACCTGTGTTGATGACTAAAATTGTTATGTCTAATGCCTGCCAGCCTCAAGTTGGCAGTGGGCTAGGACAGCCTGCAAAAACTAAAAATGCTATAAGTGTTACTGTTAATGAAAAGTTTGCTGCTGTTGGGAAAACCCCAGGTTCTTCCAGAGCAAAAGCTGTTGTCACAAATGGGTCGTTGCCTGTAGCAATTGGTGGTAAGACAGCACAGTTGTCCCCAGAAATCTCCAGGGAACTTCATGTATTGGAGTCGGAGGTTGCCATGGACAACTGCGATGTCACTCTGGTGGGACAGAGTGGAACTGTACCGTGTAATGGTAATGTGTTAGTGCAAGCTGCTAGTACTAAAAATGTGCCGGTAAATGGTGGGTTAACACAACCTGTGAAAAATGCAAAGGTGTGTGAGACTTATGAAGCGCCGCCCGAGCAAGGTGGTGGTTGTGGTGTATTGCAACCTGTGGTGCTAAAACATGGGTTACAGAAGTCTGCCATGATTCGTAATTTGGGTGATGAATCTGCAACTAAACCTGTCTGTTCTAATGTGTCTCCTTGGGCGGATGGATCAGGGCTGAGGAGCGCCGATGAATGGAGCACAGCTACAACGGATTGGGATAGTTGGGGTAAAAATCTAATGTCCCTGATAGATGAGGCTTTCATGCACAAAAATAAGGTGGACAAAGTTTCTGCTGTGCCAGCAGGAGGGGCGGCAGAACAGCTTATACCTGAGGGCGCGGTGGCTGCTGCAGGGGTTAACCCTCGTGAGAAATATGGACCATATAAGGGCGAGCACACAGCAGACACTTTGTCAGTAACCTACAAAAATGATGCTGACATGGCGTGTCAAAGTGACGTTGTCACTGGTAATGTGAAGCAGTTCATTGGTGCTGAACCTGAGAAGTTGGGTATGAGTCAAGCACCTGGCAGCGCTCTGGTAGAGCACCAGGCTGTGGTTGTCTCCAGCTGGGAGAAGGTTCCATTAAACCTTGCAACCTCTCACGTCTCAGCAAGTGAGTCTGTCTGCATCCCCAGTGTCAGGAAAGTCCCCAGGAAGGACTTGGGTCTGGAGCCAGGGGTATGGTTTCTAACAAAAGTATTAAAGGAGATGCTTAAACTTTGGGATGTACAGCCAGTCCATACTGGGGTGTCTCCACCACAGTCAGACAGTCTGGTACTGCGGAGTACCATTAGGTGGAACCCTGAGTGGCAGGTGGTACAGCACAAAGGAAGACAAGACAGAAATGGTTTATTTATGACTGTATTACTAGTGTTAAAAATCGCCTCTAGGTATGCTGATATGTTACTCCCTGTACAAGAGGTATATGGGAGAGGCTTTGGTGAAAAGAAAGTGTCTGAGGTTTCACCACCTAACAGCCAGGTAGAAGGCATTTCTGCTGCTATGGTCCAAGGTAGTACTGGACAGTTGTCGGTAAAGGGCGTGTGTGCTGTACCAGTGGAAGAATCGCATGAGATGGAAGGGCCAAGTGTGGACCAGAAAGCAGCAGAAATCCTGACCGGGGCTCAACCAAAGGTGGTTAAAAAGACTGGGGTCCTCAGTCCAATGTTTGGTTTACGTGACAAACCTAATAAGGTCCCCGAGACAGGGTAATGGATAAGGAGTGCGGTAAAAATTGTATGTGGATCAGACAAGAGCTTGTCTGTTCAGGTGGATAAAAATACAGATGGCATCAGCACAGGTCAAGTGGTAGGACAGCTGCCTGCAGAGTGGGTGAACCCCGGGGAGGTGATGTCCTGTGAGGTTCCCGTGGGTGATGGCGGCCCTCCAGTATGTGTGCCCTCTGCAGACTCTGCCCTAGCAAATGCTGAAAAAAAAGGCATTGGTGATCTGTGCAACGTTGAGAGGTGTAATGTTGGTTTGAATATGTCTGTCAATGATGAACCAAATAGTTTGTTAAAGGTACATGACAGTGTGGTGTCCAAAGGTATTGGGAAACCGGGGAGCCTGAAGCGTGGAGGCAGAAGGGTTGGTAGAAAGACCAGGGGTGCCCTGTTAAAATTTCAGGAGAGGCAGTGCTTATGGAACCCCAAAAGAAGAGGGAGAAGGCTGAGTATAGGGAAATATAGGACCTTGTTAAGATCCAGGGTGGGACATACCTGAAAGCGCACCGGGAAAAAAGGTTGGGCCTACGTGGCTGACAGCCAGCACAGAGGTGTCCCAACCATAATGATGGGTGCTGGTGTTCCTCCCTCCGGATTGAAACAAAGGGGGAGGGTATGTGGTAGTGTGGTACCCCACCAGTGTATGAATACAGGATTCTCAACCAGGCAGGTTGAGGGGCTCCAGGGTATTTGCTTGTTTGGGAGGAAACTGGCTTTTCAGTTTCCTCATGATTTACTAAAGTCCACTTTGGGACCCGGAGCTTGGGGATTTCTTAGAGATGAAATCCCCAGTCCTGGATCCGGGGTTTTGAGACTCAACTGCACACTGATTGTTCAGGTGTGTGTGGGCCTGATAGTAGAATCAGGACCAGCATTCTGGGCTCCATCCTCTCGACGAGTGCAGGTGTGCATTGGAGAAGCCACAGAGTGCGAGTGTGCACTGGAGAAGCCAGAGAGTGCTTGTCTGCACACTGGAAGCCAGAGACCCAGGTCTGAGGGTCATAGCAGTGGACCCAAGTCTGAGGATCAGAGCAGTGAGGGGCTGCTATCTAAATGGACGGTGTTGCCAAGGGAATAGTCTGTAGGAGACAGATGAAAGCCTGAAGTGGAAGGCCTGAGCAGCACTGCTGTATGTATAAGCCAGGAGGCTAAATTACATTTTGTTGATGAATAGGAGTGCTGAAACCCCTGCGAGGGAAACCTTTCATTTTGTTTTGAACTTCTTTTAATAAAAATGGGCAAACAAAGCCCTTAAAAAGAAGAACCAGCGAGTGGCGGTGTCCTTCAAGTTCTACATTTGATGCTAGTCCTTCACAATATATATATAAAGTATGTCTAGAAGGCCAACAAGGATAGGCAGACACACACAGGCCAATAAAAGAGGGCAAGCAGGCTCTGTGTCTAGAGGCAACAGTGCTGGTCGTGGACACGATGCATCCTCATCAGCACGTGGCTGTGGGACACGCTTGTCCTTCTTTTCGGCAGCTGGCCATGTTGAGCGGCAACATGCCGAAGACTTGGTAGAGTGGATGACCAAGCCGTCCTCATCCTGCTCCTCCTCTCTCACCCAGGTTTAGGGTACTTTGTCTGGCAAAGCAGCTGCCAAAGCGGCCTCTTCCCTCGGCTCAATGGCATCAGTCACTTCTTCCCTAGCCCCACCATGTCCTCCTGTGGAATCCCCCGAACTGTTTGACCACAGTGTTGGGTACATGCTTCAGGAGGATGCGCAGCGTTTTGAAGGCTCCGATGATGGTACCCAGCTTTAGGAAGGCAGTAACGTGAGCCCAGAGAGAGGGGGTGCCCAACAAGGACAGCTTTCTGGCAGTCATGTTCCCCCAGCTGCAGCATACTGCCAGATTTGCTCCAGTGATGAGGAGGGAGGGGATGATGAGGTCACTGACTCTACATGGGTGCCTGATAGGAGAGAGGAGGAGGAGGAGGAGGCACATCTCCAACGAGGCAGGATGTCCTCCAGGGGCCAGCCTAAGGGCAGCACACCGACTGCGACACACCGCAGAGCTCCACATGTGCAGGGCGCTGCTGTCTCTGCGCGTTATTCCAAAAGTTCTTTGGTGTGGGCCTTTTTTGAGATGTGTGCAGCAGATCGCACCTTTGCTATTTGCAACATATGTCTGAAGCGTATCTCGCGTGGCCAAAACAGCAGCCGCTTGGGCACCACATGCTTGACCAGACATATGTCGACCTGCCATGCAGTCCGTTGGCAAGCGTACATTAAAGACCCACACCAAATAACAAAGCGGACCTCTCCTTGCCCCTCATCAGCTGGGATCTCCAACCACACTATACCTTCAGTCCTCTGAGAAACCTGCACTGAGAGGAATAAAGGTGTACAATTAGGTCTGTCACTGCCAAGTACTTTTGGACAATCTGCTATCGGTACACCAACGTCATATTGTACCAGGCAAATTTCCCTGCCCAGCTGCTGCACCGCCGAAAGAAATTCGCTCCCAGCCATCCACATGCCCAGCGGTTGAATGCTAGCTTGGCTAAATTGCTAGCACTTCAACTGCTGCCTTTTCAGTTGGTAGACTCTGCCCCCTTCCGTGAGTTTGTGGAATGTGCGGTTCCTCAGTGGCAGGTTCCCAAACGCCACTTTTTTTTACGGAAGGCGATTCCGGCTCTCTACCGGCATGTGGAAGGAAATGTCTTGGCCTCGTTGGACAGGGCGGTCAGCGGTAAGGTGCATATTACCGCTGATTAATGGTCCAGCAGGCATGAACAGGGACGTTACCTATCTTTCACGGCACATTGGGTGACTCTGCTGGCAGCTGGGAAGTATGTAGGACAGGGTGCAGTAGTGTTGGAGGTTGTTCCACTACTACGCCTCAAATGCTTCTAGTGGTGATTCTGACACACCTCTCTCCTCCACCCCCTCCTCTTCTTCTTCCTCCATGGCCTTTTCCTGTGCTGATTTGTCCTCGGAATCAGCGGTGCTCCGTATGCGTTCAAGGGGCTACGCAAGTACGCAGGCAAAAAGATGCCATGCGGTGCTTGAGCTGGTGTGCTTGGGGGACAGGAGCAGCACTGGGGCAGAGCTTCTGTCAGCTCTGCAGGGGCAGGCTCAGAGGTGGTTGACGCCACACAAGCTTAAGCCAGGAATGATGGTTTGTGACAATGGCACCAACCTCCTCTCCGCCCTCCGACAGGGACAACTGACCCATGTGCCCTGTTTGGCTTACGTCCTTAACTTGGTGGTGCAGCAGGTCTTGGGCAGGTACCCAGGCTTACAGGATGTCCTGAGGCAGGCCAGGGAACTCTGTGTGCATTTCCGCCGGTCATATAATGCCAGTGCTCGGCTGGTTGACCTTTAAAAGAAATACAACCTGCCCAAGAACTGCCTAATCTGTGACATGCCCACCACGAGGATGGTGAGCAGTGACAGTGCATGCATCAGTGACACTGTCCCTCTTGTCCACCTGTTGGAGCACACGCTGCGTGGAATAAAACACAGGGCACTTGAGGCAGAACAGAGGGAGGAAGAGGAGGACTCCTTAAGGCCCCCTTTATCCAGACAGTGTTCCTGTTGGCCCGCCTATCACACAGGAAGAGGACGAGGAGGTGGAGGATTGTGTCAGCATGGAGGTGGAGGTGGAGCCTATCACTCAGCATCAGCAGCAGCCTTCAAGGGATCAATTACAGTCCCAAGAAACCCATGCACTTGTACGTAGTTGGGAGGAGGTGGCTGCGGATCATGTCGTCCTTAGTGACCCAGAGGACTCCGGACCGAATGCCTCAGCAAACCTACGCTGCATGGCCTCTCTAATCCTGCAAAGCCTGCGGAAGGATCCTTGTATTCATGGTATCAAGGAGAGGGATCATTACTGGCTGGCAACCCTCCTTGATCCACGTTACAAGGGTAAGGTTGCGGATCTTATCTTGCCGCCGCAGAGGAAGCAGAGGATGAAACATCTTTGGGAGGCCTTGCAGAAAGGTTTGTACAACGCGTTCACAGAGCCTGGGAGGTTACAAATTCCTAGTCCTGGACAACGTGTTGCTGAGGCTTCGGTCAGTCACAGAAGAAACGGTGGAGAAGGTGGCCGTCTGACCGATGCGTTAAGACAATTTTTTAGTCCGCAGCCCCAAAATATGATCGGTTCCAGCAACCATCGCCAGCGTCTGTTTTACTTGGTGCAGGAATACTTAGGGGCAAGATCAGACTTGGACACCTTTCCCACCGAAAATCCTCTGGGTTACTGGGTCTTGAGGATGGATCACTGGCCAGAGCTTGCACAGTATGCAATTGAGCTACTGGCCTGTCCTGCATCCAGCGTTCTTTCGGAACGCACATTCAGTGCTCCTGGAGGCTTTGTAACCGATCACAGGGTACGCCTGTCCACCAACTCGGTCGCTCGGCTGACCTTCATAAAAATTAATCAGTGTTGGATCACCACCAGCTACCAAGCACCTGATGCTGATGTAACTGACTATTTTTTTTTTTTATGTCAGATCCCTTCAAGACTGCCTATGCTGATGCAGAGTGACTATCCTGTTAGGCTGAGTGACTATCCTCTTCCTCCTCAATGATCATGCTGATAGCTTGTAAAAACATTTTTGGTTCTGGGCACCGCCACCAGTGGCTAATGCCCCATACACAAGATCGTTTTTCATGCCGTTAAAAATGCAATTTTTAAAAATGGGCATTAAAACCGATCGTGTGTATGCTCCAGAGCATTTTTAACGACGTGAAAAACGGGCATTAAAAATTTCGAACATGCTCTATTTTTTCACGTCGTTTTTCATGTCGTTTTTTTTAACAACGTGAAAAACGATGGTGTGTATGCTTTGACTAGGTGAAAAAAAACGTGCATGCTCAGAATCAAGTATGAGACGGGAGCGCACGTTCTGGTAAAACTAGCATTTGTAATGGAGATAGCACATTCGTCACGCTGTAACTGACTGAAAAGCAGGAGGCTGAAAAGCGCGAATCGTCGCTCAACAAACTTTACTAACATGAAGGGTGGCACCATCCGAATGGAACTTCCCCTTTATAGTGCCGTCGTATGTGTTGTACATCACTGCGCTTTGCTTGGACGTTTTTTAAAATGATCGTGTGTACGCAAGACAGGCTTGAGAGGAAACATGAAAAAAAAACGACAAGAAAAACGTCGGTTTAAAAAATGGCATGAAAAATGATCGTGTGTACGCCGCATAAGGCCCAATTTTTCTGCCCAATGTTGCTGAGGCTTAATAGGGGCTGTTTAATAGAGGTGTGTAATTACGGGCGCAGTCACGGAGCTCAGGACCAGGTCACGATGTATATCAGCGCGAGGCGGTCCTTAAGTGGTTAAGAACAAACATACAGTCCCTGTGTTGTTTGCACCGCCTGTATACTGCTGTTCAGAGTATATAGGGCCTGGGGGCTCCACGCGTTTCCTTTTTTTAATTTGGGTGCGGGGTTCCCCTTAATATCCATACAAGACCCAAAGGGGCTCATAATGGGCTGGGGGGGGGTGGTACCCATGCCGGTTTTCTCAATGATTTTCATCCATATTGCCAGGACCAGACATTACATTAAAGCCGCAAGCAGTTTTAAATGACTTTTATTCCTTAGAATCGTCATTTTGTGCAGGGACTGTTCTAAACACGGGAAACAAGCGCCACTTCACAGACATACTATAGACACCCCCCAGGTATGATATTTAAAGGAATATTTCACTTTTATTTTTTCACTTTAACCACTTCCATACTGGGCACTTATACAGCTTCCTGCCCAGACCAATTTTCAGCTTTCGGCGCTGTTGCAATTTGAATGACAATTGCGCGGTTGTGCTACACTGTACCCAAACTAAATTTTTATCATTTTGTTCCCACACATAGAGCTTTCTTTTGGTGGTATTTGATCACCTCTGCGATTTTTATTTTCTGCTAAAATTTTTTTAAAAAGACCGAAAATTTTGAAAAAAAACCTTTTTTTTTGTTTCAGTTACAAAACTTTGTAAATAAGTAAGTTTTCTCCTTCACTGATGGGCACTGATGGGGCTGCACTGATAAGGCGGCGCGGATGGGCACCGATAAGGCGGCGCGGATGGGCACCGATAGGCAGCGCGGATGGGCACCGATAGGCAGCGCGGATGGGCACCGATAGGCAGCATGGATGGGCACAGATAGGTGGCACAGATGGGCACAGATAGGCGGCACGGATGGGCACCGATAGGCGGCACAGATGGGCACCGATAGGCAGCACAGATGGGCACTGATAGATGGCATGGATGGGCACTGATAGGTGGCACAGATGGGCATGGATGGGCACTGATTGGTGGCATAGATGGGCACTGATAGGTGGCACTGTAATGTGTTAATGGATGCCAATCAGTGCCAAACAATAATGCCTGCCAATCAGTGATGCCCACTGTGGGCACTGATTGGCATCTATTAGGGGCACTGATTGGCATCCATTAGGGGCACTGATTGGCATCCCTGGTGGTCTAGGGAGGCATACCTGGTAATGGACATCCCTGGTGGTCCAGTGGCATCCCTGGTGGTCCAGTGTGGGCATCCTCGGGGGGGGCTGTGCTGATAATTGATCAGCACAAACCCCCCCCCTGTCAGAGGAGCAGCAGATCGGCTCTCCTCTACTCGCGTCTGACAGACGCGAGTGAGGAAAAGCCTATTACCGGCTTTTCCTGTTTACATGTGATCAGCCATGATTGGACACGGCTGATCATGTGGTAAAGAGTCTCCGTCAGAGATTTTTTACCTAGATCGGTGTTGCGGGGTGTCAGACTGACACCCTGCAACAACGATCGCCGCGATGCGCGCCCATCATATGACGTCCAGTCAGGATTTTAAAACCACTTTGCCGCCATCAATCCGCTATAGGGCGGGAGGCAAGTGGTTAAGCATCATTAAAATCACTGCTCCCGAAAAAAACTGCCATTTTTAAAACTTTGTTTTTGCACTGATACATGTCCCCTGGGGCAGGACCCGGGTCCCCAAACCCTTTTTAGGACAATAACTTGCATATTAGCCTTTAAAAATTGGCACTTTTGATTTCTCACGTTCGAGTCTCATAGACTTTAACGGGGTTCGAAAGTTTGCGTGAACTTTCGGTCCGTTAGCAGGTTCTGGTGCGAACCGAACCGGGGGGTGTTCGGATCATCCCAAATCCTGATATATATCATATTTAGGTGTAAAATGTATACTAAACCAGGGCAACCAATGAAATGCTGGCTTTTATTACCTCAATACAGATATAGTAAAAGGAGATTTCTGATTGGTAGATCCAGTATAGCAGTATTAGTATTAGTAGACATGTGTCCAGTGGTGGCTGGTGGTCTTTTGTTGAGGGGGGGGGCGGCAAAAAATCATTGTGGGCAACTCATTCATTCGCTGTTGCAACACACCTAGGTGGGCTCATGACAAATCCTCAGTGTCCCGAGCTCACCCTATTTTTAAGCCTATTAGAGCCTTTGGCTCTAGTCAGGTGCTTCAGAAAAAACCCTGCGGCTGTAATTCATGCGCCCGGTGACCTGAAAGGGGCCAGACACATGAATAGGGGGCGACCGCGGTGGCCATGGATATAGGGGATGGCAAGGAGAGAGGGGCGGTGCACGGGCACCCCTAATTGAAGGGCGGCCCCTGCATGTGTCCTATAAATGAAGACTCTGGTCCTCAGCTGTCTATAATGGATGAACAGGATACCCCTCATTATAATAACTTACCTTCACCCATATTGGCATAGGTATCTTCCTCATAAGAGCACTCTGAAAAGGAACACAGACCTTATTATAGATATTGTAGATACCAGGGAGGATATTCAGGTAATGTAATTCAGATATAATGGCGCTCTCCACAGCATTTTAACAATAAGAGGTGGAGCTTTTCTTAAATATGATACTATTGACATTTATTGTGACCTTTCAGGAATTTATTCTTGGAGAATTGTAAAAGATACTGATGCCAATGATACATACTATAATATAGTAACTTACATAATTAAGCATTTTAAGCATTTAACAGAACAACTTTGGGATCATTCGAATTTAATTGTATTATTACTATCACGACTTGAGACTCATCTTCAACTAGGGTCAGAGTAGATGACCAGGACTGGTTGAGGCAGCGGGGCAGATGGGCCAAATTCACAGAGCTGACAGCGAATATTTGGAGAATCTGATTGCTTAGCAATGGTGGGAGCCCTGAAAAGGGCCGAGTCTTCACCTGAGCATCTAGAGGTAGAGAGATTGTTCTGCAGGTGATACCCAGGCTGTGGTCCTCTGACTTACCCGAGCAGATCGCAACTGCACTGGTGCAACTCCCTTGCAGTGTTGGAGAACAGGTATCACAAGGCAGCAGATAAGGCTGAAGCAAATAACAAGGCTGCATGGAAATACCTAAAGACACAGATGAGACACACAGCCGGCTAGGGGACACAGACAGGTTCAGAGAAGCAAGTAACAGACTGAAGTGCAAAGGGAGACTCAGAGATGAAGGAAGAATAGATACTGGCAAGACTGCATAGGATGAAATGATCTGGATACAGACTGGGGAACACTGGGATCACACTGCAAAAAGAAGTCTAGGGCATACTGGGAACACATGGCTGAAAGCAGTTAGGGAATCACTGGGATCAAGGAGCTGGAAGCCAGTAGGGACACACTGGAAACACAAAGTGCAAAGATTGCTAGGAAAAAATGGTGTCCCCCCCACCAACTATAGACCCCCCTCCCGCAGTACAGACCCCCTCCACTAACTACAGACCCCCCTCCACTATCTACAGACCCCCCTCCCACAGTACAAACCCCCCATTCACTAACTACAGCCCCCCTCCACTAACTACAGGCCCCCTCCCTCAGTACAGACCCCTCTCACTAATTACAGACCCCCTCCCTCAATACAGACCCCCTCCCTCAGTACAGACCCCCCACTAGGTACAGACCCCCTCCATCAATATAGACCCCCTCCCTCATTATAGACCTCCCCCTCAGTATAGACCCCTCCATCAGTGCAGACCCCCCATCAGTACAGACACCCCCACCCAAGTGCAGACCCCCTATCAGTACAGACACCCCCACCTAAGTGCAAACCCCCCATCAGTACAGACACCCCCACCCAAGTGCAGACCGGCACCAACTCTCGGAATCTGTCCCACTGAAAGCGAGACAGCGCATCAGCTATTTTCCACCCCCGGAAGATGCACCGCATACACAAAGACATTAAGTTGCAAGCATTTTAAAACCAGGTGTCGCAGGAGCCAAACTACCAGAGGGGAAGATGCAGACACTTTGTTAATCACCTGCACCACCCCCAGGTTGTCCTTGTGAAAGCACACTTTCAGATCCCTGAAACACGCGCCCCACAGTTCCAGAGCTAGCACCACCGGAAATACTTCCAGCAGCACCAAGTTCTTTGTAAAGCCAGCGTCAATCCACGACTGGCCAGGAGCCCGCACTCCACCTGCCCTGAAAAAAAGCCCCAAAACCTGACCCTCCGGCCGCATCAGTGTAAAGTTCCAAATCAAAATTGCTGACTGGGCCAGACATCCACAATGCCCTCCTATTGAAGGACTCTAAAGCCTCGTACACACGGCCGGTTTTCTCATCAAGAAACGACAAGAAAACTGCCGGGAGAGCTTTCTTGCCGAGAAAACCAGCTGTGTGTACGAGGCTTTCAGGTTTCTCGTCATGAATCTCGACGAGAACAATAGAGAACCTGCTCTCTATTTTCTCGTTGGGATTCTCGTCGGCCTGTTTCCCGACGAGAAACCCGAGAGTGTGTACACTTACCTGTCGCCGCGGAAAGCCACGCATGCTCGAAATGACTTTGACGCATGCGCAGTAGCTTCCTAGGCATAGGTAGGGTGTAGCAAGATGGCGGCGACGGCATGGAATGTGACGAGCGCACGCTCGTCGTTGTCGATGACGTCACCGCGTTCGTGCCATTCAAAAGAACGGCGTTTTTTTTAATTGTACGTGTGTACACTCGGCCGGGACAAGATTCTTGTTCAAGAATCTCATCAGGAAAAACAACGTGTTTTTTCCTGACGAGATTCTCGGCCGTGTGTACGAGGCTTAAGAAGGAATACCAAACCTGCAAATCCTCCCTATGTGCTTTAACCAATTACACAAAGTGCTTGGGCAATCGGATCCCCGCCGTGCTGGCCGACAATCATCGGCAAAACACCCTGCCCATCGGAAGTATGCGGCACGCAAAGTTAAGCTTCCCTAATAGCGACTGTAGCGCCCGAACCTGCACCTTGCGCAGTCCCAGCATGCCTGTAATCTCCAGTTTGAGAGCTTCCAACTTGTCCAACGGCAGCCGACACTCTATTGCATCTGAGTCCAGGACAATGCCCAAAAATGTGATAACCGTGCTAGGTCCCTCAGTTTTCTCAGGCGCCAATGGAATCCCAAACCGTTCTGCGATGTGTTACAAGGTAGCTAGGAGCACCGCACAGAGCCTGGTCACAGCCGGACCCAGACAAAGGAAGTCATCAAGATAGTGAATAATGGAATTCACTCCCAACACGTCCCTGACAACCCATTCCACAAAGTAGCTGAATTGTTCAAACAGAGCACAGGAGATGGAGCAACCCATCGGAAGACACATGTCAACATAAAACTCTCCGTTCCAGTGACACCCGAGTAAGCGAAAGCTGTCTGGGTAAACCGGCAACAGCCGAAAAGCCGCTTCAATATCGGCTATTGCCATCAACGCTCCTTGCCCATACCGACGCACCCAACTCACTGCAGCATCGAAGAAAGTGTAGCTCACTTTACACTCCTCCGGATCAATCACGTCATTGACCGACCCACCTTTTGGGAAGGAAAGGTGGTGGATAAGCCAGAATTTCTTGGGCTCTTTATTGGGCACGACCCCTAGCGGGGAGACCACCAAATGCACAGGGGGGGGATTGGAAAGGGCAGCCCATGCGGCCCAGAGCAACTTCCTTGCGCAGTTTTTCAGAAACTACGTCCGAATGTTGCAGAGCGGACCGTAGATTCCGCGACACCGGGGGGATAACCTCCAATGAACACGGTATGTGAAGCTCCTCCTAAAAATCCCCCTCCAACAAACAAGCCGTCCCCTTGTCAGGATACCTACCTAGAAACGGCCGCATCCTTTCCACCCTCACCGGCGTCCTCCCTTTTATGCGCAGACTCTCCGGGACAACCTATTCCCTGCTTAAAACATCTGGACTGCGTGTGAAAACCTCCGCAACTGGAATACTCATGCTTGTAGTGGCATGACCCTCCAAACTTGCATGTACTCTCATTGTACTGCCAGCAAACCCCCTTTTTCTTACCGGCTGATTGTCCAGGGGAAGAAGTTCCACCGGCCTCTCCCTGAAAAAACTAACTAGGTGCCCTCGCCGAGGTCATAAGCCGCATCCACAGACTTATATCTTTATGATCCCACCGCAGGTCCGGTCGAACTGCTCTCCTCTGTCTGAACTGTTCATCATATCGGAGCCACCCCGTGCCCCCGTAGACCCTGTATGCCACGCCAATCGCGTCCTGGTAGCAAAAGAGCGCCGAACAATGTTCAGGGTTCTTTTCCCTTATCACACTCCCCATAATGCCGAATGCCTGCAACCAATTTGTGAATGTCCGCGGAATAAGCCTATATTTCCTTTTTTCCTCGTCCTCCTTTTTGGAATCGTCCGGCTTCACCCTATCCAGGTTGAACTTCTCCAGCGGCAACAGCGAGAACATCTCCACGTACAGCAGAAAGGAAGGGATGGACAGCCAAACTCCAAAAAAAAACCTTAACGGTTGCTTTTATTGTAAAAAAGATAAAACACATGCACCACAGGTCACAGCAAGGCAGGGATCAGCTGACGCATTTCACACTACAGATGTTAGTGCTTACTCATAGCTATAAGTAAGCACTAACATCTGTAGTGTGAAACGCGTCTGCTTATCCCTGCCTTGCTGTGACCTGTGGTGCATGTGTTTTATCCTTTTTACAATAAAAGCAACTGTTAAGGTTTTTTTTGGCGTGCGGCTGTCCATCCCTACCTTTGTGTTGTTCCTGTTTGCCTTGTGCATTGCCAGCACCTACGGTTTCCTGATTGCTGAAGGATTAACAGAACTCACTCGCCTGGAGCGGTAATTTTCTCTTAACATCTCCACGTACTCGCCTTTCCATATCTTCTCCCTCACCTCTGATTTAAGGTGAGCCCCTAGCAGTCCCTTATAACACACATAAACCTTGCATTTTGCTGAATCAGCCAACCTAATGACATCCTGTTTCGCAGCGGGGTCTCCAGTACCCCCCGCCTTTGCGGCTACCTGTAGCCCCTGACTTGCCACTGCACCCCCTACTACCGGATTCGCAGCTGCAGGTGGAGCAGCCACGGTCCCGGGAGCAGGGTCCACAACCAGCCCCCCTACCGGCGGAACCCACGCCACTGCTGGACTGACAGCCACCACGTCCCCCTTTTCAAACTGGCTGACCAAGCTTTTGAGCCCCGCAAGGAACCCCTGCAAGCTATCCTTCCCCACACTAACACCACTGGGCGCCTCGCTCCCCCCAGCATGCCCACTCCCAGAGTCCCCTGCCACTTCAGCCCCCCCATCACTACCATTAGGCTCACATTCCCGGCCATTGCCCCCAGTCTGACCCTGTGAAGATATGTAATTTGCTGACTTACCGGGCTGCCTGGAAGAAGCCCCACCAGCCGATCGTCCCATCTCCACCGTCGCCACCGACCTCCTGGGTCCCTGATCGTCCTCTGAGCTGGCCAGCTCCCCCTCCGACAGCCGACTGGACCGCTCCTCCTCTCCAGATGAAAGCTCACCAGGCGACCTGTCCCTGGAAGCCGAGGGTCCGGCACTCGATCGATTCTTCCTCTGCGCACCAGACCCAGCCACTGATTTCTCTGCCGCCTTTTGCCCACGCTGCTGGTGCTGACCTGCCACACTGTCGTCATCCCGCCTAGGCACACCTGTCCGGGACACCTGTAGCACCGAAGGAGGTAACCGGCCGAGATGGTAGTTGGCCCAGTCACCGCCACCACCGACATCCCACGCCGGGGCTCCGTGCCCGTCGGAGACACCCTGGGGGCGGAGCCCACACCTTCTGACTAAACGGGCCAGGCGGGCCTAGCGGTGACTCCGGAGCCGAGCTCCGTTCTTGTGGGGGATTCCTCCCGGGACCCCCTGCCGTAGGCAAGGCAGTGCGCTTGGCAGGGGGGCCCGAAGGGGCCCTAGGGGGACTCCCATGATTCCGCTGAGCTCTAGGGGAGGGGCCCAGTGAGTAGCACTCCGGAGGCCGAAACCTCTGAGCTCGCACGGCCTCTCTCCCCGCGGTAACCGCCTCTGCCGCCGGACCCATCAGCATTGGCCCCAGGGTCTCCTGGAGCCAATCCACGCCCCTCGTCTCGGCCTCTGCCCGAAGCTCGCCAGAAGTATCTCCACGGCTGACATGGTTCTCCCTCCCTGAACTTTACGCCCACGCTGTGTTGCCTTAGGGGGATGAGACTACTCATTTTATTAACGCCTATCCCCTCCCCTTGTAACTACTAACCAATCACACACCCTTTAACATTTTCACTACATACCCTGTTAACTCATGCCAGCCCTCCGCATTTTGCATTCTTTCTTTTGCTCCGGGCTTTTCTCACTGAGAACACAAGGCTGGCAGAAGGCTGGGACACATTGCAAACACAAGGCTGGAAGCAGGATGGAACACACTGAGAACACAAGGCTGAAAGAAGGCTGGAACACACTGGGAACACAAGACTGGAGGCAGGCCGGGACACACTGGGAACACAAGATTGGAAGTAGGCTGGGACACACTGGGAACACAAGACTGGAAGTAGGATGGGATACACAGGAAACTCAAGGCTGGAAGCAGGATGGGACACACTGGGGACACACTGAAAACACAAGACTGGAAGAAGACTGGGACACACTGGGAGCACAGGGCTGGAAGGAGGCTGGGACAAACTGGAAAAACAAGGCTGGAAGCAGGATGGGATACACAGGAAACTCGAGGCTGGAAGCAGGCTGGGACATACTGGGAGCAAACTAGAAGATGGTGGGAATTACTGAAAGCACAGAAAAAAAGGGATTTTTATAACAGCTTACCTGTAAAATCCTTTTCTTGGAGTACATCACGGGACACAGAGCGACTTAGTCATTACTAATGGGTTATATAGATTGCCTTCAGGTGCTGGCACTGGCCAATTCCAAACCGTAAGTACCCTCCCCTATATAAGCCCCTCCCATCCGGGAGCACCTCAGTTTTGTAGCAAAGCAATAAGTGTCCCAAAAAGAGGGGTGGGAGCTCTGTGTCCCGTGATGTACTCCAAGAAAAGGATTTTACAGGTAAGCTGTTATAAAAATCCCTTTTTCTTTTTCGTACATCACGGGACACAGAGCGACTTAGTCATTACTAATGGGACGTCCCAAAGCAATGCCAAATGAGGGGAGGGATACATAAGCTGGGCGCCATCAGGCATGAGGCTCTTTTGCGGCCTGCAACACACTGCACCCAAAGGCGACATCCTCCTGACTTCTGACGTCTACCTGGTAGAATCTAGTAAACGTGTGTACTAAGGACCATGTTGTGGCCTTACAGACTTGAGCCAGGGAGGCTTGGTGATGCACTGCCCATGAAGTTCCAACTGCTCTTGTGGAGTGCGCCCTAACTTTGAACGGAGGCGGTCTCCTTCTCAAGCCATAGGCTTGCATAATGACCTGTCGAATCCACTTGGCTAAAGTAGATTTTGACGCTGCCTGACCCTTTCTGGGGCCTTCCGGCAGAATAAACAAAGTATCCGTTCTGCGAATCTGAGCAGTGGCCTTTAGATAAGCTTTAACTGCTCTTACTACATCCAAAGAATGCAATAACTTTTCCTCTACCGAACTAGGTTTGGGGAAAAAGGAAGGAAGAACCACATCTTGGTTCAAATGGAACCTCAATACCACCTTAGGAAGAAGGCTGGATGAGGACGTAATACTACTCTGTCCTTATGGATAACCAGATATGGCTCCTTACAGGACAAGGCGGCTAATTCCGATACTCTTTTAGCCGAACAAATGGCTACTAAGAAAATCAATTTCCTGGTGAAAAGAACCAAGGAAATGTGCCGCAATGGTTCAAATGGTTGTTTCTGTAGAACCGACAGAACCAGGTTTAAGTCCCATGGACATATGGGAATACTAACCGGAGGGCTAATACGCATCACTCCTTGTATGAAAGCTTTGACTAATGAATGCAAAGCCAAGGGCCTTTGAAAAAAATATTGACAAGGCCGTCTGACCCTTGATAGTACTCAAGGCAAGCTTCCTATATACAGCCCACTGTAGGAAGTCCAGAATCCTACCTATTACGTACTTACGTGGATGCCATTTCCTGGCCTCACACCACGTGATGTACGCCTTCTAGATCCTATAATAGATCTGCCTGGATACCGGCTTCTTGGCATTGATCATGGTAGATACCACAGGATTAGAGAGCCCTCTCTTTTTTAGAATGTGGGCTTCAATAGCCAGGCCGTCAAACCTAGGGCTGGTAAGGAAGGGTAGTATATCGGTCTTTGCGAAAGCAGGTCCGGACGATGTGGGAGGGTCCAAGGACTTCCCACTGACATTTTTACAATCTCCGCGTACCATGCCCTTCGGGGCCACGCTGGAGCCACCAGAATCACTGGTTTCTTTTCTACCCTGATTCTGCGGATTAATCGCGGTGGGAATGCATATATCAGCTTGAACTGATCCCAAGGGAACACTAGGGCATCCGAACCGCAAGCTAGGGGATCCTTTGTGCGAGACACAAATCTGTCCCGTTGAATCTGGATGCTAGCAGATCTACATCCGGTGTTCCCCACCGCTGGCATATTGCCTGTAAAACCTCGTGGTGAAGAGACCATTCCCCGGGCATAATTGCTGGCGACTTAAAAAGTCCGCTCTCCAATTTTCCACTCCTGGGATGAAAACCGCGGATATGGCTGTGACATACCTTTCTGCCCATTCCAGGATGCAATTCGCTTCCCTCTGGGCTGCACGACTCCTGGTGCCACCCTGGTGATTGATATATGCCACTGCTGTGGCATTGTCTGATTGAATTCTGACAGGTGACCCTTGGAGTTTGGATGTCCATGCTACTAGGGCATACCGGGCTCTCGTATCTCTAAGAGATTGGTGGGCAGGGCCTTCTCTGCTTCTGACCACTTGCCCTGGAGAGACCATTGCTCCAGTACTGCCCCCCAGCCTATGAGGCTGGCATCTGTAGTGACCACCTTCCAAGAAACCGGACTAAAGGGTTTCCCTTTTTCCAGATTCTGGTACCAACCACCAATGGAGGCTCTTGCGAACGGAAGGGGACAGGGACATTGGTAAGTCTAAAGCCTGAACTTTTTTGTTCCAGGCTGACAGTATGGCCCTCTGCAAGTTCCTTGAATGGAATTGACCGTAGGGTACTGCTTCGAATGAAGCCACCATTTTTCCCAGCAGCCTTATACACAGGCGTATGGATGGTTTTTCTTTTTTGTACCCACTAAGTGGGTCAAATCTTTCAAAGACGACACCTTCTCTGGAGGTAAGAAAATCTTTCTCTGATTTGAATCCAGTCTTAGCCCCCAAGTATTCCAGGCTTTTGACTGGTTTTAGGGCTGACTTGTCTCGGTTGATAATGCAACCGTGAGATTCCAGATACTTGATTATCTTGTGAACGACCACTTCTAGTTTTTTTCACTGAGTGGTCTATCAGCAACAAGTCGTCTAGATATGCCATTATCGTTACACCTTGTGTTCCTAGTTTGGCCAATCGTAGGGCCAGGATTTTTGTGAACACTCGTGGTGCTGTGGCCAGACCGAAAGGTAAGGCTCTGAACTGAAAATGGCGCCCTTCTACTGCAAGGCGTAGAAATTTCTGGTGGGCCGGACAGATGGGAATATGCAAATAAGCATCCCTTATGTCGATCGAGGCTAACCATTCCTGCCCTTGTAGGGCGGTGGCCACCGATCGGATCGACTCCATCCGAAAAAGTCCTGATATGTAGGAACTTGTTTAGCCCTTTTATATTTAATATGGGCCTCATGTCCCCATTTGGTTTGGGGACTGTGACAAGGTTCGAGTAAAACCCGAACCCGTTTTCTTCCAAGGGAACCTTCATGATTACCCTTGGGGCAATAGTTGCTCTAGTGCCAGAAGGAGGGATCCACTCTTCTGGGGATCGCTTGGCACGTTTGACCTTATAAAATGGGCAGGAGGAATGTCTTTTAACTCCAGCCTGTATCCCAGACTTACTGCGGAGATCACCCATCTCTGATAGTGTCCCGCCAGGTCTCTGTGAACAACTGAAGTCTTCCCCTCACCCGATTGAGTGGGGGCAACCCTTCATGACTTAGGGGGAGGTTTTGTACCTCTCTTGACCCAGGGTTTCTTGTTACCCTGTGATTGTCCCTGATTTCTGCCCCCTGGATTTGACCGCGGAGGCCGTCGGAACTGTTTCACAGCCGATGTGCCAGGGACTGGAGAAGTAGGCCTCTTAAAAGAAGGACTTCTACCCTTGTTCTTAACCGGCAAGAGTGTACTTTTACCGGCAGAAGTTTTCTGGATATATTTGTCCAGATCATCTCCAGATAAGCGTTCTCCATGAAATGGGAAGCTAATCAGCAATTTCTTACAGGGAGCTTCAGCAGACCAGTTTTTGAGCCATAGAAGCCTACGCATATGTCTACAGACAGCGTAAAGCGGGATGCCTGTTGGATTGTATCCTTTATGGCGTCCACCGCAACACAAGGCTCTAGGTAGGTCAGCTAGGGCAAGAGCCTGCTGATCTGGTAAGTCCCTTAAGACTTGTTTCAACTGATCTTTCATTGTTTGGCAAACTCCAATCGCTGCTACTGCAGGTTGTGTCACCATGCTTGCTGTAGAGAAAGCAGATTTTAGTAAAGACTCCAATTTTTTATCTATTGGGTCCTTGAACATTGGAACATTATCTACTGGACATGTCAGTGATTTATTTACACAAGAGATGGCTGTGTCCACTGTAGGGACCCTCCATTTTTTTTTTTCCTTATGAACTTATCCTCCATGGGATAGATCACTGGAAATCTCTTGGGGGGAGTAAATATTTTACAGGATGCTCCCAATCCTGGTAAATAAACCCTTCCAATAAAGGGTGGATTGGGAAGGAACAGACAGTCTGGGGAGCTTTCAGCGACCCCAGCGAGGAGACAGTAGTGGTTGATGGTTCCGCCAGAGGCATTTAAAATGCTGCTCGGACCATGTTAGTCAGAGACTGAACCCATAATCTTTCAGCCTGAGATGCTGAGAAAGGTTCTTCCACTGTTGATTCCTCTATAACTTTATCAACCTCACCTGATCCCCTTCAGGTAGGTCGATCTCTGGGACTGTTCCTCCACTAACAGGCACTCTGCAGGAGGAGACGGAGATCGGACGCGCTTTTCCTGTGACAGGGAAGCAGCGATCAATGCTGTTAATCTCTCTTCCAATCCTCCCAGAGTTGAGGATAAAACCTCCTCTGTTATATATACAGGAGCAGGTGGACTGGGGACAGCCGCAGTACCAGGTACTCCTGCGGGGTTCCTACGGCTACTGACCTCTGGAATTTCAGGGGAGATTGGCGCAGTACAGCATGCCCAAAATCCTCAGAGCCCGACGGAGACCCCTTTCGCTTCTTGGAAGATCTATTTCCAGAGCGTCTGGACGACATATCCTATAAGCACAAAGCTGAGGTATTCCCGTCGTCATACACCAATTTTGCTGGTAATAGTCTAACACAGTTGCTGCTATATACCAGCTGGTGTCCACTAAAGTGCCTTTCTATGGGGATGCCTGCATCAACCGCCTCTGTGTGCCACTGTTTGTTGCTAGCTCTGTTTGCATCCAGCTGACACTTGTACTGTGTCTTTATACAAGCTGGGACGCCTGCACATGCGCAGAAGCGCCGTGGCGCGCATCGAGCGTCATCCACCCGCTCCGCCCCTTTTTTTCATAGAAGGCGCATGCACACGCGCGCCCGTGCGCCATTGGCGCCCTTTTCGAAAATCAAACAGGGACTAGGAGCCAGGGCCCTTTTTGCCGGAGGGCCTGTGCGGTGGATGAGCGCAGCAACAGGGCAGAGGAAGTGGATTCCCACAGAGAAACTTACCAACTGCCTGGATCTTTTGACTTGAGAAAACCAAAGATCCACATGACAAGAAAAATGGACCACAGCGGCCTCTAGTGGTTTAACACAGGTACAGCGGTCCTTTTTTTTTTTTTTTTTCTTGACTACTATTAAAATTTTACATTTTCAGTAGTTACAGGCATACACAGATATTAGCGGGAATACCGTTAGGTAACAGACAGAAAGACAAATTAGGCTTGGGGGTCCCCCAATAGAACCAAGTTCCTGGGGGCCCCCACTTACCTGATCCCCGCCGCACCCCACCTATCACGGCAGGCATTGTAATTAAACCTTCAGGGACCGGGTTCCCAAGGATTCCACTCCCCTGGACCTGTATAGCACCCTGCACAGACAACATCTTGGTCGTGGGTATGACCAGAGCTCTGGATCTCAGGGTCCAGCCCTCCTAAGAGAGGCATTACAGGCAAAACCTTGCTCTTCTGCTGCAAGGCCCAGGTACCGACCGTTTAGCTATGAAGCTTTTTTGGTGGGATCCGGAACAGCTTACTAAGGTCCAAAAGAACCTGTACGCAAGCCCAGTGAAAACACATGTTACTCTTTGGCCAACACCTTAGACACTGGCAAAAAACTGAGGTGCTCCCGGATGGGAGGGGCTTATATAGGGGAGGGTACTTCCGGTTTGGAATTGGCCAGTGCCAGCACCTGAAGGTAATCTATATAACCCATTAGTAATGACTAAGTCGCTCTGTGTCCCGTGATGTACGAAAAAGAAACTCTTGATGAGAAAACAGGGGTCCAATGACTAGCATGTCAACATGGACATGTTGCTCAAACACTGTGCAACCCAAACGCTAGCTCTTTAGGACTGCACCCCTTCTGTAATTGGCTGGAAGCTGGTGGCTGCTCAGAGAATGAAAAATGTGATGCTGGAGCATGGAACAGAGAGTACAACAGTTACAAAGCATGTGACAACAAAAATCTGATGTTATGATGGAAAATGTGGAGTACATCTGAAGTGCTGATCCATGACTATTGTATAACAGATGTATTTTTTCTCTGCATACCCCACATTATATCAAGACAGACATTTATATTTCTGCACCTTATCTAGTGTTTGTGCTGGCTTTCGGCACTCTATGTAGTTTATGTGCTGGCTTTTAGCGTGAAAACACCCCCCCCCTTTTTTCATTTCCATTAGTGTGTAAGGTGAACACAGTTAGTTTTTGCAGCTTTTGCACTATACACTTTACTTGTATTTCACCTACTCTTTAGTAGCGCGAAAGACCATTTTTGTTCATTTCTAGTTAGTCACTTATATACTTTTGCTGCTACCATGGACGTTTTTACGTTCATGGAGAATAGAAATGTCAACATAGAAGAAGTGTTCAGCATACAAAATTCTACTCGCAACACAGATTTGGAAAGCCTCACCAGAAAACTAAGACACCTTATGGAGAAAAAGGTTAGCCTATGGTGGGACATTAATACCTTTGATCAATACATAAAAGAAAACATAGTACCTAGAAGATTAAGGTGGGAATTACCACCCAATGACGGATTAGTTGATAAGGAATCAATGGAGGAATGGTTCGAGTTTTTTAATAATGAGAGTATAGAAGGGGTTAAGTTTCTTTTAAAAAGAAAACAAAAGAAAACTAGATTAATACAACAGCAAATTGATGAAATTAAAACACAACTTGAACCATATAGAAAATCTACCGAATTTAATAAAATTGCCACACAATTAAATAAAGATTTAATAACCAAAGACTTGGAAGTTCAACAACGTAAAATCAAGAAATTTCAGCGAGATCTAACTGACTACAAAGAGGACCATGTATTCAAATGGCAACAGAAGGTTGAACCTATACAACCATGTTCCACCTTCTCCACACCAGTGAGAGAAGTGAAAATACAAGACCCTACTACATTACATGAGAGGAACACACCAAGATGGGATTACCAACAACCATCCCGACCACATTATGAAATACGCAATGATAATTATTATCAACCACACACACCCAAAAAACAGTGGAAAAAACCTTTTAAAAAATACAAAAAACCCTACTGGCAAAATCATGATAGAAATCAAAGAGACAATAGAGGACCCCCACAAGGGCCAGAATATGGAGGCCAAAAACAGTATAGAGTACCTCCACCAATATATGATAATCAAGGGTATCAGAATAGAACACCGATCATAACTCATAATAAATATGATCCAATTCGGAATCATCAAGATCAATACGGTTATGAACAGCGACATTATCCACAACAACCACTATATGATACACAACGCCCTTTTGTGGACAGGGAGAGGAGGGATCACTCTCCCCGGAGACAGGTACAAGATCCCAACTACTCTCCCCGGAGACAGGTACAAGATCCCAATCGATCACCCAGGAGACCGTCCTGAGAGGACAGATCAAGAGCAAGTCCCACACAAAGAGAGGAAACAGAGCAGGAAAGAGACTTAAAAAGAAAAAGATACGGCTAGGAGAAAATGTTGTAAATTTGAGTGATACCGCTTTAACAGTGGAAGAACTGGCAGTACTCACTATTGGATTGAAACATGCACCAGTCAAAAATTTGAATAAATTTGACACGTATGTTGGAATACAAAAATATATAAGGAAGATGAACATAAAGAAATATATCATGAACAATCCATTTCAAACAACAACCGGTTCAGGGAGGCCACAAACCACAATAGCACAAAGCACTTTAGGAAATAACTCAGTCTTCAACCCTCAAGCCTCGTACACACGACCGATTTTCTCGTCCAAAACCGGCAAGAAAAGTGCCGCGAGAGCTTTTTCCTCGAGAAAACCGTTCGTGTGTATGGTTTTACGACGAGAAAATTGCCGTGAATCTCGACGAGAAAATAGAGAACCTGCTCTCTATTTTCTCATCAGGATTCCAGATTTCCTCGTCGTGTTTCTCGTCGGCCTGTTTTGTGACGAGAAAATGGTTCGTGTGTATGCTTTTACGACTCTTTAAAAAGCGCGCATGCTCAGAAGCAAGTATGAGACGGGAGCGCATCTTCTGGTAAAACAAGCCTTCGTAATGGAGATAGCACATTCGTCACGCTCAAAATTATTGCATCGTTTAAATGTTGTGCATTGAAATCTTCTTTAGAGTGTTACATTAATCCAAACGAATGAACTTCTTTTGCTGCTGATATTCTCACAGAGTTATGACTATCTTTTTTTATCCTTTTTCATGCTGCTCTTAAGAAGATTTAGGTGTATTATATCGTGCAAGATCTTCTGAATATTTTACATTTTTACATTTTTCAAACTGATGTTAATTGTAATTTGGCAATGTTTTGATAGTGATCTCCCATTGAATATTTTAATATATATTTGTTAAATTTTACACCCTATTTTTTTAAAATAAGATTGTTATTCTTTTTTTGGGTTTGGTATCTGTCCCTTTTTTTGGCTGTCAAATGTCTCTACTTACTCCAAAGCTAAATTGTAATTTTTTTAAAAATACACATAGTCAAGTATGAACTTAAACAAAAATAACATTTATTCATGTTTCAAATAAAATAAAGAGAAGGCAGCGCTGGAGAACCTGCTGCCATTTGTGCATCCCAGGGACCCCAGACCACACATCAACCCTGTGTGGACACTAAAATTGGGAGCTTGAGAGAAGGCCAACATTTCTGAGCACAATCTGATGCTGGCCTCCCAGAGGTCAGGAACAGCAGCAGGTGAGATATATGTCCCAAGTGTGTGGTACTACAACAGGCTGCCTTCTGTCCGACCACAATGAAGCAAGGCCATCACTTCCTCGTCTTCCTGGCAACCTTCCCTGCAACCTTTCCTGAAGCCTTCCCTGCAGCCTTCCTTATTCGTTTGGCTGGAGGCTGGGCCACTGGAGGGGTACTCCTGTCAGGAGGAGGAGGAGGTGGAGGAGAAGGGGGTGGGGCAGAAGAAGAAGGTGGAGGTGGAGGAGGAGGGGGTGGGGCAGAAGAAGAAGGTGGAGGTGGAGGAGAAGGGGGTGGGGCAGAAAAACAAGGTGGAGGTGTAGGAGAAGGGGGTGGGGCAGAAGAAGAAGGAGGTGGAGGAGAAGGGGGTGGGCCAGAAGAAGAAGGTGGAGGTGGAGGAGGAGGTTGAGGAGAAGGGGGTGGGGCAGAAGAAGAAGGTGGAGGTGGAGGAGGACGTTGAGGTTGGGACAGTTGTGCCACCTCACAAATAGCGGTGTTGGGGGTAATTTTTTCCATCACCCCCTTGTTCAGCAAGGTGATGAGCAGGGGCTCGCATAGGAGGCGTTGCTCCATGCTCATCACCTTGAACTTTGCCTCCACTAGGCCGGCAATGGCCTCTTCAGGGGATGTGGGCTCCTTGAGGGTGGCATGGGCCTCTCGAATAAGGGCCATTGCTGCCTCACTGGTGGTCCTGTCCCTCCTGCTTCTTTTGGGAAGTCGGATGGGAGGCACCTGTGATCTGGTGCTTCTCCTTTGCCCTGCCACCTCCTGGCTGCCACTGGGCCCTGCCCCCTCCTGGCTGCCACTGGGCCCTGCCACCTCCTGGCTGCCACTGGGCCCTGCCACCTCCTGCCTGCCACTGGGCCCTGCCTCCTCCTGCCTGACAGTTTCCAGACCCTCCTCCTGGCTGATTTCATCCTGTGTATGAAAAAGGGACATAGTTTAATAGGTTGGTTTAATCTTTGCATCCAAAATTCAGATCATGATTGAAGCAATTCGAATGTAAATCCAGAAATCATTTTCACCATTTACAACTACATCAGATTGACTATTTAGCACCCAATTTAGGCCAGACTAATGTCTCGAGATCTTGATTTCACTTGTGGAACCCACAATAGTTTATGTTTGTCATCTTGACATATTTGTCAAACATTAATTTTATCCCAATACATTTTCTATAAATACTATACCTGGCTCCAGATGGCCAAATCAGGTTCATCCAGGATGGCTGCCTCCTCTTGCTCCAGAGAAGGCTCAGGTTGGCTGCAGGGAAGTCTGGGGGGAAGAGTGGAGAGTGATGGCCTTGTCTCAATGTGGTCATCCAGAAAGGACATCCTGCTGTAGTACCACAAATTCGGGACATACACATCATCTGCTGCTGCTCCTGACCTCTGAGAAGCCAGGACCTTAGAGCGTTCATTCCTGTATGTGCCTCTCAAGCTCCCAATTTTAGTGTCCACCTGTTTTGCTGTGGCTGTGGGCACCTTGGTATGCACAAATGGGAGCAGGGTCTCCAGCGCTGCTTTTCTCACCCCTTTTTTTTGTGTATGGGGTTTTTGGTCTCCCACAGAGTGGGCAGCTCCCTTACCCGGTCTATAAATTCCGCAAGGAATTCCTTGTCACTTATAAAGACATTCATTTTGGGTCTGCAAGTAAAATAAATAATATATAACTAATGTGAGGCACACAGTCTAACCTCCTTAAAATCGTAGTCACCATATATATCCTACAACATTCTCCAGACAGTATAGGCCAACAATTAGTCAAAGTCACAAAATCACATACCTTCGTTCGCACGTCCGTCACTTGAACTCCTCTCTCCGCACAACGAACGGTGTCTGATAATTCCTCCAAAAACGAGGAGGAGACAAGCCCGGAGACCGAGGAAACGTCACGATCAAGGAGGAGATTCAAGGCATCTAATATGTCTTTTGCGGAGATGGCGGACATATTGCTCAAGTCTGATTATGACGCAAAGCATGGGCCGTATAGCAAACCTAATAGAAGGAAGGCCAAAATCCTGAGGAAAGTCGTGAAGAGTCTGCAGACGAATTTCGGGGTGAAACGCTCAAATGAGCAGCTCAGAAAGAGGTGGTCAGACCTCAAACTGAGGGAGCCAGAGCCGTTAAGGAGCATTAAGAGAATGCTAGCAAAAAGTAAGTAAAATGTACACTTTTCTGCTATTAAGATTTTTCTCAAATTACATGTTGCTCCTTTTTGTTTATTTTCATATTGGACTCCCTTCCAAAATTTCCTAATTTCGAACTTGGTTTGGCACAGTAATCGTTCGTTTCGTTACAGACACTTCGTTCGGCCACTATTCGCTGTTTTGGCTTATTTTACAGCCCCAAAAGAAAATAGACATCTGCCTGTTTTTTACAAATTGTTGTTCCTAAATTTTCGGCTAGATGATGTGTTTGTAAAGAGAATGAAATGCAAACTTTAATCAGTGTAAAGGAGAGGACACTCAGCAGCTGGTACCACATCTGTACTTTGGAGCACTATAGTGTGGGCCAACAGAACCGCCTTTTTTGGGTGTCCCACACAGGTGCATCAGTGAATTTTTGTGGTGCCTCCATGTCTAAAAATTTACATCCAAAAGGTGAATACTAAACCTATTTTTTGTTCCAAATAATGCATTCATCTTTAGAATCCGCACAAACACACACTTGTACCCCACTTCCAAACAATTTAGCCTGTTTTAATTTTTCTGAGAGAATTTCAGTGTGATAAATAGACCTTTTGTTTGATTCTCATAGGGGAGAGAAGACTGGGAGGAGAACACTCCAGGGAGCACAGGAACTCCACAGCTTCACAACAACCCCAAACTCCCAAAGACCCACAACCGAAGGATGTTGAGGAAGTTGAGGTGGAGGAAGGAGAAGTGCAGGAAGGAGAGGTGGATGACGTTGTGGAACTGGTCACCACAACAGGTCAGTATCTGTCACCACAGCTTCAGGTAAGAGATGTAGGCCTGCAGAGTTATAATACCTTTTTATTTTGTTTTTAGGGGATGTAAATGTTGTGGTGAAGGATAGTACACGTTTCTCTGCTGACAGTGCCCTCCGAATAATACAGCAAGTGATGGAATGTAGCACGGAACTGGACAGAATAAAACAAATAATTCATGTGATGGATCAAACATTTAAAGACATTCTAGATGTATTGGGGAGAATCGAATAAGTCAACCAAACCCCCATTTTTGTTTCAGGAATGACTGTTCTTCAACCTTTTAAACTCTTTTTGACAATCAAACCAGCCAAAAATGTAATATAAGAAAATATATATATATAGTCACGCTAACTTATGACTGAACATAAGCCCACCACTGAATAATTGAAAAAAATCCAAATACCAACAGTGATAAATCATATAAATACTCAATGAAGAACCATGAAAAATCTGTAAATTATAAATAATAATAAGGTGTGAACAATGATTAAACAGTTAATAAGATGATAGTCCACAACTGCTATATGAAACTCTCAAGGTTCACGTCTAAAAGTCCATAATAAACAAAACACCCGTGAGTAAGTGTCCAAAAAAGCCAACGACAGAAATCTTCTTATAATCCGTGACTTTCACCACCACCAGTAAGAATTCCTGCTTACCAAAAAGGGATGGTCCCCTATGACAGAGGACCTAAAACAGCCTCAAATGATACTCAGTGGAACCTCCGGATTTCAGCAGATGATGAACTTCAATGGTTTAGTAGCCCGACAGCTCATACAGCCTCATGCGAATGTTCAACATCAACATGAAAAGAAGGAAGGACACCGAATAGTGTAAAATCCTTGGTGTACATTTATTAAAGGAATAATGGAATCATACTCACAAAAGCAGTTAAAAAGACAGCCTTAAAGTGCGTCAGCGCCGACCGGTCAGAGGCGCTGGCACACAAATACGTCCGTGGAAGCCGAGCAGTGGAGGGTGACGTCAGCACAAAGCTCGTATCCTGCCCTACGCGTTTCGTGAAAATTCACGTCGTCTCGGGGCACGGGCGATGGGCTGCGTCACCCCCTCTTTATAGGGAACACACCAGAGGAAGGTCCAACCCGAAGAAGAGCGCGCGCACGCGCGTGCGTCACGCCGCGAGGCAACCACTTCTCGCTAACGTGCAGCTAGGCCAGTCCAACGCCGGGTGCGCACACATCTCTCCCCACGAGGAAACCAAGCCTCGTTTGAAAAAAACGTTATGTGCACGTCATCACGCTAAACCGGAATGACGAAAGCACAAGGGGAGAGAGTGTGCCACACATCCGCGTGACCATGGCAACAGGGATCATAGCAACGATACGCACGCTCTCCAAGGGGGAGGGAACCCCCCAAGTGTGTCACAGGAAGCAGTAAAGCCCACAACCTCCGCCGCAACCCACAAACAATGGGTGCAGCGGGCGCAATGGGACAATAAACTGCTCCGGATGTTAAATCCTAACAACAGAAAAAATATATACATTGATACTGGAACTAAGGAGCATACTAGTTCATACCGATATCAAAAAAACATACATAATTTACAATAGACAAAAAATAATAAAATAAGTTTGCCTAAATAGTATTTAAAAAGTTATTAATAATAAATGACACTAAAACCACATAGATTAAAAGCTGTCATCATTTAGTCACACCCCTCCCTACACCCCATTCAATGTAACCAAAAGACAAAATCAGTAACTGAATGTCCTTAGGAAAAAAAAAAAAAAGGGGGAGAAGGGAGGGGGGAGGAAAGAATCAAATGCAGCGCAATATCAATCAACACATTATATCATACAGTCAATATTATTAATCCCGGAAATCTGTTATAAAAACATGATTATCAATGGATAAGAAAAAACCTAGGAATTATTGATAAAGGCATTGACATCGGTGTCAACGTTGAGACCAAATGGAACATAAGTTCTCAACCTGTACACCCATGCCATTTCCTGCTTAGAGATTTCTCTAACAAGCGAACTGCCTCTCCAGTGAGGTCTGTATTTGTCAATTGCAATAAATAGCGTACCAGACGGGTCCCTCTTATGGACCTGATCATAGTGCCGGGATACAGAGTGCTTATCGAATCCTTTCCGTATATTAGCTATATGCTCATTAAGTCTTACCCTTACTGCCCTTTTGGTCCTCCCCACATATTGGAGACCACAAGGGCACTGTATGAGGTAGACAACCCCCAAAGATGAGCATGTTATAAAAGGTACGATTTCATAGGTTCGGCCAGTACTTGTTGAAGAAAAATGACTGATCTTCCTGTCCCTGCAGCTATTCAAGCTGCACACTTGGCATTTCTTACATCTATAATACCCTGTCAGGTTCTCTAAGAATGTCCTATTGGCCCGTGGGGGATCCTGGACACTTGGGGCCACTCTATTGGAAAGTGTTGAAGCACCTCTAAACACAATAACTGGTTTTTCTGGAAGAGAAGGTGCCAACACTAAGTCACTGGTTAAGACATGCCAGTGCCTGCGTATAAGGCTTTTGATGGTCTGATGCTGCATGGAGAAAGTGGTGATAAATGGAAGAGAAAACTTACCATCCCTCACCACCCTCTCCTTATCAACCAAAAGTGATCCTCGATCAACCTCACTCACAGATTGTATCAATCGAGACATGTCAGTTTGTTGATAACCTTTATCCACAAATCTCTTAGAGAGGATCTCGGCCTGGCCTTTGAAAGCCTCTAAATCTGTACAATTACGTCTCAGTCTAGTGAGTTGTCCCCGAGGGACAGCCTTCAGCCAAGGGGCATAATGGCAGCTGTCAAGCGGGATATATGAATTTCTATCGGTTGGTTTGAAATAAGTGGTCGCGACAAATTTGCTGTCAGCCACTGAAATTTTCAAATCCAGATAGTGAACTGATTCCTGGCTTGCCTCAAAGGAAAATCTAATGCCCCTATTGTTATCATTCAGGGACAGCATGTAATCCCGCAAATCCCGCAAATGCCTTTATCAATAATTCCTAGGTTTTTTCTTATCCATTGATAATCATGTTTTTATAACAGATTTCCGGGATTAATAATATTGACTGTATGATATAATGTGTTGATTGATATTGCGCTGCATTTGATTCTTTCCTCCCCCCTCCCTTCTCCCCCTTTTTTTTTTTTTTTTTTCCCTAAGGACATTCAGTTACTGATTTTGTCTTTTGGTTACATTGAATGGGGTGTAGGGAGGAGTGTGACTAAATGATGTCAGCTTTTAATCTATGTGGTTTTAGTGTCATTTATTATTAATAACTTTTTAAATACTATTTAGGCAAACTTATTTTATTATTTTTTGTCTATTGTAAATTATGTATGTTTTTTTGATATCGGTATGAACTAGTATGCTCCTTAGTTCCAGTATCAATGTATATATTTTTTCTGTTGTTAGGATTTAACATCCGGAGCAGTTTATTGTCCCATTGCGCCCGCTGCACCCATTGTTTGTGGGTTGCGGCGGAGGTTGTGGGCTTTACTGCTTCCTGTGACACACCTGGGGGGTTCCCTCCCCCTTGGAGAGCGTGCGTATCGTTGCTATGATCCCTGTTGCCATGGTCACGCGGATGTGTGGCACACTCTCTCCCCTTGTGCTTTCGTCATTCCGGTTTAGCGTGATGACGTGCACATAACGTTTTTTTCAAACGAGGCTTGGTTTCCTCGTGGGGAGAGATGCGTGCGCACCCGGCGTTGGACTGGCCTAGCTGCACGTTAGCGAGACGTGGTTGCCTCGCGGCGTGACGCACGCGCGTGCTCTTCTTCGGGTTGGACCTTCCTCTGGTGTGTTCCCTATAAAGAGGGGGTGACGCAGCCCATCGCCCGTGCCCCGAGACGACGTGAATTTTCACGAAATGCGTAGGGCAGGATACGAGCTTTGTGCTGACGTCACCCTCCACTGCTCGGCTTCCACGGACGTATTTGTGTGCCAGCGCCTCTGACCGGTCGGCGCTGACGCACTTTAAGGCTGTGTTTTTAACTGCTTTTGTGAGTATGATTCCATTATTCCTTTAATAAATGTACACCAAGGATTTTACACTATTCGGTGTCCTTCCTTCTTTTCATGTTGATGTTGAACATTCGCATGAGGCTGTATGAGCTGTCGGGCTACTAAACCATTGAAGTTCATCATCTGCTGAAATCCGGAGGTTCCACTGAGTATCATTTGAGGCTGTTTTAGGTCCTCTGTCATAGGGGACCATCCCTTTTTGGTAAGCAGGAATTCTTACTGGTGGTGGTGAAAGTCACGGATTATAAAAAGATTTCTGTCGTTGGCTTTTTTGGACACTTACTCACGGGTGTTTTGTTTATTATGGACTTTTAGACGTGAACCTTGAGAGTTTCATATAGCAGTTGTGGACTATCATCTTATTAACTGTTTAATCATGGTTCACTCACCTTATTATTATTTATAATTTACAGATTTTTCATGGTTCTTCATTGAGTATTTATATGATTTATCACTGTTGGTATTTGGATTTTTTTCAATTATTCAGTGGTGGGCTTATGTTCAGTCATAAGTTAGCGTGACTATATATATATTTTTTCTTATTTACATGCACTGATGATTGTTTTCAGAATAGTTGCTGCTTTCCTTTATTTCCCTTTTTTCTAGTTAAATTTAATTATTTACCAGGTTTTACACTATAGCGCAGTTTCTTTATATTTTTTTCCAAAAATGTAATATGCACACAGTGTGTCAACATGGGCTATCTGCCATCAGGGGATATCCATGTACGTCTTTTGGGGGTGCAACCCCTTCCTCGTATCTAAAGTAGGTGAACTGAGGAAGGGGTTGCACCCCCAAAACACGTCCATTGATCACCCCTGATGGCAGATAGCACATGTTGACAATAGGGATCAGGAGTCTAAAATCCCTATTGGAAATTACTTTAAAATGTGTGCATATTCAATTTTTGGCTGGGCAAGGGGTGGCAAGACCCCATATTATGACGGGAACATAGAGACTTAGTTTGTGTAAGTGAATGTCTCAGATTGCTCAGAGATATCCAAAGTTGTACTTTTTGGACTGCAACTGTTGTTTTTGTATTTTCCTAAGAAAAGAATTGGCGGTTTGTGGCCAGGACAACAAAAAAAAAAAAGTAAACATGTGTGTGAATGTGCACAGAGTAAAATGTTTGAACAGAAACAACGTGTAGCTTCTTTTTTCAATACGCTCTAACCTTATTTGTGTTTTTTTTAAGGTTACATAGTGAAATGGTTGTTATTAAGGAAAATACACTTGGCACTACAAATGCACTAAGACAAACTAGGAGACAGGAAACAAACAAAAGTTAAAATTTGAAATCAGAATTTTATTTAGCTCATTCTCCATGAATCTTTAGGCATAGCCTGGCATAGAAATTGCCCCTCTACCCGTGAAATATTGCATATATTTCTCCCGAACCTCACGGGCATTTTGGGGGGGCAAGCCAGGACGGGCAGATTCAAGGCCCGGCAGGGGATTGGCAGATGAAAGTCCAGCCTCAGGCAATACTGTGGCCATATAAGAAGTGGATTTTCTGCTGAGAAAGTTGTGTAGCACACAGCAGCATAAAACTACATAGTTTATTTTGTAGTCCGCCAAGTGGATGGAAGTCATAAAAATGCGGAACCGGCTGGCCATTATGCCGAAGGCATTTTCAACGACTCTTCGGCCCCTGGCCAGCCGGTAATTGAACACCCTCTTCTCTGGGGTCAGGGTCCTCTGAGGAAATGGCCTCATAAGATGCGGTCCGAGCCCGAAGGCTTCATCAGCTAAAAAAACAAAGGGGAGTCCTTCAACATTCCCTGCATCCGGTGGCAATGCAAGGTCATCACTCTGGAGACGGAGGGCAAACTCCGTCTGGTTGAAGGATCCCCCATCGGACATCCGGCCATTCTTCCCTACATCAACATAGAGGAATTCATACCGTGCTGACACCACCGCCATCAGCACAATGCTATGAAACCCCTTGTAATTGAAGTAGTAGGACCCAGAACGGGGTGGCGGCACGATGCGGACGTGCTTCCCGTCTATGGCACCACCACAGTTGGGGAAGTCCCACCGCGTGGCAAACTCCGATGCCACAGTCTGCCATTCCTGTGGTGTGGAAGGAAGCTGGGGAGTCAAACAAGATGAAAAAAAAAATAGAATTTTAAAATATTACATTACAAGGAGATTATAATAAAAAACAATAAATTCTCTGTTTATTAATCTGTTTTTAAGAAGTATAATGGAAGGCTCATGTTTCATATTCATCACCCCCTCTGATGGTCTATTAAAAAAATATTTTGGGGGGGGTAGATGTGTTTGGCCACAGGATAGCATTGCAGTGGCGGTGCGTCCAGAGTGGGCGCTGGAGCACTGCCACCTCTCTCCTGTGCCCGTCACTCTGAACAATACATCGGTTCATGCCTTGCATTAACCTATGTATTGTCAATGCCGCCCACTATTCTGGTGGATGGCCCCCTGTTAAACGACCAACATATGAATAACTGCAGCATTTATGGGGTGAAAATTGCATATCAGAAACAGGGAGGCAAATAGGCTTGCACATTACAGCCTGAGGGATGTAATTGGCTTCATAAAAGTTAAATAGGTGACGCAGGGGGGGGGGGGACATTCCTTGGGTAAACACTGACAGGCTGCTCTGCCAATCATGTTCACTAAGTCTGTTTAATGGTAACATGATTGGCTGATGCAACATCAAGGGCAGGAGAAGACATCAAGGACAGAAGAAGGATGGCGCTGACCACAAGAAGGTAAGTGCAGGGCTGGGGGGAACAAAATGGCTGCATTGGAGGGAACAAAATGGCTGCATTGGAGGGAACAAAATGGCTGCATTGGAGGGAACAAAATGGCTGCATTGGAGGGGGCAACTGGGGGCGTTTAATAGGCACAGTCGCAAAAAAGGAGGAAGTTTATTTCCTAAATTGGGGTTGGACCCCCAAACATTTGGAGCAACAGACGCCCCTGCTGGAAAGCTTAGTGAAGGGAAATATCCATGGAGGAGAAAAAAGGAGCATTTAAAAACTTCCAACATGCATGGGGACAAAGGGGACATTCTCAGCATATTACAATCATGGTAATTAGGGAAGGATGAAAGAAATACAATACATTAGCATACATGGAATACATAAAATGTGATGTTAATGGAGAAAACTTACCCTAATATAGTCCTCCTGCAGGACTTGTATAATAGCAGAACAGGTGTCTGGGATTATGAGGCCCAGAGCCTGGGGGGAGATGCCTGTCGTGAACTTCAAGTCCTGAAGACTTCTCCCTGTCGCCAGGTAACGTAATGTGGCGATGAGCCTCTGCTCAGCACTGATGGCTTCCCGCATAACGGTGTCCTTCCTGGTAATATAGGGGGACACCAAAGCCAACAGTTTCTGAAAAACGGGGTCAGACATCCGCAGAAAATTCCTGTAGTCCTCAGGATTATTCTCGACGATCTCCCACAGCAGAGGCATATGGCAGGATTGGTCCCGCTGGAGCAACCAATTCTTGGTCCATGAACTCCTCCTCACACCGTTCATGGACTGGTCTTGGTCCAAAACAAGCAGACCAACACCAAGCGCACGCACAGCACGAACTCGACGACGAGAACGTCCAGGCGACATGGCTAGGAAACGGTCGTCTTATCAGAACGTACAGAACAGAACGCACTTTAGAACAGCATGGCCTATGAATAACGAACTGAAAATCAGAAACGAACGGGCAAGAACGCACTGTAAAACAGATACGACCTGCCTAGACGCCCTGAAAGTCAAGATACGAACCCACAAGCACAAACTGAACCACAGAAAACAAACTGAAAAGCACGAAGACTGAAAAGCGCGAATCGTCTCTTCCCAAACTTTTACTTCACACGCGGTAAGACAAGATCAGCAAAAGCAGCCCAAGGGGTGGCGCCAAGGAAATCGATCTTCCCCTTTATACTGCCGTCGTACGTGCTGGACGTGACCACGGAGAACAACGACGAGATTTGGAATTGTCAGTGTGTACGCATGGAAGGCTTGACGAGAAACTCGTCAAGGTTAACAAGAATCTCGTCGAAAAAAACAACGAGATTGTTACGACGAGAAACTCGGTCGTGTGTACGAGGCTTCAGATATCAAATGGTCAAAATATTAGAAGTCTTTAAAAGACTAGTTCTACAAGATCTAGAATCTCTTGAACTAAAGAAAAAATTTGACCCAGCACATCTAAAGAAAGGAATGAAACTTTTGACGGAACGAAAATACATAGTTATTCGCCCAGCGGATAACGGAGGGGCGGTAGTAATCCAAGGAAAAGAACAATACCTAAAAGAAATAGATAGACAATTACAACAAGAAGATACCTATACCAAACTATTGGGCAATCCCACTCACAAATATAAAAAAGAGCTAAAGCTATTAATAGATTTAGGAATAAAAAAGCACATCCTGAATGCAAAAGAATCTAGATTTCTCATACCTGAAACATGTAGAATACCTATAATTTATACTGTGCCAAAATACATAAGGATAAGGTCAACCCTCCAGGTAGGCCAATTGTCAACGGCATCGAGTCATTAACTTCTACACTAGGACAATATATTGACTACTTTATGCAACCAGCAGTCCAGAACACCCAGGCTTATCTGAAGGACACAAAACATGTACTCCAATTGATTGATAAGATACCAATATTGGAAGGCCGAACCATACTAGCAACTGCTGATGTAACATCTCTTTACACTATTGTCCCACACCATGCTGCTTGCCATGCCACTAAATGGCTTTTGAAGAAACATAGCAAATTGATTTGTAAACAAAGGAAATTCCTGTTAAAGAGCTTGGACTTCTGCCTGAAGTATAATTACTTCTGGCATAATCAATCATATTACAAACAATGTATAGGGATAGCCATGGGGGCTAAATTTGCACCGAGTGTGGCAAATGCCTTCATGGCACAATGGGAGGAAGAGGTGGTATATGCTAACACCCCCCCAGAATTAACCTTATACAAACGCTATATAGATGACCTCATCATCGTTTGGAATGGCAGCAGAGAAAAATTAGAAGAATTTTTGGAAAATCTTAATAACAATGACAAAAACATCAAACTGGAGTGGAACATAGACACAAAAGCAGTCAATTTTTGGACCTGACTATACAACTGGAGGGAAATAAAATTACCACCAAGACCTACTTTAAGGCAGTAGATACTAACGCTATTTATCAATAGCTAGCTGCCATCATAGAGCGTGGCTATACAACATTCCTAAGGGCCAACTAGTGCGCATTAAAAGAAACTGCACCAGCGAAGAAGATTTCAACCAACAAGCTGAACTAATAGGCAACAGATTCACAGAAAAAGGCTATGAAGATATCTGGATTAAGAAACAAATACAAAATGTGAGTGATATGGATAGAAGGGATATGTTACAGAACAAAAAGAAACAACCTCCCTTTCAGGAGGCCCCTTGTTTAATCCTAGATTACAATGTGCAACATAAAGATGTGGCCAAACTTATTGAACGGCACTGGCACATTCTAAAAAATGATAAAGATCTTAAACGTATCTTACCTGATAGGCCAAAAATCATTTACAGAAGAGCTCCTACTTTGAAGGACCTAACCACAAAATCTGTGGTGGTCTCTCCACCCAAACCTAGTTTCTCATTTTTTAATGGGAAAGGTTTCTTTCCGTGTAGAAATTGTTATGCCTGTCGCCATGCAAAAAAATTCCAAGGCAAACACACTGAATTCATAGGGACCAACACAGGCCAATCTTTTAAGATTAAAGATTTTATAAGTTTTCACTCAGAAGGGGTTGTCTATACATTACAGTGTAGCTGTAACCTCCAATACGTCGGTAGGACTAAAAGGGCTCTGAAGGTTCGAATAAAAGAACACGTGCAGAACATTACTAATGGGTTTCCCAAGCATAATGTTTCTAGACATTTTGCACAATTCCATAATCAAGATCCCTCCCAACTACAGTTTTGGGGCATAGACAAATATAAAGCAAATTGGAGAGGAAGTCACAAAATTAGGGCAATTAGCCAAAAAGAGTCCAAATGGATCCACACTTTGAGAACTTTAGTACCTGGAGGAATGAATGTGGAATTTGACTTAAATTGCTTTCTGAGCAATTTTTAATCTATCCACCGCATTAATATTAGAATCCACCTATATGTTATATATGAGTACTACTACCATTAGAATCTCCAACAATTGCTCTAGATTATGAGTATGCCATCACATTGCAGCTTTAATGGACCATATAGTCATGAGTCTTACCCCATTTCCTTAAAGCTCATTTATCTATCATTTTAATGATATATATGCCGGTATTTCTTATGTTACGTTTTTTAATTTTAATTCTAATATTATATTAATACACTAACATGAATACATTATGCAACCCTCATAGAGTACATTCGGTCTGCGGTGGCCAACATATAACATTGAATATGTTAGAGTCATAGTACCCAGATTTTAAAAGGTTTAGTTTATTGATTTTAATTATTCCATTATAGTTATCCATATTTAGGATCTCTATATTCATGAGACTTTTGTCCCTATTTTTAACATACTTTTAATATAATTTTAATATTTTTTATTCCAATTTTTTTCAATAACATGTACTGTTATGCTAGTTGTAGTGGTACCCATCCGCATCCTATAGATGGCACTGTTGTGGGTGCTCTATATACATATTGTACACACAGTCAGCCAACTGCGGGTCTTTGGTATATGGAATATACTGCCATATCCTCTATGATGTCAGATGATTATCGCATTTAGCCTCCACCACAACTATATCGCTTGACGAGTAATCGATTAGATAGTTAGATATGTGTCCATATACTTATGGGCAAACGCACTAATAGGATATCATTTTCAATATGGCGGCGCCCTAATACATATATGAGGCTACAAGAAAATGGCCAAACTAATACTTCCGGTTTCCGTATACATAAACAAATCCTCAACAGCCAATCAGGCTCCCCTGATGAAGTCACGAGGTGCGTGACGTAACGACGTAGGGAAATCGCGAGGTACCGCAGACCGGAAGTACCCAGAGGACCAGTAAGACGGCGTACAACGCCACTGTTGTTCTTTCAAGCTATAGTTATTTTATTTTATGTACAAGCAATATATTTATTTTTAACAATAAACCAGTTTTGATTCTACAATACTACACTATTGGAGGCCCTTTTTCTTCCTATTCCCTATCCTATATGCCCATTGGAGTTGCTCTCCCCCTCCTCTCCCCCTCCCCCCCCTCTCCTTTCTCCTTAGGGGCCGCAACGCTACTGTAAGCAGAGGAGACGTGGATGAGATTAGTAACCACATACACTAGAAGAACCACCATAGAGGAGATATACTAATTTGAACATGCTCATTATGTTTAAAAGGAGGTGAGAGTTCTGTGAGACTACTGCATGGACACATCAGAGATATTTTTTCACCAGCAGAGGATTTAAATTCACATTAGTTTACTTTTATTGTGTTTTTTTGATTATTCACGGCAAAAGGACTTTTGGATAAGAGACTTTTGGGCACGGATTATTCTCACCATTCTTCTTCACTTATTCACAGTATATATAATTATTTTTATATATTTTTTTTTATTTTTTTGGGGATTTCATGTTCAATATTACTGTGCCATATATATATATAGATAGCACCTTGTGCACTTTATTATTTATGTTATTTATGATAGTTGAACTTTATTTACATATAACACTTGTGCACTTTATTAATTATTGGATATTAATTGATTGAGCACTGTATTATATCAAGACAGACATTTATATTTCTGCACCTTATCTAGTATTTGTGCTGGCTTTCGGCACTCTATGTAGTTTATGTGCTGGCTTTTAGCGCGAAAACACCCCCCTTTTTTCATTTCCATTAGTGTGTAAGGTGAACACAGTTAGTTTTTGCAGCTTTTGCACTATACACTTTACTTGCATTGCACCTACTGTTTAGTAGCGCGAAAGACCATTTTTGTTCTCAGAACATTACCTCCTAGCGTTGGTCTTTGCAGGAACCTCAAATTACCATAATAGTAACCAACCTGGCACTGCGGTACCTCTCCATCTGGTCATAGGCCTCAAGCCGAAAAGCTGGCTCAGAGACGACCACTGACCGCAGTGCCCCCATTATCAAACTATTCCAGCTAAACCTCTGTTAACTGGAATACACCCTTAGAACCCATACCACCGACCGGTCCTGACCACTTGCTTTGAGGTATCTTCCTTCCCCCGCAAAGACCAACACCTGCCACAGCACCCAAGGGAAACACCTTACCCTTGGGGGCCCCTCCACACCCTCAGAGCTCGTTGTATGCCATCTTGAAGACCCAAAGCTCACATGTTCGTCCCTACCTCATTCAAATGCACACCATCACCCCTCAAATATCTCCATGTATCCACCTCCAGCTCCAAATGCCTCACCACCAACCCCCCATTTTTTATCACAAATCTACCTATATCCCTATTAATTTTCCTGCGAGCCCTGTTGATGCCATCCACAGACCTCGCCCCTCTCCAGGCAGTCCGAGCAACCATGTCGGACCACACAATAATCATGTCCGGGAAGGCCATCGGGAGACGCAAGAAATCAAACTTAATACCTCTAGTCACATCCAACATTGATCTCACCCCCAAATCATTGGCACCTACATGCAGTACTAATACGTCAGGTGGCCTGTCCAACCAAGCAAAACGGTGCACCTCCGGAACCATTCTGCTCCACAGCATACCAGGAACTCCCAGCCAGCGGACGCAGGCCTCCTGTCTCGGGATTCCCAGCTGCCGACCTTCAGGCCTAACATCAGCTCTCTTAGCCCCCCCAAACACAAAAGAATGGCCCAGTATCCAGACCAATCCTTGCATCCTGCCTGAAATAAAAGAAAGACAAACAACCTCCATGACCTCCAGAAACCCAACATGTACATAGCCATAGACACAATCCCCTTTTGTTGGCTGCCTCTATTCCAACCAGTAACTGAGGGCGAACGTACAGTCGGAATCTCCTAGATTCCCACCTGCCAATCCGCTTAACCGCCTCCTCATTCATTCCGCACCTGGCCGCCTCCGTAGCTGCCCCAATCCGGAAAGAGTGAGAGGAGAATTCCTTTTCCTGCAGCCCTAGAGCCCGCACACACTTCCTAAACACAGCGACAAATTGATATCTAGACAGAGGAGCCCCATCCGCGTGTATCAAAAATGAACCCAAGACTGCAGAGCGAACCTCCAAGTAACCCCTCACAGCCCCTACTGGATACAACGGCGAGCCACAAGACTGGAAGTAGGTTGGGACACACTGAGAACACAAGACTAGAAGCAGGATGGGACACACTGGGGACACACTGATAACACAAGACTGGAAGAAGACTGGGACACACTGGGAGCACAGGGCTGGAAGGAGGCTGGGACAAACTGGAAAAACAAGGCTGGAAGCAGGATGGGACACACAGGAAACTCAAGGCTGGAAGCAGGATGGGACATACTGGGAGCAAACTTGAAGATGGTGGGAATTAGGGAAGAGCCGAACACCCCCGAGTTCGGTTCGCACCAGAACCCCTGAACGGACCGAAAGTTCGCACGAACGTTAGAACCCTATTAAATACAATGGACGCGAACGTTCGAAATCTAAAGTGCTAATTATAACGACTAATATGCATGTTATTGTCCTAAAAAGGGTTTGGGAACCCGGGTTCTGCACCAGGGGACATGTATCAATGCAAAACAAAGTTTTAAAAACGGCCGTTTTTCGGGAGCAGTCATTTTAATGATGCATAAGGTGAAAAAAAAAAGTGAAATATTCCTTTAAATATCGTACCTGGGGGGTGTCTAAAGTATGCCTGTGAAGTGGCATGTGTTTCCCGTGTTTAGAACTGTCCCTGCACAAAATGATATTTGTAAAGGAAAAAAAGCCATTTAAAACTGCTTGCGGCTTTAATGTAATGTCTGGTCCCGGTAATATGGATGAAAATCTTTGAGAAAAATGGCATGGCTACCCCATCACCCCCTACCCCAGCCCATTACCAGCCCCTTTGGGTCTTGTATGGATATTAAGGGGAACCCCGCACCCAAAATAAAAAAAGGCCCTATATACTCTGAACAGCAGTATACAGGCGGTGCAAACAAGACAGGGACTGTAGGTTTGTTCTTAAGTAGAATCTGTTTGTAATTTTGAACAGGTACATTGTTTAAGTGTAGCTCCAGCCCAAAAATATATTTTTAAGTGTAGCGGCCTCACCTCTCTCCCTTGCTTTATCGGTTATATGGCTGTTGTATAGGGGTACCTGGGAGAGAGAGATGATACACACCACGGCCCATGTCCTCCCATAGCTAAGAGGTGAAGGCCAGAAGATTGGGTTTTTGTGTAGGTGTCCTAGTGTCAAGTCCAGTCCTTCATTCCTGACTCCTTTGCTTAGTAACCCGAGTTCCACACAGTGAATAGGTACAACTTAGTTTTATTCTTCTTGCCAAGCAATAAAACAGTCTTTCTCCTTTTGAATAATGAGGGGAACAGATCGAGGCACAATCGTTTCCCTTCTTGCTGCTACCCACTGTGCTGTCACCAGTGGTGAATAGTCACTGCCACTGACTAGGTAATATAGAACGTGACTTACCTTCGCTCACTTTGCCCCTGTCAGGGGAAGAAATCCATCCAAGGGAGAAATGGAGGCCTCTTTGTCACCAGCGATGCTGCGCCGGACTCTACGGAGAAGTTACTGCCCACCAATCCTCACAAACTCAGATACGGGCACCCAAGGCATTGGGGCCCCCTCGGATTCCTCCACCCTCGCGGAACTCAGTCGAAGGTACTGAGCCCCAGGCATCCGCCATAGTACCTCACCCCAGGCTAAAGGTGCCTGAGATGGACTCCATCTCCGCTCCAGCTAGGCCAAGGGCGCCTAGGCCTGGAACACCGGAATGCCAGCACCCAAGCTGAAGGTGCCTGGGCGCGGCCGCGTCCTCCGACTCTGGACTCTAACCCTGTGATCAGGGCGTCCGTCCCTTTTATGACCTCTCCCTTCGCGCCACAGCGGGTTCCCCGCCCCACTGTACCAGCTCCAGGGTAGGACAAAAAGGCACAGTCTTGTGGTGCGAGCCCAGCCCTGGTACAAGGCAACAACGCCACCTGTAGGCCGGCGAGAACTTCACATCACCAGAGTCCTCCAAGACTCACAAAAGGAACCTTGAATTTCCTAACAATCAGGGCATCTGGGTTACACTACCACCCAGGTGCTTCCCCTAAATTCAAGTACCCGCTACATAAGCTTTTTGGAAAACATAGGGAAGGGTTATCACCCCTGTAACATTTGTTTTGCTGTCTGTGCACCTGTTTAGAACATTTCACATCACTTTCCGTCCCAATGACAAATGTTTTTGAAAAGTGTTTTTTTTTTATTGAAACAAGGATTGGTGATAAAGCATCAGTAGAGAGGAGACACCTTTTTCCCATATTAACTCCTACAGGAGAGAATTTACCTTCCTAGGGGTAGATTTCCTCTCACTTCCTGTTGTCTCCTTCCGTTTGCAAGTAGGAGTCGTTTGTAAGTTGGATGTTTGAAAGTAGGGACCTGCCGTATATACACTGCAGAAATTTGCCCCTTACATGTTGGTGTTGTCACAACACTGTGAGCCCTCACAGTTACTCTTGGTGGGCACTGGAACGCCCTGCTGTGAACTATTATATCAGGAATTGTAATTACATGCCATTGTTGAACAGTGGTAGGAAAAATTGGGCCTTTGGTGGTGGTGCTGGTGCTACAACACTGTGAGCCCTCACAGTTACTCTTGGTGGGCGCATGAATGGGTCCTACTGTGAATTATTAGATCAAGAATTGTAATTACATGCCCCTGTTGAACAGGGGCAGGAAAATTGGGCCTTAGGCACTGGTGCCACAACACTGCAACCCCTCACAGATACTGTACTTGGAGCACAGCAATGAGCCCTGTTGCAAAGTATTGCATCAAAAATTGTAATTACACGCTGCTGTTAAACAGGGGCTGAAAAATTGGGCCTTAGGCACTGGTGCCACAACACTGCAACCCCTCACAGATACTGTACTTGGAGCACAGCAATGAGCCCTGTTGCAAAGTATTGCATCAAAAATTTTAATTACACGCCCCTGGTAAACAGGGGCTGAAAAATTGGGCATTAGGCACTGGTGCCAGAACACTGCAACCCCTTACAGATACTGTACTTGGAGCACAGCAATGAGCCCTGTTGCAAAGTATTGCATCAAAAATTGTAATTACACGCTCCTGTTAAACAGGGGCTGAAAAATTGGGCCTTAGGCACTGGTGCCACAACACTGCAACCCCTCACAGATACTGTACTTGGAGCACAGCAATGAGCCCTGTTGCAAAGTATTGCATCAAAAATTGTAATTACATGCCCCTGTTAAACAGGGGCTGAAAAATTGGGCCTTAGGCACTGGTGCTGGTGCCACGACACTGCAACCTCTCCCAGATACTCTAGTTGGAGTGCAGGAATGAGCCCTGCTGCAAAGCATTGCATAAAAAAATGTAATTACATGCCCCTGTTAAACAGGGGCTGAAAAATTGGGCCTTGGCCACTGGTGGCGGTACCCAGAAACAAAAATGTTCTTCCAAGCTATCATCATGAATCGGATCATTGAGGAGGAGGAGTATAGTCAGTCAACATAACAGGACAGTCACTCAGCATCAGCATAGGCAGTCTTGAAGGGATGTGACATTTCAAAATAAATTATTCTGTTATATCAGCTTCAGGTGCTTGGTAGCTGGTGGTGATCCAAGACTGGTTCATCTTTATGAAGGTCATTCGATCAACCGAGTCGGTGGACAGGCGCACCCTGTGATCCGTGACAAAGCCTCCAGCAGCACTGAATGTGCGTCCCGAAAGAACGCTGGATGCAGGACAGGCCAGTAGCTCAATTGCATACTGTGCAAGCTCTGGCCAGTGATCCATCCTCAAGACCCAGTAAGCCAGAGGATTTTCGGTGGGAAAGGTGTCCAGGTCTGACCTTGCCCCTAGGTATTCCTGCACCATGTATATCAGATGCTGGCGATGGTTGCTGGAACCGATCATAACTTGGGGCTGCGGACTAAAAAATTGTCTGAACGCATCGGTCAGACGGCCACCTTCCCCACCGCTCCTTCTTTGACTGACCGAAGCCTCAGCAACTCGTTGTCCAGGACCAGGAGTTTGTAACCTCCCAGTCTCTGGGAACGCATTGCACAGACCTTTCTGCAAGGCCTCCCGGAGATGTCTCATCCTCTGCTCCCTCTGCGACGGTAAGATAAGGTCCGCAACCTTACCCTTGTACCGTGGATCAAGGAGAGTGGCCAGCCAGTAATGGTCCCTCTCCTTGATCTGAAGAATACGAGGATCCTTCCGCAGACTTTGCAGGATCAGGGAGGCCATGCAGCGTAGGTTAGCTGAGGCATTCGGTCTGGAGTCCTCTGGGTCACTAAGGACGACATGATCCGCAGCCACCTCCTCCCAGCCACGTACAAGTCCACGGGTTTCTTGGGACTGTAAATCATTCCTAAAAGACTGCTGCTGTTGATGCTGAGTGACAGGCTCCACCTCCATGCTGACACAATCCTCCTCCTCGTCCTCTTCCTGTGCAATGGGTGGGACTGAAGGAACACTGTCTGGGTAAAGGGGGCCTTGAGAGGCAAGGAAGTCCTCCTCTTCCTGCCTCTGTTCTGCCTCAAGTGCCCTGTCCATTTTTCCACGCAGCGTATGCTCCAACAGGTGGACAAGAGGTACAGTGTCACTGATGCATGCACTGTCACTGCTCACCATCCTCGTGGCCTCCTCAAATGGTGCCAGGACAGTGCATGCATCCCTGATCATGCCCCACTGGCGTGGTAAAAAAAAACGAGCTCCCCTGACCCTGTCCTGGTGCCGTAGTCACACAGGTACTCATTGATGGCCCTCTGCTGTGTGTGCAGCCACAGCAGCATGGCCAACTTTGAGTTCCACCTGGTGGGCATGTCACATATAAGGTGGTTCTTGGGCAGGTTCAACTCATTTTTGCAGCTCAGCCAGCCGAGCACTGGCATTATATGATCTGCGGAAATGCACACAGACTTTCCTGGCCTGCCTCAGGACATCCTGTAAGCCCAGGTACCTGCCCAAGAACCGCTGCACCACCAGGTTAAGGACCTGAGCCACACAGGGCACATGGGTCAGTTGTCCCTGTCGGAGGGCGGAGAGGAGGTTGGTGCCATTGTCGCAAACCACCATTCCTGGCTTAAGCTGGCATGGCGTCAACCACCTCTCGGCCTGGCCCTGAAGAGCAGCCAGAACCTCTGCCCCAGTGTGGCTCCTGTCCCCCAAACACACCAGTGCAAGCACGGCATGGCATCTTTTTGCCTGCGTATTTGCGTAGCCCCTTGAATGCCTATGGAGCACCGCTGGTTCCAAGGACAAAGCACAGGAAGAGGCCATGGAGGAAGAAGAAGAGGAGGGGGTGGAGGAGAGAGGTGTGTCACAACCAGTAGTAGCATTTTGGAGGCGTGGCGGCGGAACAACCTCCAACACTACTGCACCTTGTCCTGCATCCTTCCCAGCTGCCAAAAGAGTGACCCAATGGGCCGTGAAAGAAAGGTAACGTCCCTGTCCATGCCTGCTGGACCATGAGTCAGCGGTAATATGCACCTTACCGCTGACTAGGCTTGTGCAATTCGTTTCGTAACGAATTGAAATTCGTCCGAATTTAGCAACTTTCGGACATTCGGAAGCATTCGAATTTCCGAACAAAGCAATTACGAATAAGACCGAATCCGAAATAAATTATACCGCAAATAGCGAATGCCCGAATGTCTTCGGCATAATTCGTTATGAAAAAGTTACGAATGTACGAATCCATACGAAGCACAATAACACTCACTCTGCTCTGCTCTCTGCTTCTCCCACACCGTGCTGAACTCCCTCTCAAAATGGTGTACAGGGGCGGAGGTTATAGCCGCATGTAAAAAACGAAAGTAAAATACGAGATTTCGAATCCATTCGAAGCACAATAACACTCTGCTCTGCTCTCTGCTTCTCCCTCACCGTGCTGAACCCTCTCAAAATGGTGTACAGGGGCGGAGCCTATAGCCGCATGTTAAAAACGAAAGTAAAATACGAGATTTCGAATCGTTACAAATAACCGCAATGTATTTAGAAAAGTACAAATCCATTCGAAGCACATTAGGCATAATAGGCAGCGTCGTTGTGAGAGAGACACGGAAAATTACGAATCAACGAACCCAAAAAAAGTTACGAAAGTAGGAGTTGTGTCCAGAATCAACGAAAAACAACGTACTCTACCGAAAGTACGAACCCAAAAAAAGTTACGAAAGTAGGAGTTGTGTCCAGAATCAACGAAAAACAACGTACTCTACCGAAAGTACGAATTATAAAGCAACAAAAAATTCAACGAAAAATGTCGCTTGCAAAAATACGAATGAGTCCGAACACGAAAAATCCCGTCTAGCAAAATTACGAATGATTACGAATCAACAGGACCGGAAAGAAACGAACCGAAACGGAACGAATTTTTCCGTTGTGCACAAGTCTACCGCTGACCGCCCTGTCCAGCGAGGCATGGACATTGCCTTCCACATGCCGGTAGAGATCTGGAATCGCCTTCCGTGAGAAAAAGTGGCGTTTGGGAACCTGCCACTGAGGAACCGCACATTGCACAAACTCACGGAAGGGGGCCGAGTCTACCAACTGAAAAGGCAGCAGTTGAAGTGCTAGCAATTTAGCCAAGCTAGCATTCAACCGCTGGGCATGTGGATGGCTGGGAGTGAACTTCTTTCGACGGTCCAACAGCTGGGGCAGGGAAATTTGCCTGCTAGAATCGGATGACGGTGTACTGCTAGCAGAGTGCCCGCAAGTACTTGGCTGTGACACACCTAATTCTACACCTTCATTCCTCTCAGTGCAGGTTTCAGAGAGGACTGCAGGTATAGTGGGGTTGGAGATCCCAGCTGATGAGGAGCAAGGAGAGGTCCGCTTTGTTCTTTGGTTTGGGTCTTTAAGGTACGCTTGCCAACAAGCTGCATGGCAGGTCAACATATGTCTGGTCAAGCATGTGGTGCCCAAGCGGCTGATGTTTTGGCCACGCGAGATTTGCTTGAGACATATGTTGCAAATAGCAGCGGTGCGATCTGATGCACTCGACTCAAAAAAGGCCCACACCAAAGAACTTTTGGAATACCGGGCAGAGGCAGCGCTCTGCACAGGCAGAGCTCTGCGGTGTGATTCAGTCGGTGTGCTGCCCTCACGCTGGCCCCCGGAGGGCATCCTGCCTCGTTGGAGATGTGCCTTCTCCTCATCCTCTTTCCTATCAGGCACCCACGTGGAGTCAGTGACCTCATCATCCCCTCCCTCCTCATCACTGGAGCCAATCTGGCAGTATGCTGCAGCTGCTGGAACATGACTGCCAGATTGCTGTCCTTCTTAAGCATCCCCTCTCTCTGCTCTCACGCTACTTCCTTCCTCTAGCTGGGTATCATCTTCAGACCCTTCGAAACGTTGGGCATCCTCCTGGAGCATGTACCCAACACTGTGCTCAAACAGATTAGGGGACTCCTCAGGAGGACACGGTGGGTCTAGGGAAGGAGTGACTGATGATGACATTGATACGAGGGAAGAGGATGCTTTGGCAGCTGCTTTGCCAGTACCCTGAGCCTTGCTTTGAGAGGATGAGGAGGATGAGGAGGGCTTGGTCATCCACTCTACTGAAGTCTTCGGCATGATGCGGCTCAACACGTCCAGCTGCCGAAAATAAGGACAAGCGTGTCCCATGGCCACATGCTGATGACGATGCACCGCGTCCACGACCAGCACTGTTGTCTCTAGACACAGAGCCTGCTTGCCCTCTTTTATTGGCTCGTGACTGTCTGCCTCTCCTTGTTGGCCTTCCAGACATAGTAATGGCCTGCAGGGAGATGGGAAAACCAGCAATTGGGTAGTGTATATTGTGCTGGAGGCACACAACACCCACTAACTCCAGCAGATGCCTTTATTAGAGAACAGCAATGACGGGTATATACAGGTGTATACTGTACTAGGGCACACAACACCCACTAACTCCAGCAGATGCCTTTATTAGAGAACAGCAATGACGGGTATATACAGGTGTATACTGTACTAGGGCACACAACACCCACTGACTCCAGCAGATGCCTTTATTAGAGAACAGCAATGACGGGTATATACAGGTGTCTACTGTACTAGGGCACACAACACCCACTAATTCCAGCAGATGCCTTTATTAGAGAACAGCAATGACGGGTATATACAGGTGTATACTGTGCTGGGGCACACAACACCCACTAACTGCTGCAGATGCCTGAGAAAAGAACACACTGTCCCTGCCTGCCTATCTAGCTTAGAGAACTGCAATGAACAGCAACTCCTGCAGATGCCTGAGAAAAGAACACACTGTCCCTGCCTGCCTATCTAGCTTAGAGAACAGAAATGACGGGTATATACAGGTGTATACTGTGCTGGGGCACACAACACCCACTAACTGCTGCAGATGTCTGAGAAAAGAACACACTGTCCCTGCCTGCCTATCTAGCTTAGAGAACAGCAATGAACAGCAACTCCTGCAGATGCCTGAGAAAAGAACACACTGTCCCTGCCTGCCTATCTAGTTTAGAGAACAGCAATGATGGGTATATACAGGTGTATACTGTGCTGGGGCACACAACACCCACTAACTGCTGCAGATGCCTGAGAAAAGAACACACTGTCCCTGCCTGCCTATCTAGTTTAGAGAACAGCAATGATGGGTATATACAGGTGTATACTGTGCTGGGGCACACAACACCCACTAACTGCTGCAGATGCCTGAGAAAAGAACACACTGTCCCTGCCTGCCTATCTAGCTTAGAGAATAGCAATGAACAGCAACTCCTGCAGATACCTGAGAAAAGAACACACTGTCCCTGCCTGCCTATCTAGCTTGGAGAACAGCAATGTGCGCAATCACTAATGTTAACACATCAATCCAGCATATATTGATAAACACTGTATCGAAATTCACAGAACTGTGAGAAGGAATGTATAAAAAAAATTGTGGAAAAAAGCATACAAGTCCCAAAAAAGAAAAAAATGTCTATAATAAAAATAATACAAGTGTTCAAGTGGGTAATATATGTGAAAGTGTCCGTAATATTGATCTCAATGGTCGATTCCACTAATTACATATGGGTAACGAATATCCAAAAGAAGCCTTATTCTGTAGATATTTAGCAATAGGAAGTAATCATAAGGCCGCTTACCAGATGGACGGGACCTTTGATGAAAGAGGTCTCAAGAGCGTGTGCATCAGCCTGCCGGCAGCGATGGTATCCACTTGTTCTTTTAATCTCAAGGGGCCTGTCCTCACTTCACCAGCTGATCGAATATCCGACACACAAGATCCAAACGAGGGAAGGTCAGCAGAGATAGAGCCTCCGTTCCCAGTTGATGCCATTTTTGGGGAAACGCGTCGAGTGGAGCACTTATCCCTAACGTCATAACGTATTCGTTCATTGATGCAGTCAGTGTTTGCTCTCTGACTGACATACGGAAACTCTTTACCTTTTTCCCTTGTTTCGTTCCTGTTTTTTATGCCTGTTATATCTATTGAGGATTGGATGTGGAATTTTTTGTTTTGCTGTGATTTTACAAATAAATCTTTTGGAATTTTTTGGGAAATACTGCACCATGAAGTTTTTCATTTAATCCCTTCCTGCTGAGTGTAACAAGCTCTTAGGGATCCCTCCAACTTCCAGGTGTAATCCTATCTCTGCTGACCTTCCCTCGTTTGGATCTTGTGTCTCGGATATTCGATCAGCTGGTGAAGCGAGGACAGGCCCCTTGAGATTAAAAGAACAAGTGGATACCATCGCTGCCGGCAGGCTGATGCACACGCTCTTGAGACCTCTTTCATCTGAGGTCCCGTCCATCTGGTAAGCGGCTTTATGATTACTTCCTATTGCTGAATATCTACAGAATAAGGCTTCTTTTGGATATTCATTACCCATATGTAATTAGTGGAATCGACCATTGAGATCAATATTACGGACACTTTCACATATATTACCCACTTGAACACTTGTACTATTTTTATTATAGACAATTTCTTCTTTTTTGGGACTTGTATGCTTTTTTCCACAATTTTTTTTTATATATTCCTTCTCACAGTTCTGTGAATTTCGATACAGTGTTTATCAATATATGCTGGATTGATGTGTTAACATTAGTGATTGCGCGCTTATTTCTTTTGCACATATGTTTTGAGCTTTAGTATTTTTAGCTTTTTTCTTGCAGCAGCATCACAATTTTTTGAATCACATATTTTGAATTAATTATTTTGCAATTATTTTTGGTTTAGCGCAGGTTTTCTTCCCAATTTAGAGAACAGCAATGAACAGCAACTCCTGCAGATGCCTGAGAAAAGAACACAAAGTAGAACACACTGTCCCTGCCTATGTAGCTCTTTCCCTGCACGCCGGAACACACTGCACAAGGCCGCCGCGCTGGCGGCCTTTTATAGTGTGGGGCGTGTACTAAACCCCCTGAGCTATGATTGGCCACAGGCATCCTGCCTGTGGCCAATTATGGCTCTCCTCGCTGCCAGCGCTGTGATTGGCCAAGCATGCGGGGTCACAGTGCATGCTTGGCCAATCACAGCGCCAGTATTGCACTGCGATGGCGCAGTGTATTGTGGGCCGTTCGCGTCACTCGAATTTGGCGAGAACGGCCCATAACGTTCGATCTTCGTCGAACGATCGAACAGCCAATGTTCGAGTCGAACGTGTGTTCGACTCAAACACGAACCTCACCCCTAGTGGGAATTACTGAAAGCACAGAAAAACTCTTGACGAGAAAACAGGGGTCCAACGACTAGCATGTCAACATGGACATGTTGCTCAAACACTGTGCAACCCAAACGCTAGCTCTTTAGGACTGCACCCCTTCTGTAATTGGCTGGAAGCTGGTGGCTGCTCAACGAAGGAAAAATGTGATGCTGGAGCATGGAACAGAGAGTACGACAGTTACAAAGCATGTGACAAGAAAAATCTGATGTTATGATGGAAAATCTGGAGTACATCTGAAGTGCTGATCCATGACTATTGTATAACAGATGTATTTTTTCTCTGCATACCCCACATTCTACCCCATAACCTTACCTATACCTAATTCATGAGACCACACATTCAGTTTGGAGTAAAACATAGGCCGTAGCAGCCTTATTTATTTAAAATTACATCAGTTATCAGTTATCAAAAACATCAACTCAACTCAACAAACATGATCTGAACCACTGAACCACTGTTCTCAGAACATTGCCTCCTAGCGTTGGTCTTTGCAGGAACCTCAAATTACCATAATAGTAACCAACCTGGCACTGCGGTACCTCTCCATCTGGTCATAGGCCTCCAGCCGACAAGCTGGCTCAGAGACGACCACTGACCGCAGTGCTCCCATTATCAAACTATTCCAGCTAAACCTCTGTTAACTGGAATACACCCTCAGAACCCATACCACCGACCGGTCCTGACCACTTGCTTTGAGGTATCTTCCTTCCCTCGCAAAGACCAACACCCGCCGCAGCACCCAAGGGAAACACCTTACCCTTGGGGGCCCCTCCACACCCTCAGAGCTCGTTGTATGCCATCTTGAAGACCCAAGACCCACATGTCTGTCCCTACCTCATTAAAATGCACACCATCACCCCTCAAATATCTCCATGTATCCACCTCCAGCTCCAAATGCCTCACCACCAACCCCCCATTTTTTTATCACAAATCTACCTATATGCCTATTAATTTTCCTGCGAGCCCTGTTGATGCCATCCACAGACCTCGCCCCTCTCCAGGTAGTCCGAGCAACCATGTCGGACCGCACAATAATCATGTCCGGGAAGGCCATCCGGAGACGCAAGAAATCAAACTTAATATCTCTAGTCACATCCAACATTGATCTCACCCCCAAATCATTGGCACCTACATGCAGTACTAATACGTCAGGTGGCCTGTCCAACCGAGCAAAACGGTGCACCTCCGGAACCATTCTGCTCCACAGCATACCAGGAAGTCCCAGCCAGCGGATGCAGGCCCCCTGTCTCGGGAACCCCAGCTGCCGACCTTCAGGCCTAACATCAGCTCTCTTAGCCCCCCAAAACACAAAAGAATGGCCCAGCATCCAGACCAATCCTTGAATCCTGCCTGAAATAAAAGAAAGACAAACAACCTCCATGACCTCCAGAAACCCAACATGTACATAGTGTGAGGGGGTTAGCTCGGCAGCGGGTGTGTGTGACCCCCGAGATGGGCTCCCCACACAAAAACAGGCCCAGCAAACGGTGGTTGTGGTTTTCAAAATCAAAAAGGTGCGGTTTATTTTCTATTTACAGTGACAAAACACAGCAAAGCAAAAGAAACATAAACAAAATAAATCCTGGTCAGCTTGACCTCTGACTAAACATACAGGTTTCCTAACTAACAACTGGGATCAGCCTAGTGCTGTCCTAGTCCCTAAGTCCCTGGTTTTAAATGTCCAAGCAAATAGCCACACAGGCTTTGTCTCACCGCACAGGGGTTCACTCTCCCTAGACAGTCCACACAGGTCTGGTTCCAGGCATGAGCTAACATCTAATGAAGCTGGGAGTTCTTATAGAGGCGTAAATGAGCTGACAAGCTTCAGCTGGTCTCATCAACTCCCTGTCTGTACGACGCCCCACACTCTCCCTAGAGGTATGAGTCATCCATGAGCCCACTAGCCTTATACAACTCTCCACCTAGTTGTATAAGTCGGCGTAAAGCCTGAATCTGGGCGAAATATATCTACCCCCCTGGATGCAACCAGGTGACTTTACCTTCCTGCTGTCACATACCCCCCCCCCTCTTGTTTTAACCTCTGGGTTGGAACACCAGCAATCAGGCATTCATGTACTCGAGACAAAGCATCCACATTCCCCATTTGAACGCCAGGGCGATGCTTTACTGTGAAGTTGAATTCCTGGAGGGCCAGGAACCACCTATTCACTCTTCTATTTGTTTCTTTGTTTTGAGCCATCCACTTTAACGGAGCGTGATCCGTAACCATGTCAAAGTGCCTACCTAGCAGGTAGTACCGAAGGGAATCTAGAGCCCACTTCACCGCTAAACACTCCTTTTCAACGGTGGCGTAATTTACCTCATGGGACTTCAACTTCCTGCTGAGGTAAATGACTGGGTGCTCTTCCCCGTTCCAGACCTGGGACAATACTGCTCCTAACCCCACATCTGACGCATCACTTTGTACGACAAAGTCTTTAGAGAAGTCGGGTGAGTACAACACTGGCTGGCTACATAAGGCTTGTTTCAAGAATTGGAATGCTGCCTCAGCCTCGGGGGTCCATTTAATCATGACCGACCCTTTCCCCTTCGTCAGGTTGGTTAGGGGCACAGCCTTAGAAGCAAAGTGGGGAATGAATCGCCGATAATACCCAGCGATTCCCAGAAAGGCTCGTACCTGCTTCTTGCTGTTGGGACGTGGCCAACTCTGGATGGCCTCGACTTTGTTGAGTTGGGGTTTTATTACTCCCCTCCCAATGGTGTACCCAAGATATTTGGCCTCCTCCTGCCCAATGGTACACTTCTTGGGGTTAGCCGTAAACCCCGCTTCCCGAACAGAGTCCAGGACTGCTTGCACTTTTGGTAGATGTGAGGCCCAATCTGTGCTATGGACAATTATGTCATCCAGGTAAGCCGCAGCATACTTCCGATGGGGCCTCAGCATCTGGTCCATTTTCCGCTGGAATGTGGCCGGCGCATTCTGTAACCCGAACGGCATTCTTTTATATTGGAACGCCCCGTCTGGGGTTACAAATGCGGTTTTCTCTTTGGCCGACTTGGCCAGGGGGATTTGCCAATACCCTTTTGTGAGGTCAAGAGTCGTCATGTATCGGGCTGTTCCCAGCCGGTCGATCAACTCATCTATACGTGGCATGGGGTAGGTGTCAAATTTTGTAACTTTGTTCAACTGTCGAAAATCGTTACAAAATCGCCAGCTCCCATCCGGTTTAGGCACCAACACAATGGGACTAGACCAATCACTTTGGGACTCCTCTATCACCCCTAAGTTCAGCATTTTCTGTACTTCCTCCCGTATTGCCTCCCGTCGGGCCTCTGGGATCCGATAGGGTTTTAACTTCACCCTTTCACCGGGCGGGGTAATGATGTCATGCTCTACCCCAGATGTTTGTCCCGGCAGCTCAGAGAATACCTCCTTGTTGCGAAGCACAAACTCCTTAACCTCCTGTTGTTGGGGTTGTGACAAGGTGGCTGCTATTCCAACCTCCGGAATCACGCAACCAGTTTGAGCTGGTGACCAAGTGTCTGCGACTAGGGACTCTTTATCCCTCCAGGCTTTCAACAGATTAACGTGATAGATCTGTTCGGGCTTTCGCCTTCCTGGTTGTCTGACCTTGTAATTCACTTCGCTCACTTTTTCCATTATCTCGTAGGGGCCTTGCCATTTGGCAAGGAATTTACTTTCAACCGTAGGGACAAGTACCAGTATCCTATCCCCCTGGGAAAAGGTACGGGTCTTGGCTCCACGGTTGTACACTCTCTGCTGTGCTAACTGCGCTTGGGCCAAATGTTCCTTCACGATGGGCATTACCTGTGCAATTCGGTCTTGCATCAGGGCGACATGCTCAATCACACTCCTGTGGGGAGAACTCTCACTTTCCCAAGTTTCCTTGGCAATATCCAACAGCCCTCTTGGGTGTCTCCCATACAGTAACTCAAAGGGGGAGAATCCCGTAGAGGATTGGGGCACCTCCCTAATAGCAAACATCAGATAAGGAAGTAGACAGTCCCAATCCTTTCCATCTCTATCCACCACTTTCTTCAACATTTGTTTTAGGGTTTTGTTGAACCTTTCAACCAGCCCATCGGTTTGGGGGTGATACACAGATGTACGTAATTGCGTCACTTTGAACAATTTACACAGCTCCTTCATAACCCGGGACATAAAGGGTGTACCTTGGTCCGTAAGCAGTTCTTTACAAATACCCACCCGGCTAAACACAAGAGATAGCTCTTTGGCTATGGTTTTGGCCGAGGTATTTCGGAGAGGGATCGCTTCTGGATAACGGGTGGCATAGTCCATTATAACTAATATGTACTGGTGCCCCCTAGCGGACTTGATTATAGGACCTACCAAATCCATGGCGATCCTCTCAAACGGGACCTCAATGATGGGTAGAGGGACCAGCGGGCTACGGAAATGTGGCATCGGGGCCGACCTCTGACACACAGGGCAGGAGGAACAATAATTTTCTATGTCCTTCATCACCCCCGGCCAATAGAATCTCTGTAATACCCTCTCTCGGGTTTTCTCTGTCCCCAGATGACCTCCAAGAATGTGCCCATGGGCCAACTCCAACACCAACTTCCTGTAAGGTTTGGGCACCACAAGCTGCTCAACGGTTTCTTCTGCCCTTTTTGCCACCCGATACAGTAGGTCCTTCTCTACGCTGAAGTATGGGTAAGTGCAGGTATTATCTGGGTTCACTAACTCGCCATCTATTTTCACTACGTTTTCCCGTGCCTTTATTAGGGCGGGGTCTTTCAACTGTTCTGTGGCAAAGTTTTCCCTGTGAACCTCAAGATCAGAAAACTCCACAGACGGTAGGTTTTCGTCTGAGGAGGTGGGCTCCTCTCCAGTTTCTTGAGTCTCCCCTGCCAATACTGATAAGGGAAATTCTGGAGAGTCCTCACCACTCTCAGGGGAGTTCTGGCTATCACATTCCTGGTACATAGGGGCACCAGTGGGGGGCTCAGGATCATCCCACAGTTCCCAGAACTTCGGAAAATCCCTTCCCACAATGGCGTCATGCGGTAACTGAGATACTAAGCCCACTGGATGAGAGAGGGTACCTTTGGGGGTCTCGAAACACACTGTAGTCACTGGATACTCTCGGGTGTCCCCATGCACACAAATAACAGCTACCTTGCTATTCCCAGAGACCTCTGTTTTAACTAACTCAGCCTTTATCAGGGTCACAAGGCTACCTGAATCCAGCAATACCACAACATTTCTACCATTAACACACATTTTGCATAAATGTTTCTCAGTTCCTCGAATGGCAGTGCATGCGACTGTCGCACACAGCGACTGACGTCTGCCCGTCAGAAAGTCGCACTGCATGGGTTCCTCCACAACCGGGCAATTGGCTGCAATATGTCCCGCTTGCCGGCAGCGGTAGCAAACGATCCTTCTTGCGGCCTCTTGAGCCGCTGATTTCCCAGGCTGTTCTCGCCAAACTTGGGGTAGAGCTCCCACCCTCTCACTCTCTCCACCCTCACCCCTTGGAATCCTCTTATCCGCCCCTGGGGATGGTCTGGTCTTAGGGTGGAAAGTCCGAGTGTCTCTGGAAGAGGCCGTCAGGTTCTCTGTAGCCAAGTATTTCTCCACACGATCCACAAGACCATCGGCCGTCTCTGGGTCTCCATGGCTTACCCACTTTTGGATGGCAGTAGGAAGAGCTCTCAAAAACCGATCCATTACAACACGTTCCACAATCTTTGGTGCGGACAAAGTCTCTGGCTGTAGCCACTTTCTGCTCAGGTGAATGAGATCATACATTTGAGACCTGGGGGGTTTTCCAAGCTGGAAAGTCCAGTTATGCACACGCTGAGCCCGGACAGCCTGGGTGACACCCAGCCTTGCCAATATTTCAGCTTTTAGCATCGCATAGTCTTTTGCTTGGTTAGGCTCTAGGTCATAGTAAGCTTTCTGCGATTCACCAGTTAACAGAGGAGCCACCAGTCCAGCCCACTGCTCCTCAGGCCACTTTTCTCTTTCAGCGGTCCTTTCAAATGTGGTCAAAAATACCTCTGGATCATCCTCTCCAGTCATTTTTGTCAATAAATGACTCACCCCAAAGGACGCGGTATTAGTGGGACGGCTTTCCTCACTGGTCTGCGGACGTTGCTGCATTGCTGCTTCCATCTGTTGTTGTAGTCTCTGCTCTTGCTTCTGTAACAGGTCTATGAAGCGGGCCTCAGATTGCTGCTAGGCTTGTTGCTGAGCCTCCAGACTCTGTTGCAAAGTTGCGTTTGTCTGCTGCTGGGCTGCAAGGCTCTGTTGATGAGCTTGCTGCTGGGCTGCAAGGCTCTGTTGATGAGCTTGCTGCTGGGCTGCGAAGTTCTGTTGTTGAGCTGCAAGGCTCTTTTGCAAACCTGCATTTGTCTGCTGTTGATTGGCATTTGCTAGAGCCAGCTGCTTCAGTATCTCCTCCATGCTGGCTTAAAAAAAAACTGCCACTGGTTCTCCACCAACTGTGAGGGGGTTAGCTCGGCAGCGGGTGTGTGTGACCCCCGAGATGGGCTCCCCACACAAAAACAGGCCCAGCAAACGGTGGTTGTGGTTTTCAAAATCAAAAAGGTGCGGTTTATTTTCTATTTACAGTGACAAAACACAGCAAAGCAAAAGAAACATAAACAAAATAAATCCTGGTCAACTTGACCTCTGACTAAACATACAGGTTTCCTAACTAACAACTGGGATCAGCCTAGTGCTGTCCTAGTCCCTAAGTCCCTGGTTTTAAATGTCCAAGCAAATAGCCACACAGGCTTTGTCTCACCGCACAGGGGTTCACTCTCCCTAGACAGTCCACACAGGTCTGGTTCCAGGCATGAGCTAACATCTAATGAAGCTGGGAGTTCTTATAGAGGCGTAAATGAGCTGACAAGCTTCAGCTGGTCTCATCAACTCCCTGTCTGTACGACGCCCCACACTCTCCCTAGAGGTATGAGTCATCCATGAGCCCACTAGCCTTATACAACTCTCCACCTAGTTGTATAAGTCGGCGTAAAGCCTGAATCTGGGCGAAATATATCTACCCCCCTGGATGCAACCAGGTGACTTTACCTTCCTGCTGTCACAATAGCCATAGACACAATCCCCCTTTGTTGGCTGCCTCTATTCCAACCCCACTGTCAGGGAATTCCTGTGAGACGTTTTGCACACAGACGTGCACAAGCACATAGTTTTTCCAATAGAATGGCAAACAGGCGCGCGCATGCGTGCCAGAACCCGCATTCGCGAATGCGCACGCGCGCACGGGCGCACACGCACAAGCCTAATTCTCCTTTGGCGCCAGACAGCCTATTTAAAGGGAGTCTGGGCTCTTGTGCTTTTCTGACTGATCTCAGCTGTGTCCCTGAATCCTGCTCTGATCCTGTGTGTCTCCCTAGTATTTTGACCCGGCTTGCTCTTGACCTTGTTCCTGTACTGATGTCCATCTCTGACCCTGGTCCGTTCCCGACTCTGGCTCTGTCTATGATCTTATACCTCGCTGCCCGCCTGCTGACGAACCTGGCTATTCCTGAGACCTTTCTCCTGTCTTTGTTCCTGTTTGCTGTTAACCCCCGGCTACCTGCCTGGCTGTTAACTGTTCCTGCTCAGCACATCACAGCCTCCTCCAGTCTGCTGAACCCTGCCAAGTAGTTCACTCGGGACCTCCTGCTCCAGGCACTCATGTCCCACTTGTCCTTCGGCTTCCTCTGTCTCACCTCCAGCGGAGCCAGGACAGGAGATATAAGAGAGGTCGACCTCGTCAATTCAGACTCCCATCCGATCCCTGACACCCACCAGTAACTGAGGGCGAACGTACAGTCGGAATCTCCTAGATTCCCACCTGCCAATCCGCTTAACCGCCTCCTCATTCATTCCGCACCTGGCCGCCTCTGTAGCTGCCCCAATCCGGGAAGAGTGAGAAGAGAATTCCTTTTCCTGCAGCCCTAGAGCCCGCACACACTTCCTAAACACAGCGACAAATTGATATCTAGACAGAGGAGCCCCATCCGCGTGTATCACAAATGAACTTAAGACTGCAGAGCGAACCTCCAAGTAACCCCTTACAGCCCCCACTGGACACAACGGCGAGCCTTGAACGGGGAAAACTTGTACCAACTTACCTCTTCCAACCTGGTCAGTCTTGGATCTCCTGAGCACCAACTAAACCCCATCCTCCGTCAACACCACCTCACTCGCCTTCCTCTGCATCAACTGGGGGAGGTAGATTGGGGTCCCACCATTTTTTTTTATCTTTAGCATCACCAGCGTACTATCATCAGCATCATCATCTTATCAACCAGGATCACCATTGCATCATCCCATCACCATCAGTAGTTTTTCCACCATGTTCAACATTAAATATTCAGCGGATTCCCTGCGTAGCCTAATGAATACCGCTGCAAGACTACCAACCTCCATCCAAAAAATACTGAGGAAAGAACACCTGCTAAGAATCAATCGACAATCGATCAGCCAAAAACAAGATAGCTTCACTTCAACTACAACATCTACAATGCGCCTTGATCAACACCAGATCTGCAGTCAAGCACAGACAAGAAATCCACGACTTCATCACCCAAAACGACATTGACTGCCTCTTTATCACGGAAAGCTGGCTAACACCTGACTGTAACACCATCCTAACAGAATTGGTGCCGGAGAACTACTGAATCCTAACCGAGCACAGAATAGGACAAAGAGGAGGAGGCCTAGCAGTGATCTTCAAATCCCTGTTGCAAAGTACGATTGATAGGTGCAGCGGAGTCAGTTCAGATCAGACATTGTGTAGTAACAGGAACTGGCTTCTTTATTGGAACATAACCACACTAGCAAAGATGTCACTTCACATTGTAAGAAGAATCACAGACAGGAAAAAGCAACCAAGTACATCACAGTATACAGGAAATACAACACATCATAGAGAAATACATAGCATAGCATATCACTGAGCATTAGCGACATCTTGTGTCCTTTTTCTAAACTGCAGTCAAATACAGTAAGCTAAGCTGAAAGTTTGTTGTATCTCCAACACCCCTTCTCAACAACTAAGGCTTAGTCTGTTAAACCCATCTTCTTTGTAAGCCTTGAATGTCTTTCAGCAGTCAGGGGCTTTGTAAGGATATCTGCTGTCATATCCTCGGTTGGGCAATAAAGTAACTCAAGAAGACCTTGCTCTTGAAGATCCCTAAGAAAGTGGAACTTCACATCAATGTGCTTGGTTCTTGAATTAACTCCTTCCATGTGTGCAAGTACAATGCATCCTTGATTGTCCTCATAGATTTCAGTTGGTCCCAACTGTGGTTGACCCAAGTCTGTTAATAGCTGTCTCAGCCATATAACTTCTTGGCTTGCCTGCGCTGCAGCAACGTATTCTGCTTCAGTAGATGACAGTGAAACAGAGAGTTGCTTTTTACTAGTCCAACTGATGGCACCCCCTGACAGAAAAAATAAGTAGCCACTAGTAGATTTTCTGTCACTGGTGTCTCCTGCCAAGTCAGCATCCACATATCCTGTTAAAGGTGCTTTCATCACTTGGTGGTAACTTTAGCTTGTAGTGCAAAGTCCCTTTAAGATAGCGAATGATTCGCTTTACAGCATTCCAGTCCTTTTGACTTGGCATCCAAACCTTTCTGCATAGGATTCCGACAGTTGCTGCAATGTCCCGCCTTGTAGCGGTGGTAAGGTACAGCAATTTCCCTATTGCTTTCCTGTATTGAGTATTAGTAGGTAATGTGTTATCTTGACAATTCACCTCCTTTAGGTAGTTGGTTTCCATGGGAGATTTTACTGGTTCGGCGTCTTCCATTCCAAATGTTTCAATTATTTCTTGTATTTTGTGTCTTTGGTTCAGAAGAAAGCTGCCATCTTCCTCTCTCTCGATCTGGATGCCGAGGTAATTCTTTATGTTGCCAAGATCTTTGGTGTCAAAGTGCTGATTTCGTTTTTCCAGTATTTCTGCTTCATCCCCTTCTTGCTCAAAGCAAATCAGGATATCATCCACATAGATAAGCATATAGACCCATCTGTTTGCCAATTTCTTTGTGTATAAGCAGGGGTCTGCTTTACTCCTTTGAAAGTTTTGATGTGTAAGCACTAGTGATGAGCCGAACACCCCCGGGTTCGGTTCGCACCAGAACCCGCGAACGGACCGGAAGTTCGAACGAACATTAGAACCCTATTAAATACAATGGATGCGAACGTTCGAATTCTAAAGTGCTAATTATAACAACTATTATGCATGTTATTGTCCTAAAAAGGGTTTGGGAACCCGGGTTCTGCACCAGGGGACATGTATCAATGCAAAAAGAAGTTTTAAAAACGGTCGTTTTTCGGGAGCAGTCATTTTAATGATGCATAAAGTGAAAAAAAAAAAGTCAAATATTCCTTTAAATATCGTACCTGGGGGGTGTCTAAAGTATGCCTGTGAAGTGCCACGTGTTTCCCGTGTTTAGAACTGTCCCTGCACAAAATGACACTTCTAAAGGAAAAAAAAGCCATTTAAAACTGCTTGCGGCTTTAATGTAATGTCTGGTCCCGGTAATATGGATGAAATTCTTTAAGAAAAATGGCATAGCTACCCCATGACCCCCCCCCCCCCTACCCCAGCCCATTACCAGCCCCTTTGGGTCTTGTATGGATATTAAGGGGAACCCCGCACATAAAATAAAAAAGGCCCTATATACTCTGAACAGCCGTATACAGGCGGTGCATACAAGACAGGGACTGTAGGTTTGTTCTTATGTAGAATCTGTTTGTAATTTTGAACAGGTACATTGTTGAAGTGTAGCTCCAGCCCAAAAATCTATTTTTAAACTTTTTGGAAAACATAGGTAAGGGTTATCACCCCTGTAACATTTGTTTTGCTGTCTGTGCCCCTGTTCAGAACATTTCACCTCACTTTCCGTCCCAATGACAACTGTTTTTGAAATGTGGTGTTTTTCTTGAAACAAGGATTGCTGATAAAGCATCAGTACAGAGGAGACACCTTTCTCCCATATTTATTCTTACAGGAGAGAATTTTCCTTCCTAGTGGTAGATTTCCTCTCACTTCCTGTTGTCTTCTTGCGTTTGCAAGTAGGAGTCGTTTGTAAGTTGGATGTTTGAAAGTAGGGACCTGCCGTATATACTCTGCAGAAATAGGCCCCTTAGTTGTTGGTGTTGGCACAACACTGTAAGCACTCACAGTTACTCTTGGTTGGTGCTGGAACGCCCTGCTGTCAACTATTATATCAGGAATTTTAATTACATATAATTGTTGAACAGTGGTAGTAAAAATTGGGCCTTTGATGGTGGTGCTGGTGCCACAACACTGTAAGCCCTGACAGTTACTCTTGGTGGGTGCAGCAATGGGCCCTGCTGTGAATTATTAGATCAAGAATTGTAATTACATGCCCCTGTTGAACAGGGGCTGAAAAATTGGGCCTTAGGCACTGGTGGCACAACACTGCAACCCCTCACAGATACTGTACTTGGAGCACAGCAATGAGCCCTGTTGCAAAGTATTGCTTCAAAAATTGTAATGACACGCCCCTGTTAAACAGGGGCTGAAAAATTGGGCCTTAGGCACTGGTGGCACAACACTGCAACTCCTCACAGATACTGTACTTGGAGCACAGCAATGAGCCCTGTTGCAAAGTATTGCTTCAAAAATTGTAATTACACGCCCCTGTTAAACAGGGGCTGAAAAATTGGGCGTTAGGCACTGGTGGCGGCACCCATAAACAAAAATGATCTTCCAAGCTATCATCATCAATCGTATCATTGAGGACTCGGAGGAGGAGGATAGCCAGTCAACATAACAGCACAGGCACTCAGCATCAGCATCAGTCTTGAAGGGATGTGACATTTTAAAATCAATTAGTCTGTTATATCAGCATCAGGTGTGTGGTAGCTGGTGGTGATCCAAGACTGGTTCATCTTGATGAAAGTCAGTCGATCAACCGAGTCGGTGGACAGGCGCACCCTGTGATCCGTGACAAATCCTCCAGCAGCACTGAATGTGCGTTCCGAAAGAACGCTGGATGCAGGACAGGCCAGTAGCTCAATTGCATACTGTGCAAGCTCTGGCCAGTGATCCATCCTCAAGACCCAGTAAGCCAGAGGATTTTCGGTGGGGAAGGTGTCCAAGTCTGACCTTGCCCCTAGATATTCCTGCACCATGTTTATCAGACGCTGGCGATGGTTGCTGGAACCAATCATACTTTGGGGCTGCGGACTAAAGAATTGTCTGAACGCATCGGTCAGACGGCCACCTTCCCCACCGCTCCTTCTTTGACTGGCCGAAGCCTCAGCAACTCGTTGTCCAGGACCAGGAGTTTGCAACCTCCCAGTCTCTGGGAACGCGTTGCACAGACCTTTCTGCAAGGCCTCCCGGAGTTGTCTCATCCTCTGCTCCCTCTGCGACGGTAACATAAGGTCCGCAACCTTACCCTTGTACCGTGGATCAAGGAGAGTGGCCAGCCAGTAATGGTCCCTCTCCTTGATCCGAAGAATACGAGGATCCTTCCGCAGACTTTGCAGGATCAGGGAGGCCATGCAGCGTAGGTTTGCTGAGGCATTCGCTCCGGAGTCCTCTGGGTCACTAAGGACGACATGATCCGCAGCCACCTCCTCCCAGCCACGTACAAGTCCACTGGTTTCTTGGGACTGTAAATCATCCCTAAAAGACTGCTGCTGATGATGCTGAGTGCCAGCCTCCACCTCCATGCTGACACAATCCTCCTCCTCCTCCTCCTCCTCCTCCTCTTCCTGTGCGATGGGTGGGACAGAAGGAACACTGTCTGGGTAAAGGGGGCCTTGAGAGGCAAGGAAGTCCTCCTCTTCCTGCCTCTGTTCTGCCTCAAGTGCCCTGTCCATTATTCCACGCAGCGTGTGCTCCAACAGGTGGACAAGAGGTACAGTGTCACTGATGCATGCACTGTCACTGCTCACCATCCTCGTGGCCTCCTCAAATGGTGCCAGGACAGTGCATGCATCCCTGATCATGCCCCACTGGCGTGGAGAAAAAAAACCAAGCTCCCCTGACCCTGTCCTGGTGCCGTAGTCGCACAGGTACTCATTGATGGCCCTCTGCTGCGTGTGCAGCCGCTGCAGCATGGCCAACGTTGAGTTCCACCTGGTGGGCATGTCACATATAAGGCGGTTCTTGGGCAGGTTCAACTCCTTTTGCAGCTCAGCCAGGCGAGCACTGGCATTATAAGATCTGCGGAAATGCACACAGACTTTCCTGGCCTGCCTCAGGACATCCTGTAAGCCCGGGTACCTGCCCAAGAACCGCTGCACCACCAGGTTAAGGACGTGAGCCACACAGGGCACATGGGTCAGTTGTCCCTGTCGGAGGGCGGAGAGGAGGTTGGTGCCATTGTCGCAAACCACCATTCCTGGCTTAAGCTGGCGTGGCGTCAACCACCTCTCGGCCTGGCCCTGCAGAGCAGACAGGACCTCTGCCCCAGTGTGGCTTCTGTCCCCCAAACACACCAGCGCAAGCACGGCATGGCATCTTTTTGCCTGCGTACTTGCGTAGCCCCGTGAACGGCTACGGAGCACCGCTGGTTCATAGGACAAACCACAGGAAGAGGCCATGGAGGAAGAAGAAGAGGAGGGGGTGGAGGAGAGAGGTGTGTCACAACCAGTAGTAGCATTTTGGAGGCGTGGCGGTGGGACAACCTCCAACACTACTGCACCTTGTCCTGAATCCTTCCCAGCTGCCAAAAGAGTGACCCAATGGGCCGTGAAAGAAAGGTAACGTCCCTGTCCATGCCTGCTGGACCATGAGTCAGCGGTAATATGCACCTTACCGCTGACCGCCCTGTCCAGCGAGGCCAAGACATTGCCTTCCACATGCCGGTAGAGAGCCGGAATAGCCTTCCGTGAGAAAAAGTGGCGTTTGGGAACCTGCCACTGAGGAACCGCACATTGCACAAACTCACGGAAGGGGGCCGAGTCTACCAACTGAAAAGGCAGCAGTTGAAGCGCTAGCAATTTAGCCAAGCTAGCATTCAACCGCTGGGCATGTGGATGGCTGGGAGTGAACTTCTTTCGACGGTCCAGCAGCTGGGGCAGGGAAATTTGCCTGCTAGAATCGGACGTCGGTGTACTGCTAGCAGAGTGGGCGCAAGTACTTGGCTGTGACACACCTAATTCTACACCTTCATTCCTCTCAGTGCATGTTTCAGAGAGGACTGAAGTTATAGTGGGGTTGGAGATCCCAGCTGATGCGGTGCAAGGAGAGGTCCGCTTTGTTCTTTGGTGTGGGTCTTTGAGGTAGGCTTGCCAACGAGCTGCATGGCAGGTCAACATATGTCTGGTCAGGCATGTGGTACCCAAGCGGCTGATGTTTTGGCCACGCGATATACGCTTGAGACATATGTTGCAAACAGCAGCTGTGCGATCTGATGCACTAGCCTCAAAAAAGGCCCACACCAAAGAACTTTTTGAATGACGGGCAGAGGCAGCGCCCTGCACAGGCGGAGCTCTGCGGTGTGATTCCGTCGGTGTACTGCCCTTACGCTGGCCACCAAAGGGCATCCTGCCTCGTTGGAGATGTGCCTCCTCCTCATCCTCCTCCTCCTCCTCTCTCCTATTAGGCACCCACGTGGAGTCATTGACCTCATCATCCCCTCCCTCCTCATCACTGGAGCCAATCTGGCAGTATGCTGCAGCTGCTGGAACATGACTGCCAGATTGGTGTCCTTCTTGAGCATCCCCTCTGTCTGCTCTCACGCTACTGCCTTCCTCTAGCTGGGTTTCATCATCAGACCCTTCGAAACGCTGGGCATCCTCCTGGAGCATGTACCCAACACTGTGCTGAAACAGTTCGGGGGACTCCTCAGGAGGAGGACATGGTGGGTCTAGGGAAGGAGTGACTGATGATTTGTCTGACATTGATACCAGGGAAGACGACGCTTTGGCAGCTGCTTTTCCAGTACCCTGAGCCTGGGTGAGAGAGGATGAGGAGGAGGAGGAGGGCTTGGTCATCCACTCTACCAAGTCTTCGGCATGATGTGGCTCAACATGTCCAGCTGCCGAAAAGAAGGACAAGCGTGTCCCATGGCCATGTGCTGATGACAATGCACCGCGTCCACGACCAGCACTGTTGCCCCCAGACACAGAGCCTGCTTGCCCTCTTTTATTGCCTCCTGACTGTCTGCCTCTCCTTGTTTGCCTTCCAGACATTCTAATAGATGGCCTGCAGGGAGATGGGAAAAAAGCAATAAGGGCTACCTTCAGGTGTCCTTCTCTGTCCCTGGAAACAAGGACTTGCAGAGTGAAAGAAAAAAAACACTCTCCCTACCTACAGTTTTCTGTCCCTAGAAAAAATGTTTTTTTTAATCACAATATAGCACAAGGAAAATTAACTCACTGTCCTTACAGGTCCCTGGAAACAAGGACTTGCAGAGTGAAAGAAAAAAAACACTCTCCCTACCTACAGTTTTCTGTCCCTAGAAAAAAATGTTTTTTTTAATCACAATATAGCAAAAGGACAATTCACTCACTGTCCTTCCAGGTCCCTGGAAACAAGGACTTGCAGAGTGAAAGAAACTGACACTGTCCCTACCTAGAGTTTTCTGTCCCTGGAATAAATGTTTTTTTCAGCACAATATAGCACAAGGACAATTAACTCACTGTCCTTACAGGTCCCTGGAAACAAGGACTTGCAGAGTGAAAGAAAAAAAATACTCTCCCTACCTACAGTTTTCTGTCCCTAGAAAAAAATGTTTTTTTTAATCACAATATAGCAAAAGGACAATTCACTCACTGTCCTTCCAGGTCCCTGGAAACAAGGACTTGCAGAGTGAAAGAAACTGACACTGTCCCTACCTAGAGTTTTCTGTCCCTAGAATAAATGTTTTTTTTAATCACAATATAGCAAAAGGACAATTCACTCACTGTCCTTCCAGGTCCCTGGAAACAAGGACTTGCAGAGTGAAAGAAACTGACACTGTCCCTACCTAGAGTTTTCTGTCCCTAGAATAAATGTTTTTTTTAATCACAATATAGCAAAAGGACAATTCACTCACTGTCCTTCCAGGTCCCTGGAAACAAGGACTTGCAGAGTGAAAGAAACTGACACTGTCCCTACCTAGAGTTTTCTGTCCCTAGAATAAATGTTTTTTTTAATCACAATATAGCACAAGGAAAATTAACTCACTGTCCTTACAGGTCCCTGGAAACAAGGACTTGCAGAGTGAAAGAAAAAAAACACTCTCCCTACCTACAGTTTTCTGTCCCTAGAAAAAAATGTTTTTTTTAATCACAATATAGCAAAAGGACAATTCACTCACTGTCCTTCCAGGTCCCTGGAAACAAGGACTTGCAGAGTGAAAGAAACTGACACTGTCCCTACCTAGAGTTTTCTGTCCCTAGAATAAATGTTTTTTTTAATCACAATATAGCACAAGGAAAATTAACTCACTGTCCTTACAGGTCCCTGGAAACAAGGACTTGCAGAGTGAAAGAAAAAAAACACTCTCCCTACCTACAGTTTTCTGTCCCTAGAAAAAAATGTTTTTTTTTATCACAATATAGCAAAAGGACAATTCACTCACTGTCCTTCCAGGTCCCTGGAAACAAGGACTTGCAGAGTGAAAGAAACTGACACTGTCCCTACCTAGAGTTTTCTGTCCCTGGAATAAATGTTTTTTTCAGCACAATATAGCACAAGGACAATTAACTCACTGTCCTTACAGGTCCCTGGAAACAAGGACTTGCAGAGTGAAAGAAAAAAAATACTCTCCCTACCTACAGTTTTCTGTCCCTAGAAAAAAATGTTTTTTTTAATCACAATATAGCAAAAGGACAATTCACTCACTGTCCTTCCAGGTCCCTGGAAACAAGGACTTGCAGAGTGAAAGAAACTGACACTGTCCCTACCTAGAGTTTTCTGTCCCTAGAATAAATGTTTTTTTTAATCACAATATAGCACAAGGAAAATTAACTCACTGTCCTTACAGGTCCCTGGAAACAAGGACTTGCAGAGTGAAAGAAAAAAAACACTCTCCCTACCTACAGTTTTCTGTCCCTAGAAAAAAATGTTTTTTTTAATCACAATATAGCAAAAGGACAATTCACTCACTGTCCTTCCAGGTCCCTGGAAACAAGGACTTGCAGAGTGAAAGAAACTGACACTGTCCCTACCTAGAGTTTTCTGTCCCTGGAATAAATGTTTTTTTCAGCACAATATAGCACAAGGACAATTAACTCACTGTCCTTACAGGTCCCTGGAAACAAGGACTTGCAGAGTGAAAGAAAAAAAATACTCTCCCTACCTACAGTTTTCTGTCCCTAGAAAAAAATGTTTTTTTTAATCACAATATAGCAAAAGGACAATTCACTCACTGTCCTTCCAGGTCCCTGGAAACAAGGACTTGCAGAGTGAAAGAAACTGACACTGTCCCTACCTAGAGTTTTCTGTCCCTAGAATAAATGTTTTTTTTAATCACAATATAGCAAAAGGACAATTCACTCACTGTCCTTCCAGGTCCCTGGAAACAAGGACTTGCAGAGTGAAAGAAACTGACACTGTCCCTACCTAGAGTTTTCTGTCCCTGGAATAAATGTTTTTTTCAGCACAATATAGCACAAGGACAATTAACTCACTGTCCTTACAGGTCCCTGGAAACAAGGACTTGCAGAGTGAAAGAAAAAAAATACTCTCCCTACCTACAGTTTTCTGTCCCTAGAAAAAAATGTTTTTTTTAATCACAATATAGCAAAAGGACAATTCACTCACTGTCCTTCCAGGTCCCTGGAAACAAGGACTTGCAGAGTGAAAGAAACTGACACTGTCCCTACCTAGAGTTTTCTGTCCCTAGAATAAATGTTTTTTTTAATCACAATATAGCACAAGGAAAATTAACTCACTGTCCTTACAGGTCCCTGGAAACAAGGACTTGCAGAGTGAAAGAAAAAAAACACTCTCCCTACCTACAGTTTTCTGTCCCTAGAAAAAAATGTTTTTTTTAATCACAATATAGCAAAAGGACAATTCACTCACTGTCCTTCCAGGTCCCTGGAAACAAGGACTTGCAGAGTGAAAGAAACTGACACTGTCCCTACCTAGAGTTTTCTGTCCCTGGAATAAATGTTTTTTTCAGCACAATATAGCACAAGGACAATTAACTCACTGTCCTTACAGGTCCCTGGAAACAAGGACTTGCAGAGTGAAAGAAAAAAAATACTCTCCCTACCTACAGTTTTCTGTCCCTAGAAAAAAATGTTTTTTTTAATCACAATATAGCAAAAGGACAATTCACTCACTGTCCTTCCAGGTCCCTGGAAACAAGGACTTGCAGAGTGAAAGAAACTGACACTGTCCCTACCTAGAGTTTTCTGTCCCTAGAATAAATGTTTTTTTTAATCACAATATAGCACAAGGAAAATTAACTCACTGTCCTTACAGGTCCCTGGAAACAAGGACTTGCAGAGTGAAAGAAAAAAAACACTCTCCCTACCTACAGTTTTCTGTCCCTAGAAAAAAATGTTTTTTTTAATCACAATATAGCAAAAGGACAATTCACTCACTGTCCTTCCAGGTCCCTGGAAACAAGGACTTGCAGAGTGAAAGAAACTGACACTGTCCCTACCTAGAGTTTTCTGTCCCTGGAATAAATGTTTTTTTCAGCACAATATAGCACAAGGACAATTAACTCACTGTCCTTACAGGTCCCTGGAAACAAGGACTTGCAGAGTGAAAGAAAAAAAATACTCTCCCTACCTACAGTTTTCTGTCCCTAGAAAAAAATGTTTTTTTTAATCACAATATAGCAAAAGGACAATTCACTCACTGTCCTTCCAGGTCCCTGGAAACAAGGACTTGCAGAGTGAAAGAAACTGACACTGTCCCTACCTAGAGTTTTCTGTCCCTGGAATAAATGTTTTTTTCAGCACAATATAGCACAAGGACAATTAACTCACTGTCCTTACAGGTCCCTGGAAACAAGGACTTGCAGAGTGAAAGAAAAAAAATACTCTCCCTACCTACAGTTTTCTGTCCCTAGAAAAAAATGTTTTTTTTAATCACAATATAGCAAAAGGACAATTCACTCACTGTCCTTCCAGGTCCCTGGAAACAAGGACTTGCAGAGTGAAAGAAACTGACACTGTCCCTACCTAGAGTTTTCTGTCCCTAGAATAAATGTTTTTTTTAATCACAATATAGCAAAAGGACAATTCACTCACTGTCCTTCCAGGTCCCTGGAAACAAGGACTTGCAGAGTGAAAGAAACTGACACTGTCCCTACCTAGAGTTTTCTGTCCCTAGAATAAATGTTTTTTTTAATCACAATATAGCAAAAGGACAATTCACTCACTGTCCTTCCAGGTCCCTGGAAACAAGGACTTGCAGAGTGAAAGAAACTGACACTGTCCCTACCTAGAGTTTTCTGTCCCTAGAATAAATGTTTTTTTTAATCACAATATAGCAAAAGGACAATTCACTCACTGTCCTTCCAGGTCCCTGGAAACAAGGACTTGCAGAGTGAAAGAAACTGACACTGTCCCTACCTAGAGTTTTCTGTCCCTAGAATAAATGTTTTTTTTAATCACAATATAGCACAAGGAAAATTAACTCACTGTCCTTACAGGTCCCTGGAAACAAGGACTTGCAGAGTGAAAGAAAAAAAACACTCTCCCTACCTACAGTTTTCTGTCCCTAGAAAAAAATGTTTTTTTTAATCACAATATAGCAAAAGGACAATTCACTCACTGTCCTTCCAGGTCCCTGGAAACAAGGACTTGCAGAGTGAAAGAAACTGACACTGTCCCTACCTAGAGTTTTCTGTCCCTAGAATAAATGTTTTTTTTAATCACAATATAGCACAAGGAAAATTAACTCACTGTCCTTACAGGTCCCTGGAAACAAGGACTTGCAGAGTGAAAGAAAAAAAACACTCTCCCTACCTACAGTTTTCTGTCCCTAGAAAAAAATGTTTTTTTTAATCACAATATAGCAAAAGGACAATTCACTCACTGTCCTTCCAGGTCCCTGGAAACAAGGACTTGCAGAGTGAAAGAAACTGACACTGTCCCTACCTAGAGTTTTCTGTCCCTGGAATAAATGTTTTTTTCAGCACAATATAGCACAAGGACAATTAACTCACTGTCCTTACAGGTCCCTGGAAACAAGGACTTGCAGAGTGAAAGAAAAAAAATACTCTCCCTACCTACAGTTTTCTGTCCCTAGAAAAAAATGTTTTTTTTAATCACAATATAGCAAAAGGACAATTCACTCACTGTCCTTCCAGGTCCCTGGAAACAAGGACTTGCAGAGTGAAAGAAACTGACACTGTCCCTACCTAGAGTTTTCTGTCCCTGGAATAAATGTTTTTTTCAGCACAATATAGCACAAGGACAATTAACTCACTGTCCTTACAGGTCCCTGGAAACAAGGACTTGCAGAGTGAAAGAAAAAAAATACTCTCCCTACCTACAGTTTTCTGTCCCTAGAAAAAAATGTTTTTTTTAATCACAATATAGCAAAAGGACAATTCACTCACTGTCCTTCCAGGTCCCTGGAAACAAGGACTTGCAGAGTGAAAGAAACTGACACTGTCCCTACCTAGAGTTTTCTGTCCCTAGAATAAATGTTTTTTTTAATCACAATATAGCAAAAGGACAATTCACTCACTGTCCTTCCAGGTCCCTGGAAACAAGGACTTGCAGAGTGAAAGAAACTGACACTGTCCCTACCTAGAGTTTTCTGTCCCTAGAATAAATGTTTTTTTTAATCACAATATAGCAAAAGGACAATTCACTCACTGTCCTTCCAGGTCCCTGGAAACAAGGACTTGCAGAGTGAAAGAAACTGACACTGTCCCTACCTAGAGTTTTCTGTCCCTAGAATAAATGTTTTTTTTAATCACAATATAGCAAAAGGACAATTCACTCACTGTCCTTCCAGGTCCCTGGAAACAAGGACTTGCAGAGTGAAAGAAACTGACACTGTCCCTACCTAGAGTTTTCTGTCCCTAGAATAAATGTTTTTTTTAATCACAATATAGCACAAGGAAAATTAACTCACTGTCCTTACAGGTCCCTGGAAACAAGGACTTGCAGAGTGAAAGAAAAAAAACACTCTCCCTACCTACAGTTTTCTGTCCCTAGAAAAAAATGTTTTTTTTAATCACAATATAGCAAAAGGACAATTCACTCACTGTCCTTCCAGGTCCCTGGAAACAAGGACTTGCAGAGTGAAAGAAACTGACACTGTCCCTACCTAGAGTTTTCTGTCCCTAGAATAAATGTTTTTTTTAATCACAATATAGCACAAGGAAAATTAACTCACTGTCCTTACAGGTCCCTGGAAACAAGGACTTGCAGAGTGAAAGAAAAAAAACACTCTCCCTACCTACAGTTTTCTGTCCCTAGAAAAAAATGTTTTTTTTTATCACAATATAGCAAAAGGACAATTCACTCACTGTCCTTCCAGGTCCCTGGAAACAAGGACTTGCAGAGTGAAAGAAACTGACACTGTCCCTACCTAGAGTTTTCTGTCCCTGGAATAAATGTTTTTTTCAGCACAATATAGCACAAGGACAATTAACTCACTGTCCTTACAGGTCCCTGGAAACAAGGACTTGCAGAGTGAAAGAAAAAAAATACTCTCCCTACCTACAGTTTTCTGTCCCTAGAAAAAAATGTTTTTTTTAATCACAATATAGCAAAAGGACAATTCACTCACTGTCCTTCCAGGTCCCTGGAAACAAGGACTTGCAGAGTGAAAGAAACTGACACTGTCCCTACCTAGAGTTTTCTGTCCCTAGAATAAATGTTTTTTTTAATCACAATATAGCACAAGGAAAATTAACTCACTGTCCTTACAGGTCCCTGGAAACAAGGACTTGCAGAGTGAAAGAAAAAAAACACTCTCCCTACCTACAGTTTTCTGTCCCTAGAAAAAAATGTTTTTTTTAATCACAATATAGCAAAAGGACAATTCACTCACTGTCCTTCCAGGTCCCTGGAAACAAGGACTTGCAGAGTGAAAGAAACTGACACTGTCCCTACCTAGAGTTTTCTGTCCCTGGAATAAATGTTTTTTTCAGCACAATATAGCACAAGGACAATTAACTCACTGTCCTTACAGGTCCCTGGAAACAAGGACTTGCAGAGTGAAAGAAAAAAAATACTCTCCCTACCTACAGTTTTCTGTCCCTAGAAAAAAATGTTTTTTTTAATCACAATATAGCAAAAGGACAATTCACTCACTGTCCTTCCAGGTCCCTGGAAACAAGGACTTGCAGAGTGAAAGAAACTGACACTGTCCCTACCTAGAGTTTTCTGTCCCTAGAATAAATGTTTTTTTTAATCACAATATAGCAAAAGGACAATTCACTCACTGTCCTTCCAGGTCCCTGGAAACAAGGACTTGCAGAGTGAAAGAAACTGACACTGTCCCTACCTAGAGTTTTCTGTCCCTAGAATAAATGTTTTTTTCAGCACAATATAGCACAAGGACAATTAACTCACTGTCCTTACAGGTCCCTGGAAACAAGGACTTGCAGAGTGAAAGAAAAAAAATACTCTCCCTACCTACAGTTTTCTGTCCCTAGAAAAAAATGTTTTTTTTAATCACAATATAGCAAAAGGACAATTCACTCACTGTCCTTCCAGGTCCCTGGAAACAAGGACTTGCAGAGTGAAAGAAACTGACACTGTCCCTACCTAGAGTTTTCTGTCCCTGGAATAAATGTTTTTTTCAGCACAATATAGCACAAGGACAATTAACTCACTGTCCTTACAGGTCCCTGGAAACAAGGACTTGCAGAGTGAAAGAAAAAAAATACTCTCCCTACCTACAGTTTTCTGTCCCTAGAAAAAAATGTTTTTTTTAATCACAATATAGCAAAAGGACAATTCACTCACTGTCCTTCCAGGTCCCTGGAAACAAGGACTTGCAGAGTGAAAGAAACTGACACTGTCCCTACCTAGAGTTTTCTGTCCCTAGAATAAATGTTTTTTTTAATCACAATATAGCACAAGGAAAATTAACTCACTGTCCTTACAGGTCCCTGGAAACAAGGACTTGCAGAGTGAAAGAAAAAAAACACTCTCCCTACCTACAGTTTTCTGTCCCTAGAAAAAAATGTTTTTTTTAATCACAATATAGCAAAAGGACAATTCACTCACTGTCCTTCCAGGTCCCTGGAAACAAGGACTTGCAGAGTGAAAGAAACTGACACTGTCCCTACCTAGAGTTTTCTGTCCCTGGAATAAATGTTTTTTTCAGCACAATATAGCACAAGGACAATTAACTCACTGTCCTTACAGGTCCCTGGAAACAAGGACTTGCAGAGTGAAAGAAAAAAAATACTCTCCCTACCTACAGTTTTCTGTCCCTAGAAAAAAATGTTTTTTTTAATCACAATATAGCAAAAGGACAATTCACTCACTGTCCTTCCAGGTCCCTGGAAACAAGGACTTGCAGAGTGAAAGAAACTGACACTGTCCCTACCTAGAGTTTTCTGTCCCTAGAATAAATGTTTTTTTTAATCACAATATAGCACAAGGAAAATTAACTCACTGTCCTTACAGGTCCCTGGAAACAAGGACTTGCAGAGTGAAAGAAAAAAAACACTCTCCCTACCTACAGTTTTCTGTCCCTAGAAAAAAATGTTTTTTTTAATCACAATATAGCAAAAGGACAATTCACTCACTGTCCTTCCAGGTCCCTGGAAACAAGGACTTGCAGAGTGAAAGAAACTGACACTGTCCCTACCTAGAGTTTTCTGTCCCTAGAATAAATGTTTTTTTTAATCACAATATAGCAAAAGGACAATTCACTCACTGTCCTTCCAGGTCCCTGGAAACAAGGACTTGCAGAGTGAAAGAAACTGACACTGTCCCTACCTAGAGTTTTCTGTCCCTAGAATAAATGTTTTTTTTAATCACAATATAGCAAAAGGACAATTCACTCACTGTCCTTCCAGGTCCCTGGAAACAAGGACTTGCAGAGTGAAAGAAACTGACACTGTCCCTACCTAGAGTTTTCTGTCCCTAGAATAAATGTTTTTTTTAATCACAATATAGCAAAAGGACAATTCACTCACTGTCCTTACAGGTCCCTGGAAACAAGGACTTGCAGAGTGAAAGAAACTGACACTGTCCCTACCTAGAGTTTTCTGTCCCTAGAATAAATGTTTTTTTTAATCACAATATAGCAAAAGGACAATTAACTCACTGTCCTTCCAGGTCCCTGGAAACAAGGACTTGCAGAGTGAAAGAAACTGACACTGTCCCTACCTAGAGTTTTCTGTCCCTAGAATAAATGTTTTTTTTTAAGCACACTATAGCAGAAGCACAAAACACACTGACACTCTCCCTACCTATCCTTCTCTTTCCCTAAACTAAAGGAATCCAGGTTAAGCAAGAAAGAAATAACAGTCACTGTCCCTGCCTATGCTACTCTATCCCTGCTCCGGAACACACTACACTAGGCCGCCGTGCTGGCGGCCTTTTATAGTGTGGGGCGTGTACTAAACACCCTCAGCAATAATTGGCCACAGGCATCCTGCCTGTGGCCAATCATTGCTCTCCTCGCTGCCGGCGCTGTGATTGGCCAAGCATGCGGGGTCACAGTGCATGCTTGGCCAATCACAGCGCCTGGATGACACTGCGATGGCGTAGTGCATTGTGGGCCGTTCGCGTCACTCGAATTTGGCGCGAACGGCCCAAATCGTTCGATCTTCGTCGAACGATCGAACAGCCAATGTTCGAGTCGAACGTATGTTCGACTCGAACACGAAGCTCATCCCTAGTAAGCACTTCATTTATTTTTATATTCCATGCTCTGGCTGCTTGCTTTAGACCATATATACTCCTGTGAAGTTTGCACACTAGGTCTGACCTTTGTTCATCTTTGAATCCTGGCGGTTGTTCCATGTAAATTTCTTCTGTTAAATCGCCATGTAGAAACGCGGTTTTCACATCAAAATGTTTCACTTGCATTTTCCTTGTGACGGCTACTGTCAGTAAAGTCCGTATTGTAGTGTGCTTGACTACTGGTGCAAACGTCTCATCATAGTCCTCTCCGTATTTTTGAGAATAGCCCTTGGCTACTAGTCTTGCTTTGTACCGTTCAACTGTGCCATCTGCATTGTATTTCACTTCAAAAGTCCATTTGCAGCCTATGGCTTTCCTTCCGGGTGGTAGTTCTGTAAGTGCCTATGTTTTAGTGTCATGCATGGATTTTATCTCTTCCTCAGCAGCCTTTATCCATTTAGTTGCTTCTTGTTCTGAAAGTTGAGATATGTCTTCCCAGTTTGCAGGTTCGTTGATACTGGCAGTACTTGCTTTGTATGAGAGACGTATAGGTGGTTTACCTTTGTTTTCTCTTGTTGAACGTCTCGTTTTTGTGTCTGAGCCTTCTTGTGTATGCTCTTCAGTACTGGTTGAGTCTACACTCACTTCAACTGTTTGTTCGGAAGTTACAGAGATGGGCTGGTCAATGTCAGTTTTCTCTTCTATTCTTGCTTCTACTGTCCTCATTACATTGTCTCTTAAATCTTCAACAAAAGTTATGCTGTTGATAATGGTAACCTTGTCTGTTTTGGGATTTAGGATTCTGTAACCCTTGACATTGTCACTGTATCCAACAAAGATACCTTCAAACGCTCTGTTTTGGAGTTTAGTGCGTTTTTCTTCAGGTATGTAGATGAATGCTTTGCATCCAAAAACTCTTAGGTGTTTTACACTTGGCTTCTCATTGTGCCATAGTTCATATGGGGTTTTCTTCACTGTTCTGGAAAAAAGTCTGTTCTGCAAATATGTAGCTGTCATAGCTGCCTCACCCCAGTATTTTTGTGGTAGTCCAGAGTCTGTCAGCATACATCTGATCATTTCAGTCAGAGTTCTATTCTTTCTTTCAGCTACTCCATTTTGTTCTGGTGTATACAGGACTGTCTTTTGATGTTCTATTCCATTCTGTTTTAAGTACTCTTGTATCTTACCTCCTGTGAATTCACCTCCATTATCGCTCCGAAGTATGAGAGGCTTCCTCTGAAACTTGTTACTTGTCTTTATTATATAGTCTTTTCATTTGTCAAAAACTTCACTCTTGTGTTGCATTAGGTAGGTGACTGTGTATCTTGAATAGTCGTCTATGAAAGTCACTATGTACCTGTTGCCTCCAGGTGTTGGTGGGTTTAGGGGACCACACACGTCACTGTGAACTAAGTCAAGTGGTCTTGAAGCTCTTTTCTGACTGACTTTGGGAAGTGTTGCTCTTGTAGCTTTGGATTTAATGCAACATTCACATTTAATGGTAATTGGACAAGGGGATACTATCAGATCTCTTGTCAGCTTCCTCCTCTGTAGTTCCTGTATGCATTCTGGGTGTCTGTGACCTAGACGTCTGTGCCATATATGTATACAGTCATTGTGCTTGTGTGTACATAGTCTCACCTTTTCCTTCACTGTGTCGAGGTGATATAGATGATCATCCAGCTTGGCACTTGCTATTGTCTGTTTGCCGTTTAGAATGGAACACTTGTCACGTTGGAATTTTACAGTGAGTCCTCTGGCTGTTAGACGCTTCACAGATAAGAGTCCTCCTTCTAGATTAGAAACATAAAGCACATCTTTCACTGATATGGCTAAATTGTGTCCCGCATCATCAGGGCATACAAGGGTTCCATGCCCATATCCTTCTGCATGTATTTTGCTTCCATCTGCAAGATAAATTGTTTCTTTGTTGCTCAGATCAAGTTCTGTGAAGAAACTTCTATCACTCGTCATGTGACTGGTTGCCCCCGAATCGATGCACCAGCCTTGGCATTTACTGTTGCCCGTCGCTTTAAATGTGGCATTCCAGTTACCTTCCCTTGGATCATTGATTGTGGTTTTGACCTTTTGTTTAGTATAAGAGGGACGCTGTCTCATTTGCTCTGCTTTCCATATAGTACAGTCTTTCTTTATGTGTCCCTGTTTGTGGCATCTAAAAACACACTCTGGTCTCTTTCCTGTGTAATCTTGCAACTGTAGCTTTAAGAGCGGTGCTGGTTTCTGTGGAGTCATGCACTAATTCCTTTCTTCTCTGATACTCATCTATGAGCCTGGTTTTTACAAATGCTAGCGTCAGATCTGTCTCAGGTCGTGTCTCCAGTAGGGATGAGCTTCGAGCTTGAGTCAAACTCATGTTCATCTCGAACATTGCCTGTTCGCCCGTTCGCCGAACAACAAACAATTTGGGGTGTTCGCGGCAAATTCGAAAAGTCTATGGGAGAAATCTAAAGTGCTAATTATAAAGGCTTATATGCAAGTTATTGTCCTAAAAAGTGTTTGGGGACCCGGGTCCTGGCCCAGGGGACATGTATCAATGCAAAAAAAAGTTTTAAAAACGGCCGTTTTTTTAGGAGCAGTGATTTTAATAATGCTTAAAATTAAACAATAAAAGTGAAATATTCCTTTAAATTTCGTACCTGGGGGGTGTGTATGATATGCATGTAAAGTGGCGCATGTTTCCCGTGCTTAGAACTGTCCCTGCACAAAGTGTCATTTTTGAAGGAAAAAAAGTCATTTAAAACTCACTCGCGGCTATTAATGAATTGTCGGCTTTTATCAATACATAGAAAAGTCATTGATAAAAAATAAAAAAAAGCGTTGGGTTCCCCCAAATTCAATTACCAGGCCCTTTAGGTCTGGAATGGATATTAAGGGGAACCCCGCCACAAATTTAAAAAACAAAAGGTGTGGGTTTCCCCCTAAATATCCATACCAGGCCCTTGAGATCTGGCATGGATTTTAAGGGGAACTCTACCCCAAATTTAAAAAAAAATGGCGTGGAGTCCCCCCAAAAATCCATACCAGACCCTTATCCGAGCACGCAACCTGAACCGTACCAGGCCACATGCCCTCAACATGGGGAGGATGTCCCCATGTTGATGGGGAAAAGGGCCTTATCCCCACAACCCTTGCCCGGTAAATTTAAATTACACAGTGAAGGAAGTTCCCCGCTCAGGCCAATGACGTAGGCGGGGTCGGACATACCAAGGGGGCGGACCTGATGGGGAACTTTGTTCGCTGTGTAATACATGTATAGACCCGCCCCTTCTCATGTTCCGCATCTGGTCCGCTGAGCGGACCTGATGGGGACTTTTAGAAGGGGCGGGTCTATACATTTAAAACACAGCGGAGGAAGTTCCCCATCAGGTCCGCACAGGCACAACCAATGACGGACAGCGCTGGACATCGGGATCGCCGCGGGACACTGGATTTCATCGCTGGAATGTTTTTTTTATTTTTTATTATTATTTTTTAATAAAGGACTTTTCCAAGGTGTGTGTGTTTTTATTTACATTTTTTGACACTTTATCCGTGAAATGGTAGGGGTACCAATTCACATAGGGGGGGGCGGGATCTGGGGGTCCCCTTTGTTAAAGGGGTCTTCCAGATTCCGATAAGCCCCCCGCCCGCAGACCCCCACAACCACCGGGCAAGGGTTGGGGGATGAGGCCCTTGTCCCCATCAACATGGGGACATCCTCCCCATTTAGAGGGCATGTGGCCTGGTACGGTTCAGGAGCGGGGGGGCGCTCTCTCGTCCCCCCTCTTCCCCTGTGGCGGCCAGGTTGCGTGTTTGGATAAGGGTCTGGTATGGATTTTTGGGGGGACTCCACGCCATTTTTTTTTATTTGGGGTGGAGTTCCCCTTAAAATCCATGCCAGATCTCAAGGGCCTGGTATGGATATTTAGGAGGAACCCCACGCCATTTTTTTTTTAATTTGCGGCGGGGTTCCCCTTAATATCCATTCCAGACCTAAAAGGCCTGGTAATTGAATTTGGGGGAACCCCCACGCTTTATTTTTTTTTTTTATCAATGACTTTTCTATGTATTGATAAAAGCCGACAATTCATTAAGAGCCGCGAGTGAGTTTTAAATTACTTTTTTTCCTTCAAAAATGACACTTTGTGCAGGGACAGTTCTAAGCACGGGAAACATGCGCCACTTTACATGCATATCATACACACCCCCCAGGTACGAAATTTAAAGGAATATTTCACTTTTATTTTTTCATTTTAAGCATTATTAAAATCACCGCTCCCGTAAAAACGTCTATTTTTTTTTTTATATGAAATACTTTTTTTTATTTATTTCTTTACCAAAACAATTGTACATACATCCTTTTCATTTGTGTGTTACAGTGTACTTTAACTTATCTTAATACCTTCACCTGCTCATTCCCATAACCCCCCTAACATAGTCATGCATCCTTTTCAATTGTATGTTTCAATGTATGTGTATTTTAATTTATCTTAACTCATTCTCCTACTTATTCCCACAGTCCCCCTGACATGTGCATATATGCTTTTCCTTTGTATATTACAGTGTGTATGTGCTTTAACTTATCTTAACGCATTCTCAGACTCATTCCCATAACCCATCCCTCCCCCCCCCTCCCCCCCCGTGCCTCCCAATTGATCCATTTGTCCCATATATTATTAAACTTCTTTTTGTTGCCTCTCTTGGTGTATATAAATTCCTCTTTTGTTCTGGTGTCATATATTACCTCCTCCCACTCGGTTAATGTAGGGGGGGAAACTGCTTGCCATTTCTGTGCAATCAGTTTCCTACCCTGGAACAGGCATCTCCCTATTGCTATACGTTCACCCTTTAATAGTCCCCTCTCTTCCACCAGACCCAGCACGCATAGCCTCGCCTCAGGCTGCAGAGATGTACCAAACACTTTATTTATCTTTTCTACTATTTGCTTCCAATATTGGTACAGCTTGGGACATCTCCAGACCATATGTATTAGGTCTCCCTTGTCCTGTCCACATCTCTGGCATCCTGGGTCCGGTCTCCTACCGAACTGAAACATTCTTTGAGGGGTATAATACGCCCTATGTATCAGGTAAAGCTGAGACATGTTCTGGGAGGGGGACATTGACAGTTCCGGGACTGCTTCCAGTATTTGTTCCCATTGATCTGGGGAGATTGTACCCACATCCTTTTCCCATTTCACCCTAATTTTCCCACTTATTGTATCACTTCGGTCAGCCCTTTCTAGGGAGTCGTATATGTTTGATATCACCCCTCTGGCAGTCTCTGCGTTTACTAAACTTCGAAGGATAATCATATCATTCCTTTCCGGTGGGCTGTGTCCAAATTGTGCATTTAGCGCATGTCTAACCTGTAAATATCTGTAAAAAGATCTATTTGGGACCGCATATTCCTCTCTTATTTCTTGAAATGTTTTTATTCTGCCGAGAGTGAATAATTGTCCCAGCAAATGTACGCCTAATCTGTCCCACTCCTTGACCCTTCCCATAATTTTAAGTTCCTGTAGGTTACTGTTGTCCCAGATAGGGGACAATTCAGAGAAGCCGGTGTATCCCAGAATCTTCTTGCCCTCTTTCCAGCATTTGACCATTAATTGGGCTGTGGGGCATTTAGAGTAGAATGAGTCTGCCTCTACTGCCTCTACCTCCGTGTCGTGGCTTGTATCATTCATGACTACACTTATTCCCACTCCCCTTCCCTTCCACTGGTTACTGCCCTTCATATGCTGCAATTGGGCAGCTAAGAAGTAGTATCTAGGATTCGGTAGGGCCAAGCCCCCCTTCTCCCTTGGATGTTGTAGGGCTCGGAGCGATATTCTTGCTGTTCCCCCCCTCCAGATCAATTCCCTGAATACCCCTTCTATTTTCCTAAACCACCGTTTTGGGATCCATACAGGTGAGTTGTGTAAAATGTATAAGATTTGCGGCATCCACACCATCTTTATCAGATTGCTCCTTCCATCTACAGATAGAGGTAGCCGGTTCCAGACCCTGCATTTTTGTCTCAGCTTTGACAATAATGGCGCTAAATTTTCCCCTATGTATTGCCCTGGGTCCTTTGTCATGTTTATTCCCAGGTATCTTATCTGAGGAACCACCTTCACTTGATCTATCTGCCCTCTTAAGGGTTCTAGCGGCAGGAGTGCGGATTTCTCCCAGTTTATTATTAACCCGGAGAATTTCCCAAATTCCCCTATGATATTCATTGCTGTCTCTAATGAGGTCTGTGTGTCCCCCAGAAAGAGCAAAATATCATTCGCATACAATGCGACTTTCTCCTCTCCTAGTTTCCTTTTGAAGCCTTTTATCCCCGTTGATTCCCTTATTGCAGTGGCTAATGGCTCCATGGCCAGGGCGAAAAGCAGGGACGACAACGGGCAACCCTGTCTTGTCCCCCTGGCCAATCTAAACCAGGCCGAGCACTCCCCATTGATCCTTATCTTTGCCCTGGGATTCCCATACAGTAACCTGACCCATTGGCTGAACTTTGGGCCAAACCGGTATTCCTCTAGCACCTTCCACAGATATTGCCATTCAAGGCTGTCAAATGCCTTTGTGGCATCCAGGGACAAGATCGCTCTCTCCCCTCTTTCTTCTTCTGGCAACTGGGTGTTCAAAAATGCCCTTCTAATATTAGAGCTGGTGGACCTTCTGGGTATAAATCCTGTTTGGTCAGGGTGTACCAGCTTTATAACTATCTTGTTTAGCCTTATTGCCAATATTTTGGCCAAGATTTTTGTGTCTGCACACAGGAGAGATATCGGTCTGTAGGAATTTGCCTCTAATTGATCTTTCCCTTCCTTCAGTAATGTTATTATGGTTGCCTCCTCCATGGACCCGGGCATTTTCCCTTCCTCAGCCACCCAATTAAATACCCTCAGAAGTTTCGGAAGCAGCACCTCACTGTAGGTTTTGTATATTTCTATTGGCAACCCGTCCGGGCCTGGTGATTTTTGCCCCGCCATTTCTTTTGTTGCCAATTGTATCTCTTCCAGTGTCAGTGGTGCCTCCAACCCCTCTCTATCTTCCTCTGTCAGCCGGTGTAACTTCAGGCTGGCGAGGAAGGCAGCCATTTCCCCCTCTCTACTGTTGTGCCATGTACTACTATACAGGTTCTGGTAGAATTTTTTAAACACTTGTATTATTTCTGGTGTACCTCTCTTAATTTCCCCATCCTCATCTTGGATTGCCGGTATGGTAGATGGGGGGTTGTCGGCCCTCGCTGCCATGGCCAAGATCCTTCCCACTCTCTCACCCTCGCCATAGAAATTCTGTTTCTGAAATAGTTTTTTGTTTTCAGCCTTTCTTCTTCTTATTTTCTTATATTCCTCCTGCGCCTCTAACCATTCCTTATATTCCTCCTTGCGTGGGTTACTTATGTATCTAGTCTCTGAGCTCCTCACCTTTTCACACGCCGCAGCTTCTTTGGCGCGCGTCTGTTTTTTAATGAGGGATATTTTTTGGATCAGGATTCTCCGTAGGAATGCTTTCAGGGTGTCCCAGATTATTCCCGTCGGGGCCAAGCCGGTGTTTACAGCTATGAACTCTTTGTCATGGATATGCATTAATGTCTGTCTGCCATCTTACCTTCCTCCTCATGTGTTCATCTAGAGACCAGACCTCCTTCACCTGGCTTCCTTTATAATCTCCTCCCAGCCTGACTCCACCCCAGGCCCTATCACTGAACACTATATTAACCTGTGCACTGCAAGCCTGCTTTGCTGATCAACGTGTTTGTTAGGCATTGTGTGTTTGGGTTCCTGCCTGCCGTGTGCTACGTCTGTCTCTCTGTTACGTTATTGGCTTGTCCCCGACCATCCCTGTCTGCTCGTGACCCTTGACCTTCGGCTCGTTCTTCGTTATCCTTGTCTGCTTGTGGCCCCTGACCTTCGGCTTGTTATTCGGTTCTCTCTATCGTGTGCTGCTGCTTCCCCTTATCCTACGGGGCGTGAGCTAGGAAACTCCAGGGGCCGCGACCTGGTCCCAGCCTGCAGCGTAACATCCTCACCACTAGAGGCCCTGGAGAAGACCAGCTGGGTCTTAGACTCCGCGCCCTGGGGAATCTTGGCTCTCGCTTCCGCTGGGATCCCGGTTGTGCTCCTCTGGTCCCGCTTTCCACAACCACCCAGTTTCCTATCCACAGAAGCCAGCCATAGGGTTCACTACCTCGCGGTGCACTCCTGTCCCCCTACGGTGTGCATCTGTCACCTGGCCACAGGTGACCCTGACAGTTTGATCAGCCATGAACCCGGCTGACATCCCGCTTCCCGCGGATGATCCATTGCAGGGCATAGTTCGCAGACTTGAGACCCAGGAATCAAATCAGACCCAGGTGATGCGATTCCTCCAGGATCTGGCTTCTCGATTCGAGCAGCTTCAGGTCTCCTTGGGAACCCCGAATCCGCAACCCCAAGTACAACCAGCGGCTGTACCTATCGCACCAGTCGCAGCCTCACACTCACTAAGATTGCCAGCTCCGTTCCGTTTCTCTGGGGACTCCAAGGCCTGCAGGGGGTTTCTCAGCCAATGCACTATTCATTTTGAGCTTCAGCCTCAAAGCTTCCTATCTGACCGGGCTAAGGTAGCCTATATCATTTCCCTCCTCTCCGGTGAAGCTTTGGCCTGGGCTGCCCCCCTGTGGGAGAGGAACGATCCGGTGGTTTCCAGTCTGTCCGAATTCTTGAAGCTCTTTCGTAATATCTTCGAAGAGCCGGCTCGGGCTTCTTCAGCGGCTAGTGCTGTCTTACGTCTTCGCCAAGAATCTAGTTCAGTGGGGCAATATGCTCTTCAGTTCCGTATCCACACAGCTGAATTGAGCTGGAATAATGAGGCCCTGGTCGCTACCTTTTTACATGGCCTCTCTGACCGAGTGAAAGACGAATTAGCGGGAAGAGCCATTCCCGTCGGTCTGGACGATGTAATTTCATTATGCAACCAGATCGACATTCGTTTTCAAGAGAGGTCCTTAGAAAAAAGACGCCAGCACTCTCTGGGTCCTAGCCAGTCTGAGCTCCCCTCCCTTCATTCCGTGGAGCATCCTCTTCCTGCTGAAGAACCTATGCAGCTGGGCCGGACCAGACTAACCCCCGAAGAACGTGCTAGGCGCAGAACTCTGGGCTTGTGCCTCTATTGTGGGGGCAAGGGTCATTTTCGTGACTCCTGCTCGCTTCGTCCGGGAAACGCTCGGGTCTAATACATTTGGAAGGTGGAGTATTGGACCCAGAAACATCACCTTCTCGCCTGCTCTTGCCGGTGTCCCTTCATGTAGGCACTTCTCCTCAGTCAACCCTTGCATACCTGGATTCCGGGGCTGCCGGCAATTTCATGGATTGGAGAACTGCTTCTTCTATGAAGCTTACCCTTTCACCTCTCACTACCCCATTGGTAGTCTCGGCAATTGATGGCACTGTTCTCCCAGGGGGCCCTATTCGCTTCCAGACGCTACCCATTAGGATGTCGGTAGGGATTCTCCACCAGGAGTGGATATCCTTTCTTATTCTACCCAAGGCCTCTACCCCAGTTGTATTGGGCCTCCCTTGGCTACAGCTCCACTCTCCACATGTGGACTGGGTCTCTGGGCAGATCCTGGCCTGGGGTTCCTCATGTTTCTCGTCGTGTCTTCTCAAGGTGACCCCCAAGGAGAGTCTTCCGGTTGCTGCCACTTCTGTTTCTTCTGATCTTCCCGCCGCATACAGCGATTACCGGGATGTGTTCTGTAAAAAATCAGCTGAGGTGCTTCCTCCCCACAGGTCTTTTGACTGTGCTATTGATCTTGTCCCCGGAGCAACTCTACCCAGGGGTCGTACCTACCCTCTGTCCATCCCAGAGACCCAGGCCATGTCGGAGTATGTAGCAGAGAATCTGGAGAGAGGGTTCATCCGGAAATCCTCATCGCCTGCAGGGGCAGGGTTCTTTTTTGTTGCCAAAAAGGATGGTACCTTAAGACCCTGCATCGATTATCGGGGTTTAAATGCGGTTACTATTAAAAATCGATACCCCTTACCCTTAATATCTGAGCTATTCGATAGGTTGAAGGGTGCCTCCATTTTCACCAAGTTGGATCTCAGAGGCGCGTACAATCTCATTCGAATACGGGAGGGTGACGAATGGAAGACTGCATTTAACACTAGAGACGGGCATTACGAATATCTGGTGATGCCTTTTGGTCTGTGTAATGCTCCAGCCGTGTTTCAAAACTTTGTCAATGAAATCTTCAGAGATCTGCTGTACCAGTTTGTTGTCATCTATCTGGATGACATTCTGATCTTTTCTGAAAATCTGCTCGTCCACAGAAACCATGTCCGCACTGTACTTCAACGTCTTAGAGAGAACAATCTCTATGCCAAGCTGGAGAAATGTTCCTTTGAATGTTCTGAGGTCCTGTTTTTGGGGTGCTTTGTCTCATGTTCGGGGCTTCGTATGGACCCTGGGAAGGTCTTGGCTATCACCAACTGGCCTCTTCCTGCTAGCCTCAAGGCCACACAGCGCTTTCTTGGCTTCACTAATTATTATAGGCAGTTCATAAGGAATTACTCTTCCATTGCCGCGCCTATTATCGCTTTGACCAAGAAGGGTGTGAATGCCAGAGACTGGCCTCCCGAAGCTGTCTCTGCATTTCACAACCTGAAACAGGCCTTTGTTTCTGGCCCCCTCTTGAGGAGACCAAATCCTGGGAATGCATTTTTTATTGAAGTGGACGCTTCCTCAATGGGGGTGGGAGCTGTGCTTCTTCAAATCTTTGAGAAGAGACGCCAACCATGTGCGTTCTTCTCCAAAAAAAATTCTCAGGCAGAGAGGAATTATGCCATCGGTGATCGGGAACTTCTCGCAATTAAATTGGCGTTAGAGGAGTGGCGTCATCTCTTGGAGGGTTCCCCTCACTCCATAACGATCTTTACCGATCACAAGAATTTACAGTATCTACAGAATGCTAAACGTCTGAATCCTAGACAGGCCAGGTGGAGTCTCTTCTTTGCCCGTTTTAATTTCACGATTACCTACAAACCTGGTTCCTGCAACGGTCGGGCTGATGCGCTCTCTAGGTCATTTGACACTTTGGACGAGGAGTCCGCCCCTGAACCTGAGCCGATCATTCCCACCTCATGCATTGTTGCCCACTCTACCACCCTGAAGTCTAAAATTCCGCCTGGTAAGACCTTTGTCCCCACTGAGCTAAGAGCTAAGATCCTTCGTTGGGGACATGATTCCAAGGTGGCAGGGCATTCTGGATTCCTCCGATCCTTCCTACTCATCAGTCGTCACTACTGGTGGCCTAATCTCCGCTCAGACGTCAAAGACTACGTTAAAGCTTGTCATGTCTGTGCTCAGTCCAAATCCTCCACACAAGCTCCTGCTGGTCTCCTCATGCCCTTGCCTATTCCTAAGGAACCCTGGGCCCATATTGCCATGGATTTTATCACCGATCTCCCACTGTCTGAGAATAATACAGTCATTTGGGTGGTAATCGATCGATTCTCCAAGATGGCTCATTTTGTTCCTCTTCCTGGTCTTCCTTCTGCCCCTGCCTTGGTTCCCATTTTCATTCGAGAAATTCTCTGCCTACATGGGGTCCCTTCTCATATTGTTTCCGACAGGGGAGTCCAATTCACGTCTCGTTTTTGGAGAGCCTTTTGCAAATCCCTCAATATTGTCTTGGATTTTTCTTCTTCTTACCATCCCCAATCCAATGGACAGACTGAGAGGGTTAATCAGGAGTTAGAGGTCTTTCTTCGCACCTTTGTGTCTTCTCACCATGACGATTGGTCCTCTCTACTCCCGTGGGCAGAATTCTCCCATAACAATCATGTGAATACCAGTTCGCAGAAGACACCCTTTTTCACAGTTTATGGAAAACACCCTCAACTTCCTCTTCCTATGATCTGTTCTCCAGACATTCCAGCTTTGGCTTCGGTTCAGGAGTCTCTCAATTCCGTTTGGGGTCACGTTCATGATTCCCTCCGGGCAGCTGCTGAAAAATTCAAAGGCTTTGCCGACCGCCGCAGGCGTAAACCGCCTTCTCTTCAGCCAGGGGACAAAGTCTGGCTCTCTACCAGGAACATCAAGCTCCGAGTTCCTTCTCTGAAGTTTGCTCCACGATTCATCGGTCCATACACGGTAACTGCTAAACTGAATCCGGTTTGTTTCAAACTCCAGATTCCTAAGAGCCTTAAAATCACTAACTCCTTTCATGTTGCTCTTCTAAAGCCTTTAGTCCTCAATAAATTCTCTCGTCCTCTTCCTACCGTGGCGCCTGTCTCTGAGGATAATCAGGAGTACGAGATCAGTCAAATTCTGGACTCCCGACTCTGTAAAGGCGTTCTTCAGTACCTCGTTCATTGGAAAGGGTTTGGTCCTGAGGAGAGGTCTTGGATCACTGCATCTGAGGTCTTTGCACCTCGTCTGTTAAAGGAGTTTCATCTGAAGTTTCCCTCTAAACCTGGGCCCAGGCGGGGAAGGGGGAGGCCTCGTAAGAGGGAGGGTACTGTCATGGATATGCATTAATGTCTGTCTGCCATCTTACCTTCCTCCTCATGTGTTCATCTAGAGACCAGACCTCCTTCACCTGGCTTCCTTTATAATCTCCTCCCAGCCTGACTCCACCCCAGGCCCTATCACTGAACACTATATTAACCTGTGCACTGCAAGCCTGCTTTGCTGATCAACGTGTTTGTTAGGCATTGTGTGTTTGGGTTCCTGCCTGCCGTGTGCTACGTCTGTCTCTCTGTTACGTTATTGGCTTGTCCCCGACCATCCCTGTCTGCTCGTGACCCTTGACCTTCGGCTCGTTCTTCGTTATCCTTGTCTGCTTGTGGCCCCTGACCTTCGGCTTGTTATTCGGTTCTCTCTATCGTGTGCTGCTGCTTCCCCTTATCCTACGGGGCGTGAGCTAGGAAACTCCAGGGGCCGCGACCTGGTCCCAGCCTGCAGCGTAACATCCTCACCACTAGAGGCCCTGGAGAAGACCAGCTGGGTCTTAGACTCCGCGCCCTGGGGAATCTTGGCTCTCGCTTCCGCTGGGATCCCGGTTGTGCTCCTCTGGTCCCGCTTTCCACAACCACCCAGTTTCCTATCCACAGAAGCCAGCCATAGGGTTCACTACCTCGCGGTGCACTCCTGTCCCCCTACGGTGTGCATCTGTCACCTGGCCACAGGTGACCCTGACACTCTTTCAAACTGTCGCTTATTCCCTCCGGATCTTTAATTACCTCTAGCCAGAATGGATTCAGCTTCCAGTCTCTTTTATGGTATCTTCTATGCATCTTTATTTCAAAAACCATCGCGGAGTGGTCCGATATACTTCTGGGTTCATATACCACCTCTCCTAACTCTCCCATCGCCTCTTCGTTACAGAGTACTAGATCTATCCTGGACAGGGTCGAGTGTGTCCTTGAGTGGCAGGAGAATTGTTTTTCCTCTGGATGTCTCCTTCTCCATACGTCAATCAGTCCTACCTCCCCACAGAATTGAAAAAGGGGGCTACCAACTGTCTGTACAGAGAAGGGGGCCGCCGGGAACCTGTCTATGTTTTTATTCATCGTCATGGTAAAGTCCCCTACCACTATTACCGGGACTCCCGGCCTGTCCACTACAAACTCCATCAGGTCCCATAGAATTTCTGTGCTGAATGGAGGGGGAATGTATATATTTGCCACCACGTATTCCCTTATCTCCATCCGGCAATGAAGAAATATGTATCGTCCTTCAGTATCAATCTTACTGTGGCTGCAGGAATACACCATCCCTGAGTCTATCAACACACTCACCCCCCTCGAGTAGGAGGTGTGTGTGGAGTGGTATTGAATCTGATATTTCCTGTGTTTCAATAGGTTAACAGTCCCCTTATCCAGGTGTGTTTCCTGCAGACACAGTATTTTAACGTTGTTGCTATCAGCGTCTGAAAAAATCACCTGTTTCTTTATTGGGTCTTTTAACCCTCGAACATTCCAGGAACATACCTTGATGCCCGTTCCCAAGTTGGGAGGTTAATTCTCTCTACTATACTTCACCATCCCCCCTTCCTGTTTCTTCCCTCTTTAGAATACCACCCATCTTCTTCGTGTGAACCTTAATAATATCAAATTACGTAAACGTGTATTTTGTGGATCTCTTCTTTCTGGTGCCCTATTTATCCATACATTCCTTCTCACGTCCCTCCTTCCACCCACCTCCCAACCCCCCTACCCCACAGAGACGTGTTTTAGTACTTTCAATCGTCATTATGTGCCGTCCACACCCACTCCCGTACCTCCCCTCCCTCGCCTCCCTCCCCCCTCCTAACCCTCCCCCCACCTGCCCTATTTGGGGCCCCTGTAGAGGGACTCTAGAGTGACCAAACTCCCCTTTTGCTGTGTAACTTTTCCCCCTCCCCCTCCCCCTCTCCCTCTTGGCCCATCCTCTGGTGTTTTTCGTGTTTTCTTTTCCCTACTATATTTTTTCCATTTTACTTGGTGTATTGTATTATTTCTCCACCTTTGTGCTACTCCCCATAAAGACCAAGACATTTCCAGCAATCCCTCCACCCTCCCGCCCCCCCCCCCCCTCCCCGTTCCCCTATCTCCACCACAGTAGTGAAAAAAAAAAAGAGGCAAATCTTAAAACTGAGAAAACACAAACAAAGGAAAAAAAAAAAAAAGAACCCATCAAAAAGGGAATGAGAATCTGAGTTCTGCATGTAGGATCAAAAAACCAAAGTCAGTGACTGTTTCCAGCTTCCTATGTTCCCCCTTATTTTGTATTCATGCAGGTCATCAGATCAACAGGCGTAATAAAGAATGTATTTTCCCCGTTTATGGTTCTCCGTAATCGTGCTGGATAGAACATTGCGTATTTAATCCCCTTTTCTTGTAATCTTTGTTTATACTCAAAGAATTTGGCCCTTTGCCTCTGTAACTCAGGAGAGAAGTCTGGGTAAAATGAGATTCTTGTTCCACTGACCAACACCTCTTTCATCTCTCTTGCCTTTTGGAGGATTGTAATTTTGTCTGGGAAATGCAGAAGTTTAATAAGCATGGGTCTGGGGGCGCCCGCCCTCGGCTGGAGCTCTAAAGGGTACTCTGTGGGCCCTTTCAATAGAAAAGTGTTTTGATAGACAATCCCGGCCAAACACTTCCAGGAGCCATTTTTCCATGTATTCGGTGGGGCGACTGCCCTCGCTTTTTTCAGGGAGACCCAGTACCCTTATGTTTTTCCTTCTTAACCTGTTTTCCATGTCGTCAATCTTATTGACACAAAAGTTTATCTGTTCTTGCATTGTTTTCATGTTCATTATCATAGGGTTAACATCGTCCTCCACCTGGCTGAGTCTTTCTTCTAGAGCTGAGGTGCGCTCCCCCACCCCCTGAACTTCGTGTTTTAATGTTGACATTTCGTCCTTTATCCCTCTCAGCTGGTCAAAAATCTCGGCTAGAGAGGTTTTGCAGTTGTTAATTGCGGATAAGATTTCTCTCATGAAGGGTTCATCCTCCGTCCCTGTTCCCATGTTTGGTTCTGTCTCTTTCTCTTGAGTCTTTGCTTTGGGCCCTCGCTCACCTGCTGCTTTTCCTACCATTTCTGCGTTTGATGTTTGACCCAGACTTTTCCGGTTGGAATTCACATGTTGGGCCCCTTGTGCCCTTGGTGGCGTGTGACCTGCTGTGCTTCCCGGGATATGTGTGTATTTTTCGAGTTTGGCTGCCACTGCTGACTGTCCTGCTCTGGCCCCCCGCGTAGATTGTGACTGAGGTTGAGACTGGGAGTGGGATTGGGAGTGGGATTGGGGCAGCTGGGGTTGGGACTGGGACTGTGACTGTGCGTTCCTGGTCATTACCGACCGTGTGCCCGGCATTTTTCTTTTTTTTTTCCCCCCACCTCCTTTTGTTGGAGTACACTTGTAATTGTTCTTCCACTTGCACATATAGTTGTTCTTTGTATAGTACTGTTTGTATTATAATCTTTTTGGTTCCAGCACTCCTACTCCTTTTGCTATAGTCCTCCGCTGCTTGGTCCCACACCAGCTCTGTCAGTTAATTACAGTTTATGCAGACTCTTCGCCCCTGCCTCCCCCAGCCTCTTCCTCTCACATTTATAAAAAGTGTGGGCTCAGAAAATTATACACATTTGATATACATGTCTTGCACCTCCCGCTCCAGGTTGCGGTGAAGAGATACGGTTTTTCCTCCTGTCGTCAGTGGTGTCTGGCGTGGGCAATATGGAGTCAGCAGACTGATGTATAGGCTGGCAGTCAAGGTTTGTGGGGCGAAGCTGTGCGGGCTAGCGGTGCATCGCAGGCAGCGGACGGTTTCTCTGATTCTGGGCGAGTAACTCCAGCAGGTCCCTCCAGAGAGTTTTACGCTGTGCTGCACAGCTGATCAGGTGGAGGCTGGCCGCTCAGGGTGATACGACCGGGCTCAGTGAATCATCAAGTCCCGGCGTCCTGTGTCCTATGTCCACCTCCTGTCAGCTACCTCGTCTCCAGCGCAGCTTCGTGCTGCAAGTCGTCGGCCGGTCAGATGCGTGGGGCCATCCTTCTCTGCTCCTCACTTCCTCCAACCCCCTCCCGCCGAACTAGGCGTTCATTGCGGTGTGTGTGGTGGAGCGAGGAACGCGGTACGGGGAGCGAGCGAGCCGCTCACCTCTCACAGCTGCATCCGGTCACGCCCCCCCAAAAAAAAAAAACCGTCAATTTTTTAAACCTTTTTTTGCATTGATACATGTCCCCTGGGGCAGGACCCAGGTCCCCAAACACTTTTTAGGACAATAACTTGCTTATTAGCCTTTATAATTAGCACTTTAGATTTCAAACGTTCGAGTCCATTGTATTTAATAGGGTTCTAAAGTTCGCGCGAACATTCTGTCTGTTCGCAGGTTCTGGTGTGAACCGAACAGGGGGGTGTTCGGCTCATCCCTGGTCTCCAGTGCATTGATTAGTGCAGTTAAGTATATGTATCGGGCAAACTGCATAACAACATGGCTGCAATGTGACTGTCTGTTATATGCTCCCTGATCGATCTGAGTTGCGCAATCACTTCCAGCTTTGCGTTTATATGCTCCTGCATGTCCTGTTCTCTGCCAAGTCTCATTTTGTAAAGTTTCCGCAGCAGAAAGAGCTTGCTGTTTGAACTGGATCCTTCATGCAGTCTTTTCAGTACATTCCACATGCCTTTCGCTGTGTCCTCATTGTGTATATGAATGAGCTGATCATCCTCCACTAGTAGGCTTATGGTGGCCTGTGCCTGTCTGTTTTTCTTGTCCCAGTCCTGATTATTATCCTGTGGCCTCTCTGTAGTGGTAACCTCCCACAAGTCATCTTTGGATAATAGCATTTCCACTTTAAACTTCCATAGCTGATAATTGTCATTGTTCAGCTTGGCCACTGAGAGTTTAAGCTCTGAGTTTCCGGCCATTTTATCCCTCCTTTACTCCTTTATATATAAACAGTCTTACTTGTCTATAGGAGATGTCACTGGAAAGCTTCCTTATGTCGATCTCTGCATTAGCCACACTGTCTTCCGTTCGAGGCTTTGTTCTGCCTGGGCCGCACCTGGTCATAAGTCTATATCCGGATACTGGGCCCATAACCTGTTGCAAAGTATGATTGATAGGTGCAGCGGAGTCAGTTCAGATCAGACATTGTGTAGTAACAGGAACTGGCTTCTTTATTGGAACATAACCACACTAGCAAAGATGTCACTTCACATTGTAAGAAGAATCATAGACAGGAAAAAGAAACCAACAAGTACATCACAGTATACAGAAAATACAACACATCATAGAGAAATACATAGCATAGCATATCACTGAGCATTAGCGACATCTTGTGTCCTTTTTCTAAACTGCAGTCAAATACAGTAAGCTAAGCTGAAAGTTTGTTGTATCTCCAACAATCCCACCTTTCTCTCATCAAACCAAACCTACAGAACTCCTTGCCGTTCCTGGAGACACTCACTTTGCAACTTCAAACTACACCAGAGGAAACCATCCACATACTGCTATGCTACAGACCACCAGGTCCAAAGACAAATCCTTACACCCTTCACAGAATTCATCTCGACATACACCTTAAAAACCAAAAACTTTTTGTTACTCTGGGATTTCAACCTCTGGGCTAACTCCACCCAGGACCCCATTGCCACCTCCTGCATCAACCAACTGGAAGAACTAGGTCTGCAACAACTGATAAAAGCCCCCACGCATGGGTCGGGTCACATTCTTGGCCTAATCTTCAAGCAAAACATGGACGTCAACTCGCTGGACAGCATGCCGTTACCATGGACCGATCACCACTCTATCAAATTTAAAATCACCACCAACGCCATCCCTCAAAAACCGAAACACTCAAAAACGACACACTGGACAAGATCTCAGAAAAAACTACACTCTGAACTCTTCAAAACTACACTAGCAAAAAACATAGGAATGCTAAATCAAAACCAATCAACGGAACAAACACTCAACTCCTTAAACAAAGCACTACTACGAACAGCAGACACAGTCGCTCCGAGACGCAGAGCACTCATCCGCAAAAACAATTCGGGCTGGTTTAACGACACTCTTACCCTATTCAAGCAAGAACGCAGAAGAGCGGAAGGAGCCTGGAGAAGAAACCCAACAAAGAAAACCCACACAATCTACAAAGCAATCACAAATAAATACCACAAAGCGATCTTCAAAGCAAAAAAATAACATTTCCCAAACACCATCTCAAAAGCCATAAACCGGCCTCGCGAACTTTTCAAACTAGTCGCGCAGACTATGAACCCCACCTGTTTAGATCCCTCAGGAAACGAAACTCAAGAATTCTGCAATGAACTATCGGATTTTTTTATCGACAAAATCGAAAACATTAGAGAAATAATTCAACAGAAAAAAACAACCAACCTCACTCAACCTAAGCAAGAAGAGGAAATCAATACAAATATTTTAAAATCGATTACATTTTCACTGGCCCCGATCACCATCGACACCACCAAAAACATCATCAAAAGTCTGCGAGACAGCACATCACCAAATTACATAATTTCTACAAAACTCCTGAAGGAATGTACCGACATCTTGGCACCCACCATAACACATCTCGTAAATCAATCGTTCAAATAAGGTATTGTTCCGATCTCCCTCAAGCAAGGTACAGTTAAACCCCGTCTAAAGAAACCCAACCTCAACCCAAAAGACCCAAACCACCGCAGACCGGTAACAAGTCTCAACACCATCTCAAAGATCATGGAGAAAGCAGTAGTTCAACAACTACAACTCCATTTGGACTCCCACAAACTTTTGGATCCACTACAATCAGGCTTCCGCCCAGGCCATGGCACAGAAACAGCTCTTCTGAAAATATGGGATGATGCCCTCGAAGCAGCAGATGACGGAGAATCATGTCTTCTGGTGCTGCTGGATCGCAGTGCAGCATTCGACACAGTAGACCACAAAACTTTACTCATCCGCCTTAAAGAAGTAGAAGGAGTCGCAGACCCTGACTTATCCTCGTTCGCATCCTTTCTAGAAAATCGTTCCCAGACAGTGAACCTAGGAGCCTTCACCTCTGAAACTCGCACAATTTCTTGCGGAGTCCCTCAAGGATCACCCCTGTCACCCGTGCTCTTCAATATCTACCTCCGCCCACACCTCAAAGTCATCAGCAAACAGGACCTGTGCTACCACTCATACGTTGACGACACCCAACTCTACTTTCGTATCACTGGGAAAGAAGACCAATATCGCGGACTGGAAAATTGTCTCACATTGATCGATGATTGGATGACTAAGAGTTCCCTAAAACTGAATGGATCCAAAACAGAACTTCTTCTCCTCCACGCAAACCGAAAGACAAAAACCAAGACTTCTTGGACACCACCCACCATTCTTGGACAGACCATTACCCCGAGCACCAAAGTCAAAAGTCTCTGAGTCATCTTTGACGCAGAGATGTCGATGGATGCACAAATAGGATCAGTAGTCAGCGGATCACATCATCTCCTCCGCCTGCTGCGTAGACTCATCCCCTTCATCCCGGAAGAGGAAATAGCAGTAGTAGTTGGAGCAATCATCAACTCCCGACTCGACTACGCAAACTCCCTCTACATAGGACTACCTAAATATCAGATTTTGCGCCTACAAATCGTCCAGAACACGGCAGCCAGACTGGTAACAGGGAAAAAACCTTGGGAATCCATCACCCCTTCACTGAGGACCCTGCATTGGCTAAGCGTAAAGGATTGGGTCACATTCAAGACTACACACCAAATCGCATTCTCCGATCAACCAACCAAAACCTCCTCCATATCCCCAAGTCCCGCTACAAATCGAAGGGAGAACGAAGATTTGCAGTCAAAGGACCACGGCTATGGAACGCACTACCCACGGACATCCGCATGGAAGAAAACCATCAGGCCTTCAGGAAAAAACTTAAGACCAACCTCTTCTGAAGGATCAGGACGTCCATTGAGGCAAAGCGCCTTGAGGCGATTCAGTTCGCATTTGCAGCGCTATACAAGTTATTCACTCACTCACTCACTCACTAGCCCATATACCCCCGTGCACCCTTGTGGATGGGCTAACCAACTCACCTATCCTAAATGCTCCAAAGAATGCCAACGAAAACGCCACCCTGAACAGTGTGACCTCGTACTCAGGTGAGCACAGGCCTATTAACTGCCCAAAGACCCCAGCTAATATCTCAATCGAGATGGGGCGCCTCCTATCTTTTTTCTGTTCCACCCAGCGATAACCTTTGAACGCCTGGCGAACCCAAAAGTCTTTTGTAAAATCCAGACAACCCTGCCATTTAAACAGACACGCCAACCCTGCTAACTTTTTACTCAAAGCGGACCTGGACACCCCGGCCTCCATGTTCCTAGACAGAAAATACAATACCAGTAACCGTACATCTGAGCTCACCGGGTCAACTCCTGCCTCCCGCACCAAAGCCTGCCACTCCAACCACACCTTCTCGTACGCTGCCCATGTACCCTTACTCACCAAATTTTTGATCCAACCTGATATTATTTCAACGGAATCTTCCACAGCCAGCCTGGACATGGGACCCCTCGTTGCTCCGCTTCCGGCGCCAACTCTCGAAATCTGTCCCACTGAAAGCGAGACAGCGCATCAGCTATGACATTGTCCACCACCGGAAGATGCACCGCATACACAAAGACATTAAGTTGCAAGCATCTCAAAACCAGGTGTTGCAGAATCCGCACTACCGGGGGGTAAGACCGCACTTTCAGATCCCTGAAACATGCACCCCACAGTTCCACCGCTAGCACCTCCGGGAACAGTTCCAGCAGCACCAAGTTCTTAGTGAAGCCAGCATCTATCCACGACTGTGGCCAGGGGCCCGCACTCCATCTGCCCTGAAAGAAAGCCCCAAAACCTGACCCCCTGCCGCATCAGTGTAAAGTTCTAAATCAAAGTTGCTAATTGGTCCGGACATCCATAAATCCCTGCCATTAAAGGACTCCAGGACGGAATGCCAAACCTGCAAGTCCTCCCTGTGTTCCCTTACAAGACATACAAAGTGCTTGGGTGATCGGATCCCCGCCGTGCTAGCCGACAACCATCTACAAAACAACCCTGCCCATCGGAAGAATGTGGCATGCGAAGTTAAGCTTACCCAACAGCGACTGTAGCGCCCGAAGCTGAACCTTTCGCAATCCCAGCATGCCCTTAATCTCCTCTTTGAGAGCCTCTAACTTGTCCAATGGCAGACGGCACTCCATTGCATCCGAGTCCAGGACAATGCCCAAAAACTTGATAACTGCGTGAGGTCCCTCCATTTTGTCAGGCGCCAATGGAATCCCAAACCGTTCTGTGATGTGTTCCAAGGTAGCCAGGAGCACTGCGCAGATCCTGGACGAGGCCGGACCTACACAAAGGAAGTCATCAAGATAGTGAATAATAGAATTCACTCCTGACACATCCCTGACCACCCATTCCACAAAGGAGCTGAATTGCTCAGACAACACACAGGATATAGAGCAACCCATCCCAGTGACACCCAAGTAGACGAAAGCTATCTGGGTGAACTGGCAATAGCTGAAAGGCCGCCTCAATATCGGCTTTCGCCATCAACGCCCCCTGCCCATACCAACGCACCCATCCTACTGCCGCTTCAAAGAAAGTGTAACTCACTGTACACACCTCCGGATCAATCGCATCATTCACTGACTCACCTTTTGGGAAGGAAAGATGGTGAATGAGCCGGAATTTGTTGGGCTCCTTCTTGGGCACAACCCCCAGCGGGGAGACCACCAAATTCGCTAAGGGGGGGGGGTATGGAAAGGTCCGCCCATGCGGCCTAAAGCAACCTCCTTACGAAGTTTCTCAGAAACTACATCTGAATGTTGCAGAGCCGACCGCAGATTGCGTGACACTGGGGGATCACCTTCAATGAACACGGAATGTGAAACCCCTCAGAAAAACCCCCTTCCAACAAACGAGCCGCCCCCTGTCTGGATATCTAACTAGAAACAGCCGCATCCTTTCCACCTTCACTGGCGTCCTCCCTTTTGTGCGCAGACTCTCCGGGACGACCTTTTCCCTGTTTAAAACATCTGGACTGCGTGTGAGAACCTCTGCAACCGGAACACTCATGCTTGTAGCGGCAGCACCCCCCAAACTTGCATGTGCCCTCATTGTACTGCCAGCAAACCCCCTTTTTCTTACCGGCCGATTGACCAGGGGAAGAAATTCCACCGGCCCCTCCTTGAAAAAACTGACCTGGTGCCCTCATCGAGGTCATCAGCCGCATCCACAAACTTATGTCTTTATGATCCCACCGCAGGTCCGGTCGAACTGCTCTCCTCTGCCTGAACTGCTCGTCATAACGGAGCCACCCAGTACCCCCGTAAACCCTGTACGCCTCTCCAATTGCGTCCTGATAGCCAAAAAGCGCTGAACAATGTTCAGGATTCTTTTGCCCTATCACACTCGCCATAATGGCGAACACCTGCAACCAATTCGTAAACGTGCGCGGTATCGGTCTATACCTCCTCTTCTCCTCATCCTCCTTCTTTGAATCGTCCGGTTTCACCCTATCCAGGTTGAACTTCTCCAACGGCAACAGCGAGAACATCTCCACGTACTCACCTTTCCATATTTTCTCCCTCACTTCTGGTTTAGATGCGCCCCTAGAGGTGCTTCATAACACACATAAACCTCACTCTTTGCGGAATCAGCCAACCTAATGACATCCTGTCTTCGGGGCCACCTGTGTCCCGTTACTTGCCCCTGCTGCGTCCCCCACCGGATTAGTAGCAGCAGGAGGAGCAGTCTCGGTCCCGGCAGCAGGGGCCACTACTGGCCCCCCTACCAGCGGAACCCACGCCACTGCTGGGCTGGCAGTCCCCGTGTCCCCTTTTTCAAACTGGCTGACCAAGCTCTTAAGTCCCGCCAGGAACCCCTGCAAGCCATCTTTCCCAGAGCTACCCCCAGTGGGCACTGCACTCCCCCCAGCCTGCCCACTCTCAGGTTCCTGTGCCAACGCCACCACCCCATCGCTAACAGCAGGCCCACAACCCCGGCCACTACCCCCAGTATGGCCCCGTGAAGGTGTAAAAGTAGCTGACTTACCGGGCTGCCTGGAAGAAGTCCCACCAGCCGATCGTCCAGACTCCTCCGCTGCCACTGACCGTCTGGGTCCCCGATCGTCCTCCGAGCTGCCCAGCTCCCCCTCCGACAGCAGACCTGACTGCTCCTCCTCTCCGGATGACAGCTCACCAGGCGACCTGTCCCTGGCAGTCGAGGGCCCGGCGCTTGATCGATCCTTCCTCTGCGCACCGGACCCGCCCACCGATTTCTCCGTCGCTTTGCGTCCTCGCTGTAGCGGGCCAGCTGCACCGCCGTCCTCCCGCCCTGGCACACTCGTCCCGGATTCCTGCTGACCTTACTGAAGATGACCGGCTGAGGAGGTAGGTGGCCCAGTCACCACCGGCGCCGACATCCCACGCCAAGGCTCCATGCCCACCGGCATAGGCATGCCCACGGGTGTGCCCAGGCACACCCTAATCATCCCTGTGCTCTGTCTGTGCTTTAACACCTTTTGCTAGTGCTGACTGCCTGCAACATGTCTTTTCCTGTGTAGCTCACAGTCACCACCACTGGGGTCGGGTCCGGGCCAGCAAAAACAGCTGTGTTGCGAGTGGGAGGTGATTGAGCAGGGAACTAGGGACCACATCCGCGGAGTAATCCAGCCGCTTTTCCCAATGCAGCTTCTATAGTTCCGGCTGCCAGGTCCCGCAGGCGCCGGCGGAGTAATTTACATCTGCATTCCGCCCCCCCTCCTCTTTTTTTCCCCCTTTAAAGCAGCGGACTAGTGGAGCATGGATAGCGGCAGGCGAGTGGCTGCAGCCTGCTAGATCGAGGTGAGCACTGCAGTGAGAGCCGGTGCCCTATCTCTGCTCTGCCTTGCAGGAAAAACCAAGGGCAGAAAACGTAACTCTGCCTGACTTGGAGAGCCATCTAGCTCAGGAGTCACTCAGTGTCTGCTCGGTCCTGTCCGTTCTCCCAGCCCGCCCCTCCCTCACTCCACTAACTGTCCAATGCCACACTCCGCCTCCCATTTGTGTCCGCCCAACCCCGCCCACGGTCCAACCCCCTGCATGCAATGAGCTGTGATTGGGATTTTGTGAGAAGCTGGGCGGGAGTTATGAAACAATGGCTGCTATCGCTGAATCAGCCACCTAAAGGGGAACCAGCCTGAGAGGAGGGAGGCATAATTGGTAAGTGAAACTTTTGTTTTGCACACAGAACAAAACCCCTGTCTCCCCCTTCCACTTTTTGCACTGCCCCCCCCCCCCTCCTGCCTCCATCTCTCCATTCTCTCTGCCCTTCTCACTTCCTCCTCTACCCCCCCCCCCCTCTGTCATCTTTCTCTTTCTCCCTCTTTCTCTCCTCACTCCTCCCTCTCTCTCTCTTTCTCCCTCTTTCTCTCCTCACTCCTCCCTCTCTTTCTCCCTCTCTTTCTCTCCTCACACCTCCCTCTCTCTCTCTTTCTCCCTCTCTTTCTCTCCTCACCCCTCTGTCATCTCTCTCTTTCTCCCTCTCTTTCTCTCCTCACCCCTCCCTCTCTCTCTCTCTCTCTTTCTCCCTCTCTTTCTCTCCTCACTCCTCCCTCTCTCTCTCTCCCCCTCTCTCTCTCTTTCTCTCCTCACTCCTCCCTCTCTCTCCCCCTCTCTTTCTTTCTCCCTCTCTTTCTCTCCTCCCTCTCTCCCCCCTCTCTCTCTCTCCCTCTATTTCTCCCTCTTTCTCTCTCTCCCTCTATTTCTCCCTCTTTCTCTCTCTCCTCCCCCTCCCCCTATCTCTCTCTCTTTCTCCCTCTCTTTCTCTCCTCTTTCTCTCTCTCTCCTCCCTCTCCCCCTATCTCTCTCTCTCTCTCTCCCTCTCTCTCCTCTTTCTCCCTCTCTTTCTCTCCTCTTTCTCTCTCCCCCTCCCCCTCTCTCTCTTTCTCCCTCCCTCTCCTCCCTCTCTCTCTCCTCTCTATCCCCCATTTCTCTCTCTCTCTCCTCCCTCTCCCCTTTCTCTCCCCCTATGTCTCTCTCTTTCTCCCTCTCTTTCTCTCCTCTTTCTCCCTCTCTTTCTCTCTCCCCCCCCTCTCTCTCTTTCTCCCTCTCTTTCTCTCTCCCTCTCCTCCCTCTCTCTCCTTCTCCCTCTATTTCTCCCTCTCCCTCTCTCTCCCCTCCCTCTCCCCTCTCTCTCTCCCCTATCTCTCTTTCTCCCTCTCTTTCTCTCTCTCTCTCCTCCCTCTCCTCTCTCTCCTCCCTCTCTCCCCCTCTCTCTCCCTCTCTCTCTTCTCTCTCCTCTCTCCCCCCTCTCTCTCTTTTTATCCCTCTCTTTCTCTCTATCTCCCTCTCTCTCTCATCCCTCTCTCCCTCCTCCCTCTCTCTCTCCCTCCCCCTCTCTCTCCCTCCCTCCCCCTCCCTCTCCCTCCCCCTCCCTCTCTCCCCCCTCCCTCTCTCTCCCTCCCCCCTCTCTCTCCCTCCCCCCCTCTCTCTCCCTCCCCCCTCTCTCTCCCTCCCCCTCTCTCTCTCTCCCTCCCTCCCTCTCTCTCTCTCTCTCCCTCCCCTCTCTCTCTCCCTCCCCCTCTCTCTCCTCCCTCCCCCTCTCTCTCCTCCCTCTCTCTCTCCCTTTTCTCTCTCTCTCCCTTTTCTCTCTCTCTCCCTTTTCTCTCTCTCTCCCTTTTCTCTCTTTCTCCCTTTTCTCTCTCTCTCCCTTTTCTCTCTCTCCCCTTCTCACTTCCTCCTCTACCCCCCCACTCTGTCATCTCTCTTTCTCCCTCTCTCTCCTCTCTCCTCCCTCTCTCTCTCCCTCTTTCTCCCTCTCTCTCCCCTCTCTCTCTCCCCCTCCCTCTCTCCCCCTCTCTCTACCCTCTCCCCCTCCCTCTCTCCCCCCCACCCTCTCTTTCTCCTCCCTCCCTCTCTTTCTCCTCTCCTCTCCTCCCTCCCTCCCTCCCTCTCTTCTCCCTCCCTTTCTCCTTTCTCCTCCCTCCCTCTCTCTCTCTCTCTCCCCCTTTCTTTCTCCTCCCTCTCTCTCCTCCCTCTCTCTCCTCCCCCTCTCTCTCCCCTCTCTCTCCCTCCTCTCCTCTCTTTCTCCCCCCTTCTCCCTCTCTCCCCTCTCTCTCCCCTCTCTCTCCCTCCTCTCCTCTCTTTCTCCCCCCTTCTCTCTCTCTCCCCTCTCTCTCCCCTCTCTCTCCCCTCTCTCTCCCCTCTCTCCCCTCTCCCCCCCATTTTTTTCTCACCCCACTTTCTTTATCTTTGCCTCCCTCTCCCTCTGCCAACTCTTTTCCCCCCCTTTCTCTCTCTCTCTCTCTCTCTCCCTTATCTCTCTTGTTATATACAGACCAGTGTATATAATGTACCGTATGGTGTACATATAATGTACAGACTGTACCCTGGCACTATACTGTACATTATATACAGACCAGTGTATATATAACATACAGCGTGATGTCGGGTGACACCATGTTTTGCCGCACCAGGTGACACCAACCCTAGGGACGCCACTGAGTGAGACAGCACTGAATAGGGCAGGCAGTGGGCAAATGATGGACCAAAAAACCTGTCTTGTCACTGATGCACCCTACCCTGGCTTGTCACTGTCAGCAAAAAAGTATGTGTGTGTGTGTGTGTGTGTGTGTGTGTATATATATATATATACACACTTTTTTGCTGACAAGCCAGGGTTCATATGATATGAACCCTGGCTTGTCAGCAAAAAAAGTGCATATTTATTCATATATATATATATATATATATATATATATATATATATATATATATATATATATATATATATATAGTGAAGGACTAGCATCAAGTGTAGAGCTTGAAGGACACCGCCACTCGCTGGTTCTTCTTTTTAAGGGTTGTTTGCCCATTTTTATTAAAAGAAGTTCAAAACAAAATCAAAAGGTTTTCCCTCGCAGGGGTTTCAGTACTCCTTTTCAACAACAAAATGACATTCAGCCTCCTGACTTAAACATACAGCAGTGCTGCTCAGGCCTTCCACTTCAGGCTCTTGTCTGTCTCCTATAGACTATTCCATCTGCAACACCATCCATTTGGATAGCAGCCCCTTGCTTCTCTGACCCTCAGACCTGGGTCTCTGGCTTCCACTGTGCACACAAGCACTCTCTGACTTCTCCAGTGCACACTTGCACTCTATGGCTTCCCCAGTGCACACCTGCACTCGTCGGGAGGGTGGGGCCCAGAATGCTGGTCCTGATTCTACTATCAGGCCCACACACACCTGAACAATCAGTGTGCAGTTGAGTCTCAAAACCCGGATCCAGGACTGGGGATTTCATCCCACCCGGATCTCTAAGAAATCCCCAAGCTCCGGGTCCCAAAGTGGATTTTAGTAAATCATGAGGAAACTGAAAAGCCAGTTTCCTCCCAAACAAGCAAATACCCTGGAGCCCCTCAACCTGCCTGGTTGAGAATCCTGTATTCATACACTGGTGGGGTACCACACTACCACATACCCTCCCCCTTTGTTTCGATCCGGAGGGAGGAACACCAGCACCCATCATTATGGTTGGGACACCTCTGTGCTGGCTGTCAGCCACGTAGGCCCAACCTTTTTTCCGGGTGCGCTTCCAGGTATGTCCCACCCTGGATCTTAACAAGGTCCTATATTTCCCTATACTCAGCCTTCTCCCTCTTCTTTTGGGGTTCCATAAGCACTGCCTCTCCTGAAATGTTAACAGGGCACCCCTGGTCTTTCTACCAACCCTTCTGCCTCCACACTTCAGGCTCCCAGGTTTCCCAATACCTTTGGACACCACCATGTCATGTACCTTTAACAAACTATTTGGTTCATCATTGACAGACATATTCAAACCAACATTACACCTCTCAACGTTGCACAGATCACCAATGCCTTTTTTTTCAGCATTTGCTAGGGCAGCGTCTGCAGAGGGCACACATAATGGAGGGCCGCCATTACCCACGGGAACCTCACAGGACGTCACCTCCCCTGGGTTCACCCACTCTGCAGGCAGCTGTCCTACCACTTGACCTGTTCTGATGCTATCTGTATTTTTATCCACCTGAACAGACAAGCTCTTGTCTGATCCACATACCATTTTTACCGCACTTCTTATCCGTTTCCCTGTCTCGGGGACCTTATTAGGTTTGTCACCTAAACCAAACATCGGACTGGGGACCCCAGTCTTTTTAACCACCTTCGGTTGAGCCCCGGTCAGGATTTCTGCTGCTTTCTGGTCCACACTTGGCCCTTCCATCTCATGTGATTCTTCCACTGGTACAGCATACACACCCTTCACCGACAACTGACCAGTACTACCTTGGACCATAGCAGCAGAAATGCCTTCCACCTGGCTGTTAGGTGGTGAAACCTCAGACACTTTTTTTTCACCAAAGCCTCTCCCATATACCTCTTGTACAGGAAGTAACCCATCAGCATACCTAGAGGCGATTTTTAACACTAGTAATACAGTCATAAATAAACCATTTCTGTCTTGTCTTCCTTTGTGCTGTACCACCTGCCACTCAGGGGTCCACCTAATGGTACTCCGCAGTACCAGACTGTCTGACTGTGGTGGAGACACGCCAGTATAGACTGGCTGTACATCCCAAAGTTTAAGCATCTCCTTTAATACTTTTGTTAGAAACCATACCCCTGGCTCCAGACCCAAGTCCTTCCTGGGGACTTTCCTGACACTGGGGATGCAGACAGACTCACTTGCTGAGACGTGAGAGGTTGCAAGGTTTAATGGAACCTTCTCCCAGCTGGAGACAACCACAGCCTGGTGCTCTACCAGAGCGCTGCCAGGTGCTTGACTCATACCCAACTTCTCAGGTTCAGCACCAATGAACTGCTTCACATTACCAGTGACAACGTGACTTTGACACGCCATGTCAGCATAATTTTTGTAGGTTACTGACAAAGTGTCTGCTGTGTGCTCGCCCTTATATGGTCCATATTTCTCACGAGGGTTAACCCCTGCAGCAGCCACCGCGCCCTCAGGTATAAGCTGTTCTGCCGTCCCTCCTGCTGGCACAGCAGAAACTTTGTCCACCTTATTTTTGTGCATGAAAGCCTCATCTATCAGGGACATTAGATTTTTACCCCAACTATCCCAATCCGTTGTAGCTGTGCTCCATTCACTGGCGTTCCTCAGCCCTGATCCATCCGCCCAAGGAGACACATTAGAACAGATGGGTTTAGTTTCAGATTCATCACCCAAATTACGAATCATGGCAGACTTCGGTAACACATGTTTTAGCACCGCAGGTTGCAATACACCACAACCACCACCTTGCTCGGGCGGCGCTTCATAAGCCTCACACACCTTTGCATTTTTCACAGGTTGTGTTAACCCACCATTTACCGGCACATTTTTAGTACTAGCAGCTTGCACTAACACATTACCATTACACGGTACAGTTCCACTCTGTCCCACCAGAGTGACATCGCAGTTGTCCATGGCAACCTCCGACTCCAATACATGAAGTTCCCTGGAGATTTCTGGGGACAACTGTGCTGTCTTACCACCAATTGCTACAGGCAATGACCCATTTGTGACAACAGCTTTTGCTCTGGAAGAACCTGGGGTTTTCCCAACAGCAGCAAACTTTTCATTAACAGTAATACTTATAGCATTTTTAGTCATCAACACAGGTTCTGTTTGGACTTTAACCCCTGCATTCCCACTGGGTATGAAAAAGTCATTCTCAAGCGCACATTCTGTGGCCCCACTAACTGGGGTCACTCTCACATCATCATGGACAGTCTCGTAGCCAGTTCTTTTATACCTGAAATCAGCAGTTCCAGGCATCATTTCATTAAAGATAGTCTTACCCACCACAGTAGTTGGGGTCTCCATCTTCATTTGAGTAAGTTGTCTTAAGAACCAGTCCTCAGCCACACATTTACTGGCCAACTCCCCCTGGTGGCCATGGGATGAAATCACAGCAGGCATCTCCCACTGTTTAGCACCCGGTGCAGACACCACAGAAAACTCCTCCTTGTTGCCAGGGGTGACTGCAAACATATTTGCAAAGGGATCTTGGCCCACAGGTAAAGAGTTCTGTTTAGCAACATTACCTCTAGGTGCACCCCAGAATATAGGGCAAGACAATATTTCGTGCCCCAGCTGGCCACATTCCAGGCATGGTACTGGATGACTTTTCCCTAGTGCGTTTCTCTCCTGATGATTCCTTCCAGGCATAACTTCCACTCTCGTTGCCATGGGAGATCACAGTCTCCCAGCAGAGCTTTGCTGGCTCTCTCCAACATGCTGTATTGGCTCCTCCGGAAGCCACTTGTCACGACCCATGGGAGGCACACCCCTTGGTCCACAGACAGCCCGACTGGCCTCCTCTGTGTTGCTATGGGCAACCACTCTCTGTCCTGGCCTTTGATCAGCCTCTCTTCTGGCATATAACACAGGCTTCTCAGACCTTTGTTTTGCTAGGTAGCTTTGCACTGGAGCCAGGGACAAAAGGCCCTTGGAGACTGCATGCCCCTACTCACTGCACCGCAAACAGCGCACTTGGTTCCATGTCTTGTCAGGGTTTCCCACCCTGCATCTGCTGGACCCTGTCTCAAGCTGTGTCACTTTCACACTTTTCACAACAGCTGCTGGTTTAACTGCAGCAGTGTTGCCAGGGACAACAACACCCCTCTCCCAGGCATGGACATTCGGCAGCTCTCTTTTTGTATGGAAGGTTGGCTTGCCTTCCACTTTAGCTTGGTCCATTCCTGCCAGGTGTCGCTTGCACCAATCCACTGCAGATTCAAACGCTGGTGGACTCTCCACACTAGCAGTCATCTGTGCATTCATTGCACCAGGGTTGCTAGGGACAACAGCAGCCCTCTTTTCCCTTGGAAAACTCTGTTTAGGCATGTATGGGGTTCGATCAGGCGGTAACAACTCCTCCAGCCACAGAGCTCTATCTATCATCTCAGCCATCCTTGCTTCTTTTAGGCGTTTTGATCGCCCCATCCTTGTGGCCTTGCACACAGCAACTTGTAACAGTTCTTGGCGGAGAAAAGGGAAAAAAATAAAAAATCTGTTTGTTTCTCCTTTCACAGGTACACAACCTGCATGCAACAGTCCATCAAATAAACTTCTGTGCAATGCAGTTTGCCTGGCTGCCACACACAGCTAGCAGCAGTTCACTGCAGAGAAAATTTTTTTTTTTACTTTGTTCACAGGTACACCACCTGCAACAAATTGGAGCACTGTCTCTTTAAGGCTAGTTACCTTTCGCTTGCAGGTTCTCCTCACCTGCACACACACAGATTATGCAGTCTCATGCACCAAAAACACAGTTCATATAACAGATGAACTTACTTGATTGTAGGGATCTCAGATTGTGCCAAAATTCTCCACCACTTGTGAAGGACTAGCATCAAGTGTAGAGCTTGAAGGACACCGCCACTCGCTGGTTCTTCTTTTTAAGGGTTGTTTGCCCATTTTTATTAAAAGAAGTTCAAAACAAAATCAAAAGGTTTTCCCTCGCAGGGGTTTCAGTACTCCTTTTCAACAACAAAATGACATTCAGCCTCCTGGCTTATACATACAGCAGTGCTGCTCAGGCCTTCCACTTCAGGCTCTTGTCTGTCTCCTATAGACTATTCCATCTGCAACACCATCCATTTGGATAGCAGCCCCTTGCTTCTCTGACCCTCAGACCTGGGTCTCTGGCTTCCACTGTGCACACAAGAACTCTCTGACTTCTCCAGTGCACACTTGCACTCTATGGCTTCCCCAGTGCACACCTGCACTCGTCGGGAGGGTGGGGCCCAGAATGCTGGTCCTGATTCTACTATCAGGCCCACACACACCTGAACAATCAGTGTGCAGTTGAGTCTCAAAACCCGGATCCAGGACTGGGGATTTCATCCCACCCGGATCTCTAAGAAATCCCCAAGCTCCGGGTCCCAAAGTGGATTTTAGTAAATCATGAGGAAACTGAAAAGCCAGTTTCCTCCCAAACAAGCAAATACCCTGGAGCCCCTCAACCTGCCTGGTTGAGAATCCTGTATTCATACACTGGTGGGGTACCACACTACCACAATATATACACACACACACACATGCACGTGTGTTTGAGCTTTGGTTTGAGGTGCACACCCTAATGCAATAGGCTGCGCACGCCTATGCCCGCCGGGGACACCCAGGGGGCGGAGCTCGCGCCATCCGACTCCATGCGCCGCGCGGGCCTAGCAGCCACTCCGGAACTCCTGGAGCGTCCCCCCGCCGAGCTCCGATCCTGTGGGGGATTCCTCCCAGGACCCCCGCCTTAGGCAAGGCAGTGCACTTGGCAGGGGGGCCCGAAGGTGCCCTAGGGGGACTCCCATGATTCCGCTGAGCTCTAGGGAAGGGGCCAGGTGAGTAGCGCTCCGGAGGTCGGGACCAGCAAACTCGCACGGCCTCTCTCCCCCCACGGTACCTGAATCTGCCAACAGCATCGGCCCCAGGGTCTCCTGGAGCCAATGCTCGCCCTGTGTCGCGGCCTCTACCCACAATTGGGCCAAAAGTTTCTCAACAGCCGACATGGTTCTCCTGCCTGGAACTTTCTCCCACGCTGTGCTGCCTTAGGGGGGGGCGGGAATTACCTTTTTGTCCAATCCTGTCCCCTCCCCTTTACACTGTTAGCCAATCACACACCGTTTTACATTTTACCCATACCCTGTTAACTCAGTCATGCCAGCCCTCTGCCTATTGCATTCTTTCTTTTGCTCTGGGCTTTTCTTTTCCTAAATACCTAGAAGAAACTAAAATATGTTCTGTAGCACCCCTCCACATAGGAGCTACAGAGTTAGGATTCCCCACTGCTACATGACCAGGCACATAGCATTTCCTTCATGAATTTCAATACAGAAAACAGACCTTGGCTTGTTTTTTGATGTTTTATTAGTTGATAACTTGGCTGGGGTAGAGATATATGGGATGCCCAACTTGAAAAATGTCCAGAACTACAAACAAAAGAGACAACATCATTTGTCTTCTTCCTTCCTGCTGCACAAACTTGGTTCACATGTACAGCTCCTGCTGATCACTCCGGGGGAACTAACAGTCTTTTGTCTTAACTCAGCAACTGCCCATTACAGGCTGGGAACACCCTGTCCCATTGTGGATAAACTAAAGTAGCACAATATGGAGTGAACAGCATCTCCCTCTGGCTTCCTGTAGACCCTGAGCCCCGTTCTACTGCTGCAGAAGATACCAGCCCACCCGGCTACTTGTTTCCCTAGTCCTCCTAACTGGCACACAGGGCCACATCAGGGGGGTACAGGCAGTACACATGTAAGGGGTCCGGATGGCAACCCCCCTTTTTTTTTTCTTGTAAGGGGCCCGGATGACAATCCCCCTTTTTTTTTGTTTTCAAATATATATATATATATATTTTTGTTCGTCAGCACCTAAAGCCCCCCCCCCCCCGACCTTAATTCTCGGGGGGAGGGGATATATACGGCAGCACCCCCCCTGCTTCTCAATTTGCGGCAATACCCCCCCCCATTCTCAATGTGCGGCGGCAGCACCCCCCGGTTCTCTGCTCCAGGGGGCCCATGCCTGAAGCTGTGTAAGGGGCCCCAAAATTCCTGCTGGCACACACTTCCCTAGTCCTCCTAACTGGCACACACTTCCCCAGTCCTTCTAACTGACACACACATCCATGGAGATTCCCCAGGGCAAGGATGACGACTTAAGCACACCGCTGTCTTCAGAGAGAACTGTTAAAGCTGACAGTCTCTCCCCTTTGTGTTGTCCCGGCACTGTGCTGATATTACTCACTGTCTTTGTTTGCTCTCTCCCGCTGCCTCTTCTGACATGAATCCCTCCAGTTGTCTCCTATGGTGGGATCCTTCCAGGCCAGCTATCCCAAACTCCAGCCTGAAGTAAAACTCCTCCCCAGCAGGGGTCACCCAGGAACCACCGCCTCTCTTCAGCACTACTCCATCTTCCACCCGACTCCCCTGCTGGCATGGCCCAAGTCTTTTTATGGGATTTTCTCAGTCCCCTGCCAGCCCACTTTTGGGGATTGGCTAAGGTCCCACAAATATTCATCAAAGTGAGCCCTTTCTGGTCAACTGAATCAACGTGATCCCTCTCTAGCCAACAGTGTTAAAGTGACCCCTCTCTGGCCATCTGAATCCAGGTGATTCCTCTCTGGCCAACTGAATCCACGTGATCCCTCTCTGGCCAACTGCGTAAAAGTGATCCCTCTCTGGCCAACTGAATCCAGGTGATTCCTCTCTGGCCAACTGAATCCACGTGATCCCTCTCTGGCCAACTGCATCAAAGTGATCCCTCTCTGGCCAACTGCGTCAAAGTGGTCCCTCGCTGAACAACTGCACCAATGTGATTCCTCTCTGACCAAAAGCGTCAAAGTGATGCCTCCCTGGCCAACTGAATCACAGTGATCTCTCCGCTGGCCAACTGCTTCAAAGTTATCCCTATATGGCCAACAGTAGTGATGAGCCGAACACCCCCGGGTTCGGTTCGCACCAGAACCCGCGAACGGACCGAAAGTTCGCACGAACATTAGAACCCTATTAAATACAATGGATGCGAACGTTCGGATTCTAAAGTGCTAATTATACCGACTATTATCCATGTTATTGTCCTAAACAGAGTTTGGGAACCCGGGTTCTGCACCAGGGGACATGTATCAATGCAAAAAGAAGTTTTAAAAACTGACGTTTTCCGGGAGCAGTCATTTTAATGATGCATAAAGTGAAAAAAAAAAAGTCAAATATTCCTTTATATATTGTACCTGGGGGGTGTCTAAAGTATGCCTGTGAAGTGCCACGTGTTTCCCGTGTTTAGAACTGTCCCTGCACAAAATTACATTTCCAAAAGAAAAAAAAGCCATTTAAAACTGCTTGCGGCTTTAATGTAATGTCTGGTCCCGGTAATATGGATGAAAATCTTTAAGAAAAATGGCATAGCTACCCCATCACACACCCCCCCCCCCCCCTACCCCAGCCCATTACCAGCCCCTTTGGGTCTTGTATGGATATTAAGGGGAACCCCGCACACAAAATAAAAAAGGCCCTATATACTCTGAACAGCCATATACAGGCGGTGCATACAAGACAGGGACTGTAGGTTTGTTCTTATGTAGAATCTGTTTGTAATTTTGAACAGGTACATTGTTGAAGTGTAGCTCCAGCCCAAATACCTATTTTTAAGCTTTTTGGAAAACATAGGGAAGGGTTATCACCCCTGTAACATTTGTTTTGCTGTCTGTGCCCCTGTTCAGAACATTTCACCTCACTTTGCGTCCCAATGACAACTGTTTTTGAAATGTGGTGTTTTTATTGAAACAAGGATTGGTGATAAAGCATCAGTAGAGAGGAGACACCTTTCTCCCATATTAATTCTTACAGGAGAGAATTTTCCTTCCAAGGGGTAGATTTCCTCTCACTTCCTGTTGTCTTCTTCCGTTTGCAAGTAGTAGTCGTTTGTAAGTTGGATGTTTGAAAGTAGGGACCTGCCGTATATACTCTGCAGAAATTGGCCCCTTAGGTGTTGGTGTTGGCACAACACTGTAAGCACTCACAGTTACTCTTGGTGGGTGCTGGAACGCCCTGCTGTCAACTATTATATCAGGAATTGTAATAACATATAATTGTTGAACAGTGGTAGTAAAAATTGGGCCTTTGATGGTGGTGCTGGTGCCACAACACTGTAAGGCCTGACAGTTACTCTTGGTGGGCGCAGCAATGGGCCCTGCTGTGAATTATTAGATCAATAATTATAATTGCATGCCCCTGTTGAACAGGGGCTGAAAAATTGGGCCCTTGGTGGTGGTGGTGGTGGTGGTGGTGTTGACACAACACTGTAAGGCCTGACAGTTACTCTTGGTTGGCGCAGCAATGGGCCCTGCTGTGAATTATTAGATCAATAATTATAATTGCATGCCCCTGTTGAACAGGGGCTGAAAAATTGGGCCTTAGGCACTGGTGGCACAACACTGCAACCCCTCACAGATACTGTACTTGGAGCACAGCAATGAGCCCTGTTGCAAAGTATTGCATCAAAAATTGTAATTACACGCCCCTGTTAAACAGGGGCTGAAAAATTGGGCCTTAGCCACTGGTGGCGGCACCCATAAACCAAAATGATCTTCCAAGCTATCATCATTAATCGGATCATTGAGGAGGAGGAGGAGGATAGCCAGTCAACATAACAGCACAGGCACTCAGCATCAGCATCAGTCTTGAAGGGATGTGACATTTTAAAATCAATTAGTCTGTTATATCAGCATCAGGTATGTGGTAGCTGGTGGTGATCCAAGACTGGTTCATCTTGATGAAAGTCAGTCGATCAACCGAGTCGGTGGACAGGCGCACCCTGTGATCCGTGACAAATCCTCCAGCAGCACTGAATGTGCGTTCTGAAAGAACGCTGGATGCAGGACAGGCCAGTAGCTCAATTGCATACTGTGCAAGCTCTGGCCAGTGATCCATCCTCAAGACCCAGTAAGCCAGAGGATTTTCGGTGGGGAAGGTGTCCAAGTCTGACCTTGCCCCTAGGTATTCCTGCACCATGTATATCAGACGCTGGCGATGGTTGCTGGAACCGATCATACTTTGGGGCTGCAGACTAAAGAATTGTCTGAACGCATCGGTCAGACGGCCACCTTCCCCACCGCTCCTTCTTTGACTGCCCGAAGCCTCAGCAACTCGTTGTCCAGGACCAGGAGTTTGTAACCTCCCAGTCTCTGGGAACGCGTTGCACAGACCTTTCTGCAAGGCCTCCTGGAGTTGTCTCATCCTCTGCTCCCTCTGCGATGGTAACATAAGGTCCGCAACCTTACCCTTCTACCGTGGATCAAGGAGAGTGGCCAGCCAGTAATGGTCCCTCTCCTTGATCCGAAGAATACGAGGATCCTTCCACAGACTTTGCAAGATCAGGGAGGCCATGCAGCGTAGGTTAGCTGAGGCATTCAGTCCGGAGTCCTCTGGGTCACTAAGGACGACATGATCCGCAGCCACCTCCTCCCAGCCACGTACAAGTCCACTGGTTTCTTGGGACTGTAAATCATCCCTAAAAGACTGCTGCTGATGATGCTGAGTGCCAGCCTCCACCTCCATGCTGACACAATCCTCCTCCTCCTCTTCCTGTGCGATGGGTGGGACAGAAGGAACACTGTCTGGGTAAAGGGGGCCTTGAGAGGCAAGGAAGTCCTCCTCTTCCTGCCTCTGTTCTGCCTCAAGTGCCCTGTCCATTATTCCACGCAGCGTGTGCTCCAACAGGTGGACAAGAGGTACAGTGTCACTGATGCATGCACTGTCACTGCTCACCATCCTCGTGGCCTCCTCAAATGGTGCCAGGACAGTGCATGCATCCCTGATCATGCCCCACTGGCGTGGTGAAAAAAACCCGAGCTCCCCTGACCCTGTCCTGGTGCCGTAGTCGCACAGGTACTCATTGATGGCCCTCTGCTGCGTGTGCAGCCGCTGCAGCATGGCCAACGTTGAGTTCCACCTGGTGGGCATGTCACATATAAGGCGGTTCTTGGGCAGGTTCAACTCCTTTTGCAGCTCAGCCAGGCGAGCACTGGCATTATAAGATCTGCGGAAATGCACACAGACTTTCCTGGCCTGCCTCAGGACATCCTGTAAGCCCGGGTACCTGCCCAAGAACCGCTGCACCACCAGGTTAAGGACGTGAGCCATACAGGGCACATGGGTCAGTTGTCCCTGTCGGAGGGCGGAGAGGAGGTTGGTGCCATTGTCGCAAACCACCATTCCTGGCTTAAGCTGGCGTGGCGTCAACCACCTCTCGGCCTGCCCCTGCAGAGCAGACAGGACCTCTGCCCCAGTGTGGCTCCTGTCCCCCAAACACGCCAGCGCAAGCACGGCATGGCATCTTTTTGCCTGCGTACTTGCGTAGCCCCTTGAACGCCTACGGAGCACCGCTGGTTCCGAGGACAAACCACAGGAAGAGGCCATGGAGGAAGAAGAAGAGGAGGGGGTGGAGGAGAGAGGTGTGTCACAACCAGTAGTAGCATTTTGGAGGCGTGGCGGTGGAACAACCTCCAACACTACTGCACCTTGTCCTGCATCCTTCCCAGCTGCCAAAAGAGTGACCCAATGGGCCGTGAAAGAAAGGTAACGTCCCTGTCCATGCCTGCTGGACCATGAGTCAGCGGTAATATGCACCTTACCGCTGACCGCCCTGTCCAGCGAGGCCAAGACATTGCCTTCCACATGCCTGTAGAGAGCCGGAATCGCCTTCCGTGAGAAAAAGTGGCGTTTGGGAACCTGCCACTGAGGAACCGCACATTGCACAAACTCACGGAAGGGGGCCGAGTCTACCAACTGAAAAGGCAGCAGTTGAAGCGCTAGCAATTTAGCCAAGCTAGCATTCAACCGCTGGGCATGTGGATGGCTGGGAGTGAACTTCTTTCGATGGTCCAGCAGCTGGGGCAGGGAAATTTGCCTGCTAGAATCGGACGTCGGTGTACTGCTAGCAGAGTGGCCACAAGTACTTGGCTGTGACACACCTAATTCTACACCTTCATTCCTCTCAGTGCAGGTTTCAGAGAGGACTGATGGTATAGTGGGGTTGGAGATCCCAGCTGATGCGGTGCAAGGAGAGGTCCGCTTTGTTCTTTGGTGTGGGTCTTTAAGGTAGGCTTGCCAACGAGCTGCATGGCAGGTCAACATATGTCTGATCAAGCATGTGGTGCCCAAGCGGCTGATATTTTGGCCACGCGATATACGCTTGAGACATATGTTGCAAACAGCAGCTGTGCGATCTGATGCACTCGCCTCAAAAAAGGCCCACACCAAAGAACTTTTTGAATGACGGGCAGAGGCAGCGCCCTGCACAGGCGGAGCTCTGCGGTGTGATTCCGTCGGTGTGCTGCCCATACGCTGGCCACCCAAGGGCATCCTGCCTCGTTGGAGATGTGCCTCCTCCTCATCCTCCTCCTCCTCCTCTCTCCTATTAGGCACCCACGTGGAGTCAGTGACCTCATCATCCCCTCCCTCCTCATCACTGGAGCCAATCTGGCAGTATGCTGCAGCTGCTGGAGCATGACTGCCAGATTGGTGTCCTTCTTGAGCATCCCCTCTCTCTGCTCTCATGCTACTGCCTTCCTCTAGCTGGGTATCATCATCAGATCCTTCGAAACGCTGGGCATCCTCCTGGAGCATGTACCCAACACTGTGCTCAAACAGTTCGGGGGACTCCTCAGGAGGAGGACATGGTGGGTCTAGGGAAGGAGTGACTAATGATGACATTGATACCAGAGAAGAGGACGCTTTGGCAGCTGCTTTGCCAGTACCCTGAGCCTGGGTGAGAGAGGATGAGGAGGATGAGGTGGGCTTGGTCATCCACTCTACCAAGTCTTCGGCATGATGTGGCTCAACATGTCCAGCTGCCGAAAAGAAGGACAAGCGTGTCCCATGGCCACGTGCTGATGACAATGCACCACGTCCACGACCAGCACTGTTGCCCCCAGACACAGAGCCTGCTTGCCCTCTTTTTTTGCCTCCTGACTGTCTGCCTCTCCTTGTTTGCCTTGCAGACATTTTAATGGATGGCCTGCAGGGAGATGGGAAAAACAGCAATAAGGGCTACCTTCAGGTGTATACTGTGCAGGAGGCTTAGCAACAAAGACACTGACACTGTCCCCTGCCTATACTTCTCTGTCCCTAAACACAAGGATTTGCAATATGCTTCAGCAAGATTGGTTTAGCACAGAATAGCACACTGATAGTTTCCCTCACTGTCCTTCTCTGTCCCTACAAACAAGATTTAGCACAGAATAGCACACTGATAGTTTCCACGAGTGTCCTTCTCTGTCCCTAAACTCAAGGATTTCAAATATGGTTCAGCAAGATTGGTTTAGAACAGAATAGCACACTGACAGTTTCCCTGAGTGTCCTTCTCTGTCCCTAAACTCAAGGATTTCAAATATGGTTCAGCAAGATTGGTTTAGGACAGAATAGCACACTGTCAGTTTCACTCACTGTCCTTCTCTGTCCCTACAAACAAGATTTAGCACAGAATAGCACACTGATAGTTTCCACGAGTGTCCTTCTCTGTCCCTAAACTCAAGGATTTCAAATATGGTTCAGCAAGATTGGTTTAGGACAGAATAGCACACTGACACTTTCCCTCACTGTCCTTCTCTGTCCCTACAAACAAGATTTAGCACAGAATAGCACACTGATAGTTTCCCCGAATGTCCTTCTCTGTCCCTAAACTCAAGGATTTCAAATATGGTTCAGCAAGATTGGTTTAGAACAGAATAGCACACTGACAGTTTCCCTCACTTTCCTTCTCTGTCCCTACAAACAAGATTTAGCACAGAATAGCACACTGATAGTTTCCACGAGTGTCCTTCTCTGTCCCTAAACTCAAGGATTTCAAATATGGTTCAGCAAGATTGGTTTAGAACAGAATAGCACACTGACAGTTTCCCTGAGTGTCCTTCTCTGTCCCTAAACTCAAGGATTTCAAATATGGTTCAGCAAGATTGGTTTAGGACAGAATAGCACACTGACACTTTCCCTCACTGTCCTTCTCTGTCCCTACAATCAAGATTTAGCACAGAATAGCACACTGATAGTTTCCACGAGTGTCCTTCTCTGTCCCTAAACTCAAGGATTTCAAATATGGTTCAGCAAGATTGGTTTAGGACAGAATAGTACACTGACACTTTCCCTCACTGTCCTTCTCTGTCCCTACAAACAAGATTTAGCACAGAATAGCACACTGATAGTTTCCACGAGTGTCCTTCTCCGTCCCTAAACTCAAGGATTTCAAATATGGTTCAGCAAGATTGGTTTAGGACAGAATAGCACACTGACACTTTCCCTCACTGTCCTTCTCTGTCCCTACAAACAAGATTTAGCACAGAATAGCACACTGATAGTTTCCCCGAGTGTCCTTCTCTGTCCCTAAACTCAAGGATTTCAAATATGGTTCAGCAAGATTGGTTTAGGACAGAATAGCACACTGACACTTTCCCTCACTGTCCTTCTCTGTCCCTAAACTCAAGGATTTCAAATATGGTTCAGCAAGATTGGTTTAGAACAGAATAGCACACTGACAGTTTCCCTCACTGTCCTTCTCTGTCCCTACAAACAAGATTTAGCACAGAATAGCACACTGATAGTTTCCACGAGTGTCCTCTGTCCCTAAACTCAAGGATTTCAAATATGGTTCAGCAAGATTGGTTTAGAACAGAATAGCACACTGACAGTTTCCCCGAGTGTCCTTCTCTGTCCCTACAAACAAGATTTAGCACAGAATAGCACACTGATAGTTTCCCCGAGTGTCCTCTGTCCCTAAACTCAAGGATTTCAAATATGGTTCAGCAAGATTGGTTTAGGACAGAATAGCACACTGACACTTTCCCTCACTGTCCTTCTCTGTCCCTACAAACAAGATTTAGCACAGAATAGCACACTGATAGTTTCCACGAGTGTCCTTCTCTGTCCCTAAACTAAAGGATTTCAAATATGGTTCAGCAAGATTGGTTTAGGACAGAATAGCACACTGACACTTTCCCTCACTGTCCTTCTCTGTCCCTACAAACAAGATTTAGCACAGAATAGCACACTGATAGTTTCCCCGAGTGTCCTTCTCTGTCCCTAAACTCAAGGATTTCAAATATGGTTCAGCAAGATTGGTTTAGAACAGAATAGCACACTGACAGTTTCCCCGAGTGTCCTTCTCTGTCCCTACAAACAAGATTTAGCACAGAATAGCACACTGATAGTTTCCACGAGTGTCCTTCTCTGTCCCTAAACTAAAGGATTTCAAATATGGTTCAGCAAGATTGGTTTAGGACAGAATAGCACACTGACACTTTCCCTCACTGTCCTTCTCTGTCCCTACAAACAAGATTTAGCACAGAATAGCACACTGATAGTTTCCCCGAGTGTCCTTCTCTGTCCCTAAACTCAAGGATTTCAAATATGGTTCAGCAAGATTGGTTTAGGACAGAATAGCACACTGACACTTTCCCTCACTGTCCTTCTCTGTCCCTACAAACAAGATTTAGCACAGAATAGCACACTGATAGTTTCCCCGAGTGTCCTTCTCTGTCCCTAAACTCAAGGATTTCAAATATGGTTCAGCAAGATTGGTTTAGGACAGAATAGCACACTGACACTTTCCCTCACTGTCCTTCTCTGTCCCTACAAACAAGATTTAGCACAGAATAGCACACTGATAGTTTCCCTCACTGTCCTTCTCTGTCCCTACAAACAAGATTTAGCACAGAATAGCACACTGATAGTTTCCACGAGTGTCCTTCTCTGTTCCTAAACTCAAGGATTTCAAATACGGTTCAGCAAGATTGGTTTAGAACAGAATAGCACACTGACAGTTTCCCTCACTGTCCTTCTCTGTCCCTACAAACAAGGATTAGCACAGAATAGCACACTGACACTTTCCCTCACTGTCCTTCTCTGTCCCTACAAACAAGGTTTAGCACAGAATGACACACTGACACTCTCCCTACCTATCCTTCTCTGTCCCTAAACACAAGGAATCCAGGATTAGTAAAGGAAAAAAATGACACTGTCCCTGCCTATGCTTCTCTTTCCCTGCTCCGGAACACACTACACAAGGCCGCCGTGCTGGCGGCCTTTTATAGTGTGGGGCGTGTACTAAACCCCCTCAGCAATAATTGGCCACAGGCATCCTGCCTGTGGCCAATCATTGCTCTCCTCGCTGCCGGCGCTGTGATTGGCCAAGCATGCGGGGTCACAGTGCATGCTTGGCCAATCACAGCGCCTGGATGACACTGCGATGGCGTAGTGCATTGTGGGCCGTTCGCGTCACTCGAATTTGGCGCGAACGGCCCAAATCGTTCGATCTTCGTCGAACGATCGAACAGCCGATGTTCGAGTCGAACGTATGTTTGACTCGTACACGAAGCTCATCCCTAGCCAACAGCATCAAAGTGATACCTCTCTGGTCAACTGCATCAAAGTTATCCCTTTCTGGTCAACTGAATCAAAGTGATCCCTCACTGGCCAACTGCATCAAAGTAATCCCTTTGCTGGCCAACTATGTACAAGTGACCCCTCTCTGGTCAACTGAATCAAAGTGATCTCTCACTGGCCAACTGCATCAAAGTAATCCCTTTGCTGGCCAACTATGTACAAGTGACCCCTCTCTGGTCAACTGCATCAACGTGATCCCTCTCTGGCCAAATGAATCAACGTGATCCCTCTCTGGCCAACTACATTAAAGGGATCCCTCTCTGGCCAACTGCATCAAATTTATTCCTTTCTAGTCAACTGTGTTAAAGTGATACCTCTCTTGTCAACTGCATCAAAGTGAGCCCTTTCTGGTCAACTGAATCAACGTGATCCCTCTCTGGCCAACAGTGTCAAAGTGATCCCTGTCTGGCCAACTGAATCAAATTGATCCCTCTCTGACCAACTCAATAAAGTTATCCCTCTCTGGCCAACTGAATAAAATTGATTCCTCTCTGGCCAACTGCATTAAAGGGATCCCTCTCTGGTTAACTGCATTAAAATATACCTTTCTGGTCACCTGAATCAAAGTGATCCCTCGCTGGACAACTGCACCAATGTGATTCCTCTTTGGCCAAAAGCATCAAAATGATCTCTCCCTGGCCAACTGAATCAAAGTGGTCCATTTCTAGCCAACTGAATCAAAGTGATCCCTCCCTTGCCAACTGAATCAAAGGGATCCCTTTCTGGTCAACTGTGTTAAAGTGAGCCCTTTCTGGTCAATTGCATCAAAGTAATCCCTTTGCTGGCCAACTATGCACAAGTGACCCCTCTCTGGTCAACTGAATCAAAGTGGTCCCTCTGTGGTCAACTGCATCAATGTATTTCCTCTATGGCCAGCTGAATAAAGTTATCCCTCTCTGGCCAACTGAATCAAATTGATCCCTCTCTGGCCAACTACATGAAAGTGATCCCTCTATGGTCAACTGCATCAAATGTATTCCTTTCTGGTCAACTGAATGACATTCATCCCTCTCTGGTGAACTGTATTGAAGTGATCCCTCTCTGGTCAACTGCATCAAAGTTATCACTTTCTGGTCAACTGAATCAAAGTAATCCCTCTCCCAGTCAACTGTGTTAAAGTGTTCCTCTCTTGTCAACTGCATCAAAGTGAGCCCTTTCCAGTCAACTGAATCAACGTGATCCCTCTGTGGCCAACAGTGTCAAAGTGATCCCTCTCTGGCCAACTGAATCAAATTGATCCCTCTCTGGCCAACTGAATAAAGTTATCTCTCTGTGGCCAACTGAATCAAAGTGATCCCTCCCTTGCCAACTGAATCAAAGGGATCCCTTTCTGGTCAACTGTGTTAAAGTGAGCCCTTTATGGTCAACTGCATCAAAGTAATCCCTTTGCTGGCCAACTATGCACAAGTGACCCCTCTCTGGTCAACTGAATCAAAGTGGTCCCTCTGTGGTCAACTGCATCAATGTGATTCCTCTATGGCCAGCTGAATAAAGTTATCCCTCTCTGGCCAACTGAATCAAATTGATCCCTCTCTGGCCAACTACATGAAAGTGATCCCTCTATGGTCAACTGCATCAAATGTATTCCTTTCTGGTCAACTGAATGACATTCACCCCTCTCTGGTGAACTGTATTGAAGTGATCCCTCTCTGGTCAACTGCATAAAAGTTATCACTTTCTGGTCAACTGAATCAAAGTAATCCCTCTCCTAGTCAACTGAAGTGGTCCCTCTCTTGTCAACTGCATCAAAGTGAGCCCTTTCCAGTCAACTGAATCAACGTGATCCCTCTCTGGCCAACAGTGTCAAAGTGATCCCTCTCTGGCCAACTGAATCAAATTGATCCCTCTCTGGCCAACTGAATAAAGTTATCTCTCTGTGGCCAACTGAATCAAATTGATCCCTCTCTTGCCAACTGCATCAAAGGGATCCCTCTCTGGTTAACTGCATCAAAGTGATACCTTTATTGTCATCTGAATCAAAGTGATCCCTCTCTGGTCAACTGCATCAAAGTGATCCATTTCTGGTCAACTGAATCAAATTGATCCCTCGCTGGACAACTGCACCATTGTGATTCCTCTCTGGCCAAAAGCATCAAAGTGAACCCTCCCTAGCCAACTGAATCAAAGTGATCTCTTTCTAGCCAACTATATCAAAGTGATCCCTCTCTGGCCAATTGAATCAAAGTGATCCTTCTCTGGCCAACCACATCAATGTGACTGCTCTCTGGTCAATTGCATCAAAGTGATCCCTTTCTGGTCAACTGTGTTAAAGTGAGCCCTTTCTGGTCAACTGAATCAAAGTAACCCCTTTGCTGGCCAACTACGCCAAAGTGACCCCTCTCTGGTCAACTGCATCAAAGTGATCCCTCTCTGGTCATCTATGTCAAAGTGATCTCCCTCTGGTGAAATACATCAAGGAGTATGGATATATAGTGGCAATATGGAGCAAACACCACTTATATATGGTATATATACTGTATATAGCTTACTATAGGACAAGACTGCAGAAAACCTCCAATTAATCCTCTTAACTCAGAGGGGAGGTGTGCTGTGGTCATAATAGAAATACACTACCGGCAGAAAGTAGAAGATAGCAGATATCAGCTGACAAGATTTCTGGCAGGATCAACCTAAATGTTTTGGCACTAATTAAACAGATATAACAAAACACTTTCACTGATGTATTTAACAGAACATAAAAAGAGGAAATAAAAGAATCCTATTGGTTACACACCCCCTAAGGATACTGAATGTTACAATGTCAGGATTACTGCCCCCCCATATTAGTCAATGATCACATCTACAACCTACCTGATTCCGTCTCCAAATTTTTAGCCCCCTTCATTGCAAGCTGCAAACAAACCCGATTCTGTGCTCTGCTCAGTCTGCATCTTCGATATCTATTGATGTTATCTTTAGGAACTTCCTAAAATAAGATGTCGCCACATACTGCATTTCAATTTTAGGAACTTAGAAATGCCACAATAAAGTGTGTGACGTCCTGTAATATTCTGTAGAAACGTGTGCCCGCTCATGAACTTGTTATTTAATCTCCGTGGTTTATGGACTCTGATTGGTTTATAATACATTTGTATCCACTACTAATCATCAAAAATATAATTTGAGCTGAAAAATAATTAGACCAATCCAATTTCTGACATTTGTTGTTTACTAGTTAAATTTTTTATTTTTTTGCTAGAAAATTACTTAGAACCCACAAACATTGTATATACATGTATTTTTAGCAAAGACCCTGGAGAATAAAATGGCGGACATTGCAATATTTTATGTCACGCCGTATTTGCGCAGCGATCTTTCAAACGCAATTTTTTGGGAAAAAATACACTTCAATGAATAATAATCATAATAAAAAATAAACCACTAAAAGTTAGCCTGATTTTTTTGTATAATATAAAAGATGATGTTACGCCGAATAAATAGATACCTAACATGTCACGCTTTAAAATTGTGCACACTCGTGGAATGGCAACAAACTACGGTGCTTAAAAATCTCCATAGGCAACACTTTTTTTAGCGGTTACCTGTTTAGCGGTCACCTGTTTAGCGGTCACCTGTTAGCGGTCACTAGGGATGAGCTTCGAGTTCGAGTCAAACTCACGTTCGACTCGAACATTGCCTGTTCGCCCGTTCGCCGAACAGCGAACAATTTGGGGTGTTCGCGGCAAATTCTAAAAAGTCTATGCGGGTCTATTTATTTATTACACTGCAAGGCAGTTCCCCATCAGGTACGCCCAGCCAATGACGTAGGCGGGGTCTGACATACAAGGGGGCCGACCTGATGGGGAACTTCCTCCACTGTGTAATAAATTAATAGACCCGCCCCTTCTCACGTTCCGCATCTGGTCCGCTTAGCCTTACACCTACCTATTCATTGGCCGAGCGGACCTGATGGGGAACTTTAGAAGGGGCGGGTCTATACATTTAATAGACTGCGGAGTAAGTTCCCCATCAGGTCCGCTCAGGCCCAGCCAATGACAGACAGCGCTGGACATCGGATCGCTGCAGGACACTGGATTTCATCGCTGGAATGTTTTTTTTTATTATTTTATTTTTATTTTTGATAAAGGACTTTTCCAAGGTGTCTGTGTGTTTTTTTTAGTTTTTTTTTACACTTTCTTTGTGAAATGGTAGGGGTACAATGTACCCCTTACCAATTCACATAGGGGGGCGTGATCTGGGGGTCCCCTTTGTTAAAGGGGTCTTCCAGATTCCGATAAGCCCCCCGCCCGCAGACCCCCACAACCACCGGGCAAGGGTTGTGTGGATGAGGCCCTTGTCCCCATCAACATGGGGACATCCTCCCCATGTTGAGGGCATGTGGCCTGGTACGGTTCAGGAGGGGGGGCGCTCTCTCGTCCCCTCCCTCTTTTCCTGCGGCCTGCCAGATTGCGTGCTCGGATGAAGGGTCTGGTATGAATTTTGGGGGGAACTCCATGCCATTTTTTTTAAAAATCTGGGGTGGAGTTCCCCTTAAAATCCATACCAGACCTGAAGGGCCTGGTATGGATATTTAGGGGAACTCCACGCATTTAAAAAAAAAAATTGCGGCAGGGTTCCCCTTAATATCCATACCAGACCTGAAGGCCCTGGTAATTGAATTTGGGGGAACCCCCACGCTTTTTTTATGAATGACTAGAGTTACAGAGGTGGTCTAGTGCTAGAATTATTATTCTCACTCGAACGATTGCGGCGATACCTCACATGTGTGGTTTAAACGCTGTTTACATTTGCAGGAGCGACTTACGTATGCGTTTGCTTTGGCGCGCGAGTATGGAGGGATGGGGTTGTTTAAAAAAAAAAAATCTGATTTATTTTAATGCTTTTTAATTATTTTTACACTGTCTCTTTCATTGTTTTTTTTATCACTTTTATTGCTGTCAGAAGGAATGTAAACATCCCTTTGTGGCAGCAAAAGGCATGTGACAGGTACTCTTAATTAAGGGATCTGGAGTCTATAAGACCTATAAGAATCTATGTATACAAAGGAGCATGGGGGAGCTCATGTCCATAATGTGGGTGGTAGTGACACAGCCCCAAATTATCCACAATGGCTCAAAAGTGATATGGTCCAGAAATATTTAGACAGAATAAAGGTGGATAAAGCACCTGGACCAGATGGCATACACCCACCAATCCTAAAAGAATTGAGCTCTGTAATTTGAAAGCCATTGCATCTCATTTTTAGGGACTCAATAATGACGGGAATAGTACCACTGGATTGGCGCAGGGCCAACGTGGTGCCTATATTTAAAAAGGGAACAAAGTCTTTACCAAGTAACTATAGACCTGTTAGTTTAACTTCTATAGTTGGGAAGATACTGGAGAGATTAATAAAAGACCACATAGATGAGTTCTTGCTGGAAAACAATATTTTAAGCAACAGACAGCATGGATTCATGAAAGACAGAAGTTGTCAGACAAACCTGATTTCTTTTTATGAAGAGGTAAGTAAAACCTTGGACAGAGGGGTGGCTGTGGACGTGATATACTTGGACAGAGGGGTGGCTGTGGACGTGGTATACTTGGACAGAGGGGTGGCGGTGGACGTGGTATACTTGGACAGAGGGGTGGCGGTGGACGTGGTATACTTGGACAGAGCGGTGGCAGTGGACGTGGTATACTTGGACAGAGGGGTGGCGTGGTGGTGGTATACTTGGACAGAGGGGTGGCGGTGGACGTGGTATACTTGGACAGAGGGGTGGCGGTGGACGTGGTATACTTGGACAGAGGGGTGGCGGTGGACATGGTATACTTGGACAGAGGGGTGGTGGTGGACGTGGTATACTTGGACAGAGGGGTGGTGGTGGACGTGGTATACTTGGATTTTGCAAAAGCGTTGGATACAGTTCCCCACACTCGGCTCATGTGTAAGGTAAAGTCTACAGGATTGGAAATATCAGTTTGTAAATGGATAGAAAACTGGCTAAAAGACAGAATTCAGAGAGTAGTGGTTAATGATTCTTACTCTGAATGGTCTAAGGTTATCAGTGGTGTACCCCAAGGTTCAGTGCTGGGACCCTTACTTTTTAATATCTTTATAAATGATAGTGGGTCTGAGATCAAAAGTAACATTTCTGTCTTTGCAGAGGACACTAAGCTATGCAGTGGAATAATGTCCTTACAGGATGTCGCCAATTTACAAGCCGACCTTAATGCTCTGTCTAATTGGGCGACTTTGTGGCAGATGAGGCTTATTGTTGATAAATGTAAAGTTATGCACTTGGGGGCTAATAATATGAATGCATCATACATACTAGGGGGAGTACAACTGGGGGGATCCATAGTGGAGAAGGATCTGGGGGTTTCGGTAGATCATAAGCTCAATAATGGCATGTAATGCCAAGCTGCGGTTTCCAAAGCGAGAAAAGTCCTTTCTTGTATAAGAGAGGAATGGACTCCAGAGGTAGAGATATCATCTGTACAAAATCATTAGTAGGACCTCATCTGGAATATGCAGTTCAGTTTTGGGCCCCAGTTCTCAAAAAGGAAATCAGGGAACTGGAGAAAGTGCAGAGAAGGGCAACCAAACTGATAAGAGGCATGGAGGAGATCAGCTATGAGGAAAGATTAGAGAAACTGAATTTATTCACTCTTGAGAAGAGGAGAATAAGGGGGGATATGATTAACATGTACAAATATATAAGGGGTCCATATAGTGAACTTGGTGTTGAGTTATTCACTTTACGGTCATCACAGAGGACAAGGCGGCACTCTTTACGTCTAGAGGAAAAGAGATTTCATCTCCAAATACGGAAAGGTTTCTTCACAGTGAAGCCTCGTACACACGACCAGTTTTCTCGACAAGAAAACTGCTGGGAGAGCTTCTTGCCGTGAAAAACGTTTGTGTGTGTGCTTTCTCGACGTGAAAACTGCCGGGAATCCCGGCGAGAAAAATAGAGAACCTGCTCTCTATTTTCTCGTCGTGATTCCCGTTGGACTATTTCCTTCGTGTAAACCGGTCGTGTGTATGCTTTTCCGAAGGAAAAAAAAAACATGCATGCTCAGAATCAAGCATGAGATGGGAGCGCTCCTTCTGGTAAAACTAGCGTTCATAATGGAGCTATCACATTCATCACGCTGTAACGGACTGAAAAGCACAAGGCTGAAAAGCGCGAATCGTCTCCCACCAAACTTTTACTAAAACGAGATCAGAAAAAGCAGCTCAAAAGGTGGCGCCATTGGAATGAAACTTCCCCTTTATAGTGCCGTTGTATGAGTTGTACGTCACCGCGCTTTAGAAAGACTGGATTTTTAATGTCAGTCTGTACGCAAGACAAGCTTGGCAGAATCCCGTCAAAATTGTCAGGAATCCCGTCGGGAAAAACAAGTTTTTTTTCCAACAGGAATCCCGGTCACAGCTTAAGCGCTGTGAAAATGTGGAATAGACTCCCTCCAGAGGTGGTTCTGGCCAGCTCAGTAGACTGCTTTAAGAAAGGCCTGGATTCTTTCCTACAAAAAAAAAACAAAAAACGAATTTGTGTGAATTGGCATGGATGGTGGTGTAATAGATCCAATCAAGCCACAGGTGATTATAATTAAAACACCTGCTACGAAAGGTATATGTGGACTGACACCAGACCTATGCGCATGCTCTGATGAAGCTTTCTTTAAGGCGAAACATGTAAGCAGTTTGCCGCTACACTAGCTGTAGTTCTGAACATGGGTGCCCGACCCATACGACCAAATACCTAACTACTCAAAATAGTCATCCACTATTCCTTGCCTGGATATCGCCCTATTTGAATGCTGACATCAACATTTCACTGTCCCGGATATATCTGGACTCCTGATACAACTCTCCCCAGATTTGCTACATGGACTCAAAGCAAACTGATGGGAATGAACTAATCCCTGTTCATATATACCTGTTGAATCGAGCCGTAACAGAACTGACCGAACACACAAGGAACCGGTGAGTGTTTCATAATATTTCTCCCTATACGGGACTGCATGAAAACCAGAAGGATACATGACTGAACGGTTTAGCGACTTTTCAAGACCCCAATGATGAGCTATAAAATCTGACCTTGTATCGTCAAGCTTTGTTGGAGGGTTGTTTTATGTGGAAAAGTCAGGCCCGTTTCATGATACCTCCACCGGTCGAATATGCATGAGACTAAGCCAGTGTGTTTACGGTCTGTCAGCAATTAAACTAATGAATGCTATCCTGAGATCTAGTTACAGTCCTACATGCTTGACTCTATATTATACTCTTTAGTTTTTCTCAGGACCTATAAACTAAACAAATGAATATCTAAAAATTGGCAAATACCGGAATTGCAAATACAGTACCTGCAAGTGAATTTAGTTGTGGATGAGTGAATGTGGTGTGTATGCCCGGTCGGGTGGCCACCCTTGTTTATAGTTTTTGACTAGTCTCATTTTAAATTAGGTGTTTAAAAATGTGTGTTTTTTCTATAATTCGACATAATATCCTCACTATTTAATTACGGTTTACCAATAAAGTTTATATAATTATCAGTGCCTTTTTGAAGAATTCTTTCTTTGGAGGACTTCATGTCCCCAAAATCCTTTCCCCTCTTTTTTTATACTGGATTCTTTCCTAGATGTACATAATATAACTGAGTACTGACATTTATAGGTAAAGTTGATCGGGGGAAAATCCGATTGCCTCTCGGGGGATCAGGAAGCAATTTTTTCCCCTGCTGTAGCAAATCGGATAATGCTCTGCTGGGGTTTTTTGCCTTCCTCTTGATCAACTGTGGGTATAGAATTGGGTATGTGGGATTGTACGATATTTTTATTTTATTTTATTTTTTTATGGTTGAACTAGGTGGACCTGTGTCTTTTTTCAACCTGACTAACTATGTAACTATGTAAATCTCTCCTTTGCACTTGAAAGTAATCAAAACACCGAGATCTGCATTTTTAAATGCTTTAGATTTCTGTAAACTGGCAACATTGGCTCCCGAGTAAACCAGAAGTGACGCTGTGATGTTGTAACGTCGCTTCCAGGTTACTACATCCGACACCCGATCAATGCCATGCTGGCTGGTCTCTAGGGTCTCCCCGTGGGACAGGGGAGCCCAGGTGAGCGGCTGAAGGTGTACCTTCTCGCTGCTTGTAATAATAGCCAAGAGGCTGCTTAGCCGCATCGGTTGTTATTACTAGAGAGCCGACCGTCGGCTCTAAAAAATGGTCACGGCGCAGAGCTCCGAAGAAACGGCACGGCGGCCATTCCTTTAGTGCGCATGCGCCGATGATGTCATAGACGGAGTATACAGTAAATACCTCCTAAACGGTGCAAGTTTACAAGACATTTACAGTGCCTATAGGTAAGCCTGATTATAGGCTTACATAGAGGTACATATAATCAAGGGAAGTTTACTTCCTCTTTAACCACTTGCCGACCAGCGCACGACTTTTACGTTGACAGAATGGCACGGACAGGCAAACGGGCGTACAGGTACGTCCCTTTAAATTTGCCGCTGTGTGGTCACGTGCGCGCCGCCGCCGGCGCACGCCGCGACCCTACGGCAAGCTCCGGGACCATGCCCGCGGAACCTGCGGACTCGATGTCCGCCAGTGTTCCGCGATCGTGTCACAGAACTGAAGAACGGGGAGATGTCAGTGTAAAGACAACATCCCCCCGTTCTTCCTAGTGACATGTCACTGATCGTCTGTTCCCTCTCATCGGGAACAGCGATCACTGTCGTGTCACTCGTAGCCACGCCCCCTAACAGTTAGAATCACTTCCTAGGACATTTCCTAGCCCCCTAGTGGTTAACCCCTTCCCTGCCAGTCAAATTTATACAGTAATCAATGCATTTTTAAAGCACTGATCGCTGTATAAATGTGAATGGTCCCAAAATAGTGACAAAAGTGTCCTATGTGTCCGCCATAATGTCGCGGTCACGATAAAAATCACTGATCGCCGCCATTACTAGTAAAAAAAAATTATGAATAAAAATGTCATAAAACTATACCCTATTTTGTAGACGTTATAACTTTTGCGCAAAGCAATCAATAAACGCTTATTGCAATTTTTTTACCAAATATATGTAGAAGAATACGCCCTAATCTGAGGCAAAATTTTGTTTTTTGAGAGCCAAATGGTCCGGGGCTTAAGTGGTTAAGGACCAGTAAAGTAAAAATCTGTATTGTTTTGCTCGAACATTACATAGAACCCCCAAACATTACTTTTTTTTTTTTTTAGCAAAGTACCTAGGGAATAAAATGGTGGTCATGGCAATTTTTATGTCACACGGTATTTGCACAGATGTTTTTGGAAAAAATACACTTTAATGAATTTTAATGCAAAAAAACACAATATATAACCCAATGTTTTGATAAAATATAGAAAATGATGTTACACTGTGTAAATAGATACCAAACATGTCATACTTTAAAATTGTGCACGCTTGTGGAATGGCGACAAATTACAATACTTAAAAATCTCCATAGGTGATGCTCTAAAAATGTTTACAGGTTACCTGTTTAGAGTTACAGGGGAGGTCTAATGCTTCTAAAAGCGTTCCAGCGGCTAATCAGCCACTCAGATTGCTTTAATGAGAAAGAGATAGGTTCATCCATAACCCCGGTAAACGACCTAAAAGTCATAATGTATATATATATATATATATATATGTGTATTGCGGTCTTGAAGTGGCTATTTTGATAAGGAGGGAGGGGGGAGCAGGTAAGGCAAAATATAAGGAGATTAAATTTCACCTTTGCCACATAAAACTAAGAATTAAACTGAAACCAAAATCCCAACTTCCTCCCAGTCTCAGGTGATGTATCATATGATCCTCCTACTGGTCCCAGTACAATGATTAATATTTGTAGATTAACTGACATCCTCTTAATCTCTGTATTCCTCTTCATTGCTCTCCAATGATTAGTAGAAATGTGTGCTCTGTGCTGTACGCTTCATGATAACTGGAGATGTTTTCTGATAAAGACTTCCAAAGAAGAGATATTTCCTCATACTGGCCTTTTCCTGGATCTCCAACCAAAGACCAGAGTGGAGAGAAACGTAATAGATAGGAAAGTAACATTTCACAAAGAAAAAAAATCAACATGTTGTCAGCCCTAAAGGGTTTCATTAATGGGTCAGTCCTATCAAAAGTGGGTCTTTATTACAGATGGAGCCTGGCTGGCTTCTTTTATGTCTTCAATTCTCCAGCAGTGAGATCGCTCGGGCATAATCCCAGCTCTGTTCTCACCCACCTTTGTATGAAATAATCAGAAATCCTAAAGGGCACGTGGGAACCCCTCATAATGGGTACAGCAGTTGTTCAGACCTGGAAACTCAGCACAGGAATGATGGGATCCCTTAATACTGGGCACAACAGGTGTATAGACCCGAGAACTTAGCACATGGATGGTGGGAAACTGCCATTCTGCTCCTTGACAGCGAGGTGTGAGGTTGCTGGTTCCTTAGCTCCTGTGCTTCCAGAGACCAGGGGCTAGAGTTGCTTCTCTGCCCCAGGAGGAATGCTGGATCCTGGGGAGGACCCTGGCAGGGGCCCCCTGGATAGGCCTGTGACTGGACCTGAGCCTGTGGAAAATAATGGGCCTGGCCAAAGGAGAGATGAGTCCCAATCTGCCTTTAGACAGAGGACTGTCGGTAAGCTGAATCAAATTGAGAAAGAAGAGGAGAAATTGGTAGTTTTGATTGCTGAATTCAGGAAGAAAAAACTGATTTGTGCCAAAGTATACAGTAAGAAGAGACCGGCATTGAGGCCTGAGTTGAAGGACTTGGAACAAGCTGTTAGGAAGCAGAAGGAACTGGTGAGTTCTCTAAAGGAGAATAGTGGAATATTTAAAGAAAAATATAGAAATGAGGAACGATTCAACCGCATGAGAAGAGGAGCCACTTCCTGCATGGAAAGTGACCCATTTAATAAGGAGATGCAGGTACCGACAGAGTCAGCAGAGAGTGAAAAAGTGGGCCCAGAGGATGAGCCCAGCTCTTCAACACCTCAGACATCTGCTGAGCCCTCATTGGTGACGGCCTTTGTCCCCTTCCCTCCGCAGCAGCAATATGGAACATCTGAGCAAGAGGTTGAGGGTGGTACTGGCATGCTGGAGTTCATCAATAAGCTGGAATCCCCTCCGGATGCGGCTTCCCCGGATGATGATGAGGAGATGGACACCATTCCTCGCCCTGTGAAAGAGAGACCTGTGGAGAGAGCAAGATCCACCATGGAGTCTGCAACAACTGTGAGGAAGTCTGATCCCACCGTTAGCCATGCAATCGCAGAGGTGACAACACAGCAAGCAGGTACAGTGTGTGTGCAGGATGGTGATGTGAACTTTATTAGTGACAATGGGCTTGCTAAGGGTTGTAGTGCTACAGGCAGTCAGCCCAATCCCATAGACAATGTACAGTCTAATTTACCTGCTGGAAACAAAACCTCAGATTTAAATAAAACTGGTGAGAGTAACTGTCAGCTTCTGGGGGAAGAGTCTGCAGTGAGGAGTTCCATGTACAATACAGTGATTTTGCCTGGAACAGACACAGCGGCTGTTCCTGAGAATGGTGGAAGAGATGCTGGGTGCAGTAGTGCTACAACTGTCCTGGAGTAGGGATGAGCTTCGAGTTCGAGTCAAACTCATGTTCGACTCGAACATTGCCTGTTCGCCCGTTCGCCGAACAACGAACAATTTGGGGTGTTCGCGGCAAATTCGAAAAGTCTATGGGAGAAATCTAAAGTGTTAATTATAAAGGCTTATATGCAAGTTATTGTCCTAAAAAGTGTTTGGGGACCCGGGTCCTGCCCCAGGGGACAAGTATCAATGCAAAAAAAAGTTTTAAAAACGGCTGTTTTTTGGGAGCAGTCATTTTAATGATGCATAAAGTGAAACAATAAAAGTTAAATTTTCCTTTAAATTTCGTACCTGGGGGGTGTGTATGATATGCATGTAAAGTCATGCATGTTTCCCGTGTTTAGAACTGTCCCTGCACAAAGTGTCATTTCTGAAGGAAAAAAAGTCATTTAAAACTCACTCGCGGCTATTAATGAATTGCCGGCTTTTATCAATACATAGAAAAGTCATTGATAAAAAATAAAAAAAAAGTGTGGGGGTTCCCCCAAATTCAATTACCAGGCCTGGAATGGATATTAAGGGGAACCCCGCCACAAATTAAAAAAAAATGGCGTGCGGTTCCCCCTAAATATCCATACCAGGCCCTTCAGATCTTGCATGGATTTTAAGGGGAACTCCACCCCAAATAAAAAAAAATGGCGTGGAGTCCCCCCAAAAATCCATACCAGACCCTTATCTGAGCACGCAACCTGGCCGGCCGCAGGAAAAGAGGGGGGGACGAGAGAGCGCCCCCCTCCCTCCTGAACCGTACCAGGCCACATGCCCTCAACATGGGGAGGATGTCCCCATGTTGATGGGGACAAGGGCCTCATCCCCACAACCCTTGCCCGGTGGTTGTGGGGGTCTGCGGGCAGGGGGCTTATCGGAATCTGGAAGACCCCTTTAACAAAGGGGACCCCCAGATCCCGGCCCCCCCATGTGAATTGGTAAGGGGTACATTGTACCCCTACCATTTCACGAAGAAAGTGTAAAAAAATGTAAATAAAAACACACACACCCTGGAAAAGTCCTTTATTAAAAAATAAAAAATAAATAAAATAAAAAAACATTCCAGCGATGAAATCCAGTGTCCCGCGGCGATCCCGATGTCCAGCGCTGTCCATCATTGGTTGTGCCTGAGCGGACCTGATGGGGAACTTCCTCCGCAGTGTTTTAAATGTATAGGCCCGCCCCTTCTAAAGTTCCCCATCAGGTCCGCTCAGCGGACCAGATGCGGAACGCGAGAAGGGGCGGGTCTATTCACGTATTACACAGTGAAGGAAGTTCCCATCAGGTCCGCCCCCTCGTAGAGCGGACCTGATGGGGAACTTCCTTCACTGTGTAATACATGAATAGACCCGCCCCTTCTCGCGTTCCGCATCTGGTCCGCTGAGCGGACCTGATGGGGAACTTTAGAAGGGGCGGGCCTATACATTTAAAACACTGCGGAGGAAGTTCCCCATCAGGTCCGCTCAGGCACAACCAATGATGGACAGCGCTGGACATCGGGATCGCCGCGGGACACTGGATTTTATCGCTGGAATGTGTTTTTTTTTATTTATTTTTTATTTTTAAATAAAGGACTTTTCCAAGGTGTTTGTGTGTTTTTATTTTCATTTTTTTACACTTTCTTCATGAAATGGTAGGGGTACAATGTACCCCTTACCAATTCACATAGGGGGGGGCCGGGATCTGGGGGTCCCCCTTGTTAAAGGGGTCTTCCAGATTCCGATAAGACCCCTGCCCGCAGACCCCCACAACCACCGGGCAAGGGTTGTGGGGATGAGGCCCTTGTCCCCATCAACATGGGGACATCCTCCCCAGGTTGAGGGCATGTAGCCTGGTACGGTTCAGGAGGGGGGGGGGCTCTCTCGCCCCCCCCCTCTTTTCCTGCGGCCGGCCAGGTTGCGTGCTCGGATAAGGGTCTGGTATGGATTTTTGGGGGGACTCCACGCCATTTTTTTTTTATTTGGGGTGGAGTTCCCCTTAAAATCCATGCCAGATCTGAAGGGCCTGGTATGGATATTTAGGGGGAACCGCACGGCATTTTTTTTAAATTTGCGGCCGGGTTCCCCTTAATATCCATTCCAGACCTGAAGGGCCTGGTAATTGAATTTGGGGGAACCCCCACGCTTTTTTTTTTATCAATGACTTTAGCCGCGAGTGAGTTTTAAATGACTTTTTTTCCTTCAAAAATGACATTTTGTGCAGGGACAGTTCTAAACCCGGGAAACAAGCGCGACTTTACATGCATATCATACACACTCCCCAGGTACGAAATTTAAAGGAAAATTTCACTTTTATTTTTTAATTTTAAGCATTATTAAAATCACCGCTCCCGTAAAAACATCAATTTTTTTAACTTTTTTTTGCATTGATACATGTCCCCTGGGCAGGACCCAGGTCCCCAAACACTTTTTAGAACAATAACTTGCATATTAGCCTTTATAATTAGCACTTTATATTTCGAACGTTCGAGTCCATTGTATTCAATAGGGTTCTAAAGTTCACGTGAACATTCTGTCTGTTCGCAGGTTCTGGTGCGAACCGAACAGGGGGGTGTTCGGCTCATCCCTGTCCTGGAGTCGGCAGTGGACAGGATTGTGCTGGGACCCAGGAAATAAGCTGAGTGTTCAGAGCAGGGGGAGAGGGCGGGTCCTGCCTCCGTTGATTCAATGACTGCTATCCCAGCTGAATCAGACTCTCTGCCAGCAGGTTTGAATGTGTCTAAGGACAAGACTGCAATTGGTGTGTCTGTGGGGAAAACTTCTGCTGGTGTTGCTGCTACGGGATTTGGGAGGAGGGAGCAAGCAGGGAAGGAGCATGGAAATATTTTATCTTCCTCAATGTTTAAAAGGAGAAATGTTGTTCAACTTAAATGGGAGGGAGGAAGAATCCCCCCCACACAGGGCCGTCGGAACAGGACAGGCAAACCAAGCAACTGCTTGGGGCCCCCAGCTAGCCTGGGGCCCCAGCAGAGTGGCCCCCCTCCCGCGATTGGCGGCCCCCCCGCGCGATTGGCGGCCCCCCGCGATTTGGCGGCCCCCCCGCGATTTGACGGCCCCCCTCCCGCGATTTGGCAGCCCCCCTCCCGCGATTGGCGCCACCCCTCCCGCGATTGGTGCCCCCCCTACCGTGATTTGCGTCCCCCCTTTCCGCGATTGGCCCCCCCTCCCGCGATTCGCAGCCCCCCTCCCGCGATTCGCGGCCCCCCTCCCGCGATTGGCAGCCCCCCATCCCGCGATTGGCGGCCCCCCCTCGCGATCGGCATCGATGTCCCGCGCTAGCACCCCCCCTTCTGAATTAAAAAAAAACTAAAAAAAAAATTCTGCAGATGGGGTTTAGGCCCGCAGATATCTTTGCCCTGATCAGTCTGGCAGGTTCCTATGAGTACGATTTTGTCCTTTATCTGTCCGGATTCTTTGGACATATTTTAGGAGAAATATGAACATGTGTGTAGGGGCCTGCCGAACTAGAAAGGGCTCATCCCCAAGCTTATATCACGCCAGCCACTCATTAAAATGGTGACAATTCTTGTCCGCAATGAATCCATATCACAGGGGATTTATCTGTAAGGTTGAGGAGGTATGGGGATGTCCTGAGCCCCCTAAAAAAGATTTTGGATGATTAGGGAATATGGACAGGGGGTTTGGTCTGTGCAGTTAAAATTAAAAGTAATTGATAATGTTGTCCAGCATCTGCCATCCTCAGCTTTCCTGGGGAGGGACAGGCTGGCCATCTTCTATCCGGGCCAGCCAAAGCTCTGCAACAAGTGTGGAGATAAAGGGCATCTTGCATCCTCCTGTCCGGTGATGAAATGCTCTCTGTGTCAGGGTATAGAACATTTGGCAAAGGATTGTAACATCATCAGGTGCAATCTGTGCAATGCGGTGGGACATCCTTATAGTCAGTGTCCTGAGGCAATGCACAACAAGCCTGAGCTCATGAGAGAGTTCTTTCAGCCTGGACATGGAAGATGCTCAGAGCTCAGCAGCTGGAGTGCCTGTGAGTTGATCTGAGTCTGTGCCAATACCCAATGTGTCTGTGTCTTTGGCAATATCTAGTATTTCCGTGTCTTCCCAGTCTGCGCGTTTACCTAGTGTGCCTATGACTTCCCAGTCTGTGGTGCCCCAGTCTGTGCGTTTACCTAGTGTGCCTGTGCCTTCCCAGTCTGTATGAAAGGTATCAATTACTGAGAATGTGTCCAATCCTTCTGTGTTTATGTCTTCCAAAATTGCAGAGACAGAAAGAGGTGTTGGGGCAGGTGCGTCAGGTGCGGTGTCAGTCCCCCTCCTTCGACGCTGCAGGGTTTCTGTTAAGGATCGTGGGGTGCAGAGGAGTGGGGAGGATGGTGAAGAGGCTGGCCTGATAGTAGATAAGGGAAGGGAGAGTGGGGGGAGGGGGGGATAGGTGTGGGGAGGCTGTTGATTCCAGTTTGTCCAAGGATGATATGGAGTGGTTGGAGGATAAAAGGAGGAAGGGCAAAAGAAAGGGAAAAAAAAGTATAGTTACCTTAAATCCTAAGGTTTTGCCTTTGGCAAATAAGTTTGGGGTCCTGTCAGATGATGACGATGAATGGGACTCGTTGAGTACGACATCCTCTATGGATGATGAGTGCCAGGGTGCAATGAAGCACGCTGGTTCTCCAGGGAGAGGGAGTAGTCAGGCTAAGAAACGGCTGCCTTAACTACCCTAATGGCAATTCCAACTCTGTTAAAAATGGCAACCATTAATGTTGCCAGCTTAAGATCAGTAAGTGCTCGTCATATGGCCTTATTTTTGCTCAGCGAGTTTGATGCTGACATTTTGTTTTTGCAGGAGACCCATCTGAGTAGTCTGGCCGATATACATCTGGCAAATAAGGAGTGGAGACGTGGTCCCTTATTTTGGTGTCTTTCAGCCGAGCTCTACAGCGAGGTTGCGGTCCTTTTTTCTGGTATGATAACGTGCCGGGGGGTAATTGAGGTAGAGATTGGGAGATGCATGGTCTTGGACATCTGTGTAAATGGGCAGGACCTGCGCCTGATTAACATCTATGGTCCTCAAACGAAGTGGGACAGGAAATGCCTCTTTACAAAGATTAAGCCTTTTCTTTTTACGGCCCAGCAGGTTATCTTTAGAGGTAATTTGAACCCATTACTAGGTCTAAAGACAGGAGAGGTTTCAGAGATAAGCTGGGCTATATCAGCCTTTTTCTCAAGGCGATAGTTAGGGAATAGTGATGAGCCGAACACCCCCGGGTTCGGTTCGCACCAGAACCCGCGAACGGACCGAAAGTTCGTACGAACATTAGAACCCTATTAAATACAATGGATGCGAGCGTTCGAATTCTAAAGTGCTAATTATAACAACTATTATGCATGTTATTGTCCTAAAAAGGGTTTGGGAACCCGGGTTGTGCACCAGGGGACATGTATCAATGCAAAAAGAAGTTTTAAAAACGGTCGTTTTTCGGGAGCAGTCATTTTAATGATGCATAAAGTGAAAAAAAAAAAGTCAAATATTCCTTTAAATATCGTACCTGGGGGGTGTCTAAAGTATGCCTGTGAAGTGCCACGTGTTTCCCGTGTTTAGAACTGTCCCTGCACAAAATGACACTTCTAAAGGAAAAAAAAGCCATTTAAAACTGCTTGCGGCTTTAATGTAATGTCTGGTCCGGTAATATGGATGAAAATCTTTAAGAAAAATGGCATAGCTACCCCATGACCCCCCCCCCGCCCCTACCCCAGCCCATTACCAGCCCCTTTGGGTCTTGTATGGATATTAAGGGGAACCCCGCACATAAAATAAAAAAGGCCCTATATACTCTGAACAGCCGTATGTATACAGGCGGTGCATACAAGACAGGGACTGTAGGTTTGTTCTTATGTAGAATCTGTTTGTAATTTTGAACAGGTACATTGTTTAAGTGTAGCTCCAGCCCAAAAATCTATTTTTAAACTTTTTGGAAAACATAGGTAAGGGTTATCACCCCTGTAACATTTGTTTTGCTGTCTGTGCCCCTGTTCAGAACATTTCACCTCACTTTCCGTCCCAATGACAACTGTTTTTGAAATGTGGTGTTTTTCTTGAAACAAGGATTGCTGATAAAGCATCAGTACAGAGGAGACACCTTTCTCCCATATTAATTCTTACAGGAGAGAATTTTCCTTCCAAGGGGTAGATTTCCTCTCACTTCCTGTTGTCTTCTTGCGTTTGCAAGTAGGAGTCGTTTGTAAGTTGGATGTTTGAAAGTAGGGACCTGCCGTATATACTCTGCAGAAATAGGCCCCTTAGTTGTTGGTGTTGGCACAACACTGTAAGCACTCACAGTTACTCTTGGTTGGTGCTGGAACGCCCTGCTGTCAACTATTATATCAGGAATTTTAATTACATATAATTGTTGAACAGTGGTAGTAAAACTTGGGCCTTTGATGGTGGTGCTGGTGCCACAACACTGTAAGCCCTGACAGTTACTCTTGGTGGGTGCAGCAATGGGCCCTGCTGTGAATTATTAGATCAAGAATTGTAATTGCATGCCCCTGTTGAACAGGGGCTGAAAAATTGGGCCTTTCGTGGTGGTGGTGGTGGTGTTGCCACAACACTGTAAGCCCTCAGAGTTACTCTTGGTGGGTGCAGGAATGGGCCCTGCTGTGAATTATTAGATCAAGAATTGTAATTACATGCCCCTTTTGAACAGGGGCTGAAAAATTGGGCCTTTCGTGGTGGTGGTGGTGGTGGCGTTGCCACAACACTGTAAGCCCTCAGAGTTACTCTTGGTGGGTGCAGGAATGGGCCCTGCTGTGAATTATTAGATCAAGAATTGTAATTACATGCCCCTTTTGAACAGGGGCTGAAAAATTGGGCCTTTCGTGGTGGTGGTGGTGGTGGCGTTGCCACAACACTGTAAGCCCTCAGAGTTACTCTTGGTGGGTGCAGCAATGGGCCCTGCTGTGAATTATTAGATCAAGAATTGTAATTACATGCCCCTGTTGAACAGGGGCTGAAAAATTGGGCCTTAGGCACTGGTGGCACAACACTACAACCCCTCACAGATACTGTACTTGGAGCACAGCAATGAGCCCTATGGCAAATTATTGCTAAAAAAATTGTAATTACACGCCCCTGTAAAACAGGGGCTGAAAAATTGGGCCTTAGCCACTGGTGGCGGCACCCATAAACAAAAATGATCTTCCAAGCTATCATCATCAATCGTATCATTGAGGACTCGGAGGAGGAGGATAGCCAGTCAACATAACAGCACAGGCACTCAGCATCAGCATCAGTCTTGAAGGGATGTGACATGTTAAAATCAATTAGTCTGTTATATCAGCATCAGGTGTGTGGTAGCTGGTGGTGATCCAAGACTGGTTCATCTTGATGAAAGTCAGTCGATCAACCGAGTCGGTGGACAGGCGCACCCTGTGATCCGTGACAAATCCTCCAGCAGCACTGAATGTGCGTTCCGAAAGAACGCTGGATGCAGGACAGGCCAGTAGCTCAATTGCATACTGTGCAAGCTCTGGCCAGTGATCCATCCTCAAGACCCAGTAAGCCAGAGGATTTTCGGTGGGGAAGGTGTCCAAGTCTGACCTTGCCCCTAGATATTCCTGCACCATGTTTATCAGACGCTGGCGATGGTTGCTGGAACCGATCATACTTTGGGGCTGCGGACTAAAGAATTGTCTGAACGCATCGGTCAGACGGCCACCTTCCCCACCGCTCCTTCTTTGACTGGCCGAAGCCTCAGCAACTCGTTGTCCAGGACCAGGAGTTTGTAACCTCCCAGTCTCTGGGAACGCGTTGCACAGACCTTTCTGCAAGGCCTCCCGGAGTTGTCTCATCCTCTGCTCCCTCTGCGACGGTAACATAAGGTCCGCAACCTTACCCTTGTACCGTGGATCAAGGAGAGTGGCCAGCCAGTAATGGTCCCTCTCCTTGATCCGAAGAATACGAGGATCCTTCCGCAGACTTTGCAGGATCAGGGAGGCCATGCAGCGTAGTTTTGCTGAGGCATTCGCTCCGGAGTCCTCTGGGTCACTAAGGACGACATGATCCGCAGCCACCTCCTCCCAGCCACGTACAAGTCCACTGGTTTCTTGGGACTGTAAATCATCCCTAAAAGACTGCTGCTGATGATGCTGAGTGCCAGCCTCCACCTCCATGCTGACACAATCCTCCTCCTCCTCCTCCTCCTCCTCCTCCTCTTCCTGTGCGATGGGTGGGACAGAAGGAACACTGTCTGGGTAAAGGGGGCCTTGAGAGGCAAGGAAGTCCTCCTCTTCCTGCCTCTGTTCTGCCTCAAGTGCCCTGTCCATTATTCCACGCAGCGTGTGCTCCAACAGGTGGACAAGAGGTACAGTGTCACTGATGCATGCACTGTCACTGCTCACCATCCTCGTGGCCTCCTCAAATGGTGCCAGGACAGTGCATGCATCCCTGATCATGCCCCACTGGCGTGGAGAAAAAAAAACAAGCTCCCCTGACCCTGTCCTGGTGCCGTAGTCGCACAGGTACTCATTGATGGCCCTCTGCTGCGTGTGCAGCCGCTGCAGCATGGCCAACGTTGAGTTCCACCTGGTGGGCATGTCACATATAAGGCGGTTCTTGGGCAGGTTCAACTCCTTTTGCAGCTCAGCCAGGCGAGCACTGGCATTATAAGATCTGCGGAAATGCACACAGACTTTCCTGGCCTGCCTCAGGACATCCTGTAAGCCTGGGTACCTGCCCAAGAACCGCTGCACCACCAGGTTAAGGACGTGAGCCACACAGGGCACATGGGTCAGTTGTCCCTGTCGGAGGGCGGAGAGGAGGTTGGTGCCATTGTCGCAAACCACCATTCCTGGCTTAAGCTGGCGTGGTGTCAACCACCTCTCGGCCTGGCCCTGCAGAGCAGACAGGACCTCTGCCCCAGTGTGGCTTCTGTCTCCCAAACACACCAGCGCAAGCACGGCATGGCATCTTTTTGCCTGCGTACTTGCGTAGCCCCTTGAACGGCTACGGAGCACCGCTGGTTCAGAGGACAAACCACAGGAAGAGGCCATGGAGGAAGAAGAAGAGGAGGGGGTGGAGGAGAGAGGTGTGTCACAACCAGTAGTAGCATTTTGGAGGCGTGGCGGTGGAACAACCTCCAACACTACTGCACCTTGTCCTGCATCCTTCCCAGCTGCCAAAAGAGTGACCCAATGGGCCGTGAAATAAAGGTAACGTCCCTGTCCATGCCTGCTGGACCATGAGTCAGCGGTAATATGGAACCTTACCGCTGACCGCCCTGTCCAGCGAGGCCAAGACATTGCCTTCCACATGCCGGTAGAGAGCCGGAATAGCCTTCCGTGAGAAAAAGTGGCGTTTGGGAACCTGCCACTGAGGAACCGCACATTGCACAAACTCACGGAAGGGGGCCGAGTCTACCAACTGAAAAGGCAGCAGTTGAAGCGCTAGCAATTTAGCCAAGCTAGCATTCAACCGCTGGGCATGTGGATGGCTGGGAGTGAACTTCTTTCGACGGTCCAGCAGCTGGGGCAGGGAAATTTGCCTGCTAGAATCAGACGTCGGTGTACTGCTAGCAGAGTGGCCGCAAGTACTTGGCTGTGACACACCTAATTCTACACCTTCATTCCTCTCAGTGCATGTTTCAGAGAGGACTGAAGTTATAGTGGGGTTGGAGATCCCAGCTGATGCGGTGCAAGGAGAGGTCCGCTTTGTTCTTTGGTGTGGGTCTTTGAGGTAGGCTTGCCAACGAGCTACATGGCAGGTCAACATATGTCTGGTCAGGCATGTGGTACCCAAGCGGCTGATGTTTTGGCCACGCGATATACGCTTGAGACATATGTTGCAAACAGCAGCTGTGCGATCTGATGCACTAGCCTCAAAAAGGCCCACACCAAAGAACTTTTTGAATGACGGGCAGAGGCAGCGCCCTGCACAGGCGGAGCTCTGCGGTGTGATTCCGTTGGTGTACTGCCCTTACGCTGGCCACCAAAGGGCATCCTGCCTCGTTGGAGATGTGCCTCCTCCTCATCCTCCTCCTCCTCCTCTCTCCTATTAGGCACCCACGTGGAGTCAGTGACCTCATCATCCCCTCCCTCCTCATCACTGGAGCCAATCTGGCAGTATGCTGCAGCTGCTGGAACATGACTGCCAGATTGGTGTCCTTCTTGAGCATCCCCTCTGTCTGCTCTCACGCTACTGCCTTCCTGTAGCTGGGTTTCATCATCAGACCCTTCGAAACGCTGGGCATCCTCCTGGAGCATGTACCCAACACTGTGCTCAAACAGTTCGGGGGACTCCTCAGGAGGAGGACATGGTGGGTCTAGGGAAGGAGTGACTGATGATGAGTCTGACATTGATACCAGGGAAGAGGACGCTTTGGCAGCTGCTTTGCCAGTACCCTGAGCCTGGGTGAGAGAGGATGAGGAGGAGGAGGAGGGCTTGGTCATCCACTCTACCAAGTCTTCGGCATGATGTGGCTCAACATGTCCAGCTGCCGAAAAGAAGGACAAGCGTGTCCCATGGCCATGTGCTGATGACAATGCACCGCGTCCACGACCAGCACTGTTGCCCCCAGACACAGAGCCTGCTTGCCCTCTTTTATTGCCTCCTGACTGTCTGCCTCTCCTTGTTTGCCTTCCAGACATTCTAATAGATGGCCTGCAGGGAGATGGGAAAAAAGCAATAAGGGCTACCTTCAGGTGTCCTTCTCTGTCCCTTTACTTAAGGATTTCTAAATATGGTTGAGGATGATTGCTTTTGCACAGAATAGCACAACGACAATTTCCCTGACTGTCCAAAAAACAAGGATTTCAAAGATGGTTGATGAGGAATGCTTTAGCACAATATAGCACAAGGAGAATTTCCCTCACTGTCCTTCCCTGTCCCTAGAAACAAGGATTATCACAGTGAAAGAAACTGACACTCTCCCTACCTATAGTTTTCTGTCCCTAGAAAAAATGTTTTTTTAAAGATGGTTGATGATCAATGCTTTAGCACAGTATAGCACAAGGAGAATTTCCCTCACTGTCCTTCCCTGTCCCTAGAAACAAGGATTATCACAGTGAAAGAAACTGACACTCTTCCTACCTATAGTTTTCTGTCCCTAGAAAAAATGTTTTTTTAAAGATGGTTGATGATCAATGCTTTAGCACACTATAGCACAAGTAGAATTTCCCTCACTGTCCTTCCCTGTCCCTAGAAACAAGGATTATCACAGTGAAAGAAACTGACACTCTTCCTACCTATAGTTTTCTGTCCCTAGAAAAAATGTTTTTTTAAAGCTGATTGATGATCAATGCTTTAGCACACTATAGCACAAGGAGAATTTCCCTCACTGTCCTTCCCTGTCCCTAGAAACAAGGATTATCACAGTGAAAGAAACTGACACTCTTCCTACCTATAGTTTTCTGTCCCTAGAAAAAATGTTTTTTTAAAGCACACTATAGCACAAGGAGAATTTCCCTCACTGTCCTTCCCTGTCCCTAGAAACAAGGATTATCACAGTGAAAGAAACTGACACTCTTCCTACCTATAGTTTTCTGTCCCTAGAAAAAATGTTTTTTTAAAGCTGATTGATGATCAATGCTTTAGCACACTATAGCACAAGGAGAATTTCCCTCACTGTCCTTCCCTGTCCCTAGAAACAAGGATTATCACAGTGAAAGAAACTGACACTCTTCCTACCTATAGTTTTCTGTCCCTAGAAAAAATGTTTTTTTAAAGCACATTATAGCACAAGGAGAATTTCCCTCACTGTCCTTCCCTGTCCCTAGAAACAAGGATTATCACAGTGAAAGAAACTGACACTCTTCCTACCTATAGTTTTCTGTCCCTAGAAAAAATGTTTTTTTAAAGCACACTATAGCACAAGTAGAATTTCCCTCACTGTCCTTCCCTGTCCCTAGAAACAAGGATTATCACAGTGAAAGAAACTGACACTCTTCCTACCTATAGTTTTCTGTCCCTAGAAAAAATGTTTTTTTAAAGCACACTATAGCACAAGGAGAATTTCCCTCACTGTCCTTCCCTGTCCCTAGAAACAAGGATTATCACAGTGAAAGAAACTGACACTCTTCCTACCTATAGTTTTCTGTCCCTAGAAAAAATGTTTTTTTAAAGCACACTATAACACAAGTAGAATTTCCCTCACTGTCCTTCCCTGTCCCTAGAAACAAGGATTATCACAGTGAAAGAAACTGACACTCTTCCTACCTATAGTTTTCTGTCCCTAGAAAAAAATTTTTTTTAAAGCTGATTGATGATCAATGCTTTAGCACACTATAGCACAAGGAGAATTTCCCTCACTGTCCTTCCCTGTCCCTAGAAACAAGGATTATCACAGTGAAAGAAACTGACACTCTTCCTACCTATAGTTTTCTGTCCCTAGAAAAAATGTTTTTTTAAAGCACACTATAGCACAAGGAGAATTTCCCTCACTGTCCTTCCCTGTCCCTAGAAACAAGGATTATCACAGTGAAAGAAACTGACACTCTTCCTACCTATAGTTTTCTGTCCCTAGAAAAAATGTTTTTTTAAAGCACACTATAGCACAAGTAGAATTTCCCTCACTGTCCTTCCCTGTCCCTAGAAACAAGGATTATCACAGTGAAAGAAACTGACACTCTTCCTACCTATAGTTTTCTGTCCCTAGAAAAAATGTTTTTTTAAAGCTGATTGATGATCAATGCCTTAGCACACTATAGCACAAGTAGAATTTCCCTCACTGTCCTTCCCTGTCCCTAGAAACAAGGATTATCACAGTGAAAGAAACTGACACTCTTCCTACCTATAGTTTTCTGTCCCTAGAAAAAATGTTTTTTTAAAGCACACTATAGCACAAGGAGAATTTCCCTCACTGTCCTTCCCTGTCCCTAGAAACAAGGATTATCACAGTGAAAGAAAATGACACTCTTTCTACCTATAGTTTTCTGTCCCTAGAAAAAATGTTTTTTTAAAGCTGATTGATGATCAATGCTTTAGCACACTATAGCACAAGGAGAATTTCCCTCACTGTCCTTCCCTGTCCCTAGAAACAAGGATTATCACAGTGAAAGAAACTGACACTCTTCCTACCTATAGTTTTCTGTCCCTAGAAAAAATGTTTTTTTAAAGCACACTATAGCACAAGTAGAATTTCCCTCACTGTCCTTCCCTGTCCCTAGAAACAAGGATTATCACAGTGAAAGAAACTGACACTCTTCCTACCTATAGTTTTCTGTCCCGAGAAAAAATGTTTTTTTAAAGCTGATTGATGATCAATGCCTTAGCACACTATAGCACAAGTAGAATTTCCCTCACTGTCCTTCCCTGTCCCTAGAAACAAGGATTATCACAGTGAAAGAAACTGACACTCTTCCTACCTATAGTTTTCTGTCCCTAGAAAAAATGTTTTTTTTAAAGCACACTATAGCACAAGGAGAATTTCCCTCACTGTCCTTCCCTGTCCCTAGAAACAAGGATTATCACAGTGAAAGAAACTGACACTCTTCCTACCTATAGTTTTCTGTCCCTAGAAAAAATGTTTTTTTAAAGCTGATTGATGATCAATGCTTTAGCACACTATAGCACAAGGAGAATTTCCCTCACTGTCCTTCCCTGTCCCTAGAAACAAGGATTATCACAGTGAAAGAAACTGACACTCTTCCTACCTATAGTTTTCTGTCCCTAGAAAAAATGTTTTTTTAAAGCTGATTGATGATCAATGCTTTAGCACACTATAGCACAAGTAGAATTTCCCTCACTGTCCTTCCCTGTCCCTAGAAACAAGGATTATCACAGTGAAAGAAACTGACACTCTTCCTACCTATAGTTTTCTGTCCCTAGAAAAAATGTTTTTTTAAAGCACACTATAGCACAAGGAGAATTTCCCTCACTGTCCTTCCCTGTCCCTAGAAACAAGGATTATCACAGTGAAAGAAACTGACACTCTTCCTACCTATAGTTTTCTGTCCCTAGAAAAAATGTTTTTTTAAAGCACACTATAGCACAAGGAGAATTTCCCTCACTGTCCTTCCCTGTCCCTAGAAACAAGGATTATCACAGTGAAAGAAACTGACACTCTTCCTACCTATAGTTTTCTGTCCCTAGAAAAAATGTTTTTTTAAAGCACACTATAGCACAAGTAGAATTTCCCTCACTGTCCTTCCCTGTCCCTAGAAACAAGGATTATCACAGTGAAAGAAACACACTCTTCCTACCTATAGTTTTCTGTCCCTAGAAAAAATGTTTTTTTAAAGCTGATTGATGATCAATGCTTTAGCACACTATAGCACAAGGAGAATTTCCCTCACTGTCCTTCCCTGTCCCTAGAAACAAGGATTATCACAGTGAAAGAAACTGACACTCTTCCTACCTATAGTTTTCTGTCCCTAGAAAAAATGTTTTTTTAAAGCTGATTGATGATCAATGCTTTAGCACACTATAGCACAAGTAGAATTTCCCTCACTGTCCTTCCCTGTCCCTAGAAACAAGGATTATCACAGTGAAAGAAACTGACACTCTTCCTACCTATAGTTTTCTGTCCCTAGAAAAAATGTTTTTTTAAAGCACACTATAGCACAAGGAGAATTTCCCTCACTGTCCTTCCCTGTCCCTAGAAACAAGGATTATCACAGTGAAAGAAACTGACACTCTTCCTACCTATAGTTTTCTGTCCCTAGAAAAAATGTTTTTTTAAAGCACACTATAGCACAAGTAGAATTTCCCTCACTGTCCTTCCCTGTCCCTAGAAACAAGGATTATCACAGTGAAAGAAACTGACACTCTTCCTACCTATAGTTTTCTGTCCCTAGAAAAAATGTTTTTTTTAAAGCTGATTGATGATCAATGCTTTAGCACACTATAGCACAAGGAGAATTTCCCTCACTGTCCTTCCCTGTCCCTAGAAACAAGGATTATCACAGTGAAAGAAACTGACACTCTTCCTACCTATAGTTTTCTGTCCCTAGAAAAAATGTTTTTTTAAAGCTGATTGATGATCAATGCTTTAGCACACTATAGCACAAGTAGAATTTCCCTCACTGTCCTTCCCTGTCCCTAGAAACAAGGATTATCACAGTGAAAGAAACTGACACTCTTCCTACCTATAGTTTTCTGTCCCTAGAAAAAATGTTTTTTTAAAGCTGATTGATGAGGAATGCTTTAGCACACTATAGCACAAGGAGAATTTCCCTCACTGTCCTTCCCTGTCCCTAGAAACAAGGATTATCACAGTGAAAGAAACTGACACTCTTCCTACCTATAGTTTTCTGTCCCTAGAAAAAAATGTTTTTTTAAAGCACACTATAGCACAAGGAGAATTTCCCTCACTGTCCTTCCCTGTCCCTAGAAACAAGGATTCGCACTGTAAAACACACTGACACTCTCCCTACCTATCCTTCTCTTTCCCTAAACTAAAGGAATCCAGGTTAAGCAAGAAAAAATAAATGACACTGTCCCTGCCTATGCTTCTCTTTCCCTGCTCCGGAACACACTACACTAGGCCGCCGTGCTGGCGGCCTTTTATAGTGTGGGGCGTGTACTAAACACCCTCAGCAATAATTGGCCACAGGCATCCTGCCTGTGGCCAATCATTGCTCTCCTCGCTGCCGGCGCTGTGATTGGCCAAGCATGCGGGGTCACAGTGCATGCTTGGCCAATCACAGCGCCTGGATGACACTGCGATGGCGTAGTGCATTGTGGGCCGTTCGCGTCACTCGAATTAGGCGCGAACGGCCCAAATCGTTCGATCTTCGTCGAACGATCGAACAGCCGATGTTCGAGTCGAACGTATGTTCGACTCGAACACCGAGCTCATCCCTATTAGGGAAGCAGTTCTTGTAGATGCGTACATTAAGCGCTGGCCAGACAGCACAGGGTTCACTTTTCAGCGAGGTAGTAGTCAGAGTAGGACAGTTTTTTTTAAAGGGAGACTGCTTTTTCGGCACCTGTGTGTTGGGCAGTGAAGTTTTCCTATCACTGTATTCTATCTGACTCTGAATGCCTCAGATATGCCACCTAGGGGAAGGGGTATCTGGAGATTGAATTTGGCCCTCCTGGAAGACGAGAGAGTAAGACAAGCCTTTGAGGATTTTTTTCAAGCACAGGTAACGATCCTGGACTTTTGCAACAGCAAGTCAGAATGGTGGGAGCTTGTAAAACAGCGGACTGTTGGGCTTTTAAAGGTCATAGGAAGAAAGAAGCAGCAAGATAAGTATATCACCTACCAGGGTTTTCGGAGGAAACTTGACAGCCTTGTTTCGAATAGAGGAGATTCTGGGGCGATCTCTGAGGTGAAGCTCCTCCTTAGGAGACATCAATATGACCGGCACGCCTCTTTGGTTCTGGAGAGGGATTACGGGAAATACCATTCGCCTGACCCTTACCAGAACTGTAAACAGAGCATAGCAGTTAAGACGGTCAATGGCCTAAAGGACAGTACGGGCTCTCTGACGAAGTCTAGGTCAGGTATCCTGGAGGTTGTCAGGTCATACTATGCTGATCTCCTGGGAGGAAATAACCTTGATTGGACAAGGATGTTGTTTTTTTTGGACTCTACACCAGGTCTGGAAAGTAATGTTCATTTGATGACAGATGAAATCACTGCAGATTATGGATGAGTTGAACACCCCCCCGGTTTGGTTCGCATCCAGAACATGCGAACAGACCAAAAGTTCACGCGAACATTCGAACACCGTTAAAGTCTATGGGACTCGAACATGAGAAATCAAAACTGCAAATTTTAAAGGCTAATATGCAAGTTATTGTCATAAAAAGTGTTTGGGGACCCGGGTCCTGCCCCAGGGGACATGTATCAATGCAAAAAAAAAGTTTTAAAAATGGCAGTTTTCTCGAAAGCAGTGATTTTAATAATGCTTAAAATGAAACAATAAAAGTGAAATATTTCTTTAAACTTCCTGTACCTGGGGGGTGTCTAAAGTATGCCTGTAAAGTAGTGCATGTTTCCCGTGTTTAGAACTGTCCCTGCACAAAATGTCATTTCTGAAGGAAAAAAAAGTAATTTAAAATTACTTGCGGCTGTAATGAATTGTCGGGTCCCGGCAATACAGAGAAAAGTCATTGAAAAAAATGGCAGGGGTCCCCCCCCAGTCCATTACCAGGCTCTTTGGGTCTGGTATGACTATTAAGGGGAACCCCTGCCGTTTTTTCAATGACTTTTATCTGTATTGCCGGGACCCGACAATTCATTAATAGCCGCAAGTAATTTTAAGGGAAACTCTGTGACAAAAAAAAAATGGCGTGGGGTTCCCCCAACAATCCATACCAGACCCTTATCCGAGCACGCAACCTGGCAGGCCGCAGGAAAAGAGGGGGGACGAGAGAGTGCCCCCCCCTCCTGAACCATTCCAGGCCACATGCCCTCAACATGGGGGGATGCTTTGGGGGTCTGTGACCCCCACAGCACCTTGTCCCCATGTTGATGGGGACAATTGCATCATCCCCACAACCCTTGCCCGGTGGTTGTGGGGGTTTGCGGGTGGGGGGCTTATTGTAATCTGGAAACCCCCTTTAACAAAGGGGACCCCCAGATTCCGCCCCCCTCCTATGTGAATTGGTAACGGGGTACATTGTACCCCTACCATTTAAAAAAAAAATTTCAAAAAAGGTAAAAAAACACACAGACAGCTTGGAACAAGTCCTTTAATAAAAAATAAAAAAATGATTCCAGTGATGTACATCCTTCCACGACCCGGACCGCGGCTACCCGCGGCTACGAATGATACAGCCTCCTCCATAGAAGGCTCCCGGGCGAATGACGCGTGAGCCGTGTGACATTTCTTTTATAACCGAGGGCGGGGCCACCCGTGACGTGGACGAGTGACCCGCCCCATTCTGACGTAACGGGGGTTTCTGGCGGCCTCCCCAGTGGTGTCACGGGTGACCCCGCCCCCCTCTGGTGTGTCACGGGACATTTCATTACAGCTGCAAGTAGTTTTAAATGACTTTTTTTCCTTCAGAAATGACATTTTGTGCAGGGACAGTTCTAAACATGGGAAACATGCGCTACTTTACAGGCATACTTTAGACACCCCCCAGGTACGAAATTTTAAAGGAATATTTCACTTTTATTGTTTCACTTTAAGCATTATTAAAATCACTGCTCCCGAAAAAACTGCCGTTTTTAAAACTTTTTTTTGCATTGATACATGTCCCCTGGGGCAGGACCCGGGTCCCCAAACCCTTTTTTATGACAAAAACTTGCATATTAACCTTTAAAATGAACACTTTTTATTTCTCCCATAGACTTTTAAATTGTGTTTTGCGGCTTATCGAATTTGCCGCGAACACCCCGAATTGTTTGCTGTTCGCTGAACGGGCGAACAGCCAATGTTCGAGTCAAACTCATGTTCGACTCAAACATAAAGCTCATCCCTACTGCAGATGAGGTAATCCAGGCTATTGATAAACTAGCCATCAAGAAAACTCCAGGGCCAGATGGTTTGACAGCCAAATCTTATAAATCTTTTAAGACCATTCTGGCTCCCTACCTTACTGAGGTTTTTAATGGCTGTTTGTATGAGGGTTCTCTCCTTCCCTCCATGAGGCAATCTGCAGTGATCCTTTTGTCAAAGGGTAAATATCCTTCGATGATTGGGAATTGGCGCCCCATTAGCCTTCTTAATGTCGATAGAAAGATACTGGCAACGATTTTTTTCTGGCAATTATCACCAGTGGCAGGCAGTTTGTTATCCCGCCACCAGCACTGCTCGGTCCAAGGTAGAAGCACTTTCTCAGCATTGTTAGCTGTCCGGGAGGCCTTGGAGCATTGTAGGGCTGCTGGTTGGGGTAAATTTTTGCTGACATTGGATCAGGCTAAGGCCTTTAATCATGAGTACTTATGGCTCCTTCTTGGCAAATATGGCCTGGAGGGGGGTTTCATTGATTGGCTCAAGACTTTGTAAAAAGGGGCTGAAAGATTTCCTCTGGTTAATGGTTGGGTCGGGCAGCCCTTTGTGGTCGGCTCGGGTGTGCGTCAGGGGTGTCCATTGAGTCCTCTGCTATATGTGTTTGCAATCAACCCCTTCATTAGAAGGCTAGAGAGTGGACCCCTGTGTGGGGTACCTTTGGACATCACTGGTGAGCCTCCTTTGAAGGTTGTGGTCTATGCTGATAATGTTTCTGTTTTTGTCTCTGGGACTGGGAAAGCGCAGGAGGTGGTCTCAGTGATAAGGCAGTATGCAGAGGCATCAGGTTCAAAGGTCAACCAGAACATGTGTGAAGCTTTCTGGATTGGCAGGGAAGGTGAGGGCTTTGTTCTCCCGGATGACTTCCCAGAGCCCCAACAAAATAGTTTTAGGCATTAAATTTGGCCCAGGTGACTATGGTCATGAAAATTGGGTGAACAGGCTGGAGAATGTCGATGCCAAGGTGGCAAGCTGGAAAGGTTGGCAGCTTTCCTCAAGGGAAAAGATTGATCTGATCAAGACTTACCTGATTCCGATTTTTCTGTATGTCAGTTCTGTTTGCGTTTTGCCAGTTTCTCTCTGTAACGAGCCCCTTTGCTCGCTCGGCTCCACTCTCCCGACACTCCTCTGCTTCTATCGGATCATACTACAGATCGAAACGTCTGATGGTTTGGTCATCCGATGCTCCAGGATTCAAACTACAGCTATGTGACATTCTAATCCATTTGTGAGAGTTCAGAACAAACACCAGGCAGGCTGTATGTAAGTTCAACAGGAGACTCTTTATTAGAACCAAAATCAAGTCTTATATACAGTAACAGAGGAGGTAACCAGAACATAAATTAACATGAGCTAATTAACTAAATCCTTTAGACAGCCAAGGTGACTCATAGATATGACCTTTCAGGGTAGACACCCCGTCTCCTCGCTCACCTGCTATACAATACACATTATCATAAGTGTAAACATCACACCCTAGCAGGGTCAATTAGCACAGAGGACAGACAGATGGCTGGAGGTGATGGCATTAGCATGTCCTTAGAGTGAACGTCCCAACAGTATGAATCAGTCACTCTAATATGGCATATACAGGGTCCCCAGAGTCTGTGTGTCTTGGGGGGGACATGGACCTGAATCCAAAGTAACACCCCCTCAAGGGTCCCCAGGCATACAGCTCACAAATAGCACCGTTCCCCCAAATGCCAGGGCCCATGGTCGCAAGGCAAGAGGCTTGCATTCAGTCCCCTCCAAAAGCCTCTGTCCCGGCTAGGTCTGTCACACTCTCTATACCAGGGTCTATAGTTATTTCTTCCAGCTGGTATGGGGGAACAAAATAAACCTCATAAAAAGGACTGTGACTTACCTTCCTAGGCGGGAGGGTGGTCTAGGGATGATCAACCCTGTAGTCTTTTTCTCTCTGATGTTTGTGAAGTACAATCTTGGTAACATGTTGGTAGAGAGACCGCCTTGGTGGGTTGGTATTTTCCAGTCCTGATTTGGGCCCTTTCTGTGAGACTGGGAAAATGGTGGGCCAGTGAAAAGCCTGAGGGTCAAGCACGATAAGCTCCTGGCTTATGTTGCCCCGTGTTTGAAAATGCTTCGGCAGTGGCAAGTGACAGCAGGAGAAGTCGGATCTCTTCCAAGGAAACTTCTTGAGAAGCGGATCATGAGCTCTGCTTTTTGCTAAACGCTGTCTTAGTGTCAGTGATGCAGATCGGTAGCCAGTAATTTTTTTTAGGTTCGCCGCATGTTTTTATAGCGTCAGGTACCCCAATATATTATCTAATAAAGGTTTAACCCCCTTGATCGCCCCCCAGGTAACCCTTTCACCCCCTATCACCACTGTCGCTAAGCGATCGTTTTTCTAAACGCTGTCTTAGTGTCGGTGATGCAGATCGGTAGCTGGTAATTTTTTTTAGGTTCGCCACAGGTTTTTATAGCGTCAGGTACCCCAATATATTATCTAATAAAGGTTTAACCCCCTGATCGCCCCCCAGGTAACCCTTTCACCCCCTATCACCACTGTCGCTAAGCGATCGTTTTTCTAAACGCTGTCTTAGTGTCGGTGATGCAGATCGGTAGCCAGTAATTTTTTTTAGGTTCGCCGCAGGTTTTTATAGCGTCAGGTACCCCCATATATTATCTAATAAAGGTTTTAACCCCCTGATTGCCCCTAGTTAACCCTTTCACCAGTGATCACCATATAAGTGTTACGGGTGACGCTGGTTAGTTAGTTTGCTTTTTATAGTGTCAGGGCACCCGCCGTATATAACCCAATAAAGGTTTAACCCCCTGATCGCCCGGCGGGTGATATCAATTAGGTTTTAGCGTCAGAGAGGGTCTGCGTCACACCCCAGGCAGCGTCAGGTTAGTGCCAGTAATGCTAACACCCACGCGTGAAGCATACACCCCCCTTAGTGGTATAGTATCTGAACAGATCAATATCTGATCTGATCAGATCTATACTAGCGTCCCCAGCAGTTTAGGGTTCCCAAAAATGCAGTGTTAGCGGGATCAGCCCAGATACCTGCTGGCACCTGCGTTTTGCCCCTCCGTCCAGCCCAGGCCACCCAAGTGCAGTATCGATCGATCACTGTCACTTACAAAACAAAAACACACATAACTGCAGCGTTCGCAGAGACAGGCCTGATCCCTGCGACTCCAGTGCTGTAGGAGGTGATTTCACCACCACAGTTAAATAAAAAAAGCATATATGCCGAAGCATTGGGGCAGCAGGGGCGGAGGAGCGATTTTGCTCCTAATGCCGCGTACATACGGTCGAAATTCCGACGAAGGCTTGCCCGTGGAAAAGTCCGACCATGTGTGTGCGGCATAACTTTTTTGCGGGAGGATGCCCCCATGCTTCGGCATATATAAATGGTGCATGTATGCCCATCATTGGAAGTGGGTGGATGAAGGGCGGTATTCTAATGGTGGGCATACCCACTGATCAATCTCTTTTTTTGTTCAGCCAACTGGCTGCATGAAAAAAAAAAAGATTGCAATACATGTCCAACAAGGACCAGCAACGTACTGGTATGTTGCTGGACTTTGAATGTTTATACCAGAATGATGCCTGCGGGTTTAGGTATCATCTTGGTATCATTCTTTTCAGCCTGCGGCCGGCTTTCATGTAAAAGCAATCCTAGCGGCTAATTAGCCTCTGGACTGCTTTTACAAGCAGTGGGAGGGAATGCCCCCCCCCCCGGATATAAAAAGCGCTATTGGGAAATTGGGAAAGCATTTTATCACACCGATCTTGGTGTGGTCAGATGCTTTGAGGGCAGAGGAAAAATCTAGGGTCTAGAAGACCCCAGTTTTTTTAAAAAAAAGAGTACCTGTCACTACCTATTGCTATCATAGGGGATATTTACATTCCCTGAGATAACAATAAAAATGATAAAAAAAAAAATACTTGGAAGGAACAATTTAAAAATAAAATAAAAAAGCAAAATTAATAATAAAAAAAAAAAAAAAAAAAAAAAGCACCCCTGTCCTGCCCTGCTCTTGCCCAATGGCGAACGCAAGCGTCAGTCTGGCGTCATATGTAAACAGCAATTGCACCATGCATGTGAGGTATCACCACGAAGGTCAGATCGAGGGCAGTAATTTTAGCAGTAGACCTCCTCTGTAAATCTACTGGGGTAACCTATAAAGGCTTTTAAAGGCTTTTAAAAATGTATGTAGTTTGTCGCCAATGCGCGTTTGTGCGAAATTTTAAAGCATGTCGTGTTTGGTATCTATGTACTCGGCCTAAGATCATCTTTTTTATTTCATCAAACATTTGGGCAATATAGTGTGTTTTAGTGCATTAAAATTAAAAAAAGTGTATTTTTTAACCCAAAAAATGCGTTTGAAAAATCGCTGCGCAAATACTGTGTAGAAAAAAAAAATGCAACACCCACCATTTTAATCTGTAGGGCCTTTGCTTTAAAAATATATATAATGTTTGGGAGTTCAACATAATTTTCTTGCAAAAAAAAAAATGTTTTCATGTAAACAAAAAGTGTCAAAAAGGGCTTTGTCTTCAAGTGGTTAGAAGAGTGGATGTAAGCTTCCTAATGTTGTGTATAAAATGCCAGAACAGTTCAAAACCCCCCCAAATGACCCCATTTTGGAAAGTAGACACCCCAAGCTATATACTGAGAGGCATGTCGAGTCCATGGAATATTTTATATGTTGACACAAGTTGCGGAAAAAATACAATTTTTTATTTTTTTTGCACAAAGTTGTCAATAAATGATATATTGCTCAAACATGCCATGGGTATATGTGGAATTACACCCCAAAATACATTCTGTTGCTTCTCCTGAGTACGGGGATACCACATGTGTGAGACTTTTTGGGAGCCTAGCCGCCTACGGGACCCCAAAAACCAAGCACCGCCTTCAGGCTTTCTAAGGGTGTAAATTTTTGATTTCACTTCTCACTGCCTATCACAGTTTCGGAGGCCATGGAATGCCCAGATGGCACAAAACCCCCCCAAATGACCCCATTTTGGAAAGTAGACACCCCAAGCTATTTGCTGAGAGGTATTGTGAGTATTTTGCAGATCTCGCTTTTTGTCACAAAGTTTTGAAAATTGAAAAAAATATATATATATATATATATATTTTCTTTCTTCATTTTCAAAAACAAATGAGAGCTGTAAAATACTCGCCATGCCTCTCAGCAAATAGCTTGGGGTGTCTATATTCCAAAATGGGGTCATTTGGGGGGGTTTTGTGCCATCTTGGCATTTTATGGCCTTCGAAACTGTGATAGGTAGTGAGGAGTGAAATCAAAAATTTGCGCCCTTAGAAATCCTGAAGGCGGTGCTTGGTTTCCGGGGTCCCGTACGCGGCTAGGCTCCTAAAAAGTCCCACACATGTGGTATCCCCGTACTCAGGAGAAGCAGAAAAATGTATTTTGGGGTGTAATTCCACATATAACCATGGCATGTGTGAGCAATATATCATTTAGTGACAACTTTTTGTAATATTTTTATTTTTTTGTCATTATTCAATCACTTGGGACAAAAAAAAATATATTCAATGGGCTCAACAGGCCTCTCAGCAATTTCCTTGGGGTGTCTACTTTCTAAAATGGGGTCATTTGGGGGGGTTTTGTGCTATTTTGGCATTTTATGGCCTTCGAAACTGTGATAGGTAGTGAGGAGTGAAATCAAAAATTTGCGCCCTTAGAAATCCTGAAGGCGGTGCTTGGTTTCCGGGGTCCCGTACGTGGCTAGGCTCCTAAAAAGTCCCACACATGTGGTATCCCCGTACTCAGGAGAAGCAGCAGAATGTATTTTGGGGTGCAATTCCACATATAACCATGGCATGTGTGAGCAATATATCATTTAGTGACAACTTTTTGTAATTTTTTTTTTTTTTTGTCATTATTCAATCACTTAAGACAAAAAAAATAAAAATTCAATGGGCTCAACATGCCTCTCAGCAATTTCCTTGGGGTGTCTACTTTCCAAAATGGAGTCATTTGGGGGGGTTTTGTACTGCCCTGTCATTTTAGCACCTCAAGAAATGAGATAGGCAGTCATAAATTTAAAGCTGTGTAAATTTCAGAAAATTTACCCTAGTTTGTAGACGCTATAACTTTTGCGCAAACCGATAAATATACGCTTATTGACATTTTTTTTACTAAAGACATGTGGCTGAATACATTTTGGCCTAAATGTATGACTAAAATTGAGTTTATTCGATTTTCCTTATAACAAAAAGTAGAAAATATCATTTTTTTTCAAAATTTTCGGTCTTTTTCCGTTTATATCGCAAAAAATAAAAATCGCAGAGGCAATCAAATACCATTAAAAGAAAGCTCTATTTGTGGGAAGAAAAGGACGCAAATTTCATTTGGGTACAACATTGCATGTCCACACAATTTACAGTTAAAGCAGCGCAGTGCAAAATTCTGAATTCACCTCTGGTCCTTTAGCTACCAAATGGTGCGGGGCTTAAGTGGTTAAATGTTTTTTTCCACTTAGCATTGCTGACCTTTTTTCAAATCACCGTTTTGGCCCCGCCCCCTGTCAGCCTATAAATGTCCCATCCAGCTCTCTCACACACTTTATGCTTGAAAAAGAGGCGCTGCCATTCTTCCACCAATGGCTTGCTAGCTTTGAAACATGTCGCATGTGTGTGACGTCATTGCCGGGTGCCGTGCTGTGAAGCTCTCCAAGCCTCACTCTGAATAGACAGTTGTGTTTACTTCCTACTCTACAGAGATAGAGTGCACACTGAAGCCACAGCGCGGCTTGCCATAACCACTGACGCTTGTCCTTCTCCACTACACCTTACCTGGAACCTATATCTTCTTCAGATGGACTTTTTCTGATAGACCAAGGTATGCCCAAGCCTGGATCACTGAATAAAACCACGCTGTGCTCAGCCATCCCACTCCATCCTGCACGGATCTGATGTGGTGCCAGCTCTACAGGACTTGCTGTGACTTGCAGTCCCACTCCATCTCTTCAGCCCAGCAACCGGACCTGAATGCAACTTACCTGTTCTCCATGTGAGTGGATGTTGTTGTTTATTAAATTATTCTTATGATATATGTAGCGCTACCCCCAGTTAAGAGAGCCGCTGGATTTTTGTTTCGGGCCCTGTGTACAACACCGCCAACCCCCGGCAATCTTACTCGACCCACTCTGGCACAGCTAGTCTAGGGGATTATACTTATATCACAGTCAAACAGTATTGCAAGGGTAACCTCTTTGCAATAAGACAACACACTGGTGCAAGAGATCAAGTATAACGGTTTTACTTTAGTTTTAAAAGGGCATAGGCAGAACATAACACATACAACTCGCTTACAGAGCCCTGCAGCAATAGGTATAGCACGCAATAATGGCGCAGCGCGGTAATCCACCACGCGCAGCTATTATTGTATACGCGCCCTGTGGCGCACTAAAACAATAGTCTATCTCCCCTCCCTGGTCAGGCCTGACACAGAATAAATCTCAGTCTTCTTATTAAGGATTTCTTCGCATGCAAACTTTCGGTGGTGCACTTGATGAAACAGTATTTTGTAATCCACAAAGTAGGCAGTCACAAGGAACACTATGCTGGAGAGAGACCCTTTAACCCTGTCCTGCTACTGGTCTCCAGTGGAACAACAAACAAATGATCGGTGGGCCAAGGCAGTCTATAGGCCTAAACACGGTACAGTCTATTGGATTGAGCAAGTACTCGCTCACCACTCCGGACGCGATCCCAGTCCGGGACTTCCACCTGCTGTGTCTCCGCACACAGCGTCTGCAACGATCGGGTCCCCGATCCAACTGATGTCCTCACTCGACAAGTCAGATGCCACTCAGGCTCCGTAGTGGGGTGGAAGGCTCTTCAGAAGTTGCACAAGGCCCCAGGCTTCAGGCCCTGCACTGCAGCAGATCCGCACAGGAAGAAACTGTTGCTTGCAGCGCGGTGTCCAAAGAGGCCGAGCTCCGCCATGCCTCCTTCTTAAATAGCCCCTCCCATGAGTCTCTGTTCCGGAGCAATGCACCCTGGGTGCTGCAAGATGTACTGGGAGATGTAGCCTCTCTGTATTAAAGGGGAATACCCCGCTACATATATATACTCAGAGGCGCCCCTTTTCTTGTTTGTTTCTCTCTTCTATCAGGCACCCAAATAGAGTCAGTGACCTCATCATCCCCTCCCTGCTTGTCACTGGAGCAAACTTGGCAGTATGCTGCAGCTGGGGGAACATGACTGCCAGTTTCTTGTCCTTCTTGGGCACCCCCTCTCTCTAGGCTCACGTTAGTCCCTTCCTCGACCTGGGTACCAACATCGGAGCCTTCAAATCGCTGCACATCCTCCAGCAGCATGTACCCGACACTGTGGTTGAATAGTTCGGGGGACTCCTCCGTGCATGATGGTGGGGCTAGGAAAGAAGTGACTGTTGACAAGTAGCCGATGGAATAGGCCACTTTGGCAGCTGCATTGGCAGGCAAACGAATCTGAGCCTGGGTGACAGATTATGAGGAGGATGAGGACGGCTTTGTTATCCATTCCACCAACTCTTCTGCATGTTGTGGCTCAATAACACAGCCAGCAGCAGAAGAATAGGACAAGCGTGCCCCACGGCCACGTGCAAAGGATACACCATGTCCACGACCAGCACTGTTGACTGTAGACACAGAGCCTGCTTGCCCTCTTTTAGTGGCCTGTGAGATGTATATTTTGTTTTGCAACACCACACTACACTGTATTAGATACTGTGTACACCACCAGAAGTGTAGTAGCAACTTCACTACGGCTGCACTGTATTGGGTACTGTGTACACCACCAGAAAAGTAGTAGCAACTGCACTACGGGTGCACTGTACTGTGTACACCACCAGAAAAGTAGTAGCAACTGCACTACGGGTGCACTGTACTGTGTACACCACCAGAAAAGTAGTAGCAACTGCACTACGGGTGCACTGTATTGTGTACACCACCAGAAGTGTAGTAGCAACTGCACTAGGGCTGCACTGTATTGTGTACTGTGTACACGACAAGAAGTGTAGTAGAAAAAGTAAACCAGGAATGCACTGTATATATAGACTACACTGGATGCAGAGTATGTGTGTGTATGTATGCGTGTGTATATGTATATGTGTGTGTGTGTGTGTGTGTGTATATATATATATATATATATATAATGTAGCGGGGTATTGCCCTTTTATTCCCCAGAGACTACACTACCCAGTATACCTTGAGGCACCCAGGGTGCATTGCCCTGTGCAAAGACTGCTGGGGTGGACTTTATAAGAGGGAGGCGGGCCCCAGTTCTTTCTCTTTGGATACCGCCCTCCCAGTAAGAGGATCCCTGTGCTGATCTGCTGTGAGCACAAGGCCTGAAGCCTGGGCCTTGTGTTTTTCCAAAGAGCCTTCCGCTCCACCGAGGAACCTGCGGAGCGTCTGATCCTGTTGCTGAATGCTGTTACCAGGAGGACCGAAGACCCGGGTGTCGTGGACGCTGTGAATCAAGTCACAGTAACGGAAGTAACGGACAAGGACTAGTCTGGTTGGGTGAGAGAGCACCTGCTCAGAGCTACACCACAGTATCTCTAGGCCCACTGACTGTATTCAGGGCCACTACAGTGATTGCAGTTACACTCTGGGGAGACTATCCGCAGAACTGAGTTATTAGTCTCCCTGGCATTATAAAGTTACCGATCATCGTTACTTTGTTGGATTACAATTGTTCTTAAAGTGCACCACCATGTTTGCTAGCAAAGATTTCTTCCACAGAACTATACCCAAATCATAGTCAGGCCTGACTGGGTAGTGTAGGACATTGCTGGGCGCCATATTGTCCACGAGGGAGGATGGCTGCAGCGGGGTCTGTTAAACTGTCTGTCATATTACTGAACGTTTGATGTTTTAATAGGTATACCCATATTGCAGGGCTCTGCATGTGACATTGCATACTGTTTATCATTCTAACTTTTACCAACAGTAAAATATTAGAGTTAAGTATATTGGTTGTCAGTGTCATTTACTGTGCTATACCATACTGTGTGCCATACTGTGGGATTTTGTCATAGAGAATATTAGAGTGATTGCAATTCTATCATCCCCTTTACTAACTGTGCCACGAGAGGTTAGAGCCGATTGCCAGGGATTGACAGCGGTGCACTACAGGGCCCAAAACAATCAAGGCAGCCCTCTTAACTGGGGGTATCGCTCTATATATATATATATATATATATATATATATATATATATATATATATATATATACTAGACCAGTGTTTCTCAACTCCAGTGCTTAGGGCGCCCCAACAGGTCATTATTTTGCACAGGTGATTTGATCAGTTTGTGACAAGGAGAAAAAAGAAAGGCGCACCAGTCTCGTGCATTAAAAAAAGAAACCTACTTACAAACATATGTGAATAACACACGTTATGTTTGTAAGTAGGTTTCTTTTTTTAATTTTTTTAAATAAATCCACCCAAGGATAATGCACGAGGCTGGTGCGCCTTTCTTTTTTCTCCTTGTCATTTACCGTTAGGATACCCCTATCCGTGAAGGCAGCAAGGCCAAGTGACATTCATCATTCCACTTACAGACTGTCTGGTATTCCACTTGTGCGCAGGAGTTTTTGTTTTCTGTTATTCAAGATTTGATCCGTTTCCCTGACTTAGTAATTACCACAGCTGCTTAATCTTACGAAAATCCTGAAAACATGACCTGTTGGGGCGCCTTGAGGACTGGAGTTGAGAAACACTGTACTAGACTGTGTGTGTATGTATATGTGTATATATGTATATGTGTGTATGTGTGTGTATATATATATATATATATATATATATATATATATATAATCGGGGTCTCCTTTAAGGCCCCGGGACTACGTTACCCAGGACCCCGTTCGGCACCCAGGGTGCATTTAGCCACCGCAGAGACTCATGGGAGGGGCTATATAAGGAAAGGGCGAGGCTGAGCTCGGCCTCTTTAGACACCGCGCTGCAATCAACAGGTCTTCCTGTGCGGATCTGCTGCAGTACAGGGCCTGAAGCCAGGGCCTTGCATAACTTCCAGAGAGCCTTTCACCCGACTGCGGAGCCTGGGTGGCACCTGACTTTGTCGAGTTTGGACATCATTTGGACCGGAGACCTGGCCGTTGCAGACACTGTGTGTGGAGACACAGTAGGTGGAAGTCCCGGACTGGGATCGCATCCGGAGGGGTGAGCGAGCACCTGCTCATTCATATAAACAGTACTTTGACTAGGCCTAGAGACTGCCTTGGCCCTCCTGGTTCTATTTTACTGTTCCACAGGAGACTAGTGGCGGAACTGAGTTGAGTAGTCTCCTGTGGGTGGTTCATTCTGCCCTTTTTATTTCCCTACCCTTTGGATTACAAATTACTGTTCCTGTTGTGCACCACCAGTCAAGTTGCATGCAAAGAAACTGTTCTTCTAGAGACTGAGGCCTCGTACACACGACCGATTTTCTCGGCAAGAACCAGCAAGAAACTTGCTGGCAGAGAGGTCTTGCCGAGTAAATCGGTCGTGTGTACGCTGCTAGCGTGTTTCTCGTCGAGAAAACCGACAAGAAACCTCGACGAGAAAATAGAGAACCTGCTCTCTATTTTCTCGTCGAGATTCTCCTCTGCGTGTTTCTCGACGAGAAAAGTGAGTGTGTGTACACTTACCTGTCCGCCCGGAAGCCCGCGCATGTTCGAAATGAATTTGACGCATGCGCGGTAGCTTCCTAGGCATACGTAGGGTGTACCAAGATGGCGGCGACGGCATCGAATGTGACGAGCGCATGCTCGACGTAGTCGATGACGTCACCGCGTACACTCCTTTCAAAGAACCGCGGGTTCTTTGAAACGAGCGTGTGTACACTCGGCCGGGACAAGTTTCTTGTCCAAGAATCTCGTCGAAAAAAACGACATGTTTTTCTCAACGAGAATCTCGGCCGTGTGTACGAGGCCTGAGTTTAAAATCTGGATCAGGCCTGATCCGTAGGTAGAATTTGTTGCTGTGCCATAAGGGCGCATAGATAGAGATGGCTGCGCTTGGCGGACAATCGCCTGTATTATACTTTCTGCTGCAGGGCTCTGCAGACATATATGTGTTATGGGTTAACCTTATGCTTTTTACCCAAACTAAAGAAACGTTATATTTTATCTCTTGCTATTAGTGTGTTGTCTTTATGCAAAGAGGTTACCCTTACAATACAGATAGATTGTGTGCATACTATTAGATTGTGATACTAGAATACTCCCTAGACTAACTGTGCCGGAGTGGGTCGAGTAGATTGCCGGGGGTTGGCGGTGCTGTATATTGGGCCCGGAACAAAAAATCCAGCGGCTCTCTTAACTGGGGGTAGCGCTACATATACATTATATATATATATATATATATATATATATGTATATGTAGCGCTACCCCCAGTTAAGAGAGCCGCTGGATTTTTGTTTCCCAGAGTCCCGTTTGGCACCCAGGGTGCAATGTTGCCGCCGCAGAGACTTGTGGGAGGGAGATAAAAGGAGGAGGCGTGAACAGCTCGGCCTCTTTTGGACACCGCACGGCTGCTGACTGGTCTTCCTGTGCGGATCTGCTGGAGTGCAGGGCCTGGGGCCTTGCGCAACTTCCGAAGAACCTTCCATCCCACTGCATAGCATCTGACTTTGTTGACTGCGGACATCAGTTGGATCGGGGACCCGATCGTTGCAGACACTGTGTGCGGAGACACAGCAGGTGGGAGTCCCGCACTGGGATCGCGTCCAGAGTGGTGAGCGAGCACCTGCTCAATCCAATAGGCTGTACTGTGTTTAGGCCTATAGACTGCCTTGGCCCACCGATCATTTATTTGCTGTTCCGCTGGAGACCGGTAGCAGGACAGAGTTAAAGGGTCTCTCTCCAGCATAGTGTTCCTTGTGACTGCCTACTTTGTGAATTACAAATATTGTTCCTGAACGTGCACCACCATTTCAAGTTTGCATGAGAAGAAATCCTTATTCAAAAGACTGAGTTTAAATCTGTGTCAGGCCTGACCAGGGAGGGGGTAGAATATTGTTTAGTGCGCCACAGGGCGCGTAGATAATAATAGCTGCGCGTGGTGGATTACCGTGCTGTGCTATTACTGTACACTATATCTATTGCTGCAGGGCTCTGTAGGCAAGTTGTATGTTATGTTTTGACCTATGCCTTTTAGCCTAAAGTAAAGCCGTTACCTTACCATTTGCTATCACTGTGTTATTATTGCACATAGTGCTTATATCTCATGAGAAGTTGGGGTGTGTGTATAATCGGGTATAGAGCGTGATAGATAACATCACTAGACTAACTGTGCCATAAGAGACTAGACAAGATTGCCGGGGGTTGGTGGAGCTGTACTCAAGGCCCGAAATCAAACCAGCGGCTCTCTTAACTGGGGGTAGCGCTATATATATATATATATATATATATACACAAATTAATACACTGCCTGAAGTATATTAGAAACAGTACACCAGGAATGCACTGCAGTCAGCTATGGGCTACACTGGATGCAGAGAAAATATATATATATTAGACTGACTGTGTGTATGTGTGTGTGTGTGTGTGTGTGTGTGTGTGTGTGTGTGTGTGTATGTATATATATATATATATATATATATATATATATATATATATATATAATCTCAAATACACTGCCGCTAACTGAATAGGTTATGCTTAATCTAAATCTCTCTCTCTCTCTGTCCACACCAACAACACTACACAGGGCCGCCGTGTAGGCAGCCTTATATAGTTTGGGGCGTGGACTTAGTACCCCTGAGCCATGATTCGCTAAAGGCACCCTGCCTTTGGTCAATTATGGCTCTCTTAGCAGAGGGTGCTGGGCTTGGCCAAAGTATGCAGGTCATGGTGCTCAAATTTGCCGCGAACGGCCTATAATGTTCGTTTTGTAAGTCGAACTTATGTTCGACCCGAATATCGAGCTCATCCCTATTTAAAACCCCTATTTAAAATCTTCAAAATGTATTGATTCTCCATAAAAGACACCATAACAGACAGCAGATGTAAATGCATTTCAGCCTTGTGGGCCTTGTTCACTATACAAGTGACAACAAAAGTTCTGATCACCCCCCCCCAGAGTAGTAGAGTGTTACTATGACCCATGATTAATGCTTAAGGGCAGGGCCGTTTGAAGGAATTTGGGGGCCCCAAGCAGAATGGACAACGAAATTTGAAACAAGTTGAGAAGCGGTGGGGGGGGGGGTACTACTGAATTATTTTTTTCACCTGTCAAGAAAGTTGTTGAGCGGGGGGCGCAGGACATTGACGCCGATCGTGGGAGGGGGGCGCCAATCGCGGGAGGGGGGGACGCCGATAGTCCGACATTAGAGTGGATAGGCGGGGGGGGGTATGTCTTACCTCCTCCTCCCGTGCTGCCTCCTCTTGCGGGACTGCTGGGGCCCCAGGCCAGCTCGGGGCCCTGAGCAGTTGCTTGGTTTGCCTGTCCTGTTTCGACGGCCCTGCTTAAGGGTCCCCGCACAAGCTGTTAGGGTCCAATGAGTTGTATGCCACTGGCTAGTGACGGTGCAGGCTGAGGAAAGGTCTGTCCAAACCCACAGCATACTACGAAATTTGGAAGAGATAACCCGGCCACCGTACACCTCAACCGGCCCGAGTGGTTAGCAGGTAAAAACAGACCACAACTCTAACATGTTTCACCCCCCTTTGAGGCTTAATCATGAAGACCTATGGTAACGCTCTGTTGCTCTGGTCACAGTATGCAAATAATAATTGGTAAAAAACAGAAAAAAAATTAACAAAAAACAAAAAAAAATGTATTGATTTTCAGATACTGTATATACCATAGTTTGTAGACTCTATTACTTTCCTACAGACTAAATAATACACACAGATTTGGGTTATTTTCACCAAAGAAATGGAGCAGAATACAGTTTGGCCTAAATTTATGAATAAAGATTATTTATTTGCAAAATTTTATACCAGAAACAAAGAAAAGCGGTCTTTTTTTCATAATTTATGGTCTTTTTTCATTTAATTAGCAGAAAATAAAAAACCCAGTGGTAATTAAATACCACCAAAAATAAAGCTCTGTGTGAAAAAAATTATACAAATTTCATTTGGGTACAGTGTTGTATGACCACACAATTGTCATTCAAAGTGTGGCAGCGCTGAAAGCTGAAAATTGGTCTGGACAGGAAGGGGATGAAAGTGCCCTCTGGAAAGGTAACCCCCTCATGTTGATAGCATGTGGAATGGTATGTCTCAAGAAGGAGGGAGACATACTTGTTTGCATGAAGATGACCCTAGATAACACCCACATGTGATTCTGAGCCTCCATTAGGGTGACCACATGTCCCAGATTGCCCGGGACAGTCCCGCATTTTGCAGGTCTGTCCCGGGCACATTTATTGCAGGACAATACAGTGTCCCGGAATGAAACTGACACAGCCACCCCCCAGGCCAATCTGATGCCCCCAAAAAAGTCTGCCACATCACCGCTTTACTCACTGACAGTACTTGTCTTGGCCGGGAATGCCTGGAAGAGAACAATCCCGCCCCCTGCTTGTGATTGGAGAAATCATAAATCCTAAATCATAAATCCTGTCTCGTGTGTCCAATCACAGTGCTGTGATTCGTTACAGCACAAGCTGATTTTTGGGAAGGGAGTGTGTCCCGGAATGGTAGTTTGAAAATGTGGTCACCCTAGCCTCCATGGTTGAGAGAACTGAAATCCAATGAATGAATTGTGGTGGGTCAGGGACAGTCAGGCTGGGGAAGAAAGGTCTAGATGACACTGGACCTTTGACTTACTGTAGCTTCTAATGCACATTGTGAGCTTCTAATACACATTGTGAGAAGCGCATGTGGTAAAATTCAGGAGCCTGTACAACTGTGCAAGACTAAAGACAGGGCTGGAGTTCAACTTGAAAACTGCAGATTGGATGTTCTGAGATCCTCCCATTCTAGAAGAGCAACAAGTCCCAGCATATCCTGCAGCATTAGTTAATACAGTAGTAGATTCTATATGGCCGTAGTATGATGAAGGAGGAAAGGCAGACAGAGATATCAGGTGTCCTCTGATGTTCACCCGTCCATATCAGAAGATCAACTTCTTCTCACAGACATATTTCATTATTTCAGAACAGTGACCATCATTCCAGTCATTTCTAGGCCTTAACGCAGCACAGTGTTCCGTTCCTCCGAAACGAGGGTTCATCCAATTATCAGGCTGACCCTCCCCCCAGAACCTGAAGGACAGAAGATACAATAGTGATTAGACCAAGACAGGAACTGAGCAGAACTGGAACCTCAGAAATGCTATAAAATTAGATCTTCAAGGAGTGAGCCTGACAGCTGTGATGGACTGCAAGAGAGCTGAGCACACGCTACAATGTGATTGTACAATCTACTGAGGTTAGATCAGTGGTGACCAACCCCATAGACATGAAGCACTCTATTGTGCTACTAGTGTGAGTCTGTATTTGGGTCAGGGATATGTAGCGGCCTCACCCCCTGTCCCCTTGTGAATAAAGTGGCTTGCTTGTCTAGGGGTATGTGGGAGGAGGATGAGGTACACTACGGCCCATGTCCTCTAAGGTGTAGAGGTGAAGGCAAACACTATTTTACCTTCGGATCCTGTGTTCTGGATGGAGCCTCTGGCCCTCCTGCAGAGGGCAAGTTTGACTGTCAGTAATAGAGCCCCACACCATAAAAAGTCCAACACTCCTTTATTTTTCTTCACATATGAACAGTATCAGTTGAACTTTCAAACGAACAAACAGGGTGTGGATACGAGTAGGCCCAGGCACAATGAACTCTCCTATTCCTTCTTTGGCGAATAGGCTTGGCGCACAGTCGCTGCCACCGACCGGGTGAACTGTTGAGGCCCCTGCCACAGGTCTAATAGCAGGTCTCTGCCACCGACCTGAATTGGCTATAGGTACTGCTGCCACCGGTCACAGAACATGAATTACCTTCCTTTTATGGATAGGCCCTTGTTGGAGAAAGATATCCATCCAAGCGGTCTCCGGAGGTCCACCCGACACTGGCAATATGCTGCACCAGCTTCACGAAGGGTCACCTCTCCGGTCCTTTACGCCCTGGATTCAGGTGCCCAACACCAAGGGCACCTTAGGACAATCCCTCCCTCTCGGGACCCAGTGGAAGATACTGGGCCCCAGGCTTCCGGATGAGTACCTCAACACAGACTGAAGGTGTCTGGGATGGAACACGAACTCCACGTGTACAGGCCGAGGGCGCCTGAACACCGACCACGGAAAGCAGCCCTCAGGCTGAAGGTGCCTGGGACTCGGACCTCATGGCGAAATGTCCGCCCCCTTTATACCCTCTCCCAGCAAGCCCAGCAGGTTCCCCTCCCCGCAGTACAACTGCCGCGAGAGGTCACAAAGGGTGGTTCAACCCCGGCTCAAAGTGACAGCGTCACCTGCTGAGCCGCAGGGAACTAAACACCACTGATGTCCTCACCTGAACAGAATACAGCCCTATTCTTCCAATTAGTGCATCTGGGTCATGCTACCACCCAAATGCTCCCCCTAAATAGTATATGCCCACTACAGATATTAGAGTTTAGAGCAACATGACTCATACACTGAGCTCTCTAGTGCTCCCCCCGGCTCTAGGAAGTTTTAAAACATTCTGGAAGCTAGAGGGCAGAGGGTAGGAGGGTTGTTCTGCATATTTAGGGGTGCTTAGCCAATCTCCAGGAGATGGGTCTGGCAGGGGACTAAGTGAGACCTTAAAGTGGTTGTAAAGGTTCATGTTTTTTCACCTTAATGCATCCTATACATCCTATGCATTAAGGTGAAAAAACACTTGGCAATGATGTGCCCCCCAGCCCCCCCGTTTTACTTACCTGAGCCCGTTCACCGGCTCGGCTCGTCCCCGGCATCCTCTTCTCCACTGCTTCTCGGCGTTGATTGGATGGATTGATAGCAGCGCAGCCATTGGCTCCCACTGCTGTCAATCAAATCCAATGACGTGGCCACCGGGGGGGGGCTGGACAATAGGTGGTAATCTATTGCGGGGAAGAGCTTAGAGATCTGCCGTGGGACCCCAGAACCGGAGGATCGGGGCCAGTCTGTGCAAATCGAACTGCACAGTGGAGGTAAGTATGATATATTTGTTTAAATTATTTTTTTTTTAATTAACCTTTACAACCCCTTTAAATGGGAATGAGTCATGCTGGGAGGGGAGTTGGGTGGAAGATGGAGATGCATTTCTGAGGAGGCTGTCAGTGGCCCTTGAGGCTAAGTCTGGGGGAGGGTGCTGTGCCTCAGGCCGGGGGTTCGGGGGCTGGCCTGGGTGGGTCCTGACAACAGGAAAAGCTTGGGAGAAGTCTTCCCCGAGAGGTAGCAGGAGCAAGAAGGACAGTGTGAGTATTACAGCATGGTGCTGGGACCTACAAGGGGGGACTGTCACATGTAGCAGGTCTCCCTGGAAGATAGTCAGTTAGAGTGGTGAAGAAGCAGCCCGGTGGGCTAGCATTTCCTGCAGTGGTAGAGCTGGGACCAGTATCTACAGGGGAGATGCAGGTCCACAATGCATTGTCCTATTTTCTAGAGGGAGAGAGAGTTCCTAGACTTTAAGGGGCTGTTGCTAATCTAACTGAGACTGTTAGCTCCTAAAGAGGAATCAACTGGAGCTGTAAATAGGAAGGAAGTTGTCCCTGGTTTTGTTACTGTCAAGTTGGGCATCCCATAATTCCTATCCCCATCCAAGTTATTACCCCCTAATTTAAAAAAAAAAAAAAAAGCTCAAGGACTGTTCACTGTTTTTGGATAAAAGCTGAAGCTGTTGTGTGCCTGGCTGTGCAGCAGTGGGTAACCCTGTAATTTGCAACCCCTATGGGGGTGGTGATACACATGCATAGCCCCTATTAGATATGTGGTGAGTTCTTCCTCTTACCTCTTTCCTGTTGTCCTTCGGCGAGCACTACCGTCGGAAATGGCCATGTGCACGGGGTCAACCAAGTTTTTAATTCTGACAAGCTGGCAGGCATTGGGCACCATGATTGATGATGGATTTGCAATGAGGGACTCTTTGGGGGATACACATTTACTATGTACCTCTTACTTATTCACATGCAGGGAGGACGGTATGTGTAAGCCTCCATATTTTAAACAGGGTATTCCAGAGGTGGGAGATGTACTCCCATTTTGGAGTCTACTCACCCCATGTCACATTACATTATGGTTTTATGGGTGAATAAAAAATATTTGAAAACGCTGGGTGGAATGAATTAAATTCTCAACAATGTACTTCAGCTCAAGGATCCATCAGTGTGCCACCTTTTCAGATCATTTTGCCAGATCTTAGTGTTGGGGATATGGGAGAAAGGTTTTGATATTTGAAGTTTCAGTGTCTTACTTTGGAGTTATGTCATAAGGCGTTCCATCCACCCATCTCCAGGTTCCATCCGCATCTGTTAAACCGATCCACATGAATTGATTGTTTGCAATCCCAACCAGAAAATTCTTAAGAAAGACAAAAGATAGAAGTTGTTAAAAGATCAATTTTTGTACACATTTGGCTTCATTAGGTTACAGGGCTACCAGTATATTTTTGGGTTGGATAGGAAACTGGTGCACTGGAAGGAAATCCATTAAAATGATAAGAACACTTCACACCCCAACACAGATGTAATTCTTCCCCCGAGACAAAGACATGGTATGATCCATCCCCAGGATCCTGACACCCTTGAGGTCAGCCTTAGAAAATGGACAACAAGGTCAAGGTTGACAAAAGGAGGAGAGGGGAAACGTATTCTAGAAAAACAATCTTTTGACAGTGTGTGGTGATCCAACATACAGTGCCTTAAAAAATATTCGTACCTCTTGAAATTTTTCACATTTTGTCATGTTACAACAAAAAACGTAAATGTATTTCATTGGAATTTTATGTGATAGACCAACACAAAGTGGCACATAATTGTGAAGTGGAAGGAAAATGATAAATGGTTTTCAATTTTCTTTACAAATAAATATGTGAAAAGTGTGGGGGGCATTTGTATGGCGCCCCCCTGAGCCAATACTTTGTAGAACCCCCTTTCTCTGCACTTACAGCTGCAAGTGTTTTTAAGGATGTCTCTCACAGCTTTGCACATCTAGAGAGTCGTGGTGTCACTCTCCAGATAGTACAGGTAAAACGAAAAAGGTCCAATCATCAAATAACGTATGGCCACCAATTAATCGAACTCCAAAGCCAGAGTGGATGCGATAACCGTTCACCAGTTTAGCATTACCCAAATGGAAAAAAAAGGCAGCAATAGTGAAGCCCGTAAGGTAAAAAGCCTCACTCACTTTTGCACCCAGCTACATTTTCATTAGCACACATCCCATTGACACTCTCACACAGTTTTGGATCAGAATTGGTTTCCTTTCACACTGGTTCACAAATATCACAAATATCACATTTGGCCGATTTGCCAATATCGGCCAACAACATTCAGCCGATTTGCCAATATCGGCCAATAACTCCCCAATTATAGGTTCATTTATCAGCACCCATCACACCAGTTTCCATTATCACTGACCTGCACACCACTACACACACACCTCCCCCTCCCTCCCTTCTTCTTCCCTTCCCCTCCCCTCCCCCACACACACACCCAACTTGGTTTTTAGGTTCATTTTGAAACTCATATTCTTTTCTCTCAACATATTGATTACTCAAATGTTTTCATTTTTTTTCCCCCAGCACTTGTCTCTGCGCTCTGCTTGTGCCTTCCTCCCAGTTTGGCACTTTGTCGTGGTTGTCCGGGTTCCTCCTTGACTGATGTCCCATGCCTTCTTCTCCTTGGCTCTCCTCTCGATTGCCGGGGCCATTGAAGTGTTTTGGGGGCCCGTCCCCGCCTCAACCCCGGGGGAGACAGTTCATCCAGGACCACCACTCCATTCCATATTTGAAACGCTTGGGTCAACCCTACTCTGGGCTTTGCCATTGGTAATGTACTAGACCATCTGATTCTGTTTTTTGTTTCAAGTATGGCACCATCCCATTTAAGACCTTATTGACCTATCTATCCATTTCCCCTCTAGTCAAATTATATGCACCCCACTCCTGATGACTGGCTTCAAACGCCAAGAAACACGTCGAGTACATGTTAAGGGATGCCAAATAAAGCCTGCCCAACTATGTATTTATCAACTGAATTCTTGATCTTTTATCTGGATAATCATGTTCACTGTATCTGTATGTCCATGTTACTGATATTGCTCGTATTAGTCATGTCTTTGTTAATGATCTATGATTATGTTTATGTGACAACCCCTACCTGCATTATGCCTTTGTCTGCATGATCTGTATATTATATTTTACTATGATACAATATATTTTGATACTTGTATCTATGCCTTGATTTTTATTGCCTAGACTGATCATGTAGCATTTCCACATGACTACAGACTATTCCCTAACGGGATTGTGACACTTTATTCATCTCTGATATCCTAGACCATTTCTCTACGCCCATCCATGCCTCATTTAAAGTCCCACAGCCCATTTCTTCCTCATTTGTTATTATAGTTAGCGCAGATACCCACCACTCTTTTTTTGATAACATCTAGAGAGGGAAATTTTTGCCCATTTTTCTTTGCAAAATATCTCAAGCTCTGTCAGATTGGAGAGTGTCTGTGAACAGCAATTTTCAAGTCTTGCCACAGATTCTTAATTGGATTTAGGTCTGGACTGTGACTGGGCCATGAAAATGCTTTGATCTAAACCATTCTATTGTAGCTCTGGCTGTATGTTTAGGGTCGTTGTCTTGCTGGAAGGTGAACCTCCATCCCAGTCTCAAGTCTTTTGCAGACTCTTAAGCCCTGTACACACGATCGGTTTTACCGATGAAAACTGTCCGATGGACTATTTTCATCGGACAAACCGAACGTGTATGGGCCCCATCGGTCTTTTTTATCCAATGGAAAAAAAAATGATAGCAAATTCCGATCGTCTGTGTGGAACTCCATCGGAGAAAAAACCCACGCGTGCTCAGAATCAAGTCGACGCATGCTCAGAAGCATTGAACTTAGTTTTCCTCGGCTCTTCGCAGTGTTTTACGGCACGGTGTTTGGGACGGCCAGATTTTTGACTGATGGTGTGTAGGCAAGACTGATGGAAGTTGGCTTCATCGGAAATCCGATGGGAAAAATCCATTGGATTTTATTCCATCGGAAATCCGATCGTGTGTACAGGGCTTAACAGGTTTTCTTCTAAGAATGTCCTGTATTTGACTCCATCCATCTTCCCATCAACTGACCAGCTTCCCTGTCCCTGCTGAAAAAAATCATCCCCACAACATGAAGCTGCCACCACCATGTTTCATAGTGGGGGGTGGTGTGTTCAGGGTGATGTGCAGTGTTAGCTTTTTGCTTTTAGGCCAAAAAGTAAAATTTTGGTCTCATCTGAGCAGAGCACCTTCTTTCACATGTTTGCTGTGTCCCCCAAAACTCCAAACAGGACTTCTTATGGCTTTCTTTCTGCCACTCTTCCATAAAGGGCAGATTTGTGGAGCGTACGACTAATAGTTGTCCTGTGGACAGATTCTCTCACCTAAACTGTGGATCTCTGCAGCTCCTCCAGAGTTACCATGGGCCTCTTGGCTGCTTCTCTGATGAATGCTCTCCTTGCCCGGCCTGGTCAGCTTAGGTGGACGGCCATGTCTTGGTAGGTTTGCAGTTGTGCCATACTCTTTCCATTTTCGGATGATGGATTGAACAGAGCTCCATGAGATGTTCAAAGCTTGGGAGATTTTTTTATAACCTAACCCTGCTTTAAACTTCTCCACAACTTTATCCTTGACCTGTCTGGTGTGTTCCTTGGCCCTCACGATGCTGTTTATTCACTAAGGTTCTCTGACAAACCTCTGAGGGCTTCACAGAACAGCTGTACTTATACTGAGATTAAATTACACACATGTGCACTCTATTTACTAATTAGGTGATTTCTGAAGGCAATTGGTTCCACTAGATTTTAGTTAGGGGTATCAGGGTAAAGGGGGCTGAATACAAATGCATGCCACACTTTTCACATATTTATTTGTAAAAAAAAATGAAAATCATTTTCCTTCCACTTCACAGTTATGTGCCACTTTGTGTTGGTCTATTACATAAAATCCCAATAAAAAACATTTACGTTTTTGGTTGTACAATGACAAAATGTGTAAAATTTCAAGGGGTATGAAAACTTTTTCATGGCATTGTAACATCATGACATTTAAAACTGAGGATCATGCCTTCATTTGGAAAAAGGAAAAATATTTCTACTGAAAATTATTTTAAAGTGAACTTGCCATAATACTGTATAATCACCGCTGACCTCCTACTAAATATACTAGATTGATGGCTGCTACATTAGCCCACTGGTATCCTTAGATCAGTGGTCTCCAAACTGCGGCCCTTTGCTTTCCTTTATCACGCCCTTGGGGCAATTTTCCTTCCAATGATACAAGACACTATTCCTCCCACTGACACCAACAGCGGGGCACTATTCCCGCCCCTAACACAGAATGTGATGTTTATTCCCACTGATGCCAGGAAAATTTCCATTCCCACTGGCCATAGTCCGCCCCCCTCCCCCCCTAAAGTCTAAAGGACAGTAAACTGGCCCTTTATTTAGAAAGTTAGGAGACCCCTGCCTTAGATGAATTCTTATCCCAAGTCGATGAATCAAAACACCAAAGCAATGGAGTCAGCATAATAGCCTGAAAACGCCCGATTTTATAGGAAGATGTCAAAAATAACTTACTCCGTGTTTGTTAGGACAGGTTTCCTTTCGTGTTACTCCCCACCAGGGGCGGGCTGAACATTCGGCCACTCCGGCTAAGCCCCGAAGACCCAGGGCCAGTAAGGGGCCCCATGAGGGGCCCTAGCACCTTTATTGGGTCGCCAGGCTGAGTAATAAGTAAGCTGCTGCATCATCTCCCGGAGCACTTATTCCTGCGAGCTAGGGGTGGATTTGCTGTGCTGTGCCAATCGTGTAATGTCTCCCTCAAATAAATCCTATGACTTAAGACACAGGTAGTGACCAATGGCAGAGAAGGAAGGAAGTCGGAGCCCACAGGAGGGACACAGAGAGGAGTTTTATAAAACTCTCTACAGAATACAACCAGCTCAGGATAAGAGGGTCTGCTGGGGGTTTTATGTAATAAGATCTTCACCTGTAGGTCACCAGTAGGCATAACACCCTATGGGCGAGCAGCCTGGGGTCATAATTGTAAGTAGCAGACATGCTGAACACCACCCTCTCTCTCACCCCCCCCCCCCCTCTCTCTAATCCCCCTCTCTCTCTCAACTCCCCTCACCCCATCTGTCTCTTATCCCCGCTCTCAACCCCTTCTCTCTCACCCTCTCTCTCTCTGTCTCTGACCTTGCCCTCTCTCTCTCTCTCTCTCTCTCTCTCTCTCTCTCTCACTCTCACTCTCTCCCTCCTATTCCTCAATCATCGGGCATATTTACTGTACTATGTAACCATCAGGTGCTACCTACAGCCCCCGAAAAACCACACCCAATTTTTTATCGTGCATGCCACAATTCTTTCTCTGCCCTTACGGCCCACATTATGATCTTGAACACAGGGCCACTGCTTTTAAAAAAATGCCCCTGGTTACATCATAAAATGGCTACCGCACGGCAGCCATCTTTAAACTTGAAAGTGCCCTGCGACTTATACGGAAAGAAGTATATTTAATTGGGGTATGGCGCTGCTCCCTAACCCTAATGAAAGGGTCAGTAATCCTAAGTGATTGCTAAATGCTCAAAAGTAAATTGTAAATAATATATACTACAAAGAGTGAACAATTATAATCAGTCCACCTTTCAACAGTGGTGTTGACACTAGATGCATGAAACCAACATCACCATCAGATACACCACGGTGAACATAGAGACACCCAGAAACAAAGTGTAAGTGTCAAACTAATTATATGTTAGTATACAAAAAATACAAGACTGTATCATTAAGACCACAGTTTAGTGCAATACATCTATACACATTGATAGGATCCAAATGTGATAAGTGCACGTTAGCTCCAGAATAGAAGCTCCAATCTGCAGCTGCAGATACCTATCTCTGCCAGATAGCAACACAGTCCAAAATTATGTATGCACACAGACAGTAAAAACAGTCCTCTTCATAAAATTCAAAAGTAAACGTTCTGCTCTTCATTTAGATGTCAGTGTCCCCCACATGTGTCCCCACTCACCAGATCCTTTAACCCCTACAGGGGTAAACAGCTCAAAGGGATATCCGGATCACACGTCCACAGGGGAGATATCAGCTGGGCTAGTTCTTCCTATAATTTGTGGAGTTCCATGGAAGGGAGGATTCCCAATTACCTCATAGGTGCAGCCAAAAAGAGAGAGAGGCTTCCATAGTGCAGATGAAAAAAACTTCCGGCTTTATTAAAAAAATATATTTAAAAACATACAATGCAGCAAAGTCTGCAATAGACAAGCTACACGCCAAAGGAACAAACAAAAATAAATATGAACAGCACAGCAGTCCTCAATTTGGTCAGTACCAGCTGGTAGCGCTGCATGCGTTGCAAATGTGTTCCAGCAGTACTTCCGGATCAGCGTGGTATGCGTATGACGTAGCTCCGCCTTACGCGTTTCGTCATAGGACTTCGTCTAGAGGCGGTACCACGCTACGCTATCTCCACGCTTAAGAAGGGAGAGCGTCACTCTAAGCCCACCCACTCCTTCAGGGCTGCCAAATCAGGCCTTAGTATCACGGTTCATCACCGGCCAATGGGCTGGTCATGCTACAACGAGGGGAGGCATCTCCACAGGAGCAATTTGATGTGTGTTCCCCCGGGTCATACTGTCTACCGTGACGCTCTTCCAACTACAAAGTTATAATATTATAGAGGGACTGTGAGATATAAATTATAAAATATGACAGATTTAAAATTATTGCATTGCTATCCACACTTTAACATGTTTACAGCACTCCATAAATCACTCCATATGTTTTCTATCTATGTATTTCGCCTAGGCAGATGCATGCGCCCTCTATGGTGAAAATACATCACTACACTAATTGCACTGTATAAACCCAGCTATTACCTTGTAAAAGTGTAAAATTCATCCCCTCTAATTTAAATATACATCCAGCCTCTGCGATCAGATGGCTATACTATATTTGGTATTCATATCTAGATGTAAATTATAAAGAGAAAATGAGCTATAACATATGGGTGAATTATATAACTGAATTGTATCTACAATGAGCGCACATATACCGCCCTACAATTCACTCACCATAGTCTGTCATTAAGTCTAACTCAGGTTAGAATTGTGCGCCCTCTCTGGTGATAATGTATACTACACTATCTGTATAGTACAAACCCAGCTACTGCCTTGTAAAGCTTGTAAAGAAATCCACATGTGGGTGTACCAACTTCGATAGTGGATATGCTGAACAGCCCAACTTCTATGCAATAGGTAATATATATAGTGTGGATCCAAAGAAGTTAAGAATTACAAAATAAAATGTTGTAGTGGAAAATATAAAAAATATAAAAAATATAAAAATATATATATAAAAAAATGTTCTTATTCTTGAAATTATTTTTCAAGACAATGGGTATGTCTATGTAAGCATAACGCCTATCCATATAGTCACCATGCCACATATGCGTACATACTCAGGCTAGAAATGTGTTAGCTAGGGGATGGCCTAGACTTAATTAGGTAGTAAATAGGTCCATAAATATGCCCCAGTTAAGCCATGCTACGCGCATGCCAGATGACAACCATACATCCTGTCCCCACATGGGGTGCTAGTAAAGCAACCCAGTATGAAAAAGGGGAACAGAAATGTATGGTATGAAGAGAATGCAAAATTATATACGATACTTCCTATGTTCTAAATGTCGGGGCCAGTATTCTCAAGGGTTGGCTATGAAGCAGTTTAGGTCTATGTCCACGTTCAACCCTTTCGGCACCAAAGACCCAAGTCGATAGATCCAACTAGTCTCATTTTGGGAAATGCGAGTGGTTTTGTTACCCCCCCCCTCCAATGATCCTTGATCAAATCAATCCCATAGAATATGAGTCCAGTTGGATCTCTCCTATGAAATAAATCAAAATGTCGTGAGAGGTTTGTACTATACAGATAGTGTAGTATACATTATCACCAGAGAGGGCGCACAATTCTAACCTGAGTTAGACTTAATGACAGACTATGGTGAGTGAATTGTAGGGCGGTATATGTGCGCTCATTGTAGATACAATTCAGTTATATAATTCACCCATATGTTATAGCTCATTTTCTCTTTATAATTTACATCTAGATATGAATACCAAATATAGTATAGCCATCTGATCGCAGAGGCTGGATGTATATTTAAATTAGAGGGGATGAATTTTACACTTTTACAAGGTAATAGCTGGGTTTATACAGTGCAATTAGTGTAGTGATGTATTTTCACCATAGAGGGCGCATGCATCTGCCTAGGCGAAATACATAGATAGAAAACATATGGAGTGATTTATGGAGTGCTGTAAACATGTTAAAGTGTGGATAGCAATGCAATAATTTTAAATCTGTCATATTTTATAATTTATATCTCACAGTCCCTCTATAATATTATAACTTTGTAGTTGGAAGAGCGTCACGGTAGACAGTATGACCCGGGGGAACACACATCAAATTGCTCCTGTGGAGATGCCTCCCCTCGTTGTAGCATGACCAGCCCATTGGCCGGTGATGAACCGTGATACTAAGGCCTGATTTGGCAGCCCTGAAGGAGTGGGTGGGCTTAGAGTGACGCTCTCCCTTCTTAAGCGTGGAGATAGCGTAGCGTGGTACCGCCTCTAGACGAAGTCCTATGACGAAACGCGTAAGGCGGAGCTACGTCATACGCATACCACGCTGATCCGGAAGTACTGCTGGAACGCATTTGCAACGCATGCAGCGCTACCAGCTGGTACTGACCAAATTGAGGACTGCTGTGCTGTTCATTTTTATTTTTGTTTGTTCCTTTGGCGTGTAGCTTGTCTATTGCAGACTTTGCTGCATTGTATGTTTTTAAATATATTTTTTTAATAAAGCCGGAAGTTTTTTTCATCTGCACTATGGAAGCCTCTCTCTCTTTTTGTCTGCACCTATGAGGTAATTGGGAATCCTCCCTTCCACGGAACTTCACAAATTATAGGAAGAACTAGCCCAGGTGATATCTCCCCTGTGGACGTGTGATCCGGATATCCCTTTGAGCTGTTTACCCCTGTAGGGGTTAAAGGATCTGGTGAGTGGGGACACATGTGGGGGACACTGACATCTAAATGAAGAGCAGAACGTTTACTTTTGAATTTTATGAAGAAGACTGTTTTTTACTGTCTGTGTGCATACATAATTTTGGACTGTGTTGCTATCTGGCAGAGATAGGTATCTGCAGCTGCAGATTGGAGCTTCTATCTGGAGCTAACGTGCACTTATCACACTTGGATCCTATCAATGTGTATAGATGTATTGCACTAAACTGTGGTCTTAATGATACAGTCTTGTATTTTTTGTATACTAACATATAATTAGTTTGACACTTACACTTTGTTTCTGGGTGTCTCTATGTTCACCGTGGTGTATCTGATGGTGATGTTGGTTTCATGCATCTAGTGTCAACACCACTGTTGAAAGGTGGACTGATTATAATTGTTCACCTCTTGTAGTATATATTATTTACAATTTACTTTTGAGCATTTAGCAATCACTTAGGATTACTGACCCTTTCATTAGGGTTAGGGAGCAGCGCCATACCCCAATTAAATATACTTCTTTACTGTTAGGATCTTTTTTAAAGGTCCCATTAGGGGGGCTGCAGCTCTTCACATTTATTTATTTTGTTCACTGCGAGGTGTCACACCCTTGCACTACATCTTAAGCGCAGGTACACTATTTTTATTTTATTATACGGAAAGAAGCCAGGAACTTCCATGCAGGCTATGCTGCTGTAGATATTTAAATGCCCCCCTCTATGCAGCTGAGCTGCAATATATAGGTGGGGCTGTGTGTGGGTGTGGCTTAAGTGTGGGCAGGGACACAGGGGGCCCCCATGATCTCCTATTGCCCGGGACCCCATGAGTTATCAGTTAGTCCCTGCCCCCCACCATCTAACTGTTTGAAAGCATATGCAAGTCATTGAAGCAGAAGCAGATCAAAGTTTATTTTACATGTTTAGAAATGTCAACATCCCAGCATGAAAAATCTATGATCTATGAATGGAGGGGGTGGACCTATTGATCATCTGCCCATCCTCCATTCAAAAGGTACCTCCCAATCATAGAATAGAGAGGCTTTTGGGGAATCATAAACCCAGGACGCTATCAATAAAAACGTTTTTTTTCCCCCTAAATGAAATCTAATGAGACAAATATGTAAGTTTTCTTTGCTGACCCTCTCCTAAACATGCCAGTGGCCTGGCTAGAACTCCAACCAAAATGTCTTCTTTTTACTTTTTCATATACCAGGAAAGAGTTAGAACCCCTATCAGGTTTATGTAAATGGGTGAACAGGCAGGATTTTCAATGCAGAGAGGACAACCTTTGTCTCTTCTCCTGCATTAAAATGATCTACATGCATGTCTACCCCTGTACATAAGCTCTCGGCAACTCTCTTTTTTTTAATACCATCAGCTGTCAGGAATGTTAAATGCTTGGTTGTGCCTAAAGATTATCACATGCACATAGTGCTCCAGTACACAAAATTAAAGCTGTGGATGCAATTAGTGAGAATTAGCATGCACGTAGGTGGGGTGCAACATGGGGCAGCTCTGCTGCTCTCTTTCTGTTGGTATTAGTAAGGATCTCATTCCTCAATGGCACCTGAGGCAGCTGGTACAGGCAGAACAGGAGCAGCCTCTATGCCTTCTAGGTTAGGGTCCACATCCTCTCCTGGGTGCTCCACCAGGAAATGGGATGTTCAATGGCATGCCCGTTGAGCTTCCCTGGCCAGTAATGTATCTTGATTTTAAAACCTTGCCAGGTGAGTTGCCCACCTCTATTTCAAGGCCCTCAATTTTGCAGTCTCCAGTGGGTTGTTATCCATAAAGACTTCAATGTTGGCACCAGCGAGGTACTCTGAAAATTTCTCGATGATAGCTTAGACCAGAGCGGGCAACTCAAGCTTAAAAGAACTGTAGTTGTGGGGGTTCTTCTCAGTGGGCCATAGGCTTCTGTTGACATAGGCAATCACCCTCCCTTAGCCATTCTAGGCCATTCTGAACTTGGGCTAGGACAGCCCCCAGACCCTGGAGTCAACCATCTGTGTATAACCCCAGAATGGCTGGGTGTAGTCAGCATAGGCCAGCAACAGGGCTGAGGTCAGTCTTTGCTTCAATGTTTCAAAAGCTTCATACCATTGGGCTTGAATGGAAGGAAAGGACCTGCCCTTCTGTTGCTGTGCCTACAAAACAACTGGGTAAGCGGGGTGGCTATCTGCACAAATTTCGGGATGAACCACTGTTAATACCCCACCGGACCCAGTAAGGAACTGTTCTGTGAACTGTTCTGTGATGGTTTTGGGATCTTCATTACATTTCAGCTTTCATAAGTTTTAGCAATACCAAGTCAATATGTAAGTACAGTAAGTATATTTGTATTTTTGCAGTAAGATATTGAGTTAGCTAATGTCAGACTCTCTGATGTTCACACTTACAGCTATTTTTGTAGAACTTGTTAATAATGACAGGATATAAGACTAGTAGTGGTCAAGCTACTTTTTCACAGACTTCAAGATCTGGCTCGACGCCCAGCTTCTATGATCAGAACTTAGCACATGACCTTTTGAGCCCTTTGTAACTAGGCAGAATACATTGTAAGGCTATTGATAGGAATGCACTGTAACTGTAACTAAGTTTTTTGCAATATCTTCTGTTAAACTTGTGTTTGTGGTTTAGTGGGAGGAGTCTCCTTGTGTTGTAGGATAAGTATGCTGAACTCTGAATACAGCTTGGTAATTTTTGAACCACCATCTTCGCGTGTGTCTTAATTACCTGACCGGTCATAGAGCGCATCCATACACCCATTGGTCCGGCCTAGGCTCTAAAGCCTCGTACACACGAACGAGTTTCTCGGCAAGAAGCGACAAGAAAATCGCCAAGATAGCTTTCTTGTCGAGAAATTTGTTTGTGTGTTTGGTTTCTCGTCGAGAAAACCGACAAGAATCTCGACGAGAAATATAGAGAACCTGCTCTCTATTTTCTCGTCGAGATTCTCGTCAGCCTGTTTCTCGACGAGAAATTTGTGTGTGTGTACACTTACCTGTTCACCGGGAAGCCTGCGCATGCTCGAAATGACTTTGACGCATGCGTGGTAGCTTCCTAGGCATAGATAGGGTGTAGCAAGATGGCGGCGACGGCATCGAATGTGTCGATGACGTCACCGCGTTCGCTCCATTCAAAGAACCGCGGGTTCTTTGAATCGAGTGTGTGTACACTCGGCCGGGACAAGTTTCTTGTCCAAGAATCTCGTCAAGAAAAACGACGTGTTTTTTCTTGACGAGATTTCCGGCCGTGTGTACGAGGCTTAAGGGATAGAAGTTGTCTAACGCGCTACCTTACAACTGATGCCCCGTGTGAGGACAATCGATTAGCAGGTAAGTGGAACTTTGTGAAAGAAATTTTGCAAAGCTAATTTCACTTACTTTGTTACGATTGATTTTGAATATTTTAGTTGTATTTAAGTTGTCTCGAGGATTGCTAGGCTGGCTTCCTGGGACATATAGGAGCGCAAAGGTTAGACAGATAGGAAGTCCAGACAGGTGTTGTCCTGACTATAAACTAAGGAGTCCGGACAGGTGTTGTCCTGACTATAAACTAAGGAGTCCGGCAGGTGTTGTCCTGAGTATAAACTAAGGAGTCCGACCAGGTGTTGGCCTGACTATAAACTATTATAGTATAGGATAGGTTAGGAACATCATAGGGTAGCAAATATTGCTCCCATGTTTAGAAGGACGGGTGTATGGAGCTCTAAGTTTTAATTATCCCAATTGTTTTATGGGTAATTTTTGATAAGGATATATGCATATATGTACATTATTGCATCTTCTGTTGGTTGTATTATTTTATATAGACCTGATGTTGGGAATTATACAGTTTCTCTAATCAATTGTTTCATGGATGTTAAAGTGTTAAGTCATATAAAGTGCTAAAGTTAATGGTGGGTTAAAGTATTAAGACTGTTAAGATTGTTGATTGAATTTTGTGACCCATACTTGCCATAATAGATGCCCCAGAACTGCCCTGAGTGTTTAACTGGTGTCCTGTTCATATTTCATGGACGGGTACCCACACTATTGGCCACAGTCCCTGGGGGATACAAGAATAAGGTTGAGAAGGTCCTTATTTTCCGGAAGGAGGGACCCCAAAATTTTGGGTTCTGAGATATAATCTACATAACCACAACCAGAACGGGAGGTTTGCAGAAGGTTTAACTCCGTGGGAAATACAGTCTCTCTGCCATCAAAATAGAGAGGTTTATACTATTTGCCCCAAATCAGTCAGAATTTTTGGTTATAAGGCACTCTATTTGGCATGATGGGAAACAAACAAACATATGATTTTGCAAGGGGTACCGTAACCTTAGCCCCTAATGTTGTTGAACCAATTTTTGAACTTTGATAGTACAGAGATCACAATGTTTGCAAATATCTGGTTTAGGGCCAGCAGGGCCATGTAGTGAGGAGGATTGGAAGGAAGTACAGAAAATATGTGGGATACATGATAAAAATAATTATCCTGAAGAGAAATGGGATCAGAATTATATGAGTAAATGTTGTAAAAAGTGGAAAAGGGCTATGATGGAGTACCAGGAAAGATATCCCCCTAAATATTCCTAAAACAAGAAAGACAGAACAAAATAGATAGAGAAAATGAAAAAGATAAGAAAGGATAAAGAAAAAAACAACCGCAAAAAGAAGAAGAGGAATATTAAGAGTTTAAAAAGGTTAAGTGTTATTAAGGAACAGAGAAAGTTATTAAAAACAGAAGTAGAAATATTAAAAGGGACAGAGAGAACAAGTATCTCAGTTAGCCAAGCAAGTGGATGAGGCTAAGAAAGAAGTCCAAAGGAAAAAGAAGGAGCTAGAGAAACGGCAAAAGGAAGAGCAGACCTTAAACATTTTTACAGTTAACTGAACAGGAAGGACAGACTCCCTCAAATCCCATGGGAGACACCCCGGTCCATATCCCACTCCCCCTCGGGACGTTAAGGGATATCAAAGATCTTTGCCCAAAGCCCAAACACCCCAGAGTGGCAGCTCTGTTTTTACACGGGCACTGACATGAATGCCGATGACTGTGAAATAATAATAAAGACCTGCTGTGTAGAAGTTAAAACATTATTTGCTGAGAATGACCCCTTTAACCCCTTCGTGCCCAGCATACGAGATTTCACGGCCACAATGTGGCTCTACAATGCCGGGAGGCCGTTATTATACGGCCTCCCCTTTCCTCGTTCCCCGCGCGCGCTCCCGAGCGCGCATCGGGGAAATTCTGTGCTGGCCGTGTCCCTTGGACACAGCCATTCACAGATCGCGGTAAATAGCCAATCACAGCAGCTATTTACAGCGCGATCGAGGAGACCAATGAGAGATGATCTCAAATGTAAACATATGAGATCATCTCTCAGTGCCTGCTCTCCCTCCTCACACAGACACCGCGTGTGAGAAGAGAGAGCGATCTGTCATTGTGTGAGTGAGTCTGAGCTTCTGTCAGCTTCCATCAGTGCCCAATCAGTGCCCATAACACAGTATAAACACAGTGAATACAGTATAAACACAGTGAAAACACTGTGCCCACCTGTGCCATCTGTGCCCACCTGTAGCCATCTGTGTCACCTGTAGCCACCTGTGCCACCTGTGATCAGTGCAAATCTGTGCTCATCGGTGCCCACATGTACCACCTCATCGGTGCCCATCTGTGCCACCTCATCCGTGCCCACCTGTGCCACCTCATCCGTGCCCACCTGTGCCACCTCATCCGTGCCCATCTGTGCCACCTCATCCGTGCCCACCTGTGCAATCAGTGCACATCTGTTCCACCTCATCTGTGCCGCCTCATTAGTGCCATCTGTGCCGCATCATTAGTGCCATCTGTGCTGCCTCATTAGTGCCATCTGTGCCGCCTCATTATTGCCATCTGTGCCACCTCAGTGCCATCTTTGCCATCAATAAGTGTACATCTGTGCTGCCTCATCAGTGTACATCTGTTCCACCACCTCCGTACCCATCTGTGCCACCTCAGTACCCATCTGTGCCACCTCAGTACCCATCTGTGCCACCTCAGTACCCATCTGTGCCGCCTTATTAGTGCACATCTGTGCAATCAATCAGGGCTCATCTGCGCCACACACCTGTGAAGTCGCATCACCACCGCCAGCAACCAAAAGATGTCAAAAAGGTGTTTTACCACCGAGGAGGCATACCAAATTCTTTCCACGCCTGAGAGCGATGGGGAGCTCTCTTTTTCAGAGTCTGATTCAGGTTCTGAGTCGGACGTAAACTATGAGCCAGTCTTTAGTAGTGGAACAGAGACAGCCTCAGAGGAGGAAGATAGTCGGCCCGCCAAAAGAAGGCGCTCTGCTGAGGCAGCAGTGCCATCCACCAGCACCGCAGTGCCATCCACCAGCACCGCAGTGCCATCCACCAGCACCGCAGTGCCATCCACCAGCACCGCAGTGCCTCAGCAAGAAAGGCCAAGGACCCATGCCGGCCTTCCCTATGCCCTCCAGAACCCCTTGTGGCTTCCTCCTAATTCAGGAGAAGCCAACATTCCCCCTTTCACTGCCCAGCCAGGAGTCCAGGTGAATACGGACAATTTTTCCCCCATCAATTTTTTCAATTTAATTTTTACCGAGGACATGCTAGCCAACATTGTCACCCAGTGCAACCTATATGCCCAGCAATTTATTGCAAGTAATCCTACATCCTATTATGCCCGTCCCTTCGAGTGGAGAGACCTAACGGTGGAGGAGTTGAAGGTTTTTTTAGGCCTCACATTTTGCATGGGACTCAACCCAAAAAACACTTTTCGTTCCTTTTGGTCCAAACACCCCATCTATCACATGCCAATATTCTCCAGCGTAATGCCCAGAACCAGGTACCTCATGATCATGAGGTTTCTCCACTTCAACGATAACACCCAGTGCCTTCCCCGAAATCACCCAAATTATGACAGGCTTTTCAAAATTCAGCCCTTACTAAATTATTTTTCAGAAGTATTCCCCCAGTTATATACCCCGGACCAACACATATGTGTGGATGAGTCCCTTGTAAAATTTAAAGGCAGGCTTCAACTAAAGCAATTTATCCCCAGCAAAAGGGCCCGCTATGGGGTGAAGGTGTACAATTTTTGTGACCGAGTCACAGGGTACCTGTATGGCTTCCTAGTGTACGAAGGGAAGGACACCCAGCTGCATCCCCCCAATTGCCCAGACTACTTGGGAACAAGCGGGAAAGTTGTTTGGCAACTCATCAGCCCCCTACTGGAAAAAGGCTACCACTTATATGTGGATAACTTTTATACATCCCTTCTCCTGTTTTGCAACCTGCACCTGAAGAAGACGCCAGCATGTGGCACGGTCAGAAATAACCGGAAGGGCTTTCCTCAATGTCTTGTGAATAAGAAGTTGAGAAGAGGAGAGTCGGCAAGTCTGCGAAACCAGGAGGTTCTGGCAGTGAAGTGGAAGGACAGAAGGGATGTATATATGTTATCTTCCATCCACAACGATACCTTCGTGGAAAACCCCAGAAGGAATGGCACCACCATCCAAAAGCCCAAATGCATCCAGGACTACAATTCGTTCATGTGGGGAGTCGACTTGAACGACCAAATGCTGGAACCATATCTTTCCACAAGACGGACATACCATTGGTATAAAAAAGTAGCAATTCATTTTTTTCATTTGCCCATATATAACTCTTATATTATTTATCGCAAGTCCACCCAAAACCCCCTACCCTTCCTTGGCTACCAGGAGGAAATCACCACTGCCCTGATATTCCAGAGTGGCCCACCCCAAAACATCCGATCTGATGTTATGAGTCGACTCTCCGAACGTCACTTTCCTGATAAAGTCCCTCCCACAGCAACAGGCCGACAACGTCAAAAAAAATGTAAGGTGTGTGCCAGTGGAGGAGTCAGACAAGACACAGTTTATTATTGTGCTGAGTGTCCTTCCCAACCAGGCCTCTGTGTAATTGGCTGCTTTCGCCGTTACCATACTTCACTAAATTATTAGTGAAGTATGGTAAACGTAATCCTCATTGCCTGCCTTCACACCCCTTATGCTACTGCCTGCTTTGTAACTGACCCTGGCTTGTTATTCGACCACGCTTCTGCCTAACGATTCTGTACTACCTCTGCCTGATCTGGAACTGACCCTGGACTGTTATTCGACCACGCTTCTGCCTAATGATTCTGTACTACCTCTGCCTGATCTGGAACTGACCTTGGACTGTTTGACCATGCTTTTTGCCTGCCTCTTGGATTGATCTTGTACCCTGCTACTGGACTAGTGGGATTCAACACAGGGGTCTCACAAATGTGAGGGGCTCCAGAAAAGTTTTTCTGGATGAAGAAAACAATTTTTTTTGTTTTCTCATCCGAGATTAGGGTCTGGAGACTCGGAGGCTTCAAAGAGATTTGGGTGGGAGAAGCCTCTACCCCTGTCCCCATTCTGTCCTGAACAAGGCCCTACTTCTGCCTGCTGCCTGTAGGACCTATGCCATCATGCCTCTGCCTGTCGCATGAACTGACCACACCAAATGGATCTGCCTACTACCAGGACTAATATCTTTGGCACTGCTGACAATATTTCTGCCTGCACTGACCCAGGACTGTTTATGGACAGTATCCCTGCCTGCTGCCTGGACAATTGTGTATGCCATTGCTGACGAAGTCCCTGCCTGCTGCCTGGACCAGTGCTATCCTGCTGTGTAGAACTGCGCTACTAAAACCACAGGTAATCTTTTGTTTACGCTTTGTTTAGCATAATGTATTTTGGGGTGTAATTCTTGGTATGTGCATGCTATGTGTCCTTAGAACATCTGATGGTGTTCCTTGCATGTTGGGCCTCTGTATGTGGACAGGCTGTGTAAAAGTCCTACACATTTGGTATCGCCATACTCAGGAGGAGTAGCAGAATGTATTTTGGGGTGTCATTTTTGCTATGCAAATGCTATGTGTTGGAGATATCTTATGAACTGACAACTTTGTGTAAAAAAAATGCATTTTCATTTTTTTCCCACATTTTCCAAATACTTCTGGAAAAAATGAACTGTTCAAAAGACTCATTATGCCTTCTAGATTATACGTTGGGGTGTTAGCTTTCCAAAATGGGGTCATTTTGTGGGTGTTTCCATTGTCCTGGTGCTCCAGGGCCTTCAAAACTATAGTAGGTGGTTGAGAAATGAGATGTGTAATTTATGCGCCTAGAATGCCTGAAGGTGCTACTTCAATGTAGGTCCTCTTTTTGTGGACAGGCTGTGTAAAAGTCCCACACATGTGGTATCGCCATACTCAGGAGGAGTAGTAGAATGTATTTTGGGGTGTAATTTTTGCAATGTAAATGCTATGTGTTGGAGATATCTTATAAACTGACAACTTTGTGTAAAAAAAATGCGTTTTCATTTTTTTTCCACGTTTTCCAAAAACTTCTGGAAAAAAATTAACTGTTCAAAAGACTCATTATGCCTCATAGATTATACGTTGGGGTGTTAGCTTTCCAAAATGGGGTCATTTTGTGGGTGTTTCCATTGTCCTGGTGCTCCAGGGCCTTCAAAAGTGTAATAGGTAGTCAACTAGTTAGATGTGTAATTTATGCTCATAGAACACCTGATGGTGCTCCCTGCATGTTGGGCCTCTGTATGTGGCCAGGCAGTAAAAAAGTCCCACACATGTGGTATCGTAATACTCAGGAGGAGTAGCATAACGTATTTTGGGGTGTCATTAGTGGTATGCACATGCCATGTGAGAGGAATAAGCTATTACAATGAAAATTTTGAGGAAAAAAAAACAAAAAAAGACAAAATCGTAATTTTGCAAAGAATCGTGGGAAAAAATTACAACTTCAAATAACTCACCATGCCTCTTACTAAATACCTTGGAATGTCTACTTTCCAAAAAGGGGTTATTTGGGGGGCATTTGTACTTTCTTGGCATTTTAGGGTCTCAAGAAATGAGATAGGCCGCCAGTACATCAGATGTGATATTTTTTTTATGATTTGCACTATAGCTTGTAGACTCTAAAACTTTCACACAGACCAAATAATTTCCAAAAATTTGGGGTTATTTTTATCAAAGATATGTAGCAGTATAAATTGTGGCCAAAATTTATGAAGAAAAATTAATAATTTGCAAAATTTTATCACAGAAACTAAGAAAAATGTGTTTTTTTTCAAAATTTTCGGTCTTTTTTCATTTTATAGCACAAAAAATAAAAACCCCAGAGGTGATCAAATACCACCAAAAGAAAGCTCTATTTGTATGAAAAAAAGGACAAAAAAATCATTTGGGTACAGTGTTGCATGACTGAGTAATTGTCATTCAAAGTGTGATAGCACCGAAAGCTGAAAATTGGTCTGGGCAGGAGGGGTGTTTAAGTGCCCAGTAAGCAAGTGGTTAAAAAGGCAAAGGGATGGGAATCGTTTTGAGCAGCAGTAGCAGCTGTTTGGCAGAAAAGTTACAAAGGAAAAAGCGCTTTGCAGATAATGTGCACTGCAAAGCAGGGATTGGGAGAGAACTTATATTTATTTTGTAAACAGGTATACCAGTTATACAAAGATACAGGAATGGAGAACCCTGAACTGTATGTGAGCACAGTCATGTCCGGGGGAGATCCTAAAACAACACAGTTACTTCAATTAATTAACCCCGATTGATCAAAATTAAAACCTGATGCCTTTCTGGAAGACATTAGAAATAACGTGCATCCTCAGGCTTATTCACCACAAAAGGAGGGGTATTTCCCTAATTTAACCCCGAACAGATAGAAAGCCCGCAATTAGCTGCTTCACAAATGGTTGTCCCTTATACACAACAAGTTCCCCAACAATTCCAACAAGCACCATACCAGTCATATCCCCAGGATTATCGGCAGGGTTGTTTCACATGCAGGGACATGGGACATCAGAAGTCAGAATGCCCCCTTAGCTCCCCTACTTGTTCCTCTCCTAACTGCAGGGGTAATATGGGAAGAGGCAGGTTGCCCGTTGGTACAGTTCATGACCAACATCTCTTTGAAATGAGTTTTGCCGTTCTGACTGACTGTTCGCTTCCTATGGGAAGAGACTTAATGTCGAGCTTAAACATACAGATCAAATTCACAAAGGATGGAGGCCTGCTGGCTACATCAGAAATCTGTGATTTGTCTAATCCAAAAAGACAAGATTTTAGAGGGTACTTTATGTTACTACCGGCACACCTTGAAGCACACCCTATATGGGCACTGCATACATTGTACACCATACAAGCCCATAATTGGGGAAGGAGCAGTAGTACATTACCAAAAACAATATCCCCTGTTAGAGGGAAAAAATTGCAGGCATAGCACCACAAATAGAGCAATATACAGCAGAAGGAATACTGAAACACACAATCAGTCCCTGGAACACCCCCATTCACCCAGTCAAAGCCAGTGGTGAATGGTGCTTTGTACAGGACCTAAGGGCCCTGAACAAAGCACCTTTTTGTTGCGGATATTGCTATAATATTTTGTGAGATACCGGCAACGTCCAAGATCTACACGGTCATTGATTTAAGTATCGCGTTCTCTTCCATACCTGTTGCAGAGGAAGCCCAAAAATACTTTGAACCTGGGCTAGGCTCCCGCAAGGCTTTGCGGACAGTCCTGCAGCGTACTCCATGGTCTTGAATCGATCTTTGAGTGATTGGGTACCAAAAGAAGGCTCAGTGTTGCTTCAGTATGTGGACCTATTGCTGTGTAATGAAAATGAGGTCAGTTGTGCGGAGGACTCAGAGCACCTACTAACTCTCCTCGCCTCGAAAGGTCACTTGGTGTTCGGAAAGGGATCCAGTGGTGCAGGTTGCAGGTTGAGTACTTGGGGTGTATAATCCAAACCGAACGTTTGGTGTCACCAGCTCGAGTCAAGGCACTGTCCTCCTAGAGTCCACCAAGAGACAAGTCAGCGCTTCTCTCTTTCCTAGGGTCCATAGTATACTGCAGGCAGTGGATACCTGATTGCTCTTATTGTGATTCTATCCTAAGGTCTGCTACCCTGCAGGATGCCCCAAAGTTTATTGATTGGACAACAGAGAGGGTTAAGGCTTTCACAGCATTAATCAGCTCTCTAAGGCAAGCCCCTGCATTGGGACTTAAAGAGTACGCGGGCCATTTTCATTGTACTGTGTGGTATCTGGACCTACGGTTGCAGTGGTCCTAGCACAATCACATGGGAATTCTCTGAGACCTGTTTAATACATCTCAAGGAAACTTCCAATTCAAGTTCAAGGTATGCCACATTGCTTACATTGCTTACAGGCCGTAGCAGCCTGTGCAATGGCAGAGGCAAGGGGTTTCAGAGGTGGTCCTGGGACATGACCTCACACATGACCTCACACTGTATACCGCACATACAGTTACAAACATGAATACACAACACATGACAGCACAAAGGTCCAGCGGCTATGAGATTATATTGCTCAACACTCACAATCTCACCATAAAATCATGTTCAGAAACCTCACAACCCATTCGATTTTTACATTCAGTAACACAATTGCACTGAGGTACTTGCAGAAACTACCCTCCCCAGACCAGACCTCACAGATGTTCTGTATCCAAATGCGGAAAATGTTTATGTAGATGGCAGCTGCTCCCGACCTGATGACAAAACTTACCAAACTGGTTATGCCAATGTTCAATTGCCAGATGTAATGATTGAAGCCAAATCTCTGAATGCTAGTTCAGCCCAGATTGCAGAACTCATTGCTCTAACTAGAGTTTGTCAGATTTTTGAAGGAAAAGATGTAAACATTTACACTGACAGCAGATATGGGGCCACGGGTTGACAAAAGATCCTAATGGACTTTGGTTAACCAAGGAGGGAATAATAGGAATCCCTATGACTGCAGAACCCCTCTTACTGTCATATTTACACGGACCAGAACACATAGGCCCGCGAGCTATTCTAACATAGTATAATGAAACTTTTTGCACAAAAAGGGTGCACCATATGATAGAATCCCTAGTAGAATCTTGCCTGACCTGTGCACAGAATAATGTGCAAGGAAAGAAACACGGGTTACATGGACATTTGGCGCCCCCTACAGGTCCTTTACATGAATTACAAATAGATTACACACAAGTCCCCACACAGAAGGGCAATTTAAAATATCTTTTGGTTATAGTTGACAGATTTACAGGATGGGTAGAAGAGGACAGGAGAGACAGCTAAATTACAGCCAGAGTACTAATAAATCAGTGGATCTGTAGGTTTGACATTCCGGCCACTATATGGTCAGATCAAGGTCCAGCATTTACCTCGGCCTTAGTAAAGGAGCTAGTAAAAATTCTAGGCATCCAATGGAAGCTGCACATTCCCTACCACCCACAGAGTTCAGGAGTAGTGGAAAGAATGAACAGAACCATAAAAGACAAATTGAAAAAAGCAACAGGTGGTACAATATAAAAAAACTGGTTAGATTACTTGCCAACAGTCTTATACCAAATCAGGACTACCCCCCCATAGCAGAACGTGAATATCTCCTTTTGAGATATTGATGGGTAGGCCAGCACAAATGAGAAAAGGAGGGACAGAAGGGATAGGGACAGGTGAGGATAACATATTTTCCTTACAGGAAGAGTACGTGAAACATTTGGTAAGTAGTCTTACTGAAAAATATGAACAAGTGGCTGTCACCTTTCCTCCTTTTTCCACAGAACCAACACATCCTTTCATCCCGGGTGACAATATGTTTGTCAAGCAGCTTGCAGTAAGAAAACACATGAGACCAGTCTATCAAAGACCATTCCGAGTTGAGAAGGTCACCAGGACTGCTGTACTCACCGACCAAGGCAGACAATGGATCCATGCCTCAAGACTAAAAAAGGGCCCAGCGGGCGCATGCGCGGATGCCTGAGGGAGAAGTCGCATCCCCTTAGAGCTCCGCTCCCGGGTTAAACAAACCGGAGAACCGACCGCTGTTTTCACCGCAAACGGCACCAGCTCCCGCAAATTCATACCAGGTACGCTTTGGCTTATTGAGGATGGTCACGAGGGGGCCAAAAACAAAGTATAAGATTGGTATCTCTAAGGATACACCGGCCCGGCAGACATCCAAGATGGCGGCGCCTGGTACCTCACAGACTCGCACACAGCGGGTTCCTAAATCCCTGTCACACAATGTCAAAACTCTGGACACAGCTGGTGAGATTGATTCTGACTATGAAACACCTGAAAATGTTATTCAGTCTAACATGTTCAGACAATTTGAGAAAATGCTTCAAAAAGCTTTGAAACAAACTTCTGACCAGATAACAGAGAAGCTGACAAGGGAGATTAGGGAGCTGGGGCATAGAACAGCTGAATTGGAAATGCGGGTAGATGATATAGAAACTACCACACAGCATTATAATACTACTATTGAACAGCTTAAGGATGAGAACTTTTTATTACAAAACCGTTTGGAAGACCAGGAGAACAGGGACCGTCACTCCAACCTAAGAATCAGAGGTCTCCCTGAATCAATCATAGACTTACAGGGAACTATATGTGCACTGTTTCAAGAACTGTTACCAGGTATTTCACCTGAGAGATTGGAAATGGACAGAGTCCACAGGGCCCTAACTCAACGCAAACCCAATGGACCCCCTAGAGATATTATAGTTAAATTTCATTACTATAAAACAAAGGAGCAAATACTTGCTGCTGCTAGAGGTAAAAACACTCTTGAGTTCCAGGGCAATATCTATCAGCTCTTTACAGACCTCTCCCCTCTAACTGTTACTAAGAGGCGTTCTATGAAACTATTGCTGCAAGTACTTCAAAAGCACCAAATCATATACCACTGGGGGTTTCCATTCTCTCTCCGCTTTACATACTTGGAAACCAGATATACCTGTCGCACGTCCGATGAACTTCGGTCAGCCTTAATTGATCTAGGCCTGATGGATCACACCAATTCTAAGGAGCAACCTCGTAGACGTGCGGCTTCTAGATCACCTCCAAATGAAACCGACCTGGACCCAAACCCCTCTGGCTATACGAGACAGAATCTTCATAAAAGAGGACGTTTTGATAGTCAGGCACCGATAAATGTCGACTCAATGGACTGATTGTTCACCTCTCATTAATCTTATCCATGTTTCTCCCCTTTTGTAGGGTATTAGCCCCATTGCTTTATTCTGAAAAGCATTGCACTATCTATGCTTGAAGAACTAGAATACTGTTCTCCATTTTTTTTTTTCTTTTCTTTAGTGGTGTTTTGTTTCTGTCAAAAATATCTATTTCTTTAATCCATATGCACATAATATATGCATATTAATTTGTACTTATGAAATATGAATCTAGGTTTCTATTTAGGGTTTTAATCAGCCAGAATATTTATATTTCATTTACATTTTTGAGTCAAGTGTTTTTAAGGGGTGTTTTTTTTTTTTCTGTGTTTGTCCCCTTCCTGACAAATATGTCTACTTAGTAATTTAAATGCATATTATATTGTACCTATGAAATATATATTTGGGTAATTACTTATTGTTTCAGTCAGCAAGAAGGTCTATATTACATTTACATTTTTGAGACAAGTGTTTTTTTTTTTTTTGTCCCCTTTCTGACAAATATGTCTACTTAGTAATTTATATGCATATTATATTATACTTCTGAAATATGAATTTGGGCATTAATTTATTGTTTTAGTCAGCCAGAAGGTCTATATTACATTATTTTTTATTTTTTTTATTTTTTTTTGTGTGTGTTTGTCCCCTTTCAGACAAATATGTCTACTTAGTAATTTAAATGCATATTATATTGTACCTATGAAATATAAATTTGGGTAATTATTTATTGTTTTAGTCAGCCAGTAGGTCTATATTACATTTCCATTTTTTTTTTTTCCCCTCTCTCCCTTCCCTTTCCTCTATATTTGCGAGCTTGTTTATTAATTATTTCGCTTGCGTTGACGGTTTGCTTCACAAGTGTTAAGATTGATATTTTCCAGCCTCCTTATGGACGCATTCATTTAGAAATTGACTCAACATACTTCCCAAAGTTGGTATGCTTCCTTTCTCTCTCTTTCTTGTTTAGTGCATCTCCAGTCTTCTTGCTAGAGAATTATTTATGTTTTCTACTATAATACTTAAGTGTTCTCCGGCGTTGTTTTTCCCTCCGGAACTTCTTGCGGCCCCCTACGTACCCCCTGACTCCTGCTACTATTATGCAGGAGTCGGTCGGTGACCATGGAACCCCTCGGAGATTTTTTGTTATCTCTCCGAGATGTTCCTGCGCCCTACTAGTACATCATTATTTTATGACACTAATTGCAGTCATTAGGGCTTCTTTTTTATTTGGTTTCTTCTTTATTCTTTCTTTTCTGTCTTTCCTTTCTTCTCCTCTTCTGTCTCCCTTGGTGGCGGTTCGAATTCATAATATGGGTTTCATTAACCCTTATATAAAACTTACCCTTACTATGTCATGGCCCCCATAAACATTTTGTCCTTAAATGTACAAGGCTTCAACGTTCCACAAAAAAGAACTAAAGCTCTACGTTCCTTTTCAGCTAGAAAAGCTCACATCATTTTCCTTCAAGAAACGCACTTTATCAATAACGCCTCCCCTAAATTTCTTTCCTCCTCCTACCCTCAATTCTACGCAGCTTCAGCTACAACTAAGCAACGTGGGTCCTTGATTGGATTCCACCGTTCTACACCATTTACCCTTAATACACAAATATGTGACCCTGAGGGTAGATATGTTTTATTAACAGGCCTTATTGCTGATACTGAAGTCACATTAGTTTCGTATTACGCCCCAAATAAACGTCCTGAAGCTTTTCTATCACATCTTTTCCAACTAATCGAATCACATAAATTTGGAACAATAATATTATGTGGCGACTCCAATACTACCATTTATCCTTTCTTGGATAAATCCCCGTCATCTCCTAACTCTCCTACCCATAAACGGTCCTTCCAATCTCTACTTACTTCTTTTAATTTTGTTGATACCTGGCGGGAACTTAACCCAACTTCCAGAAATTTTACACATTATTCTTATCCACACAAATCTTTCTCACGAATAGACCATATTTTCCTCCCCTCTAGTATGCTCCCTGAAGTAATATCCTCTAATATAATCCCATTTCCTTGGACAGACCATTGTGCGGTCACTGCTACAATTACCTCTCCTATACCTAGGTCACATGACACCACTTGGTGTATTAACGACTCCATCCTAACTCACCCCTCACACCGTTCAGATATTGAACTGGCTCTTAATGATTATATCTCATTTAATGACACTACTGATGTCTCTGCCCTTACATTATGGGAAGCCCATAAAGCTGTTATTCGGGGCAGCTTGATACAAAAGGCGAGATCTATTAAAAGAGATCGCAAGATTCTGTTCACCAAACTTGAAGCAAATTTTAACGCTTGTCATTTGGCTCATCAAGCTACCCCGAATGCACACACAAACACTAAATTGGAAAGGGCCCGGCTTGAGTTGGATCTTTTTCTGACAGATTCGGCAGACAAACTCTTACGCAAGCGGCAACATACCCTATACCGCAAAGCCAATAAGCCCGATACCCCAATGGCCCGCAGCCTCAAGTCTATTGATCGTTCACAAGCTGCATTCTGACTTAGAACCTCCAGAGATGCATACACTAGTAACCCATTAAAGATCTTGGACATCTTTCAATCTAAATTAGCTAAGCTCTATGACTCTGGCTTAATCTTTGATAAAAACAAAGCAGACACTTTGTTCTCAGATGTTAAACTTCCCACAATGACACCGGAACAGTGTGAATATTTGGAGAGTCCCATAACGGCCTTGGAAGTTAAAGCTGCTATTAAAGAATTGAAGCCTCACAAGAGACCGGGCCCCGATGGGTTTTCTGCACTATACTACAAACAATTTGATTCGATTTTAACGCCTCTATTGACTAGAGCCTTCAATTCTTTGTTAGCTGGTCATTCGTTTAAAACCGAAACACTAACTTCCTTCATAGCAATGATTCCCAAACCTAAATCTGACACTACCTCTTGGTCTACATACCGCCCCATATCTCTTTTAAATCTAGACATTAAGTTACTAGCTAAGATCTTGGCAACTAGATTGAATAGCATTATAGGTAAACTTATCCATCGTGACCAAACTGGCTTCATGCCCTTGCGTCAAGCAGGGGATAATGTCAGAAGAGCACTTTTATTAATTCATGCCGCCAAAAAAAGACGTATCCCAACTTGCCTTATATCATTAGATATTAGGAAGGCATTCGACTCAATCAGCTGGCCATATCTACAATATATTCTTCAAAAATGGGGTTTTGGGGAAAATTTCTTAACTCGGGTCTCCTCACTATACAGCACTCCGAAAGCTTATATTAAATATATGGGCTATAAATCGGCTATGATAGATATTAGAAGAGGTACTAGACAGGGTTGCCCCCTATCCCCTTTGCTTTTTGCCCTACTTATTGAACCCTTAGCATGTATTATTAGAAATAATCCTAATATCAAAGGTGTAGAATTAGGTGGACATCACCACAAATTGAGTCTTTTTGCAGATGACATCCTGATTTTTTTATCCCATCCCCACGTCTCAGCCCCAAATCTAGTAAATACTTTAGACAAGTTTGCAAAGATTTCTGGTTTGTGTGTTAATCATGCCAAATCTAATGCCCTTAATATTTCCCTTTCGCCATCTGAGTTACAACAAGCTCAAACGTCTTTACCTTTCAATTGGGAATTGCATCATATTTCATATCTTGGAGTCCAACTCACTTCTTCTATATCCGACCTATTTTCAGCTAACTACTTACCCTTATTGAAGTCAACTACTAATCTGATGAAACAATGGTCTTCTCTTCCTTTATCTTGGATTGGGAGGATTAATGCTACTAAGATGTCAATCTTACCAAAGTTCCTTTACCTATTCCGAGTTCTCCCCATACATATACCTCCTTACTTCCTGAGGCTCACTCAAAAGAGAGTGATGGCTTTTATATGGGGCTCTACAAAGCCCCGTATACCTAGATCGACTCTTTATCTTGATAAATTGAAAGGTGGTCTGGGAATTCCTAACTTTTCCTCATACTACTTTGCTGCTCAGCTAGCACAACTCCCCAAATACCATTCTACAATAGAATCCCCTCTATGGGTAGCGATTGAATCAGTGGATATTGACCCCATTTCTGTGAATAATTTGCTCTGGTTAGCTCCTAAAGATAGACTAAACTTATCTAACCCTGTAACCAAACATTCTATAGCTATCTGGGACAAATATAGATCCACAAAAAGCCTACAATCCACTCATAACCCTCTACTCTCTTTTCTTCGAAATCCCTCATTTTACCCCGCCTGGAAATTTCCCCTATCATTTGCAGCTTGGTCCAGAAGAAACCTACTTCAATTCCATAATCTAGTTTCCTCCAATGATATTCTTACGTTCCCAACATTATGTGATTTATACAAACTCCCCATGAAGGAGCTCTTCCGCTATCTACAAATTAAGAACTTTTATACACCCCTCGTTGATACGGGATCCCCTCTCACCCAAATGACTCAATTTGAACGTATCTGTAACAGTGATCCCCATGCTAGAGGATTAATATCACTTTTGTATAAATGCATCAATTCCACATCCGACGATACTTTACCATCCTATACGACTAAATGGGCACACAACATGGATAGAACATTCAGTAAAAGTGACTGGGATATTATATGGTCAGCTACTAAGCATTCCTCGCCAAACTGTTTTGCGTTGGAAACAAATTATAAGGTCCTTTCTCGATGGTACCTGGTTCCGGCCAGGATTGCCAAATTTGCCCCCTCGTACCCAAATCTATGTTTCAGAGGCTGTTCTGAACCGGGCACGCAGTTCCATATTTGGTGGCAATGTCCAATCGTTCAATCCTTCTGGAGTAAAATATTTCACATGGCCTCTACGGCCTTGGAAATACCAATCCCGCCAGACCCGGCACTGGCTCTCCTCAACCTCAAACCTCCTAATTTGAATAAGTCACAATTCAAATTACTACTACATCTCACCACGGCGGCTAAACAATCTATAGCTAAGGCCTGGAAAACCCAAACTTTGGTTGTGGCTGAAACTAAACATAGAATTAACAGAGCCCTTATCTTTTCCAAAATGTCTGCTATTGAAGATGACAACATTGCTACATATAATAAAATATGGAAACCATGGATTAAACACTTCTTACCCCCAGATTTTGATCAACTATTGTTGATGCCTCTTTGAAATACTTTAATATTTATCTATTAATATAATATTTAAACGGGGCCTTGATCTGACTGGACCGCCACCCGGAGAGACAACCTTCACCTTTTTCTCTATTTTCCTACACCCATACCTTCTTTTCTATAAATTTTACTTTTCTCCCATATTTCTTCTTCTTCTCTCTTACTTCTTCTGTCTTTCTGTTTTGGTTAGTTTTGTTACTTGTGTAATACAGATTTTTTACACATGTGATGTTCATTACATGACTTATATATATAACTTTAAAGTTTCACTTTATCAATCACTAATATCTTTGTGTCTTAAAGATTTGTTAGGAAAGTCTCCACTAAACAATTGAGGTATGACAACGTTCATCTGGTGTATCCTTCTGGATAGCCCAACATATTCTCTCATACTTAATCGAGCCCCCATCTGCTCACAGCTTGCTCCCTTCGGGGGTGAGTGGTTGGTCTGGAGACGTGATATTCTATCCTAAATATTGCTTATCTTCATTGCTCTAATCTTTTATACCTCTATTTGTATTGATATAATTGTTACTGAGGTTTATCCTCTACTGCCTTTCTTTCAATATGTATTTTTAGTGATTACTGTATTTATTTACAATTCTATTCTTGATCAGAATGTAATGTTCAGTATATTTGCTATGTACTTGTAAAATCTAATAAAAATATTAAACAAGTAAAAAAAGGGCCCAGCGATGCCACAGACTCCGGACAGCTCTCCACCAGGACAGAGGGAATCGAAAACCTCAGGAGAAACCGGACTCCTAGAACTCCATCGCCCCTTGCCCCCAATCCCTTCAATAGAAGACAGTGAATATTGCAACCTAGTGGCCCCCCCCAGAATATGACTACTCCCAAACCCCCCCTCAACACCATGGAAAGAGACTGGAGCTTCATTAAACCTTGCGATGCCCCCATTCCCGCAACCCCCCCAAACTCTAGAGTGTCTAAAAATACATTTACTATACCAGAAGCCCTCAGAGAAAAGAATAAGGTCGCAATGTTATTGTTTCTTGTTCTCTCATGTATTGCCCTCGTTACTATAATAGTTATGTGGAGTTGATATGTTCACCAGTCATGCGGGATGGATTCCCAAGGAGGGTCAGCTCAAAGATATAACCACACTAGACCAAAAAGGGAATTATTCTTAGAAAAGGACAGGAGCTGGGCTTGGTTTCCCTCCTGGACAGGATGGGGAATTGATATGATGAAAATGATAAATAATTACACAGGAATTATTGATGAGATAATGGAAAATAATTCTGATGACATTACTGGCTTAAACATTGAGACTAGAGCAATTAGGAAGCAGTTAGAACTCCATGATTTTGCTATTGAATCCATGAGTGCTGCACTCACAGGACTGTGTGAGGTTACAGAGGATTATGAATGTTGCACAAGGATTCACAATACATTTGTAGAGATACCTGACTATTATGACATTATTGCACAACACAGAAATGAAGTAAATAAATTACAAAGCAAGGGACATTGCCAGGTCCTGGGATCCTCTTAGAGGGGAGGGATTTGGCCTCAAATGAATATTTTCCTGGATGAAAGATATAGCTATGGCAAATATAGTCATATTGCTTTTGATTCTCATTATATATTTGGTAATTAAACGAGTGTTCTGTGCTATTGGGAAAATGAGCAGCCTAGGGGCAAAGGAGAGAAATGATTCCTCCACCAGGATGGCAATGTTCGTTACTACACACAGATGGTACAATGATCACGGCAGATAATTTTTTTTATCTGCCTTGATCAAAGGAGGGTTTTGTAAGATTATTGGGGGTCTTTATTGATCTTCATTACATTTCAGCTTTCATAAGTTTTAGCAATACCAAGTCAATATGTAAGTACAGTAAGTATATTTGTATTTTTGCAGTAAGATATTGAGTTAGCTAATGTCAGACTCTCTGATGTTCACACTTACAGCTATTTTTGTAGAACTTGTTAATAATGACAGGATATAAGACTAGTAGTGGTCAAGCTACTTTTTCACAGACTTCAAGATCTGGCTCGACGCCCAGCTTCTATGATCAGAACTTAGCACATGACCTTTTGAGCCCTTTGTAACTAGGCAGAATACATTGTAAGGCTATTGATAGGAATGCACTGTAACTAAGTTTTTTGCAATATCTTCTGTTAAACTTGTGTTTGTGGTTTAGTGGGAGGAGTCTCCTTGTGTTGTAGGATAAGTATGCTGAACTCTGAATACAGCTTGGTAATTTTTGAACCACCATCTTCGCGTGTGTCTTAATTACCTGACCGGTCATAGAGCGCATCTATACACCCATTGGTCCGGCCTAGGCTCTAAGGGATAGAAGTGGTCTAACGCGCTACCTTACAGTTGATGCCAATCCTAGATGGCCTGTACTTTGCCCTGTTCTGGGACAAACCTCCATCTTCTACCACATGCCCTAAGTACTGGATCTTTTGCCTCATCAGGCAGCACCTGCTGGGCTTATGTTTTAGGCCATATTGCGACAAACAGGAGAACACCCAGTCCAGAAATTTAACGTGCTCCTCAAAAGTCTTGGAAAATATAATAATATCATCAAGGTAAAACGAGCACAGTCTAAAAATTGAAATCCCCAAGACATCTCCCCATTAGGTGCTTGAAAGTGCTGGGGGTATTGCTGAAGCTGAAGGGCACATTGAACTCGAACAGGCCCAAGGGTATAATGAAGGCAGTCCTCTCCTGGTATTGGTCCTGTACTGGAACTTACCAGTAGCCACTGGCCAGGTCCAGGGTAAATAAGAACTTGGCTTGTCCAAGGGCCATTAGGGATTCCTCCACCCGAGGAGGGGAGTAAGCACCCTGTGGGTGCAGGCAAGTTTACCATAGTTCAAACCAGTACAAGAAGAGCGGCCCATGGGCTGCGACTTTCCTGGATCACCCCATCTTGTAGCATATTGTGAAGTAACTCCTAAACCTCTTGGCACAACACTGGCGGAATGTGGCGGTACCACTCCTGGATGGGTGGTGCCCCCCCCCTTTAAATAGAATGGTCAATGGCTTCAGTTAGTCCATAGTCTTCAGGGCTGGTGGTGAACACCAATAAGTGCTTTTCCAATAGCTGATGAAGCAGTCTCCATTGAGGTACGGACAAGTCTTTAAAAGTAACGTCCAGCTGTTCTAAAGAGGACTTCTATTGGGACTTGTCCCAAGAAGCCACGGCTGCCTGCACATACTGCTTCAGTTCCTGGTTGGGCTTCGGAGATGCAGTTGGGAGGTACGGCATATATATTGGCCAACATAGAATGCCAGAGCAGGGAGATTGGTGTTGTTCCCAGGTTGATAAGCTGTACCAACATGCTTCCGCAGTGAACCTTAAATAGGGTAAGGCCCACCAGCCATTCTCTTGGCATTAAAGGATCCCTGTGGGGTTCTACTATCACTGTAGCTCCTTGTAGTTTCCTGTGGGTCCCCACTGGCAGGGACCAGACCACCCCTTTTAGTGGTGCCAAAATTAAGTTCTCCTTTGGGGGGGTTGCAGACACCCCCCGCAACTTGTTTGGGTTGCTTCTCAGTAGCTCTGTGTTGTGCCTCGAAAGCCAGAAGTACTCTGAGCCATACCGCCCACAGGCTGCAGCCACAGGCCCACTGACCCGAATGCTCATATTTGTCTAACAGGCAGGGTAGATTCAAATCCTCTAGGACATGTATGCGCAGCACCACAAGCACTGTGAAATTAACTGGACCGTGGCTACTCCGACCTGCCCCACCACCTGGTCCTCAATTTGAATCTTCACCCAAGTGATACCTTTGACTAGGAAAGAAAGATTATTTGCCGCTCAGAGGGACAGCCAACAGGGGTCCAGCTGTTCCCGGACTTCAGCTCTCTGCACATAGAAATCACATTCCATGACTGTGACCTCGGACTCAGCGCTGCAGTTGAGCGGTACCTGTAGTGTAGACAGCATACTGCACCTATGTACATGCATGGCCTGCACTGGCTTTTGGTGCTCAAAGTAAAGAGTACAGCAAGTAAGGAAAATTGCTGAGTGGTCTTCAGCTTCAGTGACTTATGACAAGACCTGAATCTTGATTATCTTATAATTTGACCTAACTTGCCTCCTGGCTGTTTGATCCTGATATCCTGTTGCTGACCTTGACTTGCATTCTGACTCTGTCCTCTTCCTGCTATTTTTATAATTCTTTCACCAGTCTGACATCAGCTGGGTCTCTACCAGGTACATGACACCAGTTGTTTCATACAATCTCCATAATTCTTAGGCCGCATACACACGACCGGTTTTCTCTGCAAAAACCCGAGCGTGTGTACACTTACCTGTCGCCGTGGAAACCCACGCATGCTCGAAATGACTTTGACGCATGCGGGGTAGCTTCCTAGGCATAGGGTGTAGCAAGATGTCGGCGACGGCATTGAATGTGACGAGTGCATGCTCGTCGTAGTCGATGACGTCACCGCGTTCGTGCCATTCAAAAGAACGGCGGTTCTTTTGAATCGTACGTGTGTACACTCGGCCGGGACAAGTTTCTTGTCAAGATTCTCGTCAGGAAAAACAATGTTTTTTTTCCTGATGTGAATCTCGGCCGTGTGTACAGGGCTTTACTTATCTTTATAAAAAATTATTACAGTAATGTGTACAATAAGAACATTCCAATCAGTTAGATACACACCTTACAAGGTCCAGAAGGGGAATAAGACAAATTTAACAAATTGTAATATAATGTTGCTAAATTATATGTTGGTTGTCGGATTGTGAAACCTTGTAAGATGGTAATATAGGTGTATTTATGATTGTTGGCAATTAGGGACCTTTTGATTAAGTGGAGCCTTTCCGCAACACCCGGGTTGGTGAATAGGGGTGAATAGAAAACACGACTGTCCCCACAGCTCTGGGTTCCCATCTTACCATAAAAACTTAGGAGTGCAAAGAGTCATTTATGATGGTCAGTGACTCTGATCTATTGGGTTGGAATTACGTAAGTATTTTTTTACTAGTTATTGTTATTTTCACCCTTTATTGTTGCTTATGTCTGTTTTTGTAATATGTGTTCTATAAATAATTTCTGCGCTTTTTTTTTCTTTTCATTAAAACAATGCTTAAAAATCATGAAGCTGAACCACTGAATGTTCTAATTAGAAATTAAAGCACTTTGACTCTGCGAAGAAGCTACAATAGTGTAAACTCTGTTACATTCCTGTCTGGATGATGCAGCAAGTGATACACACATTTGTTTCTGTTAAAACACATAGCGTTGGCTACCGTGTGTGTGCGCAAAGGGCTAACTATTCGGTTAACCTGCCTCAGTCATAATCACTCTCAGGCCGAGTTCACACATATGCGACCGCAGTTTCGTGCCCGGGGTACAGTGCACCCCTGTTCACCGGTTCAGGTGTTATTCAGGTCCTTATTTTAGCCTGAATTCGCACCTGAACCAGACCCTTTTTCAATCCGGACTGTGCCCCCCCCCCCCCGGCCTGTGTAAGCTGGCTCCATTGAGAGCCGCTCTCACTCAAATGTCATGCAAATTGGATGTGGGAAAACCAGCATCCAATTCACATATGTGTGAACCTGACCTAAGTCTGCAGGTGCCTTAATTGTTGTCCTGCAAACTGGAAAATCTCTTCACAGGGTGAGGCTTAGAGCATAAAAATCAAATACTGCTGGGAGTAAAGTGATCTGATAGTGGGACTATCAGGGGCGGATCTAGGGGGGACAACAGAGCAATTGCCCCCCCAAAAATATCCCTGTCTGACTGCAGCCCTGAGTCTCTCTCTCTCAGTATCATCTGCCGATCAGCGGCGCAGAGATAGAGACTCCTTGTTATTATTGTGCTGCGCTTGACCAGGAGGAGCAGGAAGTGAGAGGAGCGGCACCGAGAGAGAGACTCTGTGTTCTCAATACGCCGCGCTGAACCAGGAGGAGGTGGATGGAGCGGTGTCACTGGCTCGGCCTCTAGTGTTTCCTGCTGACGTCAGAGCCGCTGCTGATGACGAGGAGGAGAGCCCCAGCCGTCTTCCTTTTCCACCCCTAAGTGAAAGTGTTGGCTCCACCCACCTCCTCCCTCCATCTTCTCCATACTGTGTAGAATGGCGTCCAAGAAGCAGAACACAGGGCATGGACACAGGAAGAAACAGTGACTGTGTGTCACTGTCATCTGATGCTGCCTGCAGTGCAATTACTGGATCCCACTTATCTCCATTTCTCCTCAATGGAAGCCCCTCCCCCCATCAGAGCACCAACATAATTTTATAAAAGTGAGTAAAAGAATTAATGAATGTGTAAAATCGCAAAATACATGTGTAACGACACTCCCCAATATGAAAGGGGTTAACGCCGTTTAGAATATTCCCTCTCTGAACACACAACCACTATCAACCCTCCACAGCCAGGCGACCACTTCCCATTGGATTAATCCTTCCAGAGATACGAGACAACGCTCTGTATTTCAAGTTCCAAAACAGGGAATTACTTTATTTTCAAAACACATGGTAACACATTTCTCTTCAAAACCCTTCCCTCCCATCCTTGGGGGAACAGGGCGGGTTAAACTGTCCAATGACAATGGTGATACAGGTCAGGTGTGTTCAAACTTCTTCAGTAAACAGTCTTAGCAGGAGGGGTGATTCCCCCCCTCCTCACAGAAGACACTTCAACATCCCATAATATGCAGCCAGACGGTCGACCAGCTCCAATCCACAATGGACAATAGAATGTAAATCACCACAAACAATGAACAGGTGATTGAGGCTGAACACCTCAGTATCTCTCAATTAACCTGTTGAGTTCAGAAACAGTAAATAGTCCTTTACAGTTATCCTTGGGGATATGGTGGATAAATATTGCGGACCCATTTTAGGTAGCCCAAGATATATTTCTTAATGTCCATTATTTCCTGGCTCACCCTGTGTCCAAAGTGACCCTCCTGTCACACATCTCCCCTTTCAGCAGGAGACTAACAAAGGAGGTGACCCCAGACGGGTTGACTCCGAAGTTAGTCCATAGGTCCATTCTTCTAATGCCGGTATCCACACAGTACCCCAAATAAATTGCTCCAAACAGAGCATCACTTACCCAGCCAACCTCTGCCTCTCTCAGAGAACATACCCGCCGCTGGGGAGAAGACAGGGTGACTGGGCTCAGTCCGTCATGCTGTTGGGGATCTGAGCCGACTGCCCAGCATCCCTGAGGTATACAAGTGGAGACTGAAGTCCCATCCACTTGTGGTAGGTGAAAATCCCCCAGTGCTTGCAAAGCAAGGCTGACATCCTTCTGTCTCAGTGTCACACCATTTTCCGGGGTTGTGTCAGTGAGGACCGAAGTCCCATCCAGTACCACAGGAACTCCCTCTTCTGTTAGTTGAGAGCAGAGGCCCGCGGCACTCTGCTCTGTTGCCAGCTCTTCCGCTGGGTTGCTGTGAGTGGAGACCGTAGTCCCATCCACCGATATCCGCTCAAGTGGCAGTTGTGTGCAGCGGCCAGTAGCATTCTGCCCTGCTGCCAGTGATTCAGCTGGGGGTAAAAGCTTTACCACCTCAGCTTGTTGCTGGAGATATGGGCCAACTGCCCCGGCTCCCTGAAACTCCACAGTTGTTTCCGGTGCTGGGCAGAGGTTGCTAGCACTCTGCCCTGTTGCCAGCACTTCTGCTGGGGACTCCACCCCATCTGCTCTGGCTAACTGTTGGGGAGGGAAAAGGGCTGCTTCTCCCCCCTGCATCTCTGAAATCCCCTGGGAAAGAGGAACCATCACCTTCTCATCTCGGGCCTCCAAAACTGCCACGGGTGTAGAGCAGGGGTCTGCAGTACTCTGTCCTATTGCCAGTACTTGGGCAGGCGATGCATAATCCATAACATCCTCTGAACAGTCCCTTAAGTCCATACCTTCTGTGATCTGTAGCTGGGAAGATGAGCCAACTGCCCTAGCTCCCTGGAACTCCATATCATCCACTTTAGCTTTAGGGATGGCAATCTTCAGATTTTCCACTGCCGATTCTTCAGCCAGGCTAGCTCCCTGGAACTCCATATCATTCACTTCGGCTTTAGGGATGGCAATCTTCAGATTTTCCACTGCTGATTCTTCAGCCAGGATTTCATAGTTGTCAACTGGTATTTCCTGATAGTCCCAGGCAAAGGTAGCCCCACCCTGCTGCTGAGCCGAGTCTAGCAGCTGTCTGTAGGCAATGTCCAGCTCCCATTCCTGAACGGCCAGAAACTCCAAATCTTCCTGTGCCCAGTGCCCTTCCGAGACATTCAGTCTTTGCTCTCTGTGCTCCATTATTTCCTCCAAACGCCACTCCCGATCACTCCCAAAGTCCGGGTCCTCGGACAGCCTCCAATACAACAATCCCAGGCCATTATAGTCAAAGCCTTCCGTGGGGCTGTCATCCGCTGACCACTGGCACTCTTGGGCTACATACCACCGGAGGGCTCTGTAGCTCTCGTCCAACCGCATCTCTGCCCGGATCAGCCTGCTTAACTCCGCTGTCCACTCCTGCTTCGTTTGTTCCCCCAATAACAGCATTCGTACTTCATACTGCGACCAGTACCTTACATGGATGGAGGGGAGAACTTTTCCCTGGTGTTGATGCTCGAGAGCTAGCGCTTTCTTCCAGAGTTTGCAGCGGATTGAATCCGACCATCCCAGCAGGACCTCCTCTGATACTGGTCCTCTATGCTGTATCTGCATCTCTCACAACCTCCTTCTGAATTCCTTTTCCATGTCGGCTGGTATCTGTATCTCTCCTCTTTCAGTTGGTGCTGCTTTTTTAGGTGTTGTCTCTGATTGCCGTATTTCCGCCATTCTCTGCTCATGTTGCCGCTCATCCTGCCGCTCGATTTCTCTAATGGCTTCCTGTATGGCGGTCTCTGATGGGTTAGCACCATATAATGCCAAGCGCTCTCGAACTCGATGCTGAAACAAATCTTCAACTGACCGGGGTCCTGCATCACCATCCCTCTGGTCCATCTCGGCTCTCAAGTAAGTCTTTCAGCGTGGCTTTCCTGCAGGCTGCATAGCTGGTCATTCACTGCGGTGGTTTGGAGTGTCCCAGTAACTGGAGGGAATATCCCACCGCTGCCACCAATGTAACGACACTCCCCAATATGAAAGGGGTTAACGCCGTTTAGAATATTCCCTCTCTGAACACACAACCACTATCAACCCTCCACAGCCAGGCGACCACTTCCCATAGGATTAATCCTTCCAGAGATACGAGACAACGCTCTGTATTTCAAGTTCCAAAACAGGGAATTACTTTATTTTCAAAACACATGGTAACACATTTCTCTTCAAAACCCTCCCCTCCCATCCTTGGGGGAACAGGGCGGGTTAAACTGTCCAATGACAATGGTGATACAGGTCAGGTGTGTTCAAACTTCTCCTTCAGTAAACAGTCTTAGCAGGAGGGGTGATTCCCCCCCCTCATCACAGAAGACACTTCAACATCCCATAATATGCAGCCAGACGGTCGACCAGCTCCAATCCACAATGGACAATAGAATGTAAATCACCACAAACAATGAACAGGTGATTGAGGCTGAACACCTCAGTATCTCTCAATTAACCTGTTGAGTTCAGAAACAGTAAATAGTCCTTTACAGATATCCTTGGGGATATGGTGGATAAATATTACGGACCCATTTTAGGTAGCCCAAGATATATTTCTTAATGTCCATTATTTCCTGGCTCACCCTGTGTCCAAAGTGACCCTCCTGTCTGGACACAGGAAGAAACAGTGACTGTGTGTCACTGTCATCTGATGCTGCCTGCAGTGCAATTACTGGATCCCACTTATCTCCATTTCTCCTCAATGGAAGCCCTTCCCCCCATCAGAGCACCAACATAATTTTATAAAAGTGAGTAAAAGAATTAATGAATGTGTAAAATCGCAAAATACATGTGTGCCAATATATATGAAAAAAAAGGCCTTTCAGTCTTGTTCAACCTTAACCCCTTCAGCTCCGGAAAGTTTTACCCCCCCCGCCCCTTCATGACCAGGCCATTTTTTGCAATACTGCGCTGCGTTACTTTGACAATTCCGCAGTCGTGCAATGCTGTACACAAGTAAAATTTATGTTTTTTTTTTTTCCCCACAAATACAGCTTTTTTTTGGTGGCTTTCGATCACCACTGCCGTTTTTATTTTTTGCGATATAAACAAAAAAATAGCTTCAATTTAGAAAAAAAAGCAATATTTTAAACTTTTTGCTATAAAAAAATGTCTTCATCAATTTAGGCCAATATGTATTCTGCTACATATTTTTGGTAAACCCAATAAGTGTATGTTGATTGGTTTGCACAAAAGTTATAGCGTCTACAAAATAGGACATAGATTTATGGCATTTGTCTTTATTTATTTTTTACTAGTAATAGCGGCGATCAGCGATTTTTAGCAGGACTGCAACTTTGCAGCAGACAGATCGGACACCTAACTGACACTTTTGACACTTTTTTGGGGACCAGTGACACCAATACAGTGATTAGTGCTAAAAATATGCACTGTCACTTTACTAATGACACTGGATGGGAAGGGGTCCCGGGTGGCTGGCGGACATTGCTTCCGCCAGACTTATTTTCTGGCAGTGCCCCTCCCGAGACTAGACTCTGGATCCGCCCCTGGGGACTATCACAATAGGAAGGGTCTATCTGTTTATTACATACCATCTCTTCCTTGCCATTAACGACTATCAGGTGGGCCTGCCTGTCCTCACAGTCTTTTTTGGAGGCGTTCCATGTTAGTGCGTTTGAAGACAAGTAGTAACAGCTGAGTCCATAATGTATCCATCCCTCACTGCATAATGGATCAGAGGAGTCTGAGGGAGCAAGAAAGAGGAATATGAGGGTCATGCTGGATTGTCATGGTTACAGCCGGACAGTTCAGCCAAGTAAAACAGTAAAATTATAATAAAAGGAAATCACAGATGAAAGGCATTAGATCAATGAGTCAGACCCTGGCTTCGTATATGTCTTGGATACCCCATCAATGAGCTCTCCCTGCCATAAGTCCTGGCTCTGTTCCTGCATACCTGAGAGTTTTGTGTCTCTACCCAATTTTACATTACAGCTTTTCTTATATTCTCCATTAAATATACAATACATACAATATCCAGAGAAATGCTAGGAGACCATCAAAATGGGCACAGCGGACAGACTTAGGAACTCAGAGCAGGAATGGCGGGGCACCTCTATAATGGGCATTGTACGTCTGCAGACCGAGAAACTCAGCAAAGGGATAACAGGAACTTCCCATAATGACATGGCATGTGTACAGATCTGGCAATTAAATGCAGCAGTGGTTGGAACTCTTCATAATGGGCAAAGCAGTTATAGAGTCCCAAGAACTCAGAAAAGGGATGGTGGAAACCCCTATAATGGGCAGAACTGGCAGGGATGGTAAGAACTCCTCTTTTTGGCCACAACAGGTGTGCAGATCCAGGAACTCAGTACATTGATATCAGAAACCTCATAATAAGAACAGCTGATGTGCAGACCCAGAATTTTATAATGAGCACAGCTGATGTTTAGCACTGGGAACTCAGTGCAGGTTTGGCGAGAGCATCAAGTGTACAAACTAGGGTTGTCCCGATACTACTTTTTTAAGACCGAGTACAAGTACCGATACTTTTTTTTAAGTACTCGCCGATACTGATTACCGATACTTTTTTTTCAATGTCACGTGACAGTGGCACATGTGCCAGTATTTTTTTTTTTTTTTTACGATTTTTTGTTATGTTTTTTTACAGTGCTTTCTTTTTTTTTTTTTTTTTGGGGGGGGGTTGGATTGTGTCAGTGTGTTTTTTTTATTTACATTTTTATTTATTTTTTTCAATTCATTTTTTTATTTATTGCAATTTTTTATATTATTTTTTTTACACCTGTTGGGGGCCTTTGGTGAGATTTCAGGGGTCTTAAAAGACCCCTGACATCTCCCCTTTGAGGCAGAGAGAGGGACTAGGGACACAGATTCCCCAGTCCCTTTCTCTGCAGCCTCAGATAAAATGAATGGACAGGAGGCTCCTCTCCATTCATAAACTGAAGCATCGTAAACACAGGTTACGATGTTTCAGTTATATGAATGGACAGAGTCAGTGATCACTGACTCTGTTCATTCAGAAAAGGTAGGAGCCGGGTTTAGCGGCTCCTACCTCCGCTCTCCATCCTGACAGATTGAGGACAGAGGGAATGGAGGAGGCAATGGAGGGGGACACGGAGCGCGGAGGTGGAGAGCAGCAGGAGTGGGACGCGGACAGCAGCACAGAGGGGGACAACAAACCCGGAGGGGGAGAGCAGCATGGAGGGGGACACAGAATGCAGAGGGGGAGAGCAGCATGGAGGGGGACACAGAATGCGGAGGGGGAGAGCAGCATGGAGGGGGACACAGAATGCGGAGGGGGAGAGCAGCATGGAGGGGGACACAGAATGCGGAGGGGGAGAGCAGCATGGAGGGGGACACAGAATGCGGAGGGGGAGAGCAGCATCACGGAGGAAGACACGGGACACAGAGCATGGAGAAGGACAGTGGCAGCAGCACGGAGGGGGATACAGGGACAGTCAGCGGTGATCGGTGCGGCTTTGGGGGGAGTTTAGAAGCACCGATCACCGCTGTATATATTTCGCTAAAGCAGCTGAAAAGGGGGTGGGGGTCCGGGGGGAGAAGCTGTCAGCTGTATTGAAATGTATACAGGGAGATCAGTGCTTGAAACTCCCTCCGCCGCACCGATCATCCCTGACTGCCCAGGTATCGGGTGAAGCATTGGAGCATTTTCCCTGAGTATAAGTACTTGGGGAAATGCTCAGTATCGGTACCGATACTGATACTAGTATCGGGACAACCCTAGTACAGACCCAGAAACTTAGTGCGGTGATGGTGGGAGCCCCTCATAATGGGGACAGAAGGAATTGCAAGTTGAGATCTCAGTGAGGAGATCTTAAAAAGTGAATATAGAAATGTCAGGGGGTTTGATTCTCAATCTTGTGTTTCTGAGTGGCCAGTGTGTGGTGGTGGTGGTGGTTTTTTCCTCACATTGGAGGTGATTGATTATACCTTGCCATGAGACGATAAACAGTCACTCCAGGATCCTAGAGAGTCTTAAGCCTTTTTGATAGAGTGGCCATCTTTTGCTTCCAGGTGGTGGTACTTTATATTATCACATGGTGGATATAGTTGGTAGACATGTGCATTCGTTATCGTCCAAATGCATTTTTGTCCGAATTTCTGTGATTTTCGTGTTTTTTAAACAAAACAATAACAAACCCGCAGAACCCGAAATCCGAAAGATTATTTTCGTATCCATTATATTTTCGTATCGTTGCGACAACAGTTCGATATAGATAGAATATTCGACATGACCGTGACAATAGCGATCTGTGTCTATCGAACCTGCGGTTGAATGTGTCTAACCTAACTTTATTAGTCCAAGATTATTCGACATAGAGAGAAAAGATTCAACATTATAGAGACATGAAGATTCGACAAAGCAGCTAAAAACATAATTATATCAATTATAATTACTAATAGTCAAACAACATTAGAATTCTACTATAGATTGTGGGTGGAACATTCGAACGGAAATGTACGATTGCGGCGTCGTACAGTTTAGCTGCTTCGTCGAATCTTCTTAGAACATCCAACAGACACCATAAGCCTTCAATTGACAGATTCAACCTTAAAGTGGTTGTAAACCCACTTTGTAAACAAACACCTACAGCTAAGCCTAGATTAAGGCTTACCTGTAGGTGCATGAAATATCTCCTTAACCTACACGGTTAAGGAGATATTTGCATTTAAAACCGGCGCCGCTGACGTCACGTGCATGCGCATGGGGTTAATCCCATTCACAAATTCGGCTAGGTCGCAGCATTCGACGACGTAGCCGAATTCGACGGCTCCTGCGCGCATGCGCAGAGTCACATCTTCGCCGCTCCGGCCAATCACAGCGCCGGAGCGGTGCTGTGATTGGCTGGTGCGGCGATACCCGGAAGTAACATTCCGGCTATCGCCGCAGCGATGGCTGCGTCTGGAGAGAGGGACGCGGACTGCTTTGGGGGCCCCGATCTAAGGTAAGTGGTACATAATGAGCTAGTATGCTAGTCATACTAGCTCATTATGCCTTTCTCTTGCAGGTTGCCTCAAAAAAAAAAAAAAAAAGGATTAGTGGGTTTACAACCACTTTAATTAATTTGCATTTTCGTACAAACGCATTTTTTAACGAAAGAAAACAAATAAAATCTAATTTTCGGGAGTAACTAAATAAATGTATTTTTCGTATGAAGCCGAAATTCCGAAACAAAATATTTGTGTGCACACGTCTAATAGTTGGCAATAAGGAGATCGCAAAATACTTTTTTTATTATTTTCTCACACATATTGTTTGGACTTTGACACGCAGAGGATGATACATATTCTGCCTAACTGGTTTTGATAAATGTAATTTATATGTATTAATACATTCACATTTTGTTTGTTTTTTCTTCACATTTTCGTGTGCGGCACAGGTGGTATTTGTATTTTTAGAAAGCTGGAAACTTTATGTACTCCTCTTGCCAATGACAACCCAGCAGGCGAAAACTATCCGGATGAACGGGAAGCAGTCTAAATGCAGATTCAATATTGGATTTGGCCATGATTTCCTTTTTACCTGTATGACCCTTTAGACAATACACCTTGCATTGTGCAAATCAACTGAGCGTCCCTTGTGGCTGCAAACCCGGCGATTAATCCGAGGCATCACTTTTGTTTGCCAATGTACATCTATGTGGTCCATCTCAGCCAGGCGTGGTATTCCCTACATACTGTGTTTTTTATTTTACCCTACAAGCTTCTCTATGAACCCCAGATGTAAGTAGTCCCAAGTTTAAAACAAACTACACAATTTACTATTGTAGCGACCTCACCCCTCACTCCCTCTTTCTCTTCTCGGTCAATGGCTCTCGTCTAGGGGACCAGGGAGGAGAGTGTGGCGCACCACCAGCTCGTATCCTCGTGTGCAGAGGTGTGAGCTATAACTTTTTACCTTCGGGCCTGTGTCCCTGTCCAGAGCCAAAACTTCCCTCGAGGATGACTCCCACCCTCCACGCAGGTGGAGATAGGACCCTTTAGCTCCCAGAAAGTCAAGTTCCACACCACTGAAAGTCCAACACTTATTTATTCTTCAGAGCAATAAATAGTCCTTTGAGAGCGACTGGTCAGACACAGAACAGTTCAGACAAAGTGGGAAGGAGGTCCAGGCACAATCCTATCAATGAAACTAAACTGTTAGGATTTCACAACAGTTATGGCGCACAGTCGCTGCCACCGACCGTGAGGTTGGTCCCTGCCACGGACCAGGTGAAATAAGGTCCCTGCCACAGACCATGATTGTTGGGTCTCTGCCACCGACCTGATTCACGTTGGGTCTCTGCCACAGACCATGAAAACGTAGACTACCTTCAAAAAGTTATGACCCCTGTCAGGGAGAAGACATCCATCCGGACAGTCACCAGAGGCCCCACCGTCACCAAATTGCTGCAATGGGTCTTCGGGAAGGGTAACCTCTCTGGTCCCCCTCGACCTAGATTCGGGTTCCCTTACTCGGTGGACCCCTAGTATTCCTCGATCCCTCGCGGGACCCAGTCAAAGGTATTGGGCCCCAGGCCTTCTCAAGCAGTACCTCACCCCAGGCCGAAGGTGCCTGGGATGGCATTCAATCCCCTACACCCAGGCCAAGGGCACCTGGGCGCAGGCGAACCGGAACAGCAGCCCCAGGCTAAAGGTGCCTGGGACTGGGACCCCATGTGAAAGATGGCCTTTTATACCCCCTCCCAGCAGGCACAGCGGGTTCCCCGCCCCATCGTACCACCACCGAGAGGGGACACAAAAAGGCACAACCTTACAACGATGGTTCAACCCCAGTCTATGGCCACAGCGCCACCTATAGACTGCAGGGAACTAGGCACCATTGATCTCCTCCACAGGAAAATATAGTCCATAGACCCTAGCAATAGTGCATCTGAGCCTGATTACACTCAGACACCTGTCCCCTAAATGTAACACCCCACTACACTATGTAACCATATCTGTCTCTTTATCTCTTGATATGAATGCTATATAATTATGTCCCTGACCCAGAGGCTCGATCTCGCAGGACAGATGAGAGCTGCTCATGCAGCCACTCCGCTCCTCTGGAAACTGCCTCCACCCTGAGCTGGGAAAGCAGCCTGTCCACGTCCGCCATCTTGTCCAGCACCCGCAGGGGATCCAAGTTGCTACCTGCACCGTGAGATCTTCTGGACGCAGGGTTTCAGCAACTATAAACGCACAATATCTCCAAAACCAAAGCGGCACAAATGTTTATTTTTGCGGCACAAACCAGCACAAATGCGGCACAAACGAATGGCGTGTTTGTTTTTAAAATTCAGCAACATGGGGTGCAAAGTGGGCGGGGCTTGAATTAAATTGAATGTTTAATAGCTCAGAAATCGAACCGGCACAAACGCTCATTTTTGCAGCACAAATCAGCACAAACGCGGCACAAACAAATGGTATATTTTTATTCTGGTTTTACAAACATGGGGTGCCAACTTCACAAGGCTCTGTGTGTACCATGCAATAAGTTAGGGGCCTGTACTAGTGAATTGGCTAGTCATTTTTTTCTAGTACGTTCAAAGGCACATTTCAAGTAATTAAAACATGTCTGTGGAAAAGAAAATCACTGCAACAAAATATCTAAAATGCTTATTTCTTTTGTTTTTACCTGCATTTTTTAAATTAATAACAGGATCTCTTTAAGAACCCAAGAAAGTAACTGTAACAAAATGTCCCACACTGCGCTTGAGTGCTTCCGTCATATACCGCTTCCTATCAGTCTGGATATAGATATCAGATATTCCAACTGTTCACAAGCACACAACGAGACGATACTTGTTTGTCTGCTGAACATGGAGTAACATTTTATTTGAGATCTCACACAAATATATACACAAGGGTGACAATAAAGCTGAACCAGAAACCTAATTACCATGAGCTAATTAGCAATCCTTTAGACAGCATAGGCGACTCTTAGGCATGACCTTTTAGGGTAGACTTCACGTCTCCTAGCTCACCGGATATACAATACACATTATCATAAATACAACCATAGGACATCTTCACACAATAGCAGGAGCTTGCAGTAGGAGTCGGCTCATCTCCTACATTGTACAGAGGCCAATGTGATCAGCTCTTTCAATTAACATGTTAAGTTCAGAATCAAATAAAAAAAAAAAACTGATCGCAATGGTTTTATTTCCAGTGACAGCTGCCATCACCGTTCATGGTTAAGCTCGGTCCCACGTAGTCAATTTTTAAGATTGTGTAGAAACTGTATGGACACTGAAATCTTTAAAACACAGGCCAGTGTTCTCAAACAAATGTTTGTGGATAAAGGTTATAACCCTGTCGATATTGAACGTGACTTTCAAAGTACGTTAGAAATTGAAAGAGGGTCCTTATTTGAGATTAAACCTAAGCGTGAGCAAGATGATAGTTTTAAATGGGCTATGCTCACATCTTTTTCTACCCAGCACAAACAAGTGAAAGCCAATATGGCGAAACACTGGGGGATTTTAAAGAACGATCGTGTTTTGAACCCGGTTTTACCTGACCGGGCTAAGGTCATTTTTAGGGGTGCTCCTACTCTCCAGAGCAAAATAGCACCCAGCATTATTAACCCCCCTGTGCGTCCATCCTTTTTTCATCATCTAGTTGGTTTTTATCTATGCAAGAAATGCACTGTTTGTAAACACAATGTTTCAGGGAGAGGTAAAACTTTGGAATTTACATCTACTATCACACATAAAACATATCCAATTAAACAATTTTGCACATGTGGCACTAAATATGTAGTATATTTAATAACATGCCCATGCGACAAACAATATGTGGGTCGCGCCATTCGCACTTTTTCCGTGAGAGTTGGAGAACATATCGCCCTGATCAAAAGTGGCGACACACACCATACGGTGCCTAGTCACTACAGGTTGCACCACAATCGAAATCCTGAGGGCACTCAATTTTTGATTATTGATCATTTTATCCCCCCCATGGAGGGATGGCCCTAAGACTAGGGGGGTTTCAAAACTTGAGACCTATGGTATTTATGAATTACAGTCGCACACACCTTCAGGAATGAATGTGGAGTGGGACATTAATTATTTTATCAATAAATCCTAACCACTAGTCAATAATTTTAGCTACAGTACCTAAGCTTTCTCTTCTTGTTTTTATGGTAATCCCTGATTTTTATGGTATGTAATTTTATTGTACATATTTTTCACTGATTTTTTATTGATGTTTTTGTATTAATCTATTGTATGACCCTTTATGAGTATCCATACCACGGGTGGTTCTATTTGTTTGAGCAGCCGTATGTACAAGGTTTTCACCTGTATATTGGCTGTTTAGCAGATTTAGATAATTTTTCATCCACTGATTTTTTACACATAGATTAAGTTTTAGCCTTTTCGTTATTTTTATTGATTTTTACTTCATGCCCTTAACCAATGATAGCTCAATATGGTTTTATTTCTCATGTCCATATTCCTATTTTTAGGCACGGCTTTTTGGTTTTTATTCATTCCCTATTGTTGTGATCATTAGGGTTCAACAGCGCTGTGCACTTTTAGGGTGGCAGTGCCACTATTTATCTTTCCCCTTAGACTTTTCCCTCATCAGCTCCGGTCTTTTGCATTTGTAATCTTATTAGGCTTCCTGGTTTAGCACATCAGATTGTTTTTTTATTGAATGGAACGCATTGGTTCCTGTGGCCGCCGATGTTCGGAGCGCATTGGCGCCCTGCGTGCCGCGTCACGTGTCACGTGAGCGGCATCTTAGGAGCTGGAACGCATCTGCCCTTCTGATGTTGTGACTTGGAACACGTCCGCCGTGTCATGTGACCAACCGTGTGACGCTCCACGTGCTGCATTATGGGTAGCGTCCCTATAGCTCTGTCCACATTGAGATTTGGAACGCAATTGGCCGCGCCCCCACTCAAACCTATGGCCAGTCGTATTATCTGTAGTCAGATCCAGGTGGAGGCTTGGAGAGCACGCCGGGCCACCATCTTGGTCTTCCAGGAAGCAGGGGGATTGTCTCTCATAACGGGGGTCATATTGTCTATAAATTCTTGGAGGGCAGCAGTGGAGGGACACCCAAGACGATGTACTATGCTACGAAACGCGTCAGGAAGACTCCACTGTTGCCATAAGTACTTTGATAAGCGCTGATTGACTTAATGTAAGTGTTCCTACTACATTAAAAGTTCCTTGCCTTTACAGTATTACGCCATGTGCCTTCTTTTCTTCTCCCATTTTTCCATTTAACATCTGGTTCAACATTTTGGTACCACCTGAGTTATTGCCCATAAGAACACAATACCAGGAAAGCCTCCCTTCATTGGTTCGGTTTGCCAGATTTGGAATGCAGCTTCTAACATTTTACATCATGCTCAGTTTACCCTTTAAACGTATGTTCTTTAGGGTTCACTGTTTCCGGAAAGCCTTTTACCTGCTGGTGGCGGTTGATACTACTCTATCCAGTTTTTCACTCAATATTCACACTTGAGAAAATCATCATCTTTTGAACTTTTATTTACTCATCAATATCAGAGACTTTTTTTCAGTGCGCTCATTTCTGGTTTATTCACAGATATTTGTTCATTGTTTGTTTGTTTACCCAGTTTTGCTTCATTCATTCATTTATATATTGATCATAATTTTTTTTCCACTGTGTTTACTCACCACCAGGTGCACCTTCATTTATGTTTAGCGCTACACTTTTATGTATTATCTGGGGTCTCTGGGGTATACAGGTGGGGACTGAAGCCCCATACACCTTTACAGGAAATTCGTCCTCTGTTAGTTGAGGGTAGAGGCCAGCAGCACTCTGCCCTGTTGCCAGCCCTTCTGCTGGAAACCCCACACCATCTGCTCCGGCTAACTGTTGGGGAGGAAAGCCGACTGCCCCGGCTCCCTGGAACTCTGTAGTTGTTGCCGGTGCTGGGCAGAGGTTGGTAGAACTCTGCCCGGTTGCCAGAACTTCTGATGGGTTTATGCTATTGGAGACAGCAGGCCCAGCCACCAACACCAGATCAAGCTGCAGTTTTGAGGTGCCGATTGCATTCTCTACTTGGGTCCTGATCTGCTGCTTGGTAGTGACCACCACCTCCTCACCCTGGGCCTCCAGAACTGCCACAGGTGTGAGGCAGAGGTCTTGGACCCTCTGTCCGGATGCCAGCGCTTCAGTTGGGTTGGTGTCATCATTCTGGGGTGCCATCTGCTGCTGAAACTCCCTTTCTCTGTTATTGTCAGGTTCACAAATCCTTGTTGGGGAGGGGGAATGGCAGCTTCCCCTCCCTGCCTCTCTGCAATCCACTTGGAAAAAATAAACACCACCTCCTCACCTAGGGCCTCCGAAACTGCCACGGGTGTGGAGCAGGGGTCTGCAGTACTCTGTCCTGCTGCCAGCACTTCTGTTGGGGGTTTGCTAGGTGGTTTCTTCTCTACAGAAATGTCTAGTAAATCCTCAGTCTCTGAAATTGTTAAGTGTGGGACAGAGGTTTTGGACCCTCTGTTTGGTTGCCAGCACTTCAGCTGGAGAAGTTTGTTGTAACTCCATAGATGCTGCTGGCAGAAAATCCCATGTCCCTGTCAGTGTTGTGGGAGAAAGGCCCAGAAAGGTCTCTCAAGAAGGCCGAAGCCACTGTTGGTGCTGAACAGAGGTTAGCAGAGCTCTGCCCTGTTATCAGCACTTCAGGTTTGGGGATGGGAATCTCCAGAGTTTTCACTGCTGATTCTCTGGCATGCTGCTGAACGTATTCTAGCAGTTTCCTGTATGCCCTTTCCAGATGCTGTTCCTTCCTTAGCAAATAGTCTAGATCAGGTTTAAGCTCTGAGACCCCTGCAAGACCAAGCATAGCCTCTCTGTATTCTTGCAGGTCCTCAAGGGTAGGTTCCCCTTCATCGCCAAACATCAATCTGTAAGGCTCTCCCACAGCAATCCAGGGCCGCCAAAGTCATATCCCTCCGGGGAGCATTCTGTTGTCTCTCCTAAATATCCCTACTCTGTCCTGGCACAGGGTGACTTAGACCTAAGAGGTGCATGGGAGCTGAAACAAGGGTATCCCATACTTTCCAAGGGATTTTGGGTTCCACTGGCCCTCCCATCACAGTAACTAAAACTCCCACTTAGAGGATGCTTAACTTCACTTTACACTGGAGTTACAGCATTGGGATGTAATTGTTGCAAGGTGAGGATCATTCCACATAACCCCCCTGATACAGGGTTCCCACATATTACAGGTGAAATATTTTAGGAATTTTTTTCTGATCCCTTTTTGTAATGTAAAACTTACAATTATAACTATAAAATAAACTATTGGTGATTTTATATTTCTCTGGACTTAAAAGGGTGCAGCCATCAGTAGATGAACTGTGGACGGACCCTTGGAGTATTTTTGGAGGAAATAATTTAAGATAAACTTACTTTTTATTTTCTGGAGCTCTTCTGACACTTTCCCCAAAAATCCCAAAATTCTCTGAACGTCGATGTAAAAATAAGCTGAAATACACAGAATTTCAGGAGGGAGTTGGTCTCCTTTTATACCAGAGGTCTCCAAAATACAACCCACTGAAAGATTTTATCTGGCCCGCAGCTAGGGGTTTGCGGTCCCTCACACTCCTACAGTCTTCATTTCTACACAACATCCACCCTTCCTGGTCCCCAGTGCAGGTTCCCCCGGTTGCACTCTCAGTATACCATCATTGGTTGCTAGGGCTGCTGGAGTCCTAACAACCAATCAAATGCTTGCCCCAGCATTTACAGTAGGATCATTGTTCCTCCATAGACCTGCTACAGCCACAATCCCGGGCTCTCAGGCTAACAGCCACCCTGTAAGTGTGTGAGGTAAGGGTGCACTCTGATGTAAGGGGGGACTCTGTTGGGGACCCTGATGTCAATGGGGACTTTAATATAGGCAAGAATCTGATGGGACTCTTATGTAAAAAGGACTATAAAAAAGGACTCCGACTGGGATCTGGATGTAAAGGAAGACTCTCCTAAAGTAATATTAAAGTCTTGTTTTTTTGTTTAAAAATAACAAACATGTTATACTTACCTGCTCTGTGTAATGGTTTTGCACAGAGCAGCCCAGATCCTCTTCTTCTCGGGTCCCCTGCTGGCTCTCCTGGCCCCTTCCTCCTGCCGAGTGCCCCCTACAGCAAGCAGCTTGCTATGGGGCCCCTGAGCCGCTGTTCTCGTGTGTTTATTCAGACACTGAGCCACGGCTCAGCCCTGCCCCCTCTGTCTCCTCATTGGCTCGCTGACCTTGATTGACAGCAGTGGGAGCTAATGGCAAAGAGTCCCCGGACAGCCGAAGGCTCTTGTGAAACATCGTTGGATTGAGATGGGGCTTTAGAACCACTTTAAGAGACTCTGATGGGGACCCTGATGTAAGGGGTGACTCTTATGGGGACTCTAATGTAAGTGGTGACTCCTATAGGGACTCTGATTTAAGAGGAGACTCTGATGAGATCTAGATGTAATGGACTCTGATGGGACCCTGATGTAAAGAAGGACTCCAGTGCGGACCCTGATGTAAAAGTAGACTCTGATTTAACTGCACACATTGATAGGGACCCAGACGTAGTTGAGACTCTGATGGAAGTGAGAGTGGTGGGGGGCCTGATGTAAGGAAGGCATTTATGGGGACTCTGGTGTAAGGGAAGAAAATGATGGGTATTCTAATGTAAGGGCAACTCTGGTGTAAGGGAAGACTTCGATGGGTATTCTAATGTAAGGAATACTCTGATGTAACGACAAGTTTGATGTAAGGGGGACTCTGATGGGACCCCGATAAAATAGGGTGCTCTGATGGGGACCATAATGTAAGAAAGGACTGTGATAAGGACCCCTTGTAAAAGGGGGGGGGCTCTGATGTAAAAGGGACTATAATAGGGATTTTGATGTGAACTCACTTCTGGCATCTTTCCCAACTCTCTAAAACATACACTACTTAAAAAGCCCTCACTGGACCCCACCAATCTTAACAACCTATGCCCCATCTCCTTACTCCCCTTTTAATCCAAACTCCTTGAACGTCCAGTCCACAACCGACTGAGTGGCGCATTGTTCCCGTCTTTAGAAAAGTCCCTGCACAAAATGACATTTCTAAAGGAAAAAAATTCATTTAAAACTACTCACGGCTATAATGAATTGTCAGGTCCCGGCAATACAGATAAGTCATTGAAAAAAAAACGCCATGGGTTCCCCCCCCCAGTCCATTACCAAGCCCTTTGGGTCTGGTATGAATATTAAGGGGAACCCCAAACCAAAATAAAAAAAAATGTGTGGGGGTCCCCCCAAATTCCATACCAGGCCCTTCAGGTCTGGTATGGATATTAAGGGGAACCCTGCGCCATTTTTTAAAAAAAATGGCGTAGGGGTTCCCCTCAAAATTCATACCAGACCCTTCAGGTCTGGTATGGATTTTAAGGGGGACCCGCACCGAAATAAAAAAAAATTGCGTGGGGTTCCCCCCAAAAATCCATACCAGACCCTTATCTGAGCATGCAGGAAATGAGGGGGGGACGAGAGAGTGCCTCCCCCCTCCTGGACTCTGATCTATCCTTTAGGCCCCCGTGTCCAATCACTGACCAAATCTTGCCATCTCAACCTCTGCAACATCTCCAAAATATGTCCCTTTCTAACAAATGACACCACTAAGCTCCTAATTTACTCCCTGGTCACCTCTCGCCTACTGCAAATCCCTTCTCATTGTATTACCTTTACATAGGCTATCCCCCCTTCAGTACATCATACTACCCCTCTCTAACAATCCATCCACTGGCTTCTGCTCACCCAACAAATTAAATTCAAAATTCTGATAACAACTTACAAAGCCATCCAAAACTCTTCCCCTAGCTACATCACTAACCTAGTCTCAAAATACCAACCTAATCGTTCTCTTTGTTCCTCCTAAGACCTCCTGCTCTCTAGTTCTCTCGTCACCTCCTCCCATACTCACCTCTAGGACTTTTCCAGAGCCTCTCCGATCTTATGGAACTTCCTACCCCCAACCTGTCCGATTATCTGCCACTCTGTTTGCTTTTAGACGATCCCTGAAAACACTTCTCTGCAGAGAGGCCTATCCTGCCTACTTTTATTTTCTCCATCTGCTCACCCCCCACAGCTATTACCTTTTGTATAACTTGACCCTTCCTCCTAGATTGTAAGCTCCAACAAGCAGGCCCCTCTGATTCCTCCTGTATTGAATTGTATTGTAACTGTACACTACTGTAATATACAGTACATTGAGCAGTACATAATTACCAGTGACTTCATCTGTTAAATTATACTTCACGTTGGAATCTGAGAAAGAGAGGAAAACCAATATCAATTAGAATAATCAGGTTTATCATTAGACACAATCACTACCTTGCCCATCTATTTTGGGTTCACATGGTTTCTGCCAAAGACAAAAATCCACCAGTCTGAACTTTGATCCTAGACATTTAGTCATGTGACCATACAGGGATTCTGGAGAAGCGGTTTCTACATGTAATACAATGTTTCAGGACTGTTACCATTTATGATCACCATGGAACATGGTGGACCAGGCGGTAGAAATCTTATTTGATAAAAGGTCTGCTTTCAAGCCCAACTCTAGTTTAATACCAAAAATAAAAAATAAAAAGCATCTCTGGATATGTCCCTTTCAGTAATTATAGTTGGACAGTTTTCCAAAATTTAATGATGTCCAGTGTCGCTTAACCCACTTCCTGTGAACTCAGGGTGTCAAAGACCTACCCTCCGTGGGTATGCCATCCATGGGTTCACAGGACCATGCTGCTGAGAGCAACACCTTATCATTATAAGGTCTGCTCTCTGCAGCATTCAAGATTCACCCAGTGCTGAGGACTGAAGAGGAACCATGAGGTCAGAACCCACCCTTTGCTGAGGACAGAAGAGGAACCATGAGGTCAGGACCTACTCTCTGCTGAGACCCACTGCTGAGGAATGAAGAGGAACCATGAGGTTAGAACCCACTCGCTGCTGAGGACAAAAGAGGAACCATAAGATCAGGGAGGCCCGGAATGAAAAGGACAGAAAGAAAGAATAATGGAGGGCCGGGCATGACAAAGTGGAGAGTAAAAGCAACACAGGGTTAAAAAAGCTGGGAAGTTTGGAGAGGGAGGAGACTGGAGTAATAAGTGCTGGAGGGGAGGAGCGCTTTAAATATGAAGGGGCGGGAACGCCTGGGAACATTTTGTGAGGAGACAGCAAGGGAGAGGACGTTTTTTCACTTCTCTCCTTAGACAAAATGGCGGACGTGGCTTTGATCCTCGCTCGATTGTCTGGGAGACCAGGTTGGTGCCCGCATTCAGGGCCGTCATAACAGGACATCTGCTTGGGGCCCGATCTGGCCTGGGGCCTCAGCAGAAGCGCCCCCCCCGCGATTTGTGGCTGCCCCCCCGCGATTCACGGCACCCCCCCTCCCGCGATTCGTGGCTGCCCCCCCGCGATTTGCGGGCCCCCCCGCGACTCGCGGCACCCCCCTCCCGCGATTCGCGGCACCCCCCCTCCCGCGATCGGTGCCCCCCCCCCAAAAAAAAGTTGCCACACCAGGAGCCCACAGGCTGACTCGTCGGCCCACCCCTGGAAAAGCGCGCGCCTGCTTCAGCCGTGGGGTGAGCCGGACGGTACATGCGGCAATGGCAGGGGGCGGGGCTACGGGCTGTAATGGCGCCCGTGCTTCGCCCTCGCGGCGGAAGACCTCAGAAAGTGCGACACCCCCTTCTGTGCAGGCGGAAGTGAGGGGGAGGTTCAGCGGGGGACAAGCGGTGCCACGTCCGCAGGGCCTCTACCAGACGATGCTGGCGGTGTCGGGAGAAGCAGCGGGCTGAGGGACGTGCAGTACAGCAGTGATCAGGTGTCGCGGCCTACCCGGGGCTCGTCAAGAGGGCGCAGGCGCTGCAGGGAGGTGGTGGTGGATCCCCAGGAGGGAACTTCAATTCGGCGCCAAGGGGAGTCGCGGCCTCCAGGCAAGCTTCGCCTGGGGGGCTCATCACGCCCATGCTTCCAGCCTGGGAGCGGAGGTCAGAAGAGGAGCTGTCTGGATCGGTAGAGGAGGATCGCAGAGGGGTCGCAGCACCAGGGGAGGCGAGATCTGCGGCTGTGGGGGATGTGCCCTGTCAGCCCGATAAGTCTACCAATATCATTTCTCCTGTTGATTTGACAAATGCACTGTGTGACTTGTTGGGTGTGGGGTCGGGGGGCGTTGCCAATGGTGTGGGGGCCACGCCGGTGGTCAGTGATGCTGTTGCACCTGTGGCGGGCAACCAGCCTGCCTCCCCCGGGGCAGGGGCCCTATTGCAGATTATTGAGGGATTTGGTGCAGCGATTTTCGTGGGTGAAGGGGGTCCCCCGCAGGTGGCGCTGTGGGTAGGCGGGCAGGTAAAGGGGGCGGTTAAGGTGGTGGCACCCATGTCCACTGCGGGGCCCGTGACGGAACATTGTTGAAGGTGATCAGATGAGTAGGGCCGTGGGGGTGAACGCAGGGGATCCTGCTGTGGCGGCCAGGGCGGTTATAGTACGTATCGCCGATGCCGCTAAGTGTGAGGTTTGCGTTTGCTTTGAAGGGCCCTTGGGGGGCTCACCTGACCAGGGGGTGAGAGACAAAATTGGAAAGGTGAGTATGTCGAGATTTTCTCATTAGTGCCCCTACAAAAAATTTATTTGGACAAAGGTAAGCCGGACGTTTCCAAAAAGGAGGATGAGGAGAAGGGGAGGTATCGATTGATCCCGAGGAAGTTTGGGAATTGGCTGCAGGCGTTTGCCATCTTGGCCAACGTGATAGGTGAGTAAACCCCGGAACATTGCTCGGCACTGTGCTGTTATATGGCCGTGATAGGAGAGGCCCAGGGGGATATGGTGGGACTGCTTGGCTGCATGAAGACGAGCAGTTTAGGCAGCGTAGGGCAGTTTCGTCCGACTCTTCGTTGGGATCATAAGGATACAAGCCTTTGGCTGCGTTTGATGTCCTCGGCGCGGACACCGAGACAGTTTTTCAGGGGGGTCGGGGGGACAAAGGCCTCTGTACCACTGACCAAAAAACCATGGGGGGGTGTGCTACCAGTTTAATGAAGGATACTGCTAGTTTGGGGGGTCTTGTCATTTTAAACATGAATGCGGGGGGAAGCACCCCTTGTCTCGCTTCAAAGAAGGAAAGCGTGCCAGGGATTTTGCTCGCAAGAGGGATGACACCGGCGAAGGCGGTAAGGATGCGGTTTCTAAGTAGATATCCGGATAGGGCGGCGGCTGAGTTGCTGAGAGTGGGTTTCTCTGAGGGTCTTAAAATTCTGTGCTCTCTAGAGGTCGTGCCGCCCTTGGCGCAAAATTGAGGTCGGCACTGGTTAGTCCAGGGATGGTTTTCGGGAAAACATTGGCTAAAGAGGTGGCTTTAGGTTGTATGGGGGGCCATTTCGGGAGAGCCCACTCGGGGATCTGGTGGTGCCTGAGAAGGAACCGATTACACTTCTGCTTATTCACCGCCTCTCGTTCCCTAAAGGGGGGTCAGTCTATGACTCGATAGATCATGAAGTGTGCACAGGGTGGGGCACTCGTGGCAAAGGCGGACATTGAGTCAGCATTCCGTCTGCTGCCGGTACACCCAGGCAGTTTTAGCTGTTGGGTGCTGCTGGGGGGGGGGGGTTTATGTGTATCGGTGCCTGCCTATGGGATGCTCCATATCATGCGCCATGTTCGGAAAATTCAGCTTCTTCTTGGTAGGGGTGGTGTGTGACGTGTCTGGTGGTCCATTTCCTAGATGATTTTGTTTGTGCCCCCTCAAAGGTGTGTGCAATTTTATTGGGGAGATTAGGGAGATGATGGGGAAGAGGAAGGTGCAACTGCGTGGACTTCATTCCTTGCTGGGTAAGTTAATTTTACGTGTCAGATTATTCCCATGGGTTGGGTTTTTTGTCGACGGCTGTCGGCTGGGGTGCGGGCCACTACGCATTTCATTTGACTCGATGAGGAACTTAGGGATGAGGTGAAGGTGTGGCGCACGTTCTTGGAAACTTACAACGGGTGATGCGGGTCAATGGGGGGCCCGGTGAGCAATTTTGATTTAGTATGGGTCACTGATGCAGCAGGGTCCATGGGTTATGGTGCATTTTCTGGGGGCAATGGAGTGCAGGGGCTTGGCTCAAGTCTTTGGTGGAAGCGGGGTTCATTCGTATCCTGGTATTGCTGGAACTGTTTCCGGTGGTATTGGCTACGGAGCTGTGTGGGGCAAGGTGTAAGGCCCTGAAGATTAGATTGCACTGTGACAATATGGGGGTGGTGCAAGTCATCGAATGGATTGCTGTGTCATTAAGACCGGTGGGCGATTGCTGGGCCACCTTGTATTGCGCTGCTTACAGTTGAAAGTTTTTCTCTATGCTGTGCATATTCCCGGGGTTTGACAACACACTAGCTGATTCACTGTCCCGGTTTCGGGATCAGGAAGTCGGTATGTGGGTCGACATGGGTGGCAGATCCAAAAATCCGGAGTGAGGGGCTGCAGTCATACGGCTAGTGGATGCTGAGCTGGGCGTGTCTGAGACAAAGTTGCTGCTAGTTTACTTTGTAACTCTGCACATGGAGGCAGGGGGTTCGGTGTCAGGGATCGAGAAGAAGCTGGCAGGCTTGGCGTTTATGTTCAAACTCCAGGGCAGGCTGGATTTCACTACTGTTTTCTGGGTAAGGCAGGCATTAAGGGGGTGTCGAAACGATCTCCCTCATAAGGATACAGGGAGGCCTGTGTCTTTTCTCTTTTACAGGTGATCTGTTTATGAGGTTAAGTTGTTCTATACAGCGTTTTCTGTTGCATTTTGTGGGGCATTTAGGGTGGGGGAGCTTGTGTGCCCGTCAAAACTGAGCCTGGGGGGGTTACTGGTACAGGACGGGGAGTACCGGGCGATAGGGTGAGGTTGCGGTTCAGGAGGCCAAAAAGGGGTGACGGTACAGCTGTTTTCCTTGCCCGGGGCTCAAGCCTGTTCAGTGAGGGTGGTGAAGGAATTTCTGAAAGTTAGGCCGGCCGGGGGTGGGCCTTTTTTGGTGCATGGGGATGGATCGTTTCTAGTACGATTTTAATGCGTAGCAGTTTTCCGTTAATGCCTGGGGCGGCGGGGCGCGACTGCGCGCATTTCGCTTCACACTCCTTCCGCATCGGGGGTGGCCACTGAGGCTGCCCGGTGCGGGTTGGATGAGGCGACAGTAAAACGGATCGGGTGATGGGAGTCCAGGAGGTTTTCGTTCTTATGTACGCCACCATTTATTAGCTGATGTGAGTGGGAATATGTGGTAATTGAAGGGGTGTGCGAGGGTGGTTATTGGCAATGATGGGGTGTTTTCCTAGGGTTTGAATGATGTTGTGGTATTTTCATTTCAGATGGAGGTCCAACACGCCTCGTCTGGATGTTGGGGCATTCTTATGTCTTTTGGGGGGGAAAAGAGGGCAGACGTCAGACAGGAGGGCTGGCAGTTGGGGATACCCAGGAGGGAGGCTTACGTTAAGGGCATAGGCATCCCCGGGCATGGTTTGGAGTAGGGTGGTGCCAGAGGTGTATCGGCACGCCCGGTTGGATAGACCGCCGGTCGTTTTGGTACTACATGTGGGGGGGGGTGACTTGGGGATAAGAGCCATTGGGGCTCTGTTCTCAGCCATAAAGTCGGATTTCTTGGCGCTTAGAGAGGTCTTCCTGGGGACATTGGTGGTATAGTCTGACGTTGTAGCGCGCACCTCGTGGCGGATGGCGAGATCAGTGGCGTGGATTTAACAAGGCGGGAAGCAAGTTTAACAAACTGGTGGGTAGGTTTGTTGCCAATAATGGGGGGCTGGTGGTAAGGCACATGGAGTTGGAGGTAAATGTGGGCTTGTACTTGCGGAGGGATGGTGTGCATCTTTCTGATGTGGGGATGGATTTGTGGGCATTGAGGATTCAGGATGGAATCCAGTGTGCCATGCGGGTGTGGAGGGGCCCTTAAGGGTAAGGGGTTACCCTTGCAGGCTGTGGCGGTGTCTTTGGTCTTTGACGGTGGCAAAAAACAGATGTGATGGAAGTGGTGGGGGGCTCATCGGTGGTATGTGCCCCTCTGGTGTATTCCAGTGGAACGGTGTCTGCTGGAATACGGGTATGGTTGCACTGCGGGAAGGGGTTGTACGGCTGGAGGCCTGGTATGGTAAAATTTTGGTCCCGCAGTGTATTGGTGGAAAAAGTGTTAAAAGTTCGGGGTGCCGTCAGAGACCAACAGACAGGGAGTTAAACTGTTAAAGTTATTGAAGAGAAAGTATTATTTTATATTGGAGTTTTATCTAATTATGTTTTAACCACTTGCCGCCCGCCCTATAGCGGATTGACGTCGGCAAAGTGGTTCTAAAATCCTGACTGGACGTCATATGACGTCCTCAGGATTTTAAGCCGCTGCGCACCCCCGGGGGCGCGCATCGCGGCGATCGTTGTTGCAGGGTGTCAGCCTGACACCCCACAACTCCGATCTAGGTAAAGAGTCTCCGTCGGAGACTCTTTACCACGTGATCAGCCGTGTCCAATCACGGCTGATCACAGTGTAAACAGGAAAAGCCGGTCATCGGCTTTTCCTCACTCGCTTCTGTCAGACGCGAGTAGAGGAGAGCCGATTGGCTGCTCCTCTGACAGGGGGGGGTTTGTGCTGATAGATTATCAGCACAGCTCCCCCGAGGATGCCCACTGGACCACCAGGGAAGCCACTAGACCACCAGGGAAGCCCACCATTAATGGTATGCCACCCTAGACCACCAGGGATAATGGATGCCAATCAGTGCCACAATGGATGCCAATCAGTGCCCACAATGGGCACCACTGATTGGCAGGCATTATTGTTTGGCACTGATTGGCATCCATTAGTACAGTACAGTGCCACCTATCAGTGCCCACCCATGCCACTTATCAGTGCCCATCCATGCCCATCCGTGCCACCTATCAGTGCCCATCCATGCCGCCTATCCGCACCCATCAGTGCCCACCCGTGCCGCCTATCTGTGCCCACTCGTGCCGCCTATCTGTGCCCACCCGTGCCGCCGATCGTTGCCCACCCGTGCCACCTCATCGGTGTCCATCCGTGCCACCTTATCCGTGCCCGTCAGTGCAGCCCCATCAGTGCCCATCAGTGAAGGAGAAAACTAACTTATTTACAAAGTTTTGTAACTGAAACAAAAAAAAAACTTTTTTTTTTTCAAAATTTTCGGTCTTTTTTTTATTTTTTAGCAGAAAATAAAAATCCCAGAGGTGATCAAATACCACCAAAATAAAGCTCTATTTGTGGGGAAAAAATGATAAAAATTTCGTTTGGGTACAGTGTAGCATGACCGCGCAATTGTCATTCAAAGTGCAACAGCGCAGAAAGCTGAAAATTGGTCTGGGCAGGAAGGTGTATAAGTGCCCTGTATGGAAGCGGTTAATAAAAAGGCTGTTATGGCCAGTTATACTCCAACTCTGGTGTGGGCTAATTATTATAGAGTGGTTAAGATAAGGGGTTTGTAATTTAAGAGGGTAGAATGGTATGGGTAAAATGTTGGGAATATCTCGATTACACTGGATAAGAACCTACTCTCTGCTGAGGACAGAAGAGAACCAATGAGGTCAGGGCCCAGTCACAGAACAGAAAAGGACCCACCATGTAATGAACCCACCCACTGCTGAGGACAGACTAGGAACCATGATGTCAGGATCTACCCACTGCTGAGGATAGAAGAGGATCCATCATGTCATGGATCTATGACGTCAAGACCCACCTACTGCTGAGGACAGAAGATAACCCATGAGGTCAGGAACCACCCACTTTTGAGGACAGAAGAGGACCAATGAGGTCAGGACTCACCCACTGCTGAAGAAAGAAGAGAACCCACAAGGTCAGGACCCACCCACTGGTGAGGACAGAAGAGGACCCATCATGTCGCAGACCTATCATATAAGGACCCCTCCACCCCACTGCTGAGGACAGAAGAGGACCAATGAGGTCAGGACTCAACCACTGCTGAAGAAAGAAGAGAACCCACAAGGTCAGGACCCACCCACTGGTGAGGACAGAGGAGGACCCATCATGTCGCAGACCCATCATATAAGGACCCCCCCCCCCCCAGAAGAGGACAAATCAGGACCCACCCACTGCTGAAGATAAAAGAGAGCCCACAAGGTCAGGACCCACCCACCTACTGCTGTGGACAGAAGAGGACCCATCATGTCATGGACCCATAACGTCAGGTCCCACCATCGGCTGAGAACAAAAGAGGACCCATGAGGTCAGGACCCACCCTCTGCTGAGGACAGAAGAGGACCCTATCATTTTACAGACCCATGATGTCAGGACCCACCCACTGCTGAGGACAGAAGAGGACTCCTGAGGTCAGAACCCAGCCACTGCTGAGGACGGAAGAGGAACTGTAATGTCACAGACCCATGATGTCAGGACTCACGAACCACCCACTGCAGAGGACAGAAGAGGACCCATCATGTCATGGACCTGTAATGTCAGTTTTGTTGTTATTAAAATTCACCTAATTTGTTTTATATCTGGATACATCATTCTACACACAGACAGAGAGAGGCTTTGTGATGTCTACATCCTGTTTGCACACTGTGGGGAAAGGTGGTTTGATGGGTAAGTGTTCCAGTGATTGGAATAAGATAATCTTACTGCTTGCTTTCTGGACTTGTTCCAGGTTCCTCACAGCTTCCCGAATGCTCGGAACTTCACTGGAAAGAGAACCTGTAATGATAAGAATGGTGGCTCGTATCAGATTACTGTAGATCTACACTCCAATACACCCACAGAACATTAAACAAAAGTATAACGTTGGCTTTCCCACCCTACTCCTGAGAATATATACCTCCTTTGTTGTAGTTACATTAGATGACTTCATGGTCCTGGATGACAGTAGCAGGGTGGATCTAATCCCTTATGCCATGCCCTTGCCTTACCCAGGTAACACATATACTACAAGACAGTTTATTGGATGCATTGGATAGAAAAAAATCCTGGACTGCCGCACTCCATGAAACGGCCAGATATTTTTTTCCTTTTTTTTTTTTTTTCCTATTGTTCACTTTATTTTGACTGTATTGTTTCAGTTGTTTTTGGATTTTACCTACTCAATAAAGACGTTGTTTTATGGAGTGCGGGAGTCCAGGATTTTTTTCTATCCAATGCACCTGTGCATAGCCAGCACCTTGTGGTTTAGTGGGATAGTTTATTGGATGGTTAAAGATTGTGATATGCAGCTATATAGCTCCTGTTCTCCCTACGGATCACACACTTTCTATTGTGGGCAGGGTCGTCTTTAATATTGATTGGACCCTGGGAAAACATTTTCTTAGCCCCCCCCCCCCCCCCTGATTCTGAGATATACATTAAATAGCAGCTAGACTCAAAATCAGTTTACTGCAGCAGATCAGGCAGCAATTGCGATTGGTTGCCAGAGCTTGCAGCATATCATTGCCATTCACTGACTGGTTGCTAGTAGCTAGAACACATTAAGTCTGCTTGCTGATTGGTTGCTAGAGGTTACTGGAAGTCCTTACCGCCCACTGATTGACTGCTATAGGTTACTGCACATCATTACTGCTAACCGATTGGTTGCTAGAGGTTACTGCACATCCTTATTGCTCACTGACTGGTTACTAGAGATTATAGCAGATTATTACTGTTCACTGATTGGTTACTAGAGGTCACTGCACATAATTACCTCTGCATCAAATTGTGAGTGTAGTTAAACTGCACCAACAGTGAGGCATTGTTATAAACCAGGATTTCAGGAGTGCACCATATACAGTCTGCAGGGTTCTGGAGTGCACTACATAGAGTACAGGGTTGAAGAGTGTGCTATGTACATTGTGCATGGTTTAGGAGTGAGCTACATACAGAGTGTCCCGGGTTGAGCTACGTACAGAGTGCACGGTTGAGGGTTAAACTTTGTATAGAGTGCAGGGTTGGTGGGTGCGCTATGTATGGAATGCGGGGTTGAGGGGTGTGCTACGTATGGAATGTGGGGTTGAGGGGTGCCCTATGTATGGAATGTGGGGTTGAGGGGTGCCCTACGTATGGAATGCGGAGTTGAGGGGTGTGCTTCGTATGGAATGTGGGGTTGAGGGGTGCGCTATGTATGGAATGCGGAGTTGAGGGGTGTGCTACGTATGGAATGCGGGGTTGAGGGGTGTGCTATGTATGGAATGCGGGATTGAGGGGTGCGCTATGTATGGAATGCGGGATTGAGGGGTGCGCTGTGTATGGAATGCGGGGTTGAGGGGTGCGCTATGTATGGAATGCGGGATTGAGGGGTGCGCTATGTATGGAATGCGGGATTGATGGGTGCGCTATGTATGGAATGCGGGATTGAGGGGTGCGCTGTGTATGGAATGCGGGGTTGAGGGGTGCGCTATGTATGGAATGCGGGATTGAGGGGTGCGCTATGTATGGAATGCGGGGTTGAGGGGTGCGCTATGTATGGAATGCGGGATTGAGGGGTGCGCTATGTATGGAATGCGGGGTTGAGGGGTGCGCTATGTATGGAATGCGGGGTGCGCTATGTATGGAATGCGGGGTTGAGGGGTGCGCTACTATGGAATGCGGGATTGAGGGGTGCGCTATGTATGGAATGCGGGGTTGAGGGGTGCGCTATGTATGGAATGCGGGGTTAAGGGGAGCACTACATATGAGGGGTGTTCTACGTATCGAATGCGGGGTTGAGGGGTGCGCTACTATGGAATGCGGGGTTGAGGGGTGTGCTACTATGGAATGGGGGGGTTGAGGGGTGCGCTATGTATGGAATGCGGGGTTGAGGGGTGTGCTACTATGGAATGTGGGGTTGAGGGGTGCGCTATGTATGGAATGTGGGGTTGAGGGGTGCCCTATGTATGGAATGTGGGGTTGAGGGGTGCCCTACGTATGGAATGTGGGGTTGAGGGGTGCCCTATGTATGGAATGCGGGGTTGAGGGGTGCCCTATGTATGGAATGCGGGGTTGAGGGGTACGCTATGTATGGAATGCGGGGTTGAGGGGTGCGCTACTATGGAATGCGGGATTGAGGGGTGCGCTATGTATGGAATGCGGGGTTGAGGGGTGCGCTATGTATGGAATGCGGGGTTGAGGGGTGCACTACATATGGAATGCGGGGTTGAGGGGTGCTCTACGTATCGAATGCGGGGTTGAGGGGTGCGCTACTATGGAATGCGGGGTTGAGGGGTGCGCTATGTATGGAATGCGGGATTGAGGGGTGCGCTATGTATGGAATGCGGGGTTGAGGGGTGCGCTATGTATGGAATGCAGGATTAAGGGGTGCGCTATGTATGGAATGCGGGGTTGAGGGGTGTGCTACTATGGAATGCGGGGTTGAGGGGTGCGCTACATATGGAATGCGGGGTTGAGGGGTGCGCTACATATGGAATGCGGGGTTGAGGGGTGCTCTATGTATGGAATGCGGGGTTAAGGGGTGCGCTACGTATGGAATGCGGGGTTGAGGGGTGCGCTACATATGGAATGCGGGGTTGAGGGGTGCGCTATGTATGGAATGCGGGGTTGAGGGGTGCGCTACGTATGGAATGCTGGGTCAAGGGGTAAACTTTGTATGGAGTGCAGGGCTGAGGGCTGTGTACATCCAAGTTCTCCATCCCCCTAAGTACAAAGTTCTCCCCCCAGATTCCAGTTCAGAGCTCACCCCCCCCCCCCACCTCCAGTGTAGAGATTTTCTCCCTCCCCCAAATCCTCTCACAGACAAAGTGCAGCTACAGAAGATCAACTAAACTTACAAGACGTCCATTTGTGCAGGCTAGGGTGACCACGTGTCCCGGATTGCCCGGGACAGTCCCGCATTTTGCAGGTCTGTCCCGGGCACATTCATTCCAGGACAATACAGTGTCCCGGAATGAAACTGACACAGCCACCCCCCGGGCCAATCTGATGCCCCCAAAAAAGGGCGCCACATCACTGCTTTACTCACTGACAGTACTTGTCCTGGCCGGGAATGCCTGGAGGAGCACAATCCCCGCCCCTACTTATGATTGGAGAAATCATAAATCCCGCCTCTTGTGTCCAATCACTGTGCTGGGATTCGTTACATCACAAGCTGATTTTTGGGAAGGGAGGGTGTCCCTGAATGGTAGTTTGGAAATGTGGTCACCCTAGTGCAGGCTGCTTCATGAGGAGCTTCTGCCTGTGTACATTCCCCGCCCCCTCCCCTCTCTCCTCGCTCTCACATAGAGATGAGGAGCGCTGTCACTTGTAAATACAGACTGACAGTAGTGACTAGTGAGCAGCTAACAAGTGGCGGAACTCCGGCGGGCAGCAGCGTTGGCTCAATTGGCAGCTGCTTTGGGCCCCCCAACAGTGATTGGGCCCTGGGCAGCTGCCCTATTTGCCCTGCGCTAATGACGGCCCTGATTGTGGGACAATAGAAGAGAGCTAATAGAACGGTATCCGTTTTTTATGTTGAAGGAACAATCCCTGAGATCCCTCCAAGTGTTTCACAGATCCTGAGGAAGTGGAATACAAAGGAACCTCGGTTAACGAGTAACGCGGTTAACAAAAGTTTTGAAAGACGAGCAACTTTTTTTTTTTAAATCCTGACTCGGTTTGCGGGTGTTATCTCGCAACACGAGCAGAATTCAAGCTAATGGGGTGTACAGTACTGCATTTGGCCAGAGGTGCGGGGGGCGCCGGTGACACTCAGAATGGTTCAGAGCCGTTCGGAAATACTCTTAATCACTCATACTCCGTTCCCGAGCCTTTCCGATTTCAGCCGAGCTGTCCCTGAGTATTTCCAAGGCTCTCCGACGCCCCCACCTCTGGCCACATGCGGTATTGCATGCAATAGAAGTCAATGCGGAACAAATTATCTTTGTTTCTATTGACTTCTGTGGGGAAACTCGCTTTGATATGTGAGTGCTTTGGAGTACAAGCATTCTCCTGGAACGGATTATGCTTGTAATCCAAGGTAGACATGTGCACTGCCGAAAAATTTGTTGTTTTCGTTTTATTCGTTTTTTTTTTTTTGCTTTTTTCGGAAATTCGGGAAATTCGGAAATTCGGAATTTCGAATCTCCGAAAGAAGCAAGAAAACAAATAAAATGAAAACAACTATTTTTTTGAATTTCCGAAAAAAGTAAAAAAAGAATTTTGGAAATTCCAAATTTCCGATTTTCGGAAATTCGGAAATTCTAAAAATTCGGAAATTCAACTTTCCAAATTTCCCATTTTCGAATTTTAGATTTTTGAATTTTGCAATTTCTAATTTTCGAAATTCCGAATTTCGGAAATTCCAATGTTCCGGAAAATCGAAAACCTGAATTTCCGAAATTTGAAGTTTCGAAAATTCAAAATTTCTGAAATCAGAAAATCAGAAAATTCGGAAATTGAAAAATTCGGAAATTTCGGAATTAACAAATTTCTCAAAATTTGGTTAAAAACTAATTAGAAACTAAACGAATTGCACATGTCTAATCCAAGGTTCCACTGTTTATGGAACCCATGAAATGCATCGTGACATAACCACTGAGATCATTCTACACTCACCATTCCTCATCTGTGACATTTCCTCACCAACACTTTTATCTGAGGAGGAAATAGAAATATAATGTCAGATAAGGTTTTTCAATGTTGGAGAACTCAAATCAGCAAATACAGTTTAAAAAAATAAAGATATGGTCCCCAGATTGCACAGACGTGGTCTGGGTGTTGTCCATCTTCACAGTGGTCATTATAAGTCCCCATTGAATTGGGGATTTTTTTTTTTTTTTTCAGAAGCACGTGATTAGAGCCGGAGGGTCTAAATGGCTTCAAAAAGTGTGGGGTCAGGGCGTAGAGCACTGCGCCTCAAGCCCACCAACTTGTGTGACAATAGCAAATTAATATTCACTATTGTCTTCCTGATTCTCCTCCCAACCAATCAGGAAGCAGTTCCTGAGACCCAATTGGCCAGGTAGTTTCCTTGGCTGAAAACGATAGGGGGGGTTTACTTACACTTTAACCCTCTTGTATTTTTTTGTATTTTAACTGTATTGTCTCCTTTTTATATTGTAATTGCTGTGTAAACGATTGGCGCTGTGTAAATCCTGTATAATAATAATTTAGTGGAACCCAGAGGAGACATGTGGGGGGTCTAAAAGATTAAAGAGAACCTGTCACCTAAAAATCACCACGTAGGGCGCTTTTTGCCCCCTATGTGATGAAAAAAAATAAAAAAAAGTTAACCACTTCAATGCCAGGCACTTACACCCCCTTCCTGGCCAAGCCAATTTTCAGCTTTTTAGCTTTCTGCGCTGTCACTGTTTAAATGACAATTGCGCGGTCATGCTACACTGTACCCAATAGGAATTTTTATCATTTTGTTCCCACAAGTAGAGCTTTCCTTTGGTGGCATTTGATCACCTCTGCGATTTTTAAATTTTTTGCTAAACAAATAAAAAAAAAGGAAAAAAAATAGTTTTTCTTTTGTTTCTGTTATAACATTTTGTAAATAAGTAAGTTTCCTCCTTCACTGATGGGCACTGATAAGGCGGCACTGACGGGCACTTATAAGGTGGCACCATTGAGGTGGCACTGATGGGCACTGACGGGCACTGACGATGGGAACTGATATGCGGCACTGATGGGCACTGGTAGGTGGCACTGATATGCAGCACTGATGGGCATTGATAGGTGGCACTGATGGGCACTCATGGGTGGCACTGATGGGCACTGATAGGCGACACAGATGGGCACTGAAAGGCTGTAATGATAGGTAATTATGGGTGGCACTGATAGGCGGCACTGCTGGGCACTGATACGTGACACTGATGGGCACTGATATGTGGCACTGCTAGATGCCACTGATAGGCATCCCTGGTGGCACTGGTAGGCTTTGTGGATGGGCACAGATTGTCAGCTGCATAGGCAAACAATCAGCACAGACCCCCCTGTCAGAAGAGCAGCCGATCGGCTCTCCTCTACTCGCGTTTGTCAGACGTGAGGGAGGAAAAGCCGATCAACGGTTATTCCTGTTTACATTCAGCCGTGATTGGACAAGGCTGATCACATGGTAAAAGGCCTCCAACGACGCAAAAAAAAGAAGTCCTAGGTCTCAACACCACTTTGTCTCTGTCTAAAATCAGAAATGGTTCTTTGCAAATAAGGACAAATGTTCAGAGACACAACTCAAAAGAAGTGATGGATGCAAGGATTACCGCCTTGTAGGTGAGATAGAGAAATAAATAGTAAGATATAGGGATGTAGAGAGTCATAGAGAAGAAGGTCTCCAATGGGTTGAAAAGACCATCTCGGAAGATTAGAAGAAAACAGAATGGGTCTTAACCCCGGAGTGAGAGGCCAACGGACTCTTGAAGTTAAAAAGGACAAAAACTTGCCAATTTCTCACTCAACGTTTTTTTACACTATTTACAGATTTACATTTTTTATATTTTCCTTTTATATATTTTTTTCCTGATAGTTAGTGATGAGTTGGACACCCCAGGTTCTGGTTAAGGGGTAAGTTCATGAACCTATTCAAAGTTAAGATGCCAAATCCAAACCCCCAATATCCCAATATAATAGAGATACTCACAGGAAATGAACAGGAAAGTCGTGAGGATGACCAAAGTAATGAAGATCAATATTAGGAGGATCCCCAGGATCAGTATCACCCGGAGCTGTGTATTCCTGACAGCCGGAATCTCTACAGACAGAGAGGATAGTAGTAAGTAATCCTGCGTGTATCAGCCGGTATAATAATCCTCCAGAATTCCTATCTCATGTAAAGACATTTTATATTCATCCCGAATCATCTGTGTGCTCCTTCCCTGCATACAAATCCATAATCTTCTACTATAACTGTATATATCTATATTTATATCACATCTATCATATAATAATCTTCCACTATAACTGGATATGTACATATCACATCATGTTATTTCATTATCATGTAATAGCCAAATGAGAGCGTAGGTTCTGGTTCATACCATACTACTGTAGGTCTACTATATGTCCTACTACTGTATGTCTACCACATGTCCTACTACTGTATGTCTACTACATGTCCTACTACTGTATGTCTACTACATGTCCTACTACCGTATGTCTACTACATGTCCTACTACCGTATGTCCACTACATGTCCTACTACTGTATGTCTACTACATGTCCTACTACCGTATGTCTACTACATGTCCTACTACCGTATGTCTACTACATGTCCTACTACCGTATGTCTACTACATGTCCTACTACAGTATGTCTACTACATGTCCTACTACCATATGTCTACTACATGTCCTACTACCGTATGTCTACTACATGTCCTACTACCGTATGTCTACTACATGTCCTACTACCGTATGTCTACTACATGTCCTACTACCGTATGTCTACTACATGTCCTACTACCGTATGTCTACTGCAAGTCCTACTACCGTATGTCTACTACATGTCCTACTACCGTATGTCTACTACATGTCCTACTACCGTATGTCTACTACATGTCCTACTACCTTATGTCTACTACATGTCCTACTACCTTATGTCTACTACATGTCCTACTACCGTATGTCTACTACATGTCCTACTACCGTATGTCTACTGCAAGTCCTACTACCGTATGTCTACTACATGTCCTACTACCGTATGTCTACTACATGTCCTACTACCGTATGTCTACTACATGTCCTACTACTGTATGTCTACTACATGTCCTACTACTGTATGTCTACTACATGTCCTACTACCGTATGTCTACTACATGTCCTACTACTGTATGTCTACTACATGTCCTACTACTGTATGTCTACTACCGTATGTCTACTGCATGTCCTACTACATGTCCTACTACAGTATGTCTACTACAGTATGTCTACTACATGTCCTACTACCGTATGTCTACTACATGTCCTACTACTGTATGTCTACTACATGTCGTACTACCATATGTCTACTACATGTCCTACTACTGTATGTCTACTACATGTCCTACTACTGTATGTCTACTACCGTATGTCTACTGCATGTCCTACTACATGTCCTACTACCGTATGTCTACTGCACGTCCTACTACCGTATTTCTACTACATGTCCTACTACCGTATGTCTACTACATGTCCAAAAAATATTGTCTTGCGATGTCTAAAAAATATTGTCCCACAATGTCCAAAAAATAACTTCCCGTGATTTCCAAAAATAATATCTTGCAATGTCCAGAAACAATGTCCCACTATGTCCAAAAAAATAATGTCCCATGTTGTCAAAAAATAATGTCCCAAGATGTTAAAAAAATGATGTCTATGATGTCTTATGCCACGTACACACGGTCGGAATTTCCGACAACAAATGTTCGATGTGCGCTCCATCGGACAACAAATGTTTGAGAGCTGGTTCTCAAATTTTCCAACAAAACTTGTTGTCGTAAATTCAGATCGTGTGTAGACAATTTCAGACGCACAAAAATTCTACGCATGCTCGGAATCAATTTGACGCATACTCGGAATCATTGAACTTCATTTTTCTCGGCTCGTCGTAGTGTTGTACGTCACCGCGTTCTTGACGTTCGGAATTTCCGAGCATTTTATGTGTGACCGTGTGTGGGCAAAACAAGTTTGAGCCAACATCCGTCGGAATGTCCAAACATAATGTCCATGATGTCCGTGATGTCCATGATGTCCATGATGTCAAAAAGATAATGTCCCAAGATGTCCAAAAATAATGTCCCTTGATGTCCAAAAAAAAAAAAATCTCCCACAATGTCCAAAAAATAAACTATGCACCGAGATGTCTAAAAAATAATGTCCAAAAGAAAGTCCCACAAAGGGAATGTCCCACAATGATTTTTTCCCCACTGATCCTCTTACCGGGAATGACAGCAAAGCTTCAATGACAGCATAGTGGTTCTTGGATGCTGGTGACCCCCAGTGTCCTAGCAACCAATGATGCATCCCTATTCAGCTGAATGGAAACATTGACGCCAAGGTTGCTTGCTGACATCACTGAGCAAATATGACCACGTGGTGATATTTGGTCAATGACAACTGATAGCATTCCCAGTCCAACTATTTACATTCAGATGAATGGGGGCAGGGATTATCCATTGGTTGCCCAATCCCTGACAGCCACAGTGTCCTGGCAACCACAGACCTGAAAGGGAAGCTGTCATTCATTAGTGGCAGTAGTAATGACTTGCTAGTTAATCAGGAGGTTCACTGCAGTGGGTGGGTGAACAAGTCATTTAGTTGACCTGTTAACTGAAACGCAAGCAACTGGAGTTCGAGGGAAAACCGGCATTGCTACAAACTTGAACCTCATCGCTAATTCTGAGTGTCAGGATTAAGGTCTCCCACAAGCCTGTCATTTGTAGGTGGTAGCAGCTTGGATATTAGTGTATGTGTGCATCGTGGGAACTTTGGGATTTCCATTGGGCTGGTCAATTTCCAAGGAGGAGCAATGGACGGCAATGCTTCATGCATTGTTTTGCACCTCCCTCAACTAAGTATCCCTCAGGACCTAGGCTCTGTATGTAGCCATGGCCCCAACCTCTAGAGGCCTAATGGTGACCTCCAGAGTCAGGGAGAGCTGACATCCTTCTAGGCATAGTGGGTGTAATACAAGTTGGAAAGATTGGGCGCCAGTCACTTTTTAAATAGGAACAAAAAAGATTTATTGTCTCTTAACAAGAACTGGGGGAGAGAGGGTTAGGGCCTGAATACCCTTAGGCAGATGCAATAGTAATTGGCAGACCCCGAGACAAAATAGTCAGACAGCTATACAGGTTGAGGGCCTTTAAGCTGGTTGCAGCACTGTATTTGTAGAACTGCTGTCTCCTATGGCAACTGAACTTGTAGGTTGACTTTCACACAGATCTGTACACATACCAGACTTGGTATCCCCATTGTGTTGGACCTGGCCTCCATCTCACAGCCTCCAGCTGTAGCTTTTCTCATTGCGACCCCAGTCTTCTCACCAGACCTTCAGACCCCAGCTGCCCGCTGGATCCCCTGAGCTCTTCTACAGCTAACCTGCTATACACTCCAAACGTCACCCACGTTACCTTCTGGGTCCCTGGCTTGGCTCTCAGTGAACCCACTGAATGCTCTTCAAGTGTCACCCACGCTCACCCGCTGGGCAGTAGTGTATTTAGGTTTTGTGCTGCCCTAGGCCTGACTAAACTTGTGCACCCCCTAATTTTAATATGACCCACCCCTTCCTGTCAAGGCCACACCCCTTTCTGTTTAAAACCCGCCCTGAAATTTTTGAGTGGGGACACTAGTTCTTAGGGCCTGGGGGGGGGGCATTGGATTCCCTTAATTTGCATAGATTTCCTCTCACTTCCTGTTTGGCTATGGGGAAGGAAGTGAAGGGAAATCTCTGCAATGGGACAGGGATAGTAAAAAATAAACTGACCGGGGCTCTAACCCCCCTTACTCTATCCAAAATGGAAAAATAAAAAGTGTTGCCTATAGTTCTACTTTAAGCACAAATTTCTGATAATTTTATGGAGAGGACTAAGAAGATATAACCATCCCAATGGTGCAGCAGAAAACGTATAGCACAGTGAGGAAGGTTGTGGTCCAGGATGATAGGACAGTCAAAATTAGAAGCAGCTTGTGTTACACTAACAGTGTAGTGCAAGCCGGCGGGGAATCTTTCCGTGCTGCCCCCCCCCCCTGCAAAGTGCTGCCCTAGGCCTGGGCCTTGTTGGCCTAGGCCAGGATACAGCATTGCCACTGGGTCTCTGACTTGAACGCTGAAGCTTTCCCAACTCGTTCACCGTCCCTGGCTAGTGAAAACGGCTGCTCTGGTACTTCATCAGACTTCAAAAACCTGGCCTCTGATAGCAGGAGTAGTTGTCCCTTACTGCCGACAGTGTCCCCTTTATCTCTGACCTCTGGTTCCCACTTGCCGCTGGTAACAGGAGTGGTCGTCCCATGTGGCAACTGCTTCGGTGGGAAACTTTAAAGTCAGCAGTCACAAATCACAATGTCACAACATAAGGACGCTGACTGAGCCAGTGAGCCTCCTGCTGGGAGTGGGACTGTGCAAGTAAGTGAGCTGTGACCAGACTCTCCCCTCCTCCCTCTCTTCCTTTCTATTCTGTCTCTCCCTCAGCCTATCATTTAACCTCTTGCCTGCCAGGCACTTTCACAATTTCCAGCTCTCAGTGCTCTCATACTGAGCCCTGGTTCACATTGGAGTGATTTGGCATACAATTTGACATGTCAAATCACATGCCAAATCGGCGGCACATGCCAGCAATGGCACCGTCCAAATCGGTGTGACACCGCATTTGTGGCGTCGCACCGATTCCCAAAAGTAGTTTCTGTACTACTTTTGGCAACTTCAGGGTGCGATTTCCATTCACATCTTTGCAGAAACCCGCACAGATGTCTCTGAAATCGCCCCCGAAAGTCGGGACTGACATGCGGGAATGAAATTGTGCAATTTCCTGCAGTCAGTGTGAACCTAGGCTCTGACAACTGTACCCATATTACATTTCTGTCCTTTTTTTCACACAAAGGGAGTCTTCCTTTTGGGCACTGATAGGTGGCACTAGTGGGCAGCACTAATGAGCACCACTGATGGGCAGCACTGATGGGCTTTGATAGGCGGCACTGGTAGGCACTGATAGGTGGCACTAATGGGCTCTGATAGGCAGCACTTATGGGCAGCACTGATAGGTGGCACTATTGGGCAGGACTGATGGCCCGGGCACTGATTTGCTGCACTGATAGGCGGCACTGATGGGCTCTGATAGGCGGCACTGATTGGCCCTGATAGGTGGCACTGATTGGCCCTGATAGGTGGTACTGATGGATACTGATAGGCAGCACTGATGGGTGGCACCAATAGGCGGTAATTATGGGCGGTACTGTTGGGCACTGATGGGTGGCAATGATGAGCATTATTGGGTGGTACTAATGGGTGGCAATGATGGGCAGCACTGATGGGCACTGAAAGGCAGCACAGATTTTTGTCACTGATGGGCACAGACTGGAAACGTCACCGCACAGCCAGGAAATGCCAAGGATCTATGTGCACTCTATGTTCCAGAAGTATAGATTTTCTTGTGTCCTACCATTTGGCGATCCCCGTGAGCTTTTGGTGTGTTGCTCGGGCCTATTCGGTGTTCAATCCATGCCCCTGTCCTTGCACCATGGAAACTTGTTAACCATTGGCTGTATACCTATATACATACACCACCACTACTCCAATATGGACTTGGCCACGTTTGATGTGTAGGATTACAATTGAAAGGACCCATGATCCGATGTTTCGCCTATTTGGCATGCATTTGCTGCATATCCATATAAAACCATTTTGGGATAAAAATTTACAGTATGCCTTATAAAAACCCTGAATAAGGAATTATATATGGGTGTAGCGGGTATACACTTTCCTGTGTATTTAAAACGGGCAGAGACACCAGTAATGTGCAGTTCTCTGCAGCCCAGCAGGTGGCGCTGTCGCCCTGGGCTGGGGTTGAACCATTGCTGTGTGCCGTGCCCCCCTTTTGTCCTCCCTCGGCAGCGGTATGGTGGGGCGGGGAACCCGCCGTGCTTGCTGGGAGGGGGTATAAAGGGGCCAGCCATCTTTGTCACGGGGTGGAGTCCCAGGCACCTTCAGCCTGAAGGCGGTGGTTCGTGTCGGTTCTCTAGGCGGCCTAGGCCTAGAGGACGTTCGGAGGTCGTGTTCCATCCCAGGCACCTTTAGCCTGGGGTGAGGTACTCGGAAGGAGGTCTGGAGCTCAGTGCCCAACACTGAGTTCCGCGAGAGAAGGAGATCCTAGGGGACCCCGGGAGTGGGTACCCGAATCCGGAAGGCGTAATGGACCGGTGGGAGATACTTGCTTGAAGACCTGGTGCAGCATATTGCCAGTGACAGGTGAGCCTTCCATCGGAGACCGCCAGGAAGGAAATTCCCCCTCGCTCGGAGAGCGCAACTCACTTTAAGGAAGGAAAGTGGAGATTTCATTGTGTCTGGGCCTACTCGCATCCACACCTTCTTGTATGTTCTGTTCTCTAAGGGAGTCTAACTGATTGTGCTGTTCCAGAAGAATAAAGGAGTGTTGGACTTTAATGGTGTGGGGCTCATTTTCTGGCGGACATTGTTTAAGGTAACCCTCATGAGGAGGTTCCAGGTGCAGAACACCGACCCGAAGGTAAAATAAGAACTTTGCTCACACCACACTACTATCTGCGGTGGAGGCTTGGCGTGGTGACCCCACTCTCTCCTCTCTAAGGTACCCCTAGACAAGAGAAAGACGAGCTGAAGAAAAGAGGGGAGTGAGGAGGCCGCTACACGTGCTTTGAACAAACTTAGCCATCTGATTCCGAAACATGTCGGGTTACTACATACCCCTTTGAATTGACCCATTAGTTGGCCAGTTGATAGTGGTATAACCAATATTGGCAACTGTAAATATATGTCAGCATATTTGTATTTATCCAATTTTTGTATTTCGTTAACTTTGTTTGCTACCATTAAATAAATTATTTTTCTACTTTCATATACAACTTTTTTGACAATTTTAATCCACCCTGTCTCAGTCCACAATATCCCAGGGGCCTTTCCTTTCAAATTTCAGATTTAATCGGGATGCGACTTTGACTATTGAAATTGTCTACACACTTGGCCAGCTTCTCTTCTCATTTTTTATGGGCACAGACTGGCATCATTTTCTGGGCACTGCTAGGGCTGCACTGTAAAGTGCCCTAATTATCTGTATAGTCTCCCCTGTAAAGAGATGCCGCTGATCGGCTCTCCTCACATGCTGTCATTTACATGTGATTGGCTATTATTGGACACAGCCGATTACATGGGTAAAGAGCCGCGTCATCGGCTCTTTACCAAGATTGGGGTCATGCTGTGTCATATTTGTCTTGCTTCATAACATCAATATCCATTATAAAACCAGGTGGGCATGGATGATGAGCTGATTCGGTGGTACAATGGGCCACTTAACTGGACTTGCCCCCCCCAGGCTTAAGGCTTCCAGCCCTCCCCTGCCCCTCATTATAATAACTTACCTTCGGCTTTTGGTGCATTCTTTATCCTTTTTAAATGAACATCACCCATATTGGCATACGTATTTTCCTCATAAGAGCACCCTGAAAAGGAACACAGACCTTAATATAGATATTGTAGATACCAGGGAGGATATTCAGGTAATGTAATTCAGATATAATGGCGCTCTCCACAGCATTTTAACAATAAGAGGTGGAGCTTTTCTTAAATATGATACTATTGACATTTATTGTGACCTATCAGGAATTTATTCTTGGAGAATTGTAAAAGTTACTGACACCAATGATACATACTATAATATATTGACTTACATAACAAGGTATAATTAAGCATTTTAAGCATTTAACAGAACAACTTTGGGATCATTCGAATTTAATTGTATTATTACTATCACGACTTGAGACTCATCTTCCACTAGGTTCGGAGTAGATGACCAGGACTGGTTGAGGCAGCGGGGCAGATGGGCCAAAGTCACAGAGCTGACAGCGAATATTTGGAGAATCTGATTGCTTAGCAACAGCGAGAGCCCTGAAGAGGGCCGAGTCTTCACCTGAGCATCTAGAGGTAGAGAGATTGTTCTGCAGGTGATACCCAGGCTGTGGTCCTCTGACTCACCCGAGCAGATCGCAACTGCACTGGTGCAACTCCCTTGCAGTGTTGGAGCTCAGATATCACAAGGTAGCAGATAAGGCTGAAGGAAATAGCAAGGATGCATGGAAATACCTCTAGACACAGATGAGACACACAGCAGGCTTGGTAAAACAGACAGGTGCAGAGAAGCAAGTAACAGACTGAAGTGCATAGGCATGCGCAGCCTATTGCAATAGGGTGTGCACCCCAAAGCTCAAACACACATACGTATATATATATATATATATATATATATATATATATATATATATATATATATGTGTGTATTGTGACAGCAGGAAGGTAAAGTCACCTGGTTGCATCCAGGGGGGTAGATATATTTCGCCCAGATTCAGGCTTTACGCCGACTTATACAACTAGGTGGAGAGTTGTATAAGGCTAGTGGGCTCATGGATGACTCATACCTCTAGGGAGAGTGTGGGGCGTCGTACAGACAGGGAGTTGATGAGACCAGCTGAAGCTTGTCAGCTCATTTAGGCCTCTATAAGAACTCCCAGCTTCATTAGATGTTAGCTCATGCCTGGAACCAGACCTGTGTGGACTGTCTAGGGAGAGTGAACCCCTGTGCGGTGAGACAAAGCCTGTGTGGCTATTTGCTTGGACATTTAAAACCAGGGACTTAGGGACTAGGACAGCACTAGGCTGATCCCAGTTGTTAGTTAGGAAACCTGTATGTTTAGTCAGAGGTCAAGTTGACCAGGATTTATTTTGTTTATGTTTCTTTTGCTTTGCTGTGTTTTGTCACTGTAAATAGAAAATAAACCGCACCTTTTTGATTTTGAAAACCACAACCTCCGTTTGCTGGGCCTGTTTTTGTGTGGGGAGCCCATCTCGGGGGTCACACACACCCGCTGCCGAGCTAACCCCCTCACAGTTGGTGGAGAACCAGTGGCAGTTTTTTTTTAAGCCAGCATGGAGGAGATACTGAAGCAGCTGGCTCTAGCAAATGCCAATCAACAGCAGACAAATGCAGGTTTTCAAAAGAGCCTTGCAGCTCAACAACAGAACTTCGCAGCCCAGCAGCAAGCTCATCAACAGAGCCTTGCAGCCCAGCAGCAAGCTCATCAACAGAGCCTTGCAGCCCAGCAGCAGACAAACGCAACTTTGCAACAGAGTCTGGAGGCTCAGCAACAAGCCCAGCAGCAATCTGAGGCCCGCTTCATAGACCTGTTACAGAAGCAAGAGCAGAGACTACAACAACAGATGGAAGCAGCAATGCAGCAACGTCCGCAGACCAGTGAGGAAAGCCGTCCCACTAATACCGCGTCCTTTGGGGTGAGTCGTTTATTGACAAAAATGACTGGAGAGGATGATCCAGAGGTATTTTTGACCACATTTGAAAGGACCGCTGAAAGAGAAAAGTGGCCTGAGGAGCAGTGGGCTGGACTGGTGGCTCCTCTGTTAACTGGTGAATCGCAGAAAGCTTACTATGACCTAGAGCCTAACCAAGCAAAAGACTATGCGATGCTAAAAGCTGAAATATTGGCAAGGCTGGGTGTCACCCAGGCTGTCCGGGCTCAGCGTGTGCATAACTGGACTTTCCAGCTTGGAAAACCCCCCAGGTCTCAAATGTATGATCTCATTCACCTGAGCAGAAAGTGGCTACAGCCAGAGACTTTGTCCGCACCAAAGATTGTGGAACGTGTTGTAATGGATCGGTTTTTGAGAGCTCTTCCTACTGCCATCCAAAAGTGGGTAAGCCATGGAGACCCAGAGACGGCCGATGGTCTTGTGGATCGTGTGGAGAAATACTTGGCTACAGAGAACCTGACGGCCTCTTCCAGAGACACTCGGACTTTCCACCCTAAGACCAGACCATCCCCAGGGGCGGATAAGAGGATTCCAAGGGGTGAGGGTGGAGAGAGTGAGAGGGTGGGAGCTCTACCCCAAGTTTGGCGAGAACAGCCTGGGAAATCAGCGGCTCAAGAGGCCGCAAGAAGGATCGTTTGCTACCGCTGCCGGCAAGCGGGACATATTGCAGCCAATTGCCCGGTTGTGGAGGAACCCATGCAGTGTGACTTTCTGACGGGCAGACGTCAGTCGCTGTGTGCGACAGTCGCATGCACTGCCATTCGAGGAACTGAGAAACATTTATGCAAAATGTGTGTTAATGGTAGAAATGTTGTGGTATTGCTGGATTCAGGTAGCCTTGTGACCCTGATAAAGGCTGAGTTAGTTAAAACAGAGGTCTCTGGGAATAGCAAGGTAGCTGTTATTTGTGTGCATGGGGACACCCGAGAGTATCCAGTGACTACAGTGTGTTTCGAGACCCCCAAAGGTACCCTCTCTCATCCAGTGGGCTTAGTATCTCAGTTACCGCATGACGCCATTGTGGGAAGGGATTTTCCGAAGTTCTGGGAACTGTGGGATGATCCTGAGCCCCCCACTGGTGCCCCTATGTACCAGGAATGTGATAGCCAGAACTCCCCTGAGAGTGGTGAGGACTCTCCAGAATTTCCCTTATCAGTATTGGCAGGGGAGACTCAAGAAACTGGAGAGGAGCCCACCTCCTCAGACGAAAACCTACCGTCTGTGGAGTTTTCTGATCTTGAGGTTCACAGGGAAAACTTTGCCACAGAACAGTTGAAAGACCCCGCCCTAATAAAGGCACGGGAAAACGTAGTGAAAATAGATGGCGAGTTAGTGAACCCAGATAATACCTGCACTTACCCATACTTCAGCGTAGAGAAGGACCTACTGTATCGGGTGGCAAAAAGGGCAGAAGAAACCGTTGAGCAGCTTGTGGTGCCCAAACCTTACAGGAAGTTGGTGTTGGAGTTGGCCCATGGGCACATTCTTGGAGGTCATCTGGGGACAGAGAAAACCCGAGAGAGGGTATTACAGAGATTCTATTGGCCGGGGGTGATGAAGGACATAGAAAATTATTGTTCCTCCTGCCCTGTGTGTCAGAGGTCGGCCCCGATGCCACATTTCCGTAGCCCGCTGGTCCCTCTACCCATCATTGAGGTCCCGTTTGAGAGGATCGCCATGGATTTGGTAGGTCCTATAATCAAGTCCGCTAGGGGGCACCAGTACATATTAGTTATAATGGACTATGCCACCCGTTATCCAGAAGCGATCCCTCTCCGAAATACCTCGGCCAAAACCATAGCCAAAGAGCTATCTCTTGTGTTTAGCCGGGTGGGTATTTGTAAAGAACTGCTTACGGACCAAGGTACACCCTTTATGTCCCGGGTTATGAAGGAGCTGTGTAAATTGTTCAAAGTGACGCAATTACGTACATCTGTGTATCACCCCCAAACCGATGGGCTGGTTGAAAGGTTCAACAAAACCCTAAAACAAATGTTGAAGAAAGTGGTGGATAGAGATGGAAAGGATTGGGACTGTCTACTTCCTTATCTGATGTTTGCTATTAGGGAGGTGCCCCAATCCTCTACGGGATTCTCCCCCTTTGAGTTACTGTATGGGAGACACCCAAGAGGGCTGTTGGATATTGCCAAGGAAACTTGGGAAAGTGAGAGTTCTCCCCACAGGAGTGTGATTGAGCATGTCGCCCTGATGCAAGACCGAATTGCACAGGTAATGCCCATCGTGAAGGAACATTTGGCCCAAGCGCAGTTAGCACAGCAGAGAGTGTACAACCGTGGAGCCAAGACCCGTACCTTTTCCCCGGGGGATAGGATACTGGTACTTGTCCCTACGGTTGAAAGTAAATTCCTTGCCAAATGGCAAGGCCCCTACGAGATAATGGAAAAAGTGAGCGAAGTGAATTACAAGGTCAGACAACCAGGAAGGCGAAAGCCCGAACAGATCTATCACGTTAATCTGTTGAAAGCCTGGAGGGATAGAGAGTCCCTAGTCGCAGACACTTGGTCACCAGCTCAAACTGGTTGCGTGATTCCGGAGGTTGGAATAGCAGCCACCTTGTCACAACCCCAACAACAGGAGGTTAAGGAGTTTGTGCTTCGCAACAAGGAGGTATTCTCTGAGCTGCCGAGACAAACATCTAGGGTAGAGCATGACATCATTACCCCGCCCGGTGAAAGGGTGAAGTTAAAACCCTATCGGATCCCAGAGGCCCGACGGGAGGCAATACGGGAGGAAGTACAGAAAATGCTGAACTTAGGGGTGATAGAGGAGTCCCAAAGTGATTGGTCTAGTCCCATTGTGTTGGTGCCTAAACCGGATGGGAGCTGGCGATTTTGTAACGATTTTCGACAGTTGAACAAAGTTACAAAATTTGACACCTACCCCATGCCACGTATAGATGAGTTGATCGACCGGCTGGGAACAGCCCGATACATGACGACTCTTGACCTCACAAAAGGGTATTGGCAAATCCCCCTGGCCAAGTCGGCCAAAGAGAAAACCGCATTTGTAACCCCAGACGGGGCGTTCCAATATAAAAGAATGCCGTTCGGGTTACAGAATGCGCCGGCCACATTCCAGCGGAAAATGGACCAGATGCTGAGGCCCCATCGGAAGTATGCTGCGGCTTACCTGGATGACATAATTGTCCATAGCACAGATTGGGCCTCACATCTGCCAAAAGTGCAAGCAGTCCTGGACTCTGTTCGGGAAGCGGGGTTTACGGCTAACCCCAAGAAGTGTACCATTGGGCAGGAGGAGGCCAAATATCTTGGGTACACCATTGGGAGGGGAGTAATAAAACCCCAACTCAACAAAGTCGAGGCCATCCAGAGTTGGCCACGTCCCAACAGCAAGAAGCAGGTACGAGCCTTTCTGGGAATCGCTGGGTATTATCGGCGATTCATTCCCCACTTTGCTTCTAAGGCTGTGCCCCTAACCAACCTGACGAAGGGGAAAGGGTCGGTCATGATTAAATGGACCCCCGAGGCTGAGGCAGCATTCCAATTCTTGAAACAAGCCTTATGTAGCCAGCCAGTGTTGTACTCACCCGACTTCTCTAAAGACTTTGTCGTACAAAGTGATGCGTCAGATGTGGGGTTAGGAGCAGTATTGTCCCAGGTCTGGAACGGGGAAGAGCACCCAGTCATTTACCTCAGCAGGAAGTTGAAGTCCCATGAGGTAAATTACGCCACCGTTGAAAAGGAGTGTTTAGCGGTGAAGTGGGCTCTAGATTCCCTTCGGTACTACCTGCTAGGTAGGCACTTTGACATGGTTACGGATCACGCTCCGTTAAAGTGGATGGCTCAAAACAAAGAAACAAATAGAAGAGTGAATAGGTGGTTCCTGGCCCTCCAGGAATTCAACTTCACAGTAAAGCATCGCCCTGGCGTTCAAATGGGGAATGTGGATGCTTTGTCTCGAGTACATGAATGCCTGATTGCTGGTGTTCCAACCCCGAGGTTAAAACAAGAGGGGGGGGTATGTGACAGCAGGAAGGTAAAGTCACCTGGTTGCATCCAGGGGGGTAGATATATTTCGCCCAGATTCAGGCTTTACGCCGACTTATACAACTAGGTGGAGAGTTGTATAAGGCTAGTGGGCTCATGGATGACTCATACCTCTAGGGAGAGTGTGGGGCGTCGTACAGACAGGGAGTTGATGAGACCAGCTGAAGCTTGTCAGCTCATTTAGGCCTCTATAAGAACTCCCAGCTTCATTAGATGTTAGCTCATGCCTGGAACCAGACCTGTGTGGACTGTCTAGGGAGAGTGAACCCCTGTGCGGTGAGACAAAGCCTGTGTGGCTATTTGCTTGGACATTTAAAACCAGGGACTTAGGGACTAGGACAGCACTAGGCTGATCCCAGTTGTTAGTTAGGAAACCTGTATGTTTAGTCAGAGGTCAAGTTGACCAGGATTTATTTTGTTTATGTTTCTTTTGCTTTGCTGTGTTTTGTCACTGTAAATAGAAAATAAACCGCACCTTTTTGATTTTGAAAACCACAACCACCGTTTGCTGGGCCTGTTTTTGTGTGGGGAGCCCATCTCGGGGGTCACACACACCCGCTGCCGAGCTAACCCCCTCACAGTATATACAGTATATATATATATATATATATTGTGATGGTGAGACACTGTACGTCCTTAAAGAGTGTTGGTTTACACCAGATTTGGTAAAGAAAGACATGCTGATTGAACAGCTGTATCTTGGGCAATTTAGTTCTGACATGACTATGGATCAAGGCCCCACCCAACAGACAGGAATCTGTGTATGGGAGTCAGGTGGACTCCCATCCCTTGGAGAGGAGTCAGGCGCTGCATGGGTGCAGCCAGAGTATGCATGTCTGCAGGAGGCAGATGTCACTGGTGAAGTAAGCAACCAGGTACTGACCGGGAGTAAGCGAGGAGTGAGCTTATCTCTTGGAAACTGTTTGTTCTGAGGAGCAGACCTAAGGCCTAGGCTAAAGGCCTGAACAGCCAGATCGCAAGAGGGGAAGCCAGGCGGTAAACTGTTGAGTATGCAAGACACAGTAATGATGGAACCCCCCTGCGAGGGCAACCAATGTATTTGTGAACTTTTTGTGCTTTTAAATAAAAGTGGGCTACCATGCCCTTAAATAGAGTTCCTGACTGGCTTGAATCACTGGAAAAACGCATCTACTACGAGAGCTGATAACCCCTAATCTTACAAAATATAGACACACATATGCACACACAGAGAACCGGTGTTCTGTCGAGAAGTGCCCCCCATCCATTGAGTAGTGCCCAGAACGAACTGCGTATGCACCATATGTCATAGCACAACAGCTAATTTTACGATCAGCTGAGCTGACATAACCATGGTGCATGCACACATCGTAGGAGGTATCTCATTGGGAGATGCCATTTCACAGACACAATTGAAACCTATACAAACAGCGGGGGGAGACCGTAGTTATCAGATTGTGCCTCGCTGTTGCGGGGCAGCTTTACAGTATTCTGATGGTCTGGTTTTGTCTGTGTTGCAGGGCGGGTTTGCTGTGTTGAACGGCCGGTTTTGCCTGTGTGAAATAATGGGTTGCAACACAGACAAAACCAGCCCTTCAACACAGCCACTAGCGCCCTGCAGCAGCAGCGATGCACAATCTGAGAACTATGGATATAAGGCAAGCCGGAATCTTAGAATATCCACAGAGCACTGACCATTAACACCAATTCTGGGAAATCCAGCGTTCCCACCAGGATTAGAAGAAGGAGGCTTCCAGGGACTAAGGGGCTTATATCAAGTATCACATTTTACGAATTTAGATAACTGGCCATCTATAGAATAAATGACTCAACAAGGAGATCAGTTTGAAATGTCTGCTTGGCAGGCAAGACAAATGCGACACTTCTTGAGATCCTTAGGTCCGATGGAGAAATATTGTAGACCATGCACAAGATTTGAGACCGATTGTGAGGAAAAGGAATCCCTTTCTCATGCTATTTCCAAAATATACGCTCTCCTAGTAACACTTCTGCCCCATACACACGATCGTTTTTCATGCCATTAAAAATGCCATTTTTAAAAATGGCCATTAAAACTGATCGTGTGTAGGCTCCAGAGCATTTTTAACGACGTGAAAAATGGGCATTAAAAATTTTGAACATGCTCTATTTTTTCACGTCGTTTTTCATGCCGTTTTTTTTTACGACGTGAAAAACGATAGTGTGTATGCTTTAACGACGTGAAAAAAAACGAGAGCATGCTCAGAATCAAGTATGAGACGGGAGCGCTCGTTCTGGTAAAACTAGCGTTCGTAATGGAGATAGCACATTCGTCACGCAGTAACGGACTGAAAAGCACGAGGCTGAAAAGCGCAAATCGTCGCTCAACAAACTTTACTAACATGAAGAGTGGCGTCATTAGAACGGAACTTCCCCTTTATAGTGCCGTCGTACGTGGTGTACGTCACTGCGCTTTGCTTGAACATTTTTTAAAATGATGGTGTGTATGCAAGACAGGCTTGAGAGGAAACAAGAAAAAAAATGATGAGAAAAACGTCAGTTTTAAAAATGACATTAAAAATGATTGTGTGTATGGGGCATTCCAGTGGACTATAAAATGAGAAGTTTGAGTAAATGGGACAGAGATCTGAATCAAAGGTTCTCCTTAACACAGAGTAAGAAAGTGGTACAATTATCACTGGGTGCCTCTAGATGCACTAAGACACGGGAAACTAACTATAAAGTGTTAACACGCTGGTATTACACTCCAGCAATTTTGAATAAATTCTTCCCGGAAGTTACAGATAGATGCTGGAGAAATTGTGGCGAGCGTGGTACCATTTTTCATATCTTCTGGCAATGCCCAGTGATTAGACATTTCTGGCTGGAAGTCCAGAGGATAACGCAAATGTTTACGAAATATCAAGTCCCTGACGACCCTGCCTTCCTTCTGCTACAAAGTTCTCAAATTCCAATGAAGAGGTATAAGAACTAGACGTGCAATTTGTTTCGTTCCGAATTCGTTTTGAACTAATTTCGACAAATTCGTTAATTCGGAAAACTCGTTTAACGAATATTCGTAAATTCGAATATTCGAAAATTCGTAGATTCGTACATTCGGAAATTTGTACATTTGCACATTCGTAAATTCGTACATTCGTAAATGCTTAACTTCGTACATTCGTAAATTTGTAAATTCGGAAATTCGGAAATCTGAAATAATAATTAACTAATAATAACTATTACTAACTATTAAATTATAGGTTTTGGAATTTCCTTTCAAATGTGGCTGTTAGTGAACTTAACAAATACAAATTTATCCGAAGTTACGAATTGTTTTCCGAAATAATGAATGCTGTATCTAAACGAATGGAACGTAATGAATTAATAATAATAATAAATAACAATAATAATAATAAAAACGTTTTATTGTTATTATTTATTATTAATTTGTTCCGTTCCATTTGTTTAGATGTGGCATTCGTTATTTCAGGGTATGCGTAACTTCGGATAAATTTGTATTCTTTACGTTCACTAACAGCCAAATTTGAAAGAAAATTACAATACCTATAATTTAGTAGTTATTTTTTCAGATTTTCGAATTTCCAAATTTACGAATGTATAAATTTACGAATGTATAAATTTACGAATGTACGAATTTACGAATTGCGATCATAACGAATGACCGGAAAAACGAAAAAAAAACAAAACGAATGAAACGAAAAGGAAAACTAACAAATTTTTTGGCAGTGTACATGTCTAATAAGAACTCAATAATATGTCACATCGTGAATGCAGCGAAGAGTTGTATACCTCTCTGTTGGAAAGAAACACAAACACCTACTATTTCTATGTGGCTGAATAAAATTAGAAGAATATGGATAATGGAAAACATATGACCCAAAACTATGGGAAGACAGGAACAAATTAATGAAGTATGGGAACCCTGGGAAGAGTTTGTAAATTCTGAAGAAGGGAAACAACTACTCGGAGAACATAGAGAGGAATAATACTGGGAATAGCGTCTGGCAGTTTATTTGCAGAGAAACTGGAGTATTTACTAAATTCCGCAGGCATTGGTGCAGGGTTTCTTTTTTTTCTTTTTTTTCGGGGTTAAGGGGATGGGAGTAGATGAATATTGTTGTAGAATAGGGGGAGGGGAGGGAGGGGAAAAGAAAGATACAGGCAAAAAATCTTTATATGTTTGTTTCTTGTTTTCTTTTTTCTACATATTTGCTGTTATACTATGATTAAAATGGCATAACTGATTGGTAAAACGTAAAATGTTATTGCTTATGTTTATGATACTGCCTGTAAGGGGAAAAAATTCAGAAATAAAAAATAAAAAATAAATAAAAAAACAGCCCTTCAACACAGCCAGTAGCCGCCCTGCAGCAGCAGCGATGCACAATCTGAGAACTACGGTTTCCCACCGCTGTTTGTACAGGTTTAAATTGTGCCTGTGAAATGGTATCTCCCATCGAGAGATGCCTCCTACGATGTGCGCATGCGCGATGGTTACGTCATTCGCAGTACAATCCGGTCACTTCTCGATAGCAGGCACTTCTCGACAGAACACCAGCATGAATGAACCTTATTTTTGTCTTACATTTTTAATTGTTTGTAAATTTTTGTTATTATTTTTATTTTTTACATTTTTTCACAATGCTTTTTGGGGTGAAGGGCTACTAATCCTAACATTCACAAGGTGATTAGGGTGTGCCTAGGCACACCCAGCACACCCCTTGCACACGCCTATGCTGAAGTGCAAAGGGAGACTCAGAGATGAAGAAAGAATAGATACTGGCAGGACTGCATAGGATGAAATTATCTGGATACAGGTTCACAGGAACACAGGGATCACACTGCTAGAAGTAGTCTAGGGCAAACTGGGAACACATGGCTGAAAGCAGTTAGGGAATCACTGGGATCAAACAGCTGGAAGCTGGTAGGGACACACTGGGAACACAAGGTGGAAAGCATGCTAGGACACTCTGGGAATACAAGGTTGGAATCAGGTAGGGAGACTCTGGAAATACAAGGCTGGAAGCAGACTGGGACACACTGGGAATACTAGGCTGGAAGCAGACTGGGACACACTGGGAACACAAGGTTGGAATCAGGTAGGGAGACTCTGGAAATACAAGGCTGGAAGCAGACTGGGACACATTGGGAACACAAGGCTGGAAGCAGACTGGGACACAATGGGAACACAAGGCTGGCAGAAGGCTGGGTCACACTAAGAAAACACAGGGCTGGAGGCAGGATGGGACACAATGGGAATTCAAGGCTAGAAGCAGAGTGGGACACACTGAGAACACAAGGCTGGCAGAAGGCTGGAACGCATTGGAAACACAAGACTGGAGGCAGGCCGGGACACACTGGGAACACAAGACTGGAAGTAGGCTGGGACACACTGGGAACAAGACTGCAAGCAGGATGGGACACACTTAGAACACAAGGTTGAAAGAAGGCTGGAACGCATTGGAAAACACAAGACTGGAGGCAGGCCGGGACACACTGGGAACACAAGACTGGAAGTAGGCTGGGACACACTGGGAACACAAGACTGCAAGCAGGATGGGACACACTGGGGACACAAGACTGGAGGCAGTCCGGGACACACTGGGAACACAAGACTGGAAGTAGGCTGGGACACACTGGAAGCACAGGGCTGGAAGCAGGATGGGACACACTGGGAACACAAGACTGCAAACAGGATGGGACACACTGGGGACACAAGACTGCAAGCAGGATGGGACACACTGGGAACACAAGACTGGAAGCAGGATGGGACACACTGGGGACACAAGACTGGAAGCAGGATGGGACTCACTGGGAACACAAGACTGGAAGCAGGATGGGACACACTGGGGACACACTGGGGACACACTGAGAACATATGATTGGAAGCAGACTGGGACACACTGGAAGGAGGATGGGACAAACTGGAAAAACACGGCTGGAAGCAGGATGGGACATATTGGGAGCAAACTAGAACAGTGTTTCTCAACTCCAGTCCTCAAGGCCCCCCAACAGGTCATGTTTTCAGGCTCTCCATTGTTTTGCACAGGTTATTTGATCAGTTTAACTGCTTTAGTAATTCCCACAGCTGTTTCATCTGAGGGAAATCCTGAAAATATGACCTGTTGGGGCGCCTTGAGGACTGGAGTTGAGAAACACTGAACTAGAAGATGGTGGGAATTACTGAAAGCACAGAAAAACTCTTGATGAGAAAACAGGGGTCCAACGACTAGCATGTCAACATGGACATGTTGCTCAAACACTGTGCAACCCAAACGCTAGCTCTTTAGGACTGCACCCATTCTGTAATTGGCTGGAAGCTGGTGGCTGCTCAATGAAGTAAAAACCCGATGTTGGAGCATGGAACGGAGGAGTATGACAGTTACAAAGCATGTGACAACAAAAATCTGATGTTATGATGGAAAATGTGGAGTACATCTGAAGTGCTGATCCATTTCTGATTCCTAAATACCTAGAAGAAACTAAAATATGTTCTGTAGCACCCCTCCACATAGGAGCTACAGAGTTAGGATTCCCCACTGCTACATGACCAGGCACATAGCATTTCCTTCATGAATTTCAATACAGAAAACAGACCTTGGCTTGTTTTTTGATGTTTTATTAGTTGATAACTTGGCTGGGGTAGGGATATATGGGATGCCCAACTTGAAAAATGTCCAGAACTACTATGAACAAAGGAGACAACATCCTTTGTCTTCTTCCTTCCTGCTGCACAAACTTGGTTCACATGTACAGCTCCTGCTGATCACTCCGGGGGAACTAACAGTCTTTTGTGTTAACTCAGCAACTGCCCATTGCAGGCTGGGAACACCCTGTCCCATTGTGGATAAAGTAGCACAATATGGAGTGAACGGCATCTCCTTCTGCCTTCCTGTAGACCCTGAGCCCAGTTCTACTGCTGCAGAAGATACCAGCCCACCGGCTACTTGTTTCCCCAGTCCTCCTAACTGACACACACTTCCCCAGTCCTCCTAACTGACACACTTCCCCAGTCCTCCTGACTGACAAACTCCCCCAGTCCTTCCTTACTGGCACACACTTCCATGGAGATTCCCTGGGGCAAGGATGAAGACTTAAGCACACCGCTGTCTTCAGAGAGCACTGTTAAAGTTGACAGTCTCTCCCCTTTGTGTTGTCCCGGCAATGTGCTAATATTACTCAGTGTCTTTGTTTGCTCTCTCTTGCTGCCTCTTCTGACATGAATCCCTCCAGTTGCCTCCTATAGTGGGATCCTTCCAGGCCAGCTATCCCAAACTCCAGCCCGAAGTAAAACTCCTCCCCAGCAGGGGACACCCAAGGACCACCGCCTCTCTTCAGCACTACTCCATCTTCCACCCGACTCCCCTGCTGGCATGGCCCAAGTCTTTTTATGGGACTTTCTCAGTCCCCTGCCAGCCCACTTTTGGGGACTGGCTAAGGTCCCACAAATATTCACCAAAGTGAGTCCTTTCTGGTCAACTGAATTAACGTTATCCCTCTCTGGCCAACTGCGTAAAAGTGATCCCTCTCTGGCCAACTATGTCAAAGTGATCCCTCTCTGGTCAACTGCTTTAAAGTGATCCCTTTCTGGTCACCTGAATCAAAGTGATCCCTCGCCGGACAACTGCACCAATGTGATTCCTCTCTGTCCAAAAGCGTCAAAGTGATCCCTCAATGGCTAACTACTTCAAAGTGATTCCTCCCTGGTCAACTGCATCAAAGTTATCCCTTTCTGGTCAACTGTGTTGAAGTGAGTCCTTTCTGGTCAACTGAATCAAAGTGATCCCTCACTGGCCAACTACATCAAAGTAATCCCTTTAATGGCCAACTATGTACAAGTGACCCCTCTCTGGTCAACTGAATCAAAGTGATCCCTCTGTGGTCATTTGCGTCAAAGTGATCCCTCTCTGGCCAGCCGAATAAAGTTATTCCTCTCTGGCCAACTGAATCAAATTGATCCCTCTCTGGCCAACTGCATCAAAGTGATCCTTCTCTGGCCAACTGCATCAAATGTTTTCCCTTCGGGTCAACTGAATCAAAGTCATCCCTCTCTGGCAAACTGTATTGCAGTTATCCCTTTCTGGTCAACTGAATCAAAGTAATCCCTCTCCCAGTCAACTGTGTTAAAGTGATCCCTCTCTTGTCAACTGCATCAAAGTGATTCCTCCCTGGTCAACTGCATCAAAGTTATCCCTTTCTGGTCAACTGTGTTAAAGTAAGTCCTTTCTGGTCAACTGAATCAAAGTGATCCCTCACTGGCCAACTGCATCAAAGTAATCCCTTTGCTGGCCAACTATGTACAAGTGACCCCTCTCTGGTCAACTGAATCAAAGTGATTCCTCTCTGGCCAACAGTGTCAAAAGTGATCCCTCTCTGGTCAACTGAATAAAGTGATCCCTCTCTGGCCAACTGAATCAAATTGATCCCTCTTTGGCCAACTGAATAAAGTTATCCCTCTCTGGCCAACTGAATTAAAATTGATCCCTCTCTGGCCAACTGCATCAAAGGGATCCCTCTCTGGTTAACTGCATCAAAGTGATACCTTTATTGTCATCTGAATCAAAGTGATCCCTCTCTGGTCAACTGCATCAAAGTGATCAATTTCTGGTCAACTGAATCAAAGTGACCCCTCGCTGGACAACTGCACCAATGTGATTCCTCTCTGGCCAAAAGCATCAAAGTGATCCCTCCCTGACCAACTGAATCAAAGTGATCCCTTTCTAGCCAACTATATCAAAGTGATTTCTCCATGGCCAACTGAATCAAAAGTGATCCTTCTCTGGCCAACCACATCAACGTGACTGCTCTCTGGTCAACTGAATCAAAGTGATCCCTTTCTGGTCAACTGTGTTAAAGTGAGCCCTTTCTGGTCAACTGAATCAAAGTAATCCCTCACTGTCCAACTGCATCAAAGTAACCCCTTTGCTGGTCAACTATGTACAAGTGACTTCTCTCTGGTCAACTGAATCAAAGTGATCCCTCTCTGGCCAACTAAATAAAGTTATCCCTCTCTGGCCAACTGAATCTAATTGATCCCTTTCTGGCACACTACATCAAAGTGATCCCTCTCTGGTCATCTGAATCAAAGTGATCCCTTTCTGGTCAACTGCGCCAATGTGATTCCTCTCTGGCCAAAAGCATCAAAGTGATCCCTGCCTGCACAACTGAATCAAAGTGATCCCTTTCTGGTCAACTGCGCCAATGTGATTCCTCTCTGGTCAAAAGCATCAAAGTGATCCCTCCCTGCACAACTGAATCAAAGTGATCCCTTGCGTGCCAACTGCATTGAAGTGATCCCTCTCTGGTCAACTGAATCAAACTCATCCCCCTCTGGTCAACTATGTCAAAGTGATCTCCCTCTGGTGAAATACGTCAAGGAGTATGGATATATAGTGGCAGTATGGAGCAAACACTTATATGGTATATATAATGTATATGTGTATATATATATATATATATATATATATATATTGTGACAGCAGGAAGGTAAAGTCACCTGGTTGCATCCAGGGGGGTAGATATATTTCGCCCAGATTCAGGCTTTACGCCGATTTATACAACTAGGTGGAGAGTTGTATAAGGCTAGTGGGCTCATGGATGACTCATACCTCTAAGGAGAGGGCTGGGCGTCGTGCAGACAGGGAGTTGATGAGATCAGCTGAACCTTGTCAGCTCATTTAGGCCTCTATAAGAAATCCCAGCTTCATTAGATGTTAGCTCATGCCTGGAAGCAGACCTGTGTGGACTGTCTAGGGAGAGTGAACCCCTGTGCGGTGAGAGAAAGCCTGTGTGGCTATATTTTGCTTGGACATTTAAAACCAGGGACTAGGACAGCACTAGGCTGATCCCAGTCGTTAGTTAGGAAACCTGTAAGTTTAGTCAGAGGTCAAGTTGACCAGGATTTATTTTGTTTATGTTTTTTTTGCCTTGCTGTGTTTTTGTCACTGTAAATAGAAAATAAACCGCACCTTTTTGATTTTGAAAACCACAACCTCCGTCTGCTGGGCCTGTTTTTGGGTGGGGAGCCCATCCCTGGGGTCACACATACCCGCTGCCGAGCTAGCCCCCTCACAGTTGGTGGAGAACCAGTGGCAGTTTTTTTTTAAGCCAGCATGGAGGAGATACTGAAACAGCTGGCTCTAGCAAATGCCAATCAACAGCAGACAAATGCAGGTTTGCAAAGGAGCCTTGCAGCCCAGCAGCAAGCTCATCAACAGAGCCTTGCAACTTTACAACAGAGTCTGGAGGCTCAGCAACAAGCCCAACAGCAATCTGAGGCCCGCTTCATAGACCTGTTGCAGAAGCAAGAGCAGAGACTACAACAACAGATGGAAGCAGTAATGCAGCAACGTCCGCAGACCAGTGAGGAAAGCCGTCCCACTAATACCGCGTCCTTTGGGGTGAGTCGTTTATTGACAAAAATGACTGGAGAGGATGATCCAGAGGTATTTTTGACCACATTTGAAAGGACCGCTGAAAGAGAAAAGTGGCCTGAGGAGCAGTGGGCTGGACTAGTGGCTCCTCTGTTAACTGGTGAATCGCAGAAAGCTTACTATGACCTAGAGCCTAACCAAGCAAAAGACTATGTGATGCTAAAAGCTGAAATATTGGCAAGGCTGGGTGTCACCCTGGCTGTCCGGGCTCAGCGTGTGCATAACTGGACTTTCCAGCTTGGAAAACCCCCCAGGTCTCAAATGTATGATCTCATTCACCTGAGCAGAAAGTGGCTACAGCCAGAGACTTTGTCCGCACCAAAGATTGTGGAACGTGTTGTAATGGATCGGTTTTTGAGAGCTCTTCCTACTGCCATCCAAAAGTGGGTAAGCCATGGAGACCCAGAGACGGCCGATGGTCTTGTGGATCGTGTGGAGAAATACTTGGCTACAGAGAACCTGACGGCCTCTTCCAGAGACACTCGGACTTTCCACCCCAAGACCAGACCATCCCCAGGGGCGGATAAGAGGATTCCAAGGGGTGAGGGTGGAGAGAGTGAGAGGGTGGGAGCTCTACCCCAAGTTTGGCGAGAACAGCCTGGGAAATCAGCGGCTCAAGAGGCCGCAAGAAGGATCGTTTGCTACCGCTGCCGGCAAGCGGGACATATTGCAGCAAATTGCCCGGTTTTGGAGGAACCCATGCAGTGTGACTTTCTGACGGGCAGACGTCAGTCGCTGTGTGCGACAGTCGCATGCACTGCCATTCGGGGAACTGAGAAACATTTATGCAAAATGTGTATTAATGGTAGAAATGTTGTGGTATTGCTGGATTCAGGTAGCCTTGTGACCCTGATAAAGGCTGAGTTAGTTAAAACAGAGGTCTCTGGGAATAGCAAGGTAGCCGTTATTTGTGTGCATGGGGACACCCGAGAGTATCCAGTGACTACAGTGTGTTTCGAGACCCCCAAAGGTACCCTCTCTCATCCAGTGGGCTTAGTATCTCAGTTACCGCATGACGCCATTGTGGGAAGGGATTTTCCGAAGTTCTGGGAACTGTGGGATGATCCTGAGCCCCCCACTGGTGCCCCTATGTACCAGGAATGTGATAGCCAGAACTCCCCTGAGAGTGGTGAGGACTCTCCGGAATTTCCCTTGTCAGTATTGGCAGGGGAGACTCAAGAAACTGGAGAGGAGCCCACCTCCTCAGACGAAAACCTACCGTCTGTGGAGTTTTCTGATCTTGAGGTTCACAGGGAAAACTTTGCCACAGAACAGTTGAAAGACCCCGCCCTAATAAAGGCACGGGAAAACGTAGTGAAAATAGATGGCGAGTTAGTGAACCCAGATAATACCGGCACTTACCCATACTTCAGCGTAGAGAAGGACCTACTGTATCGGGTGGCAAAAAGGGCAGAAGAAACCGTTGAGCAGCTTGTGGTGCCCAAACCTTACAGGAAGTTGGTGTTGGAGTTGGCCCATGGGCACATTCTTGGAGGTCATCTGGGGACAGAGAAAACCCGAGAGAGGGTATTACAGAGATTCTATTGGCCTGGGGTGATGAAGGACATAGAAAATTATTGTTCCTCCTGCCCTGTGTGTCAGAGGTCGGCCCCGATGCCACATTTCCGTAGCCCGCTGGTCCCTCTACCCATCATTGAGGTCCCGTTTGAGAGAATCGCAATGGATTTGGTAGGTCCTATAATCAAGTCCGCTAGGGGGCACCAGTACATATTGGTTATAATGGACTATGCCACCCGTTATCCAGAAGCGATCCCTCTCAGAAATACCTCGGCCAAAACCATAGCCAAAGAGCTATCTCTTGTTTTTAGCCGGGTGGGTATTTGTAAAGAACTGCTTACGGACCAAGGTACACCCTTTATGTCCCGGGTTATGAAAGAGCTGTGTAAATTGTTCAAAGTGACGCAATTGCGTACATCTGTGTATCACCCCCAAACCGATGGGCTGGTTGAAAGATTCAACAAAACCCTAAAACAAATGTTGAAGAAAGTGGTGGATAGAGATGGAAGGGATTGGGACTGTCTACTTCCTTATTTGATGTTTGCTATTAGGGAGGTGCCCCAATCCTCTACGGGATTCTCCCCCTTTGAGTTACTGTATGGGAGACACCCAAGAGGGCTGTTGGATATTGCCAAGGAAACTTGGGAAAGTGAGAGTTCTCCCCACAGGAGTGTGATTGAGCATGTCGCCCTGATGCAAGATCGAATTGCACAGGTAATGCCCATCGTGAAGGAACATTTGGCCCAAGCGCAGTTGGCACAGCAGAGAGTGTACAACCGTGGAGCCAAGACCCGTACCTTTTCCCCGGGGGATAGGATATTGGTACTTGTCCCTACGGTTGAAAGTAAATTCCTTGCCAAATGGCAAGGCCCCTACGAGATAATGGAAAAAGTGAGCGAAGTGAATTACAAGGTCAGACAACCAGGAAGGCGAAAGCCCGAACAGATCTATCACGTTAATCTGTTGAAAGCCTGGAGGGATAGAGAGTCCCTAGTCGCAGACACTTGGTCACCAGCTCAAACTGGTTGCGTGATTCCTGAGGTTGGAATCGCAGCCACCTTGTCACAACCCCAACAACAGGAGGTGAAGGAGTTTGTGCTTCGCAACAAGGAGGTATTCTCTGAGCTGCCGGGACAAACATCTGGGGTAGAGCATGACATTATTACCCCGCCCGGTGAAAGGGTGAAGTTAAAACCCTATCGGATCCCAGAGGCCCGACGGGAGGCAATACGGGAGGAAGTACAGAAAATGCTGAACTTAGGGGTGATAGAGGAGTCCCAAAGTGATTGGTCTAGTCCCATTGTGTTGGTGCCTAAACCGGATGGGAGCTGGCGATTTTGTAACGATTTTCGTCAGTTGAACAAAGTTACAAAATTTGACACCTACCCCATGCCACGTATAGATGAGTTGATCGACCGGCTGGGAACAGCCCGATACATGACGACTCTTGACCTCACAAAAGGGTATTGGCAAATCCCCCTGGCCAAGTCGGCCAAAGAGAAAACCGCATTTGTAACCCCAGACGGGGCGTTCCAATATAAAAGAATGCCGTTCGGGTTACAGAATGCGCCGGCCACATTCCAGCGGAAAATGGACCAGATGCTGAGGCCCCATCGGAAGTATGCTGCGGCTTACCTGGATGACATAATTGTCCATAGCACAGATTGGGCCTCACATCTGCCAAAAGTGCAAGCAGTCCTGGACTCTGTTCGGGAAGCAGGGTTTACGGCTAACCCCAAGAAGTGTACCATTGGGCAGGAGGAGGCCAAATATCTTGGGTACACCATTGGGAGGGGAGTAATAAAACCCCAACTCAACAAAGTCGAGGCCATCCAGAGTTGGCCACGTCCCAACAGCAAGAAGCAGGTACGAGCCTTTCTGGGAATCGCTGGGTATTATCGGCGATTCATTCCCCACTTTGCTTCTAAGGCTGTGCCCCTAACCAACCTGACGAAGGGGAAAGGGTCGGTCATGATTAAATGGACCCCCGAGGCTGAGGCAGCATTCCAGTTCTTGAAACAAGCCTTATGTAGCCAGCCAGTGTTGTACTCACCCGACTTCTCTAGAGACTTTGTCGTACAAAGTGATGCGTCAGATGTGGGGTTAGGAGCAGTATTGTCCCAGGTCTGGAACGGGGAAGAGCACCCAGTCATTTACCTCAGCAGGAAGTTGAAGTCCCATGAGGTAAATTACGCCACCGTTGAAAAGGAGTGTTTAGCGGTGAAGTGGGCTCTAGATTCCCTTCGGTACTACCTGCTAGGTAGGCACTTTGACATGGTTACGGATCACGCTCCGTTAAAGTGGATGGCTCAAAACAAGGAAACAAATAGAAGAGTGAATAGGTGGTTCCTGGCCCTCCAGGAATTCAACTTCACAGTAAAGCATCGCCCTGGCGTTCAAATGGGGAATGTGGATGCTTTGTCTCGAGTACATGAATGCCTGATTGCTGGTGTTCCAACCCCGAGGTTAAAACAAGAGGGGGGGGTATGTGACAGCAGGAAGGTAAAGTCACCTGGTTGCATCCAGGGGGGTAGATATATTTCGCCCAGATTCAGGCTTTACGCCGATTTATACAACTAGGTGGAGAGTTGTATAAGGCTAGTGGGCTCATGGATGACTCATACCTCTAAGGAGAGGGCTGGGCGTCGTGCAGACAGGAAGTTGATGAGATCAGCTGAACCTTGTCAGCTCATTTAGGCCTCTATAAGAAATCCCAGCTTCATTAGATGTTAGCTCATGCCTGGAAGCAGACCTGTGTGGACTGTCTAGGGAGAGTGAACCCCTGTGCGGTGAGAGAAAGCCTGTGTGGCTATATTTTGCTTGGACATTTAAAACCAGGGACTAGGACAGCACTAGGCTGATCCCAGTCGTTAGTTAGGAAACCTGTAAGTTTAGTCAGAGGTCAAGTTGACCAGGATTTATTTTGTTTATGTTTTTTTTGCCTTGCTGTGTTTTTGTCACTGTAAATAGAAAATAAACCGCACCTTTTTGATTTTGAAAACCACAACCTCCGTCTGCTGGGCCTGTTTTTGGGTGGGGAGCCCATCCCGGGGGTCACACATACCCGCTGCCGAGCTAGCCCCCTCACAATATATATATATACACATATACACATATACATATACACACATACATATAGTAAGCTATATACTGTATATAACTTACTATAGGACAAGACTGCCGAAAACCCCCAATTAAAGTTTTGGCATTAATTAAACAGATATAACAAAACACTATCAACGATGTATTTAACAGAACAAAAAAAGAGGAAATAAAAGAATCCTATTGGTTACACACCCTCTAAGGAAACTAAACGTTACAATGTCAGGATTCCTAAATGATCACATCTACAACCTACCTGATTCCCTCTCCATATTTTTAGCTCCCTTCATTGCAGGCTGCAGACAAATCCGATTCTGTGCTCTGCTCAGTCTGCATCTTCAATATCTGTTGATGTTATCTTTAGGAACTTCCTAAAATAAGATGTTGCCACATATCGTATTTCAGTTTTAGGAACTTAGAAATGCCACAATAAAGAGGAAGTGTGTGACGTCCTGTAATATTCTGTAGAAACGTGTGCCCGCTCATGAACTTGTTATTTAATCTCCGTGGTGTATGGACTCTGATTGGTTTATAATACATTTGTATCCACTACTAATCATCAAAAATAAAATTTTAGCTGAAAATAATTAGACCAATCCTATTTCAGACACTTGTTGCTTACAAGTTAAAATCTGTATTTTTTGCTAAAAGATTACTTAGAACCCCCAAACATTATATATACTGTATATTTTTAGCAGAGACCCTGGATAATAAAATGGCGGACATTGCAATATTTTATGTCACGCCGTATTTGCGCAGCGATCTTTCAAACACAATTTTTTGGGAAAAAATACACTTCAATGAATAAAAATAATAAAACAAAAACAGTAAAAGTTAGCCTGATTTTTTTGTATAATGTGAAAGACCTTGTTTCGGTTTCTTTCTGCAGGTAAGCATCGTTCATCCAAATTGTCCAGGGTTGACACGTATACAGGGTGGAATTCTACTATAGATTTCATCAAAATTGATTGATTTCTTTGACTTGGTCCACAGCTGTGGCAGACAGAATCTTTTCCAAGTACGATATATATATATATTGTGACAGCAGGAAGGTAAAGTCACCTGGTTGCATCCAGGGGGGTAGATATATTTCGCCCAGATTCAGGCTTTACGCCGACTTATACAACTAGGTGGAGAGTTGTATAAGGCTAGTGGGCTCATGGATGACTCATACCTCTAGGGAGAGGGCTGGGCGTCGTGCAGACAGGGAGTTGATGAGACCAGCTGAAGCTTGTCAGCTCATTTAGGCCTCTATAAGAACTCCCAGCTTCATTAGATGTTAGCTCATGCCTGGAACCAGACCTGTGTGGACTGTCTAGGGAGAGTGAACCCCTGTGCGGTGAGAAAAAGCCTGTGTGGCTATTTGCTTGGACATTTAAAACCAGGGACTTAGGGACTAGGACAGCACTAGGCTGATCCCAGTTGTTAGTTAGGAAACCTGTATGTTTAGTCAGAGGTCAAGTTGACCAGGATTTATTTTGTTTATGTTTCTTTTGCCTTGCTGTGTTTTTGTCACTGTAAACAGAAAATAAACCGCACCTTTTTGATTTTGAAAACCACAACCTCCGTCTGCTGGGCCAGTTTTTGTGTGGGGAGCCCATCCCGGGGGTCACACACACCCGCTGCCGAGCTAACCCCCTCACAGTTGGTGGAGAACCAGTGGCAGTTTTTTTTAGGCCAGCATGGAGGAGATACTGAAACAGCTGGCTCTAGCAAATGCCAATCAACAGCAGACAAATGCAGGTTTGCAAAAGAGCCTTGCAGCTCAACAACAGAGCCTTGCAGCCCAGCAGCAGACAAACGCAACTTTGCAACGGAGTCTGGAGGCTCAGCAACAAGCCCAGCAGCAATCTGAGGCCCGCTTCATAGACCTATTGCAGAGGCAAGAGCAGAGACTACAACAACAGATGGAAGCAGTAATGCAGCAACGTCCGCAGACCAGTGAGGAAAGCCGTCCCACTAATACCGCGTCCTTTGGGGTGAGTCGTTTATTGACAAAAATGACTGGAGAGGATGATCCAGAGGTATTTTTGACCACATTTGAAAGGACTGCTGAAAGAGAAAAGTGGCCTGAGGAGCAGTGGGCTGGACTGGTGGCTCCTCTGTTAACTGGTGAATCGCAGAAAGCTTACTATGACCTGGAGCCTGACCAAGCAAAAAACTATGTGATGCTAAAAGCTGAAATATTGGCAAGGCTGGGTGTCACCCTGGCTGTCCGGGCTCAGCGTGTGCATAACTGGACTTTCCAGCTTGGAAAACCCCCCAGGTCTCAAATGTATGATCTCATTCACCTGAGCAGAAAGTGGCTACAGCCAGAGACTTTGTCCGCACCAAAGATTGTGGAACGTGTTGTAATGGATCGGTTTTTGAGAGCTCTTCCTACTGCCATCCAAAAGTGGGTAAGCCATGGAGACCCAGAGACGGCCGATGGTCTTGTGGATCGTGTGGAGAAATACTTGGCTACAGAGAACCTGACGGCCTCTTCCAGAGACACTCGGACTTTCCACCCTAAGACCAGACCATCCCCAGGGGCGGATAAGAGGATTCCAAGGGGTAAGGGTGGAGAGAGTGAGAGGGTGGGAGCTCTACCCCAAGTTTGGCGAGAACAGCCTGGGAAATCAGCAGCTCAAGAGGCGGCAAGAAGGATCGTTTGCTACCGCTGCCGGCAAGCGGGACATATTGCAGCAAATTGCCCGGTTGTGGAGGAACCCATGCAGTGTGACTTTCTGACGGGCAGACGTCAGTCGCTGTGTGCGACAGTCGCATGCACTGCCATTCGAGGAACTGAGAAACATTTATGCAAAATGTGTGTTAATGGTAGAAATGTTGTGGTATTGCTGGATTCAGGTAGCCTTGTGACCCTGATAAAGGCTGAGTTAGTTAAAACAGAGGTCTCTGGGAATAGCAAGGTAGCTGTTATTTGTGTGCATGGGGACACCCGAGAATATCCAGTGACTACAGTGTGTTTCGAGACCCCCAAAGGTACCCTCTCTCATCCAGTGGGCTTAGTATCTCAGTTACCGCATGACGCCATTGTCGGAAGGGATTTTCCGAAGTTCTGGGAACTGTGGGATGATCCTGAGCCCCCCACTGGTGCCCCTATGTACCAGGAATGTGATAGCCAGAACTCCCCTGAGAGTGGTGAGGACTCTCCGGAATTTCCCTTGTCAGTATTGGCAGGGGAGACTCAAGAAACTGGAGAGGAGCCCACCTCCTCAGACGAAAACCTACCGTCTGTGGAGTTTTCTGATCTTGAGGTTCACAGGGAAACTTTTGCCACAGAACAGTTGAAAGACCCCGCCCTAATAAAGGCACGGGAAAACGTAGTGAAAATAGATGGCGAGTTAGTGAACCCAGATAATACCTGCACTTACCCATACTTCAGCGTAGAGAAGGACCTACTGTATCGGGTGGCAAAAAGGGCAGAAGAAACCGTTGAGCAACTTGTGGTGCCCAAACCTTACAGGAAGTTGGTGTTGGAGTTGGCCCATGGGCACATTCCTGGAGGTCATCTGGGGACAGAGAAAACCCGAGAGAGGGTATTACAGAGATTCTATTGGCCGGGGGTGATGAAGGACATAGAAAATTATTGTTCCTCCTGCCCTGTGTGTCAGAGGTCGGCCCCAATGCAACATTTCCGTAGCCCGCTGGTCCCTCTACCCATCATTGAGGTCCCGTTTGAGAGGATCGCCATGGATTTGGTAGGTCCTATAATCAAGTCCGCTAGGGGGCACCAGTACATATTAGTTATAATGGACTATGCCACCCGTTATCCAGAAGCGATCCCTCTCCGAAATACCTCGGCCAAAACCATAGCCAAAGAGCTATCTCTTGTGTTTAGCCGGGTGGGTATTTGTAAAGAACTGCTTACGGACCAAGGTACACCCTTTATGTCCCGGGTTATGAAGGAGCTGTGTAAATTGTTCAAAGTGACGCAATTACGTACATCTGTGTATCACCCCCAAACCGATGGGCTGGTTGAAAGATTCAACAAAACCCTAAAACAAATGTTGAAGAAAGTGGTGGATAGAGATGGAAAGGATTGGGACTGTCTACTTCCTTATCTGATGTTTGCTATTAGGGAGGTGCCCCAATCCTCTACGGGATTCTCCCCCTTCGAGTTACTGTATGGGAGACACCCAAGAGGGCTGTTGGATATTGCCAAGGAAACTTGGGAAAGTGAGAGTTCTCCCCACAGGAGTGTGATTGAGCATGTCGCCCTGATGCAAGACCGAATTGCACAGGTAATGCCCATCGTGAAGGAACATTTGGCCCAAGCGCAGTTAGCACAGCAGAGAGTGTACAACCGTGGAGCCAAGACCCGTACCTTTTCCCCGGGGGGATAGGATACTGGTACTTGTCCCTACGGTTGAAAGTAAATTCCTTGCCAAATGGCAAGGCCCCTACGAGATAATGGAAAAAGTGAGCGAAGTGAATTACAAGGTCAGACAACCAGGAAGGCGAAAGCCCGAACAGATCTATCACGTTAATCTGTTGAAAGCCTGGAGGGATAGAGAGTCCCTAGTCGCAGACACTTGGTCACCAGCTCAAACTGGTTGCGTGATTCCTGAGGTTGGAATCGCAGCCACCTTGTCACAACCCCAACAACAGGAGGTTAAGGAGTTTGTGCTTCGTAACAAGGAGGTATTCTCTGAGCTGCCGGGACAAACATCTGGGGTAGAGCATGACATTATTACCCCGCCCGGTGAAAGGGTGAAGTTAAAACCCTATCGGATCCCAGAGGCCCGACGGGAGGCAATACGGGAGGAAGTACAGAAAATGCTGAACTTAGGGGTGATAGAGGAGTCCCAAAGTGATTGGTCTAGTCCCATTGTGTTGGTGCCTAAACCGGATGGGAGCTGGCGATTTTGTAACGATTTTCGTCAGTTGAACAAAGTTACAAAATTTGACACCTACCCCATGCCACGTATAGATGAGTTGATCGACCGGCTGGGAACAGCCCGATACATGACGACTCTTGACCTCACAAAAGGGTATTGGCAAATCCCCCTGGCCAAGTCGGCCAAAGAGAAAACCGCATTTGTAACCCCAGACGGGGCGTTCCAATATAAAAGAATGCCGTTCGGGTTACAGAATGCGCCGGCCACATTCCAGCGGAAAATGGACCAGATGCTGGGGCCCCATCGGAAGTATGCTGCGGCTTACCTGGATGACGTAATTGTCCATAGCACAGATTGGGCCTCACATCTGCCAAAAGTGCAAGCAGTCCTGGACTCTGTTCGGGAAGCGGGGTTTACGGCTAACCCCAAGAAGTGTACCATTGGGCAGGAGGAGGCCAAATATCTTGGGTACACCATTGGGAGGGGAGTAATAAAACCCCAACTCAACAAAGTTGAGGCCATCCAGAGTTGGCCACGTCCCAACAGCAAGAAGCAGGTACGAGCCTTTCTGGGAATCGCTGGGTATTATCGGCGATTCATTCCCCACTTTGCTTCTAAGGCTGTGCCCCTAACCAACCTGACGAAGGGGAAAGGGTCGGTCATGATTAAATGGACCCCCGAGGCTGAGGCAGCATTCCAATTCTTGAAACAAGCCTTATGTAGCCAGCCAGTGTTGTACTCACCCGACTTCTCTAAAGACTTTGTCGTACAAAGTGATGCGTCAGATGTGGGGTTAGGAGCAGTATTGTCCCAGGTCTGGAACGGGGAAGAGCACCCAGTCATTTACCTCAGCAGGAAGTTGAAGTCCCATGAGGTAAATTACGCCACCGTTGAAAAGGAGTGTTTAGCGGTGAAGTGGGCTCTAGATTCCCTTCGGTACTATCTGCTAGGTAGGCACTTTGACATGGTTACGGATCACGCTCCGTTAAAGTGGATGGCTCAAAACAAGGAGACAAATAGAAGAGTGAATAGGTGGTTCCTGGCCCTACAGGAATTCAACTTCACAGTAAAGCATCGCCCTGGCGTTCAAATGGGGAATGTGGATGCTTTGTCTCGAGTACATGAATGCCTGATTGCTGGTGTTCCAACCCCGAGGTTAAAACAAGAGGGGGGGGTATGTGACAGCAGGAAGGTAAAGTCACCTGGTTGCATCCAGGGGGGTAGATATATTTCGCCCAGATTCAGGCTTTACACCGACTTATACAACTAGGTGGAGAGTTGTATAAGGCTAGTGGGCTCATGGATGACTCATACCTCTAGGGAGAGGGCTGGGCGTCGTGCAGACAGGGAGTTGATGAGACCAGCTGAAGCTTGTCAGCTCATTTAGGCCTCTATAAGAACTCCCAGCTTCATTAGATGTTAGCTCATGCCTGGAACCAGACCTGTGTGGACTGTCTAGGGAGAGTGAACCCCTGTGCGGTGAGAAAAAGCCTGTGTGGCTATTTGCTTGGACATTTAAAACCAGGGACTTAGGGACTAGGACAGCACTAGGCTGATCCCAGTTGTTAGTTAGGAAACCTGTATGTTTAGTCAGAGGTCAAGTTGACCAGGATTTATTTTGTTTATGTTTCTTTTGCCTTGCTGTGTTTTTGTCACTGTAAACAGAAAATAAACCACACCTTTTTGATTTTGAAAACCACAACCTCCGTCTGCTGGGCCTGTTTTTGTGTGGGGAGCCCATCCCGGGGGTCACACACACCCGCTGCCGAGCTAACCCCCTCACAATATATATATATATATATATAACTATTTGCTCTTTTTCATCACGTTTAAGTGCATTTATTTATATTTATATGTTTATTCATTATAGAGATATCCATACGTACAAACTTTGAAAATATACGCCTGAAGAAGTGGTCATACCGCGAAACACGTAGAGGCGGAACTGTCAAGGGACGAACATCCAATCCCCTTCTACACAGATGGTCACACGTCTGTGTATACAGTTCCTATTTTCAGAGATTCTAATTACCGTATAGACTCGAGTATAAGCCGAGTTTTTCAGCCCTTTTTTTAGAGCTGAAAATACCCCCCTCTACTTATACTTGAGTCAGTGTACCTTGGGCGTCCATTTTTTAGAACTTGTGGCTTCCTCCTGGTCCAGTCCCATTCCGTGATAGGCGTTTGACACTGTGTTCAGTGTTCCGCCTATCACAGACCTTTTCTTGTCCAAGGATGAAAGAACGTCCGTGATAGGCGGAACACTGAACACAGTGTCAAAACGCCTATCACGGAATGGGACGGGACCAGGAGGAAGCCGTGAGTTTTAAAAAAATGGACGCCCGCAGCGCAGCCTGTCAAGAATTTCAGGTACGCTGCAATGGGCACAGTGAGGTTGTAATGGGCACAGTGAGGTAATGGGCACAGTGAGGTAAGGGGCACAGTGAGGTAATGGGCACAGTGAGGTTGCAATGGGCACAGTGAGGTTGTAATGGGCACAGTGAGGTTGTAATGGGCACAGTGAGGTTGCAATGGGCACAGTGAAGTTGGGCACAGTGAGGGGTGCAAATGGGCACAGTGAGGCGTGCAAATGGACATTGTTGACCCTCTTTCATGCTTACAGTAGCTGCTGCATTCTCACCCTCGGCTTATACTCAAGCCAATACGTTTCCCAGTTTTTTGTGGTAAAATTAGGTGCCTCAGCTTATACTCGGTCGGCTTATACTCAAGTATATACGGTATGTATTCTGTATCCCTGTCCTAAAGGATCACTTTTAAACTGTGTTTTCTCTTAATAAATCTTATATTTTTGTATACATTGTCTATGTGAGTCTTTACCGTACCATGAAAGTCAAACTCAAAATCTCTGCTCTTTTTTGCTTGACCTGATAGGACGACGGTACATAATTTTTTTCATATATTTTTTCAGTAGTGTGTAGCGACACAATCCCCTTTCCTCCCGTCTTTGGCTCACTCACAGGAGAAAAAGGCGCATCATGGCCACCATGCCCGTACCCTCTGGTTTTCAGAGGTTAAGCACACTTGTTTTAACTTATGGGTCTTGCAGCAGGGTTTTCCTCAAAGTTGGTTTCTGTCCCTAGAATGTAAGGACAAAGTCTTTATATCCCAAGTAAGTCCAAGGTCCACACCAGTAGCTACTCCAATGTAGAGTTTATTTTTCTTATACATGAACATCCACAAAGTTGGGAAAAGAGAAAGGTGTTAGGAAGACAGATCAATTCAAGCACTCCTGGCTTCGTCGCCACTCTATCCCGAGTGGGTATAGCTCACCTGGATAGTCACCCAATGGCACTAGCAGCCGGCGTGTAGCTCGAACAGTCAATCAGATTCCCTAATGGATGCATTCAGGAGATCCTCTGCCACAGAATCTACAGTGTCCCAAGCCTCCTAATGGTTAAGATGTTAGGTCCCTTCTTTGGATGGATGACATCCCTCCAGAGAGTTACTGGGCCCCTTCCTTCACTGTGATCTCTCACCAGTCTTTCGGAACAGTCCTCCCCCAGCCTCCTCTTCCAGAAACGGGTCCCCTCGCAAGGCGGCACCCTGGGATTCTTCCTCCCGAAGTGGGCTCCAGCTAAAGGTGCTGGGCTCAGGGCTGAAGTAGCAGTCCCAGGACTAAAGGTGCCTGGGACTGAGGCGCATGTGGCCCCATGGCCTGGAGGGCCATGCACTCGAACTTGGACTCCAGAACGTAGGTTGCCCGGGTACAGGTCCCCGGGGTAGTAAAAGCTCCTGACCAATGGCGTCTGCCCCTTTGTATCCTCTCCCGGCATGCACAGTGGGTAGAACACGCCCACTGCATGGCTGCCGAGAGAGGACACCCAATCACCACTCCATTATCTGTGGTTCAACCCTGAGTACAAGTGACAGCGCCACTCATACTTCCAAGGGGAACTGCATGCTAGGTAAAACAGCAGCAAGGCCGAGTCCTGCAAATTGAAAGATTCGAGCAAACTACCACTCGAACCACCCCTAAATTTGGTATAGCTGCCCCTAAATTTGGGACCCCTGCTACACACTCCTCTTATTTAAAGAGACACTGTCCCCAGTGTCTGGAGACAAATTTGCACACTTAATCCTGAGCAGGCGCAAACTTACCTTTAGAACTATATACAAAAAACAAAACAAAAAAAAAAACAGAGTGCTTGAATCAAAGTAGTGAATTTCAGCAAAGAGAAGAAAGACAGAAACATTTTCTACAAAATGACATTAAATGACATTCCCTCCCACCATCCTATCACAACTAAGTCCCACCCAATCTCCGGTGAAGTTGCACGATGGTCTCCTGCATGGGAAAGAAATACATATCACACAAACAAAATAACATTCTATCACTACTGTATGTACATGAATCAAACCATCTCTCCTAGAAAAGATAATTTGCTTCATCTAATGGCACACACTTATGCCGCGTACACACGGCAGTTTTTCTCCTCGGGAAAAACAAAATTTTTCCCATTTGACGAGAAAAATGATCGTCTGTGGGCATTTTGTCGTTTTTCTCGACGAGAAAAACGGCATTAAAAACGATGAGAAAAATTAGAATATGTTCTAATTTTTCTCGTAGTTTTTTTCTAAATTTTTTCCGCGGCAGTGTTTCCCATAGGGAAACACTGCCGCGGAGCCCACAGACGGTCGTTTTTCTCGACAAGAGAAAAAATGACGTGAAAAACGACCGTGTGTGGGGAACAAGCTGTTCCCCCGTTTTAAATGACATTATTCACGGCGGTTTTTTAACCGCCGTGAATAATGATCGTGTGTACGCGGCATAAGCCTTGTGTATTTTTTTCAATAGCAGTACTGTGTAAGTGCTTTAAAAAGTTTTATTACTCTTTAGTAGGGATGAGCTTCGAGTTCGAGTCGAACTCATGTTCGACTCGAACATTGCCTGTTCGCCGAACAGCGAACAAATTGGGGTGTTCGCGGCAAATTCGAAAAGTCTATGGGAGAAATCTAAAGTGCTAATTATAAAGGCTAATATGCAAGTTATTGTCATAAAAAGTGTTTGGGGACCCGGGTCCTGCCCCAGGGGACATGTATCGATGCAAAAAGAAGTTTTAAAAACTGCAGTTTTTTCGGGAGCAGTGATTTTAATAATGCTTAAAGTGAAAAAATAAAAGTGAAATATTCCTTTAAATTTCGTACCTGGGGGGTGTGTATGATATGCATGTAAAGTGGCGCATGTTTCCCGTGCTTAGAACTGTCCCTGCAAAAAATTTCATTTTTGAAGGAAAAAAAGTCATTTAAAACTCACTTGCGGCTATTAATGAATTGTCGGCTCCCGGCAATACATACAAAAGTCATTGATAAAAAAAAAAAAAAAAAAAGCGTGGGGGTCCCCCAGAATTCAATTACCAGGCCCTTCAGGTCTGGAATGGATATTAAGGGGAACCCCGCCGCAAATTTAAAAAAATGGCGTGGGGTTCCCCCAAATATCCATACCAGGCCCTTCAGATCTGGCATGGATTTTAAGGGGAACTCCACCCCAAATTTAAAAAAAAATTGCGTGGAGTCCCCCCAAAAAATCCATACCAGACCCTTATCCGAGCACGCAACCTGGCCGGCCGCAGGGGAAGAGGAGGGGATGAGAGAGCGGCCCCCCCTCCCTCCTGAACCGTACCAGGCCACATGCCCTCAACATGGGGAGGATGTCCCCATGTTGATGGGGACAAGGGCCTCATCCCCACAACCCTTGCCCGGTGGTTGTGGGGGTCTGCGGGCGGGGGGCTTATCGGAATCTGGAAGACCCCTTTAACAAAGGGGACCCCCAGATCCCGGGCCCCCCTATGTGAATTGGTAAGGGGTACATTGTACCCCTACCATTTCACGAAGAAAGCGTAAAAAATGTTTAAAAAAAACACACAAACACCTTGAAAAAGTCCTTTATTTAAAAAAAAAAATAATAAAAAAAAAACATTCCAGCGGTGAAATCCAGTGTCCCGCGGCGATCCCGATGTCCAGCGCTGTCCTTCATTGGTTGTGCCTGAGCGGACCTGATGGGGAACTTCCTCCTCAGTGTTTTAAATGTATAGACCCGCCCCTTCTAAAGTTCCCCATCAGGTCCGCTCAGCGGACCAGATGCGGAACATGACAAGGGGCGGGTCTATACATGTATTACCAAAGTGAGAGCAGTTCCCCATCAGGTCCGCCCCCTCGGTATGTCAGACCCGCCTACGTTATTGGCCTGAGCGGGGAACTTCCTTCACTGTGTAATTTAAATTTACATAGTGAAGGAAGTTCCCCGCTCAGGCCAATGACGTAGGCGGGTCCGACATACCGAGGGGGCGGACCTGATGGGGAACTGCTCTCACTTTGGTAATACATGTATAGACCCGCCCCTTGTCATGTTCCGCATCTGGTCCGCTGAGCGGACCTGATGGGGAACTTTAGAAGGGGCGGGTCTATACATTTAAAACACTGAGGTGGAAGTTCCCCATCAGGTCCGCTCAGGCACAACCAATGACGGACAGCGCTTGACATCGGATCGCCGCTGGACACTGAATTTCTCCGCTGGAATGTTTTTTTTTTTTTTTTTTTTTTAATAAAGGACTTTTTCAAGGTGTTTGTGTTTTTTTTTACATTTTTTTACGCTTTCTTTGTGAAATGGTAGGGGTACAATGTACCCCTTACCAATTCACATAGGGGGGGGCCGGGATCTGGGGGTCCCCTTTGTTAAAGGGGTCTTCCAGATTCCGATAAGCCCCCCGCCCGCAGACCCCCACAACCACCGGGCAAGGGTTGTGGGGATGAGGCCCTTGTCCCCATCAACATGGGGACATCCTCTCTATGTTGAGGGCATGTGGCCTGGTACGGTTCAGGAGGGAGGGGGGCCGCTCTCTCGTCCCCCCCTCTTCCCCTGCGGCTGGCCAGGTTGTGTGCTCGGATAAGGGTCTGGTATGGATATTTGGGGGAACCCCACGCCATTTTTTTTTTAAATTTGCGGCGGGGTTCCCCTTAATATCCATTCCAGACCTGAAGGGCCTGGTAATTGAATTCTAGGGAACCCCCACGCTTTTTTTTATTTTTTTATCAATGACTTTTGTATGTATTGCCGGGAGCCGACAATTCATTAATAGCCGCGAGTCAGTTTTAAATGACTTTTTTTCCTTCAAAAATGACATTTTTGCAGGGACAGTTCTAAGCACGGGAAACATGCGCCACTTTACATGCATATCACACACACCCCCCAGGTATGAAATTTAAAGGAATATTTCACTTTTATTTTTTCATTTTAAGCATTATTAAAATCACTGCTCCCGAAAAAACGGCCGTTTTAAAAACTTTTTTTTGCATTGATACATGTCCCCTGGGGCAGGACCCAGGTCCCCAAACACTTTTTAGGACAATAACTTGCATATAATCCTTTATAATTAGCACTAGTGATGAGCCGAACACCCCCGGGTTCGGTTCGCACCAGAACCCGCAAACGGACCGAAAGTTCGTACGAACATTAGAACCCTATTAAATACAATGGATGCGAACGTTTGAATTCTAAAGTGCTAATTATAACGACTATTATGCATGTTATTGTCCTAAAAAGGGTTTGGGAACCCGGGTTCTGCACCAGGGGACATGTATCAATGCAAAAAGAAGTTTTAAAAACGGTCGTTTTTCGGGAGCAGTCATTTTAATGATGCATAAAGTGAAAAAAAAAAGTCAAATATTCCTTTAAATATCGTACCTGGGGGGTGTCTAAAGTATGCCTGTGAAGTGCCACGTGTTTCCCGTGTTTAGAACTGTCCCTGCACAAAATGACACTTCTAAAGGAAAAAAAAGCCATTTAAAACTGCTTGCGGCTTTAATGTAATGTCTGGTCCCGGTAATATGGATGAAAATCTTTAAGAAAAATGGCATAGCTACCACATGACCCCCCCCCTACCCCAGCCCATTACCAGCCCCTTTGGGTCTTGTATGGATATTAAGGGGAACCCCGCACATAAAATAAAAAAGGCCCTATATACTCTGAACAGCCGTATACAGGCGGTGCATACAAGACAGGGACTGTAGGTTTGTTCTTATGTAGAATCTGTTTGTAATTTTGAACAGGTACATTGTTTAAGTGTAGCTCCAGCCCAAAAATCTGTTTTTAAACTTTTTGGAAAACATAGGTAAGGGTTATCACCCCTGTAACATTTGTTTTGCTGTCTGTGCCCCTGTTCAGAACATTTCACCTCACTTTCCGTCCCAATGACAACTGTTTTTGAAATGTGGTGTTTTTCTTGAAACAAGGATTGCTGATAAAGCATCAGTACAGAGGAGACACCTTTCTCCCATATTAATTCTTACAGGAGAGAATTTTCCTTCCAAGGGGTAGATTTCCTCTCACTTCCTGTTGTCTTCTTGCGTTTGCAAGTAGGAGTCGTTTGTAAGTTGGATGTTTGAAAGTAGGGACCTGCCGTATATACTCTGCAGAAATAGGCCCCTTAGTTGTTGGTGTTGGCACAACACTGTAAGCACTCACAGTTACTCTTGGTTGGTGCTGGAACGCCCTGCTGTCAACTATTATATCAGGAATTTTAATTACATATAATTGTTGAACAGTGGTAGTAAAAATTGGGCCTTTGATGGTGGTGCTGGTGCCACAACACTGTAAGCCCTGACAGTTACTCTTGGTGGGTGCAGCAATGGGCCCTGCTGTGAATTATTAGATCAAGAATTGTAATTGCATGCCCCTGTTGAACAGGGGCTGAAAAATTGGGCCTTTCGTGGTGGTGGTGGTGGTGTTGCCACAACACTGTTAGCCCTCAGAGTTACTCTTGGTGGGTGCAGGAATGGGCCCTGCTGTGAATTATTAGATCAAGAATTGTAATTGCATGCCCCTGTTGAACAGGGGCTGAAAAATTGGGCCTTTCGTGGTGGTGGTGGTGGTGGTGGTGTTGCCACAACACTGTAAGCCCTCAGAGTTACTCTTGGTGGGTGCAGGAATGGGCCCTGCTGTGAATTATTAGATCAAGAATTGTAATTACATGCCCCTTTTGAACAGGGGCTGAAAAATTGGGCCTTTCGTGGTGGTGGTGGTGGTGGCGTTGCCACAACACTGTAAGCCCTCAGAGTTACTCTTGGTGGGTGCAGCAATGGGCCCTGCTGTGAATTATTAGATCAAGAATTTTAATTACATGCCCCTGTTGAACAGGGGCTGAAAAATTGGGCCTTAGGCACTGGTGGCACAACACTACAACCCCTCACAGATACTGTACTTGGAGCACAGCAATGAGCCCTGTTGCAAAGTATTGCTTCAAAAATTGTAATGACACGCCCCTGTTAAACAGGGGCTGAAAAATTGGGCCTTAGGCACTGGTGCCACAACACTCCAACCCCTCACAGATACTGTACTTGGAGCACAGCAATGAGCCCTATGGCAAATTATTGCTAAAAAAATTGTAATTACACGCCCCTGTAAAACAGGGGCTGAAAAATTGGGCCTTAGCCACTGGTGGCGGCAGCCATAAACAAAAATGATCTTCCAAGCTATCATCATCAATCGTATCATTGAGGACTCGGAGGACTCGGATAGCCAGTCAACATAACAGCACAGGCACTCAGCATCAGCATCAGTCTTGAAGGGATGTGACATGTTAAAATCAATTAGTCTGTTATATCAGCATCAGGTGTGTGGTAGCTGGTGGTGATCCAAGACTGGTTCATCTTGATGAAAGTCAGTCGATCAACCGAGTCGGTGGACAGGCGCACCCTGTGATCCGTGACAAATCCTCCAGCAGCACTGAATGTGCGTTCCGAAAGAACGCTGGATGCAGGACAGGCTAGTAGCTCAATTGCATACTGTGCAAGCTCTGGCCAGTGATCCATCCTCAAGACCCAGTAAGCCAGAGGATTTTCGGTGGGGAAGGTGTCCAAGTCTGACCTTGCCCCTAGATATTCCTGCACCATGTTTATCAGACGTTGGCGATGGTTGCTGGAACGGATCATACTTTGGGGCTGCGGACTAAAGAATTGTCTGAACGCATCGGTCAGACGGCCACCTTCCCCACCGCTCCTTCTTTGACTGGCCGAAGCCTCAGCAACTCGTTGTCCAGGACCAGGAGTTTGTAACCTCCCAGTCTCTGGGAACGCGTTGCACAGACCTTTCTGCAAGGCCTCCCGGAGTTGTCTAATCCTCTGCTCCCTCTGCGACGGTAACATAAGGTCCGCAACCTTACCCTTGTACCGTGGATCAAGGAGAGTGGCCAGCCAGTAATGGTCCCTCTCCTTGATCCGAAGAATACGAGGATCCTTCCGCAGACTTTGCAGGATCAGGGAGGCCATGCAGCGTAGGTTTGCTGAGGCATTCGCTCCGGAGTCCTCTGGGTCACTAAGGACGACATGATCCGCAGCCACCTCCTCCCAGCCACGTACAAGTCCACTGGTTTCTTGGGACTGTAAATCATCCCTAAAAGACTGCTGCTGTTGATGCTGCTGAGTGCCAGGCTCCACCTCCATGCTGACACAATCCTCCTCCTCCTCCTCCTCCTCTTCCTGTGCGATGGGTGGGACAGAAGGAACACTGTCTGGGTAAAGGGGGCCTTGAGAGGCAAGGAAGTCCTCCTCTTCCTGCCTCTGTTCTGCCTCAAGTGCCCTGTCCATTATTCCACGCAGCGTGTGCTCCAACAGGTGGACAAGAGGTACAGTGTCACTGATGCATGCACTGTCACTGCTCACCATCCTCGTGGCCTCCTCAAATGGTGCCAGGACAGTGCATGCATCCCTGATCATGCCCCACTGGCGTGGAGAAAAAAAAACAAGCTCCCCTGACCCTGTCCTGGTGCCGTAGTCGCACAGGTACTCATTGATGGCCCTCTGCTGCGTGTGCAGCCGCTGCAGCATGGCCAACGTTGAGTTCCACCTGGTGGGCATGTCACATATAAGGCGGTTCTTGGGCAGGTTCAACTCCTTTTGCAGCTCAGCCAGGCGAGCACTGGCATTATAAGATCTGCGGAAATGCACACAGACTTTCCTGGCCTGCCTCAGGACATCCTGTAAGCCCGGGTACCTGCCCAAGAACCGCTGCACCACCAGGTTAAGGACGTGAGCCACACAGGGCACATGGGTCAGTTGTCCCTGTTGGAGGGCGGAGAGGAGGTTGGTGCCATTGTCGCAAACCACCATTCCTGGCTTAAGCTGGCGTGGCGTCACCCACCTCTCGGCCTGCCCCTGCAGAGCAGACAGGACCTCTGCCCCAGTGTGGCTCCTGTCCCCCAAACACACCAGCGCAAGCACGGCATGGCATCTTTTTGCCTGCGTACTTGCGTAGCCCCTTGAATGCCTACGGAGCACCGCTGGTTCCGAGGACAAAGCACAGGAAGAGGCCATGGAGGAAGAAGAAGAGGAGGGGTGGAGGAGAGAGGTGTGTCACAACCAGTAGTAGCATTTTGGAGGCGTGGCGGTGGAACAACCTCCAACACTACTGCACCTTGTCCTGCATCCTTCCCAGCTGCCAAAAGAGTGACCCAATGGGCCGTGAAAGAAAGGTAACGTCCCTGTCCATGCCTGCTGGACCATGAGTCAGCGGTAATATGCACCTTACCGCTGACCGCCCTGTCCAGCGAGGCCAAGACATTGCCTTCCACATGCCAGTAGAGAGCCGGAATAGCCTTCCGTGAGAAAAAGTGGCGTTTGGGAACCTGCCACTGAGGAACCGCACATTGCACAAACTCACGGAAGGGGGCCGAGTCTACCAACTGAAAAGGCAGCAGTTGAAGCGCTAGCAATTTAGCCAAGCTAGCATTCAACCGCTGGGCATGTGGATGGCCGGGAGTGAACTTCTTTCGACGGTCCAGCAGCTGGGGCAGGGAAATTTGCCTGCTAGAATCGGACGTCGGTGTACTGCTAGCAGAGTGGCCGCAAGTACTTTTCTGTGACACACCTAATTCTACACCTTCATTCCTCTCAGTGCATGTTTCAGAGAGGACTGAAGTTATAGTGGGGTTGGAGATCCCAGCTGATGCGGTGCAAGGAGAGGTCCGCTTTGTTCTTTGGTGTGGGTCTTTGAGGTAGGCTTGCCAACGAGCTGCATGGCAGGTCAACATATGTCTGGTCAGGCATGTGGTACCCAAGCGGCTGATGTTTTGGCCACGCGATATGCGCTTGAGACATATGTTGCAAACAGCAGCTGTGCGATCTGATGCACTAGCCTCAAAAAAGGCCCACACCAAAGAACTTTTTGAATGACGGGCAGAGGCAGCGCCCTGCACAGGCGGAGCTCTGCGGTGTGATTCCGTCGGTGTACTGCCCTTACGCTGGCCACCAAAGGGCATCCTGCCTCGTTGGAGATGTGCCTCCTCCTCATCCTCCTCCTCCTCCTCTCTCCTATTAGGCACCCACGTGGAGTCAGTGACCTCATCATCCCCTCCCTCCTCATCACTGGAGCCAATCTGGCAGTATGCTGCAGCTGCTGGAACATGACTGCCAGATTGGTGTCCTTCTTGAGCATCCCCTCTGTCTGCTCTCACGCTACTGCCTTCCTGTAGCTGGGTTTCATCATCAGACCCTTCGAAACGCTGGGCATCCTCCGGGAGCATGTACCCAACACTGTGCTCAAACAGTTCGGGGGACTCCTCAGGAGGAGGACATGGTGGGTCTAGGGAAGGAGTGACTGATGATGAGTCTGACATTGATACCAGGGAAGAGGACGCTTTGGCAGCTGCTTTGCCAGTACCCTGAGCCTGGGTGACAGAGGATGAGGAGGAGGAGGAGGGCTTGGTCATCCACTCTACCAAGTCTTCGGCATGATGTGGCTCAACATGTCCAGCTGCCGAAAAGAAGGACAAGCATGTCCCATGGCCATGTGCTGATGACAATGCACCGCGTCCACGACCAGCACTGTTGCCCCCAGACACAGAGCCTGCTTGCCCTCTTTTATTGCCTCCTGACTGTCTGCCTCTCCTTGTTTGCCTTCCAGACATTCTAATAGATGGCCTGCAGGGAGATGGGAAAAAAGCAATAAGGGCTACCTTCAGGTGTCCTTCTCTGTCCCTTTACTTAAGGATTTCTAAATATGGTTGAGGATGATTGCTTTTGCACAGAATAGCACAACGACAATTTCCCTGACTGTCCAAAAAACAAGGATTTCAAAGATGGTTGATGAGGAATGCTTTAGCACACTATAGCACAAGTAGAATTTCCCTCACTGTCCTTCCCTGTCCCTAGAAACAATGATTATCACAGTGAAAGAAACTGACACTCTTCCTACCTATAGTTTTCTGTCCCTAGAAAAAATGTTTTTTTAAAGCTGATTGATGATCAATGCTTCAGCACACTATAGCACAAGTAGAATTTGCCTCACTGTCCTTCCCTGTCCCTAGAAACAAGGATTATCACAGTAAAAGAAACTGACACTCTTCCTACCTATAGTTTTCTGTCCCTAGAAAAAATGTTTTTTTAAAGCTGATTGATGATCAATGCTTTAGCACACTATAGCACAAGTAGAATTTCCCTCACTGTATTTCCCTGTCCCTAGAAACAAGGATTATCACAGTGAAAGAAACTGACACTCTTCCTACGTATAGTTTTCTGTCCCTAGAAAAAATGTTTTTTTAAAGCTGAATGATGATCAATGCTTCAGCACACTATAGCACAAGTAGAATTTCCCTCACTGTCCTTCCCTGTCCCTAGAAACAAGGATTATCACAGTGAAAGAAACTGACACTCTTCCTACCTATAGTTTTCTGTCCCTAGAAAAAATTTTTTTTAAAGCTGATTGATGATCAATGCTTTAGCACACTATAGCACAAGTAGAATTTCCCTCACTGTATTTCCCTGTCCCTAGAAACAAGGATTATCACAGTGAAAGAAACTGACACTCTTCCTACCTATAGTTTTCTGTCCCTAGAAAAAATGTTTTTTTAAAGCTGATTGATGATCAATGCTTTAGCACACTATAGCACAAGTAGAATTTCCCTCACTGTCCTTCCCTGTCCCTAGAAACAAGGATTATCACAGTGAAAGAAACTGACACTCTTCCTACCTATAGTTTTCTGTCCCTAGAAAAAATGTTTTTTTAAAGCTGATTGATGATCAATGCTTCAGCACACTATAGCACAAGTAGAATTTCCCTCACTGTCCTTCCCTGTCCCTAGAAACAAGGATTATCACAGTGAAAGAAACTGACACTCTTCCTACCTATAGTTTTCTGTCCCTAGAAAAAATGTTTTTTTAAAGCTGATTGATGATCAATGCTTCAGCACACTATAGCACAAGTAGAATTTCCCTCACTGTCCTTCCCTGTCCCTAGAAACAAGGATTATCACAGTGAAAGAAACTGACACTCTTCCTACCTATAGTTTTCTGTCCCTAGAAAAAATGTTTTTTTAAAGCTGATTGATGATCAATGCTTCAGCACACTATAGCACAAGTAGAATTTCCCTCACTGTCCTTCCCTGTCCCTAGAAACAAGGATTATCACAGTGAAAGCAACTGACACTCTTCCTACCTATAGTTTTCTGTCCCTAGAAAAAATGTTTTTTTAAAGCTGATTGATGATCAATGCTTTAGCACACTATAGCACAAGTAGAATTTCCCTCACTGTATTTCCCTGTCCCTAGAAACAAGGATTATCACAGTGAAAGAAACTGACACTCTTCCTACCTATAGTTTTCTGTCCCTAGAAAAAATGTTTTTTTAAAGCTGATTGATGATCAATGCTTTAGCACACTATAGCACAAGTAGAATTTCCCTCACTGTCCTTCCCTGTCCCTAGAAACAAGGATTATCACAGTGAAAGAAACTGACACTCTTCCTACCTATAGTTTTCTGTCCCTAGAAAAAATGTTTTTTTAAAGCTGATTGATGATCAATGCTTCAGCACACTATAGCACAAGTAGAATTTCCCTCACTGTCCTTCCCTGTCCCTAGAAACAAGGATTCGCACAGTAAAACACACTGACACTCTCCCTACCTATCCTTCTCTTTCCCTAAACTAAAGGAATCCAGGTTAAGCAAGAAAAAATAATGACACTGTCCCTGCCTATGCTTCTCTTTCACTGCTCCGGAACACACTACACTAGGCCGCCGTGCTGGCGGCCTTTTATAGTGTGGGGCGTGTACTAAACACCCTCAGCAATAATTGGCCACAGGCATCCTGCCTGTGGCCAATCATTGCTCTCCTCGCTGCCGGCGCTGTGATTGGCCAACATGCGGGGTCACAGTGCATGCTTGGCCAATCACAGCGCCTGGATGACACTGCGATGGCGTAGTGCATTGTGGGTCGTTCGCGTCACTCGAATTAGGCGCGAACGGCCCAAATCGTTCGATCTTCGTCGAACGATCGAACACCGAGCTCATCCCTAATTAGCACTTTAGATTTCGAACGTTCGAGTCCATTGTATTTAATAGGGTTCTAAAGTTCACGCAAACATTCTGTCTGTTCGCAGGTTCTGGTGCGAACCGAACAGGGGGGTGTTCGGCTCATCCCTGCTCTTTAGCCTAAGTGCGCACTAACGCACCATACTACAAAGATCTACAAGGATCCCCTTGTTGATCTCGGCGGCTTCCAGCTTGGCCCCGACTAGCTCTATCTCTATTTTTTTTTCTCGAAAAAGGAAGGGAACAAACAAAAAACAGTCCTTCAAAAAGTAAAAAAATCCCCAGGAATAGAGTCAGCACAGCAGTTCAAGGCATTGTCCCCGAAGCGGTAACAACAAAAAAAACAAGTCCCACTTCAAAAGGTAAAAGCATGGGTCAGGGAGAGTCAGAGACTTCCAGTCCTTATCCAAAGTCTCAATTGAATAAGTCACATCGTCTTTGTCTTTACTGCAGATCACGACCCGATCCGCATGTATGTGGCGACCAAGGGTCCAATCTTTTCGGCAGCCCTTGTATCTCCCAGTCATCACGGCCGAACATGAAAAGTACCTAAAGCCTTTCTTTACCTCCAAACGATCCCAGATAAAGTCACTGTACCACCGTTCCCGAGAGGCTTCGATTTCAAATAGCAAGTTCTTTGGGACGTATGGGTATTCCCATCCATAGTCCGCAGCAACCTTTTGGTTCAAGAGCCGTTGCAGTCGGGCTAAATTCGGCATGGTTGCCGGATCTCCAGCTCCTGGCAGAACAATCGCATCCGGAGACCTCCTGGGGCGCACAGGCTCCAATTGTGGCATAGGAGGCCTCAGTGGTGAATGGGCCTCCGGAACAGCAGGCACGGAAGACACCGGAGCATGCAAAGCGGGCACGGGAACAACTTCTCCAGCTAAAACAGGGGCTTCCACCCGGGGTGTAGTATCCCCAGAGTCCATGGGTGATCCCTTTACACTACGAGGAGAGGTTAGCGAGATCTTGTCCCATCCCTTACTGACAAACAGTTCACCAATCTCCGCATCATCTCCCAAATCAGAGGAAGAATCTACGTCCGAAGAGTCCCACATCTCCGCTGGCAGGCAAACTCTCGTGGACACAGTATCAGCTTCCAAAAGTCCCTTTGGGTCAGGCACCCAAGCATCCCTAATAGAACAGACACTGACCTTTGTTCCTTTCCCCAGATGACCTCGACCTTCACCCGTCCTGGATTGCTCGGAAGCTCCTCCGGCTGGACAATCCGAGTCAGGCGGGCGCAGGGGTGGGCTGCGGGAAGCCTTCACGAGTCCTACCTTACTTTTAGCAGGCGGAAGGGAGGGCTCATTTGCGACTGAGGCAGTATCTGCTGGGTTCTCCACCTCGAGCTCTTTAACGGCTGGAACCTCAATCTTTACTTCCGCCACCTTCGCGGGACTGCGCTTGGGTATGGCGGTGAGGGTGCATACTTCCTCCTCAGGAGTAACAGCACCTGAGATCCAATTTACTCGGTAAACCTTCGGCTACCTCGAACAGGAATTCCCCACAGAGGGTACATCTCCCGAAAGGCCGAAGGTGCACAATCAGTCCCCGACACTTCACACAGATCATGCCCAAGGCCTCTGCATCTCTGCATGCATAAAGGGCAAAGCGGCCTCTGGGCTTTAACCAGATTCCTGTGTCAGTCAGGGAGGCAGCAATTGGGGTCACATCCATGGTTGAACCGGGCAAAAGGGTACAAGATCCCGGTGAAGCAGGTTTCCAAGAAAGAGCAGACATGTCGCTTCAATAGTCCAACAGATAATGTCCCTTTTTGGCCCCAAACGCACCATGAGGAGCTCACACTTGGCGGGGCTCCTGCCCTTACGTTTTTCCTTCGCTTGTGGCGCAGGTTGAATTCCAAAAATGGCCGACCTCCACGGAGCCTCACAATGGAATAAAGTCCAACTTTTTTTGGGGGTATCACTGCAAAATCCCAGACTCTAAACCCCCACGTGTAGCGACACAATCCCCTTTCCTCCCATCTTTGGCTCACTCATGCCGCGTACACACGGCCGGTTTTCTCATCGAAAAAAAACGAAATGTTTCCCATTCGACGTGAAAAACGATAGTCTGTGGGCTTTCTGTTTTTTTAGACGAGAAAAACGGCATTAAAAACGACGAGAAAAATTAGAACATGTTCTAATTTTTCTCGTCGTTTTTTTCGACATGTTTTCCGCGGCAGTGTTTCCCATAGGGAAACACTGCCGCGGAGCCCACAGACGGTCGTTTTTCTCGTCAAGAGAAAAAATGACGAGAAAAACGACCGTGTGTGGGGAACAAGCTGTTACCCCGTTTTAAATGACATTTTTCACTGCGTTTTTTTAACCGCCATGAATAATGATCGTGTGTACGCGGCATGACAGGAGAAAAAGGCGCATCATGGCCACCATGCCCGTACCCTCTGGTTTGCAGAGGTTAAGCACACTTGTTTTAACTTATTGGTCTTGCAGCAAGGTTCTCCTTAAAGTTGGTTTCTGTCCCTAGAATGTAGGGACAAAGTCTTTATACCCCAAGTAACTCCAAGGTCCACACCAGTAGCTACTCCAACGTAGAGTTTATTTTTCTTATGCATGAACATCCACAAAGTTGGGAAAAGAGAAAGGTGTTAGGAAGACAGATCAATTCAAGCACTCCTGGCTTCGTCGCCACTCGATCCCGAGTGGGTATAGCTCACCCGGATAGTCACCCATTGGCACTAGCAGCCGGCGTGTAGCTCGAACAGTCAATCAGATTCCCTAATGGATGCATTCAGGAGATCCTCTGCCACAGAATCTACAGTGTTTCAAACCTCCTAATGGTTAAGATGTTAGGTCCCTTCTTTGGATGGATGACATCCCTCCAGAGAGTTACTGGGCCCCTTCCTTCACTGTGATCTCTCACCAGTCCTTCAGAACGGTCCTCCCCCAGCCTCCTCTTCCAGAAACGGGTCCCCTCGCAAGGCGGCACCCTGGAATTCTTCCTCCCGAAGTGGGCTCCAGCTAAAGGTGCTGGGCCCAGGGCTAAAGTTGCAGTCTCAGTACTAAAGGTGCCTGGGACTGAGGCGCACGTGGCCTCATGGCCTGGATGGCCATGCACTCGAACTTGGATTCCAGAATGTAGGTTCCCCCGGAGTAAAAGCTCCTGACCAATGGCGTCTGGCCCTTTTGTACCCTCTCCCGGCATGCACAGTGGTTATACCATGCCCACTGCATGGCTGCCGAGAGAGGACACCCAATCGCCACTACATTACCTGTGGTTGAACCCCGAGTACAAGTGACAGCGCCACCCATACTTCCAAGGGGAACTGCATGCTAGGTAAAACAGCAGCAAGGCAGAGTCCTGCAAATTGAAAGATTCGAGCCAACTACCACTCAAACCACCCCTAAATTTGGTATAGCTGCCCCTAAATTTGGGACCCCCGCTACAAGTGTTAATTAATACCTAACATGTCATGCTTTAAAATTGCGCTCACTTGTGGAATGGCGACAAATTACAATACTTTAAAATCTCCATAGGTGATACTCAATTTTTTTTTACAGGTTACCTGTTTAGAGTTACAGAGGAGGTCTAGTGCTGCTTCTAAAAGCGATCTAGCGGCTAATCAGCCACTCAGATTTCTTTATTGAGAAAGAGAATCACTGGCTGAAAAAAAGAAATACAGATACAAATACAATGATAGCTTCATCCATAACCCCGGTAAACCACTTCAAAGCCATAATGTATATATATGTATTGCCGTCTTGAAGTGGCTATTTTGATAAGGAGGGAGGGGGGGGACCAGGGAAGGCAAAATATAAGGAGATAAAATGTCACCTTTGCCACATAAAACTAAAAATTAAACTGAAACCAAAATCCCAACTTCCTCCCAGTCTCAAGTGACGTATCATATGATATTGCTACAGGTCCCAGTACAATGATTAATATTTGTAGATTACCTGACATCATCTCAATCTCTTTGTTCCTCTTCATTGCTCTCCAATGATTAGTAGAAATGTGTGCTCTGTGCTGTGCGCTTCATGAGAACTGGAGATGTTTTCTGATAAAGACTTCTGAAGAAGATATATTTCCTCATACTGGCCTTTTCCGGATCTCCAACCATAGACCAAATCGGAGAGAAACTTAATAGATGGGAAAGTAACATTTCACGAAGAAAAAAAATCAACATGTTGTCAGCCCTAAAGGGTTTCATTAATGGGTCAGTCCTATCCAAAGTGGGTCTTTTTTTACAGGTGGAGCCTGGCTGACTTTTTTTATGTCTTCCATTCTCCAGCAGTGAGATCGCTCGGGCATAATCCCAGCTCTGTTCTCACCCACCTTTGTATGAAATAAATAGAAATCCTAAATGGCTGGTGGGAACCCTTCATAATGGGTACAGCAGTTGTTCAGACCTGGAAACTCAGCACAGGAATGGTGGGAACCCTTAATACTGGGCACAACAGGTGTACAGACCCGGAAACTTAGCACATGGATGGTGGGAAACTGCCATTCTGCTTCTTGACAGTGAGGTGTGAGGTTGCTAGTTCGTTAGCTCCTGTGCTTCCAGAGACCAGGGGCTAGAGTTGTTTCTCTGCCCCAGAAGGAATGCTGGATCCTGGAGAGGACCCTGGCGGGGGCCCCCTTAATGGGCCTGTGACTGGACATCAGCCTGTGGAAGATAATGGGCCTGGCCAAAGGAGAGATAAGACCCTGTCTGCCTTTAGACAGAGGACTGTCGGTAAGCTGAAACGAATTGAGAAAGAAGAGGAGAAATTGGTAGTTTTGATGGTTAAATTCAGGAAGAAAAAACAGATTTGTGCCAAAGTATACAGTAAGAAGAGAATGGCTTTGAGGCCTGAGTTGAAGGACTTGGAACAAGATGTAAGGAAGCAGAAGGAACTGGTTAATTCTCTGAAGGAGAATAGCGAAATTATTAAAGAAAAAAATAGAAATGAGGAACGATTCAACCGCATGAGGAGAGGAGTAGCTTCCTGCATGGAAGGTGACCCAACCAGTGAGTAGATGCAGGTACCGACAGAGTCATCAGAGAGTGAGAAAGTGGGCCCGGAGGATGAGCCCAGCTGTTCAACACCTCATAAATCTGCTGAGCCCTCAATGGCGGAGGCCTCTGTACCCCTCCCTCCCCAGCAGCAATATGGAACATCTGAGAAAGAGGGAGGTACTGGCATGCTGGAGTTTATCACTAAGCTGGAATCCCCTCCGGATGCGGCTTCCCCAGATGATGATGAAGAGATGGACACCGTTCCTTGACCTGTGAAGGAGAGACCTGTGGAGAGAGCAAGATCCATCATGGAGTCTGCAACAACTGGGAGGAAGTCTGATCCCATCGTCAGCCATGACATTGCAAAGGTAACAGCACAGCAAGCAGGTACAGTGTGTGTGCAGGATGGTAATGTGAACTTTATTAGTGACAATGGGCTTGCTGATGGTTGTAGTGCTACAGGCAGTCAGCCCAGACCCATAGACACTGCACAGTCTGATTTACCTGCTGGAAACAAAACCTCAGATTTAAATGAAACTGGTGAGAGTAACTGTCAGCTTCGGGGGGAAGAGTCTGCAAAGAGGAGCTCCATGGACAATACCGTGACTTTGCCTGGACCAGACACAGCGGCTGTTCCTGAGAATGGTGGAGGAGATGCTGGGTGCAGTAGTGCTACATCTTTCCAGGAGTCTGCATTAGCTAAGACTGTGATTGAACACAGGAAAGAAGCTGAGTGTTCAGAGCAGGGGGAGAGGGCGGGTCCTCCCTCTATTTATTCAATGACTGCTATCCCAGCTGATTCAGACTCTCTGTCAGCAGGTTTGAATGTGTCTAAGGACAACACTGCAATTGGTGTGTCTGTGGGGAAAACTTATGCTGGTGTTGCTGCTTCGGGATTTGGGAGGAGGGAGCAAGCAGGGAAGGACCATGGAAATATTTTATCTTCCTCGATGTTTAAAAGGAGGAATGTTGTTCAACTCTGTTGGGAGGGAGGAGGAATTCCCCCACATAGGAGGGAAGTGGTGGATAAAATTTTGCAGATGGGGTTTAGGCCCGCAGATATCTTCGCCCTGATCAGTCCGGCAGGTTCCTATGAGTAAGATTTGTCCTTTATCCATCCGGAGTCTTCGGACATATTTTGGGAGAAATATGAGCACGTGTGTAGGGGCCTGCCGGACTGGGGAGGGCTCATCCCCAAGCTTGTATCACGCAAGCCACTCAATAAAATGGTGACAATTCTTGTCCGCAATGAGTCCATACCACAAGGGGATTTAACTGTATTGGTTGAGGAGGTATGGAGACGTCCTGAGCCCCCCAAAGAAGATGTTGGATAATCAGGGAATATGGACGGTGGGTGGTCTGTGCAGTTAAAGTTAAAAGTCATTGACAATGTTGTCCAGCATCTGCCAACCTCAGTTTTCCTGGGGAGAGACGAACTGACCATCTTCTACCCGGGCCAGCCAAAGCTATGCAACAAGTGTGGAGATAAAGGGCATCTTGCATTCTCCTGTCTGGTGATGAAATGCTCTCTGTGTCAGGGTATAGGATATTTGTCAAAAGACTGTAATATTATAAAAGTGCAACCTGTGAAATGCGGTGGGACATCCTTATAGTCAGTGTCCTGAGGCAATGTACAACAAGCCTGAGCTCATGAGAGATTTCTTCCGTCTGGACATGGAGGATCCTCAGAGCTCAGCAGCTAGGGTGCCTGTGAGTCAATCTGAGTCTGTGTCAATACACAATATGTCTGTGTCTTCCCAGTTGCCCCAGTCTGTGCCTATACCCAATATGTCCTTGTCTTACCAGTCTGTATGTAACGTTTTAGTTACAGAGAATGTGTCCAATCCTTCTGTGTCTATGTCTTCCAAAATTGCAGAGGCAGCAAGAGGTGCTGAGGCAGGTGCATCAAGTGCAGTGCTAGTCCCCCTCCCTCAACGCTGCAGGGTTTCTATTAAGGATCGTGGGGTGCAGAGGAGTGGGGAGGATGGTGAAGGGGCTGGCCTGCTGGTAGATAAGAGAAGGGAGAGTGGGTGGGAAGGGGGTGAAGGGGAGGATAGGAGTGGGGAGGCTGTTGACTCCAGTTTGTCTAAGAATGATATAAAGTGGTTGGAGGATAAAAGGAGGAGGGGCAAAAGAAAGAAAAAAAAGTCCTAAGGTTTTGCTTTTGGCAAATAAGTTTGAGGTCCTGTCAGTTGATGATGACGATGAATGGGACTCGTTAAGTACTGCATCCTCCATGGATGATGAGTGCCAGGGTTAGTGATGAGCCGAACACCCCCGGGTTCGGTTCGCACCAGAACCCGCGAACGGACCGAAAGTTCGTACGAACATTAGAACCCTATTAAATACAATGGATGCGAACGTTCGAATTCTAAAGTGCTAATTATAACAACTATTATGCATGTTATTGTCCTAAAAAGGGTTTGGGAACCCGGGTTCTGCACCAGGGGACATGTATCAATGCAAAAAGAAGTTGTAAAAACGGTCGTTTTTCGGGAGCAGTCATTTTAATGATGCATAAAGTGAAAAAAAAAAAGTCAAATATTCCTTTAAATATGGTACCTGGGGGGTGTCTAAAGTATGCCTGTGAAGTGCCACGTGTTTCCCGTGTTTAGAACTGTCCCTGCACAAAATGACACTTCTAAAGGAAAAAAAAGCCATTTAAAACTGCTTGCGGCTTTAATGTAATGTCTGGTCCCGGTAATATGGATGAAAATCTTTAAGAAAAATGGCATAGCTACCCCATGACCCCCCCCCCCCCCCACCCCAGCCCATTACCAGCCCCTTTGGGTCTTGTATGGATATTAAGGGGAACCCCGCACATAAAATAAAAAAGGCCCTATATACTCTGAACAGCCGTATACAGGCGGTGCATACAAGACAGGGACTGTATGTTTGTTCTTATGTAGAATGTGTTTGTAATTTTGAACAGGTACATTGTTTAAGTGTAGCTCCAGCCCAAAAATCTATTTTTAAACTTTTTGGAAAACATAGGTAAGGGTTATCACCCCTGTAACATTTGTTTTGCTGTCTGTGCCCCTGTTCAGAACATTTCACCTCACTTTCCGTCCCAATGACAACTGTTTTTGAAATGTGGTGTTTTTTCTTGAAACAAGGATTGCTGATAAAGCATCAGTACAGAGGAGACACCTTTCTCCCATATTAATTCTTACAGGAGAGAATTTTCCTTCCTAGGGGTAGATTTCCTCTCACTTCCTGTTGTCTTCTTGCGTTTGCAAGTAGGAGTCGTTTGTAAGTTGGATGTTTGAAAGTAGGGACCTGCCGTATATAATCTGCAGAAATAGGCCCCTTAGTTGGTGTTGGCACAACACTGTAAGCACTCACAGTTACTCTTGGTTGGTGCTGGAACGCCCTGCTGTCAACTATTATATCAGGAATTGTAATTACATATAATTGTTGAACAGTGGTAGTAAAAATTGGGCCTTTGATGGTGGTGCTGGTGCCACAACACTGTAAGCCCTGACAGTTACTCTTGGTGGGTGCAGCAATGGGCCCTGCTGTGAATTATTAGATCAAGAATTGTAATTGCATGCCCCTGTTGAACAGGGGCTGAAAAATTGGGCCTTTCGTGGTGGTGGTGGTGGTGGTGGTGTTGCCACAACACTGTAAGCCCTCAGAGTTACTCTTGCTTGGTGGGTGCAGGAATGGGCCCTGCTGTGAATTATTAGATCAATAATTGTAATTACATGCCCCTGTTGAACAGGGGCTGAAAAATTGGGCCTTAGGCACTGGTGGCACAACACTGCAACCCCTCACAGATACTGTACTTGGAGCACAGCAATGAGCCCTGTTGCAAAGTATTGCTTCAAAAATTGTAATGACACGCCCCTGTTAAACAGGGGCTGAAAAATTGGGCCTTAGGCACTGGTGGCACAACACTCCAACCCCTCACACATACTGTACTTGGAGCACAGCAATGAGCCCTGTTGCAAAGTATTGCTTCAAAAATTGTAATTACACGCCCCTGTTAAACAGGGGCTGAAAAATTGGGCCTTAGCCACTGGTGGCGGCACCCATAAACAAAAATGATCTTCCAAGCTATCATCATCAATCGTATCATTGAGGACTCGGAGGAGGAGGATAGCCAGTCAACATAACAGCACAGGCACTCAGCATCAGCATCAGTCTTGAAGGGATGTGACATGTTAAAATCAATTAGTCTGTTATATCAGCATCAGGTGTGTGGTAGCTGGTGGTGATCCAAGACTGGTTCATCTTGATGAAAGTCAGTCGATCAACCGAGTCGGTGGACAGGCGCACCCTGTGATCCGTGACAAATCCTCCAGCAGCACTGAATGTGCGTTCCGAAAGAACGCTGGATGCAGGACAGGCCAGTAGCTCAATTGCATACTGTGCAAGCTCTGGCCAGTGATCCATCCTCAAGACCCAGTAAGCCAGAGGATTTTCGGTGGGGAAGGTGTCCAAGTCTGACCTTGCCCCTAGATATTCCTGCACCATGTTTATCAGACGCTGGCGATGGTTGCTGGAACCGATCATACTTTGGGGCTGCGGACTAAAGAATTGTCTGAACGCATCGGTCAGACGGCCACCTTCCCCACCGCTCCTTCTTTGACTGGCCGAAGCCTCAGCAACTCGTTGTCCAGGACCAGGAGTTTGTAACCTCCCAGTCTCTGGGAACGCGTTGCACAGACCTTTCTGCAAGGCCTCCCGGAGTTGTCTCATCCTCTGCTCCCTCTGCGACGGTAACATAAGGTCCGCAACCTTACCCTTGTACCGTGGATCAAGGAGAGTGGCCAGCCAGTAATGGTCCCTCTCCTTGATCCGAAGAATACGAGGATCCTTCCGCAGACTTTGCAGGATCAGGGAGGCCATGCAGCGTAGGTTTGCTGAGGCATTCGCTCCGGAGTCCTCTGGGTCACTAAGGACGACATGATCCGCAGTCACCTCCTCCCAGCCACGTACAAGTCCACTGGTTTCTTAGGACTGTAAATCATCCCTAAAAGACTGCTGCTGATGATGCTGAGTGCCAGCCTCCACCTCCATGCTGACACAATCCTCCTCCTCCTCCTCCTCCTCTTCCTGTGCGATGGGTGGGACAGAAGGAACACTGTCTGGGTAAAGGGGGCCTTGAGAGGCAAGGAAGTCCTCCTCTTCCTGCCTCTGTTCTGCCTCAAGTGCCCTGTCCATTATTCCACGCAGCGTGTGCTCCAACAGGTGGACAAGAGGTACAGTGTCACTGATGCATGCACTGTCACTGCTCACCATCCTCGTGGCCTCCTCAAATGGTGCCAGGACAGTGCATGCATCCCTGATCATGCCCCACTGGCGTGGAGAAAAAAAAACAAGCTCCCCTGACGCTGTCCTGGTGCCGTAGTCGCACAGGTACTCATTGATGGCCCTCTGCTGCGTGTGCAGCCGCTGCAGCATGGCCAACGTTGAGTTCCACCTGGTGGGCATGTCACATATAAGGCGGTTCTTGGGCAGGTTCAACTCCTTTTGCAGCTCAGCCAGGCGAGCACTGGCATTATAAGATCTGCGGAAATGCACACAGACTTTCCTGGCCTGCCTCAGGACATCCTGTAAGCCCGGGTACCTGCCCAAGAAACGCTGCACCACCAGGTTAAGGACGTGAGCCACACAGGGCACATGGGTCAGTTGTCCCTGTCGAAGGGCGGAGAGGAGGTTGGTGCCATTGTCGCAAACCACCATTCCTGGCTTAAGCTGGCGTGGCGTCAACCACCTCTCGGCCTGGCCCTGCAGAGCAGACAGGACCTCTGCCCCAGTGTGGCTTCTGTCCCCCAAACACACCAGCGCAAGCACGGCATGGCATCTTTTTGCCTGCGTACTTGCGTAGCCCCGTGAACGGCTACGGAGCACCGCTGGTTCATAGGACAAACCACAGGAAGAGGCCATGGAGGAAGAAGAAGAGGAGGGGGTGGAGGAGAGAGGTGTGTCACAACCAGTAGTAGCATTTTGGAGGCGTGGCGGTGGAACAACCTCCAACACTACTGCACCTTGTCCTGCATCCTTCCCAGCTGCCAAAAGAGTGACCCAATGGGCCGTGAAAGAAAGGTAACGTCCCTGTCCATGCCTGCTGGACCATGAGTCAGCGGTAATATGCACCTTACCGCTGACCGCCCTGTCCAGCGAGGCCAAGACATTGCCTTCCACATGCCGGTAGAGAGCCGGAATAGCCTTCCGTGAGAAAAAGTGGCGTTTGGGAACCTGCCACTGAGGAACCGCACATTGCACAAACTCACGGAAGGGGGCCGAGTCTACCAACTGAAAAGGCAGCAGTTGAAGCGCTAGCAATTTAGCCAAGCTAGCATTCAACCGCTGGGCATGTGGATGGCTGGGAGTGAACTTCTTTCGACGGTCCAGCAGCTGGGGCAGGGAAATTTGCCTGCTAGAATCGGACGTCGGTGTACTGCTAGCAGAGTGGCCGCAAGTACTTGGCTGTGACACACCTAATTCTACACCTTCATTCCTCTCAGTGCATGTTTCAGAGAGGACTGAAGTTATAGTGGGGTTGGAGATCCCAGCTGATGCGGTGCAAGGAGAGGTCCGCTTTGTTCTTTGGTGTGGGTCTTTGAGGTAGGCTTGCCAACGAGCTGCATGGCAGGTCAACATATGTCTGGTCAGGCATGTGGTACCCAAGCGGCTGATGTTTTGGCCACGCGATATACGCTTGAGACATATGTTGCAAACAGCAGCTGTGCGATCTGATGCACTAGCCTCAAAAAAGGCCCACACCAAGGAACTTTTTGAATGACGGGCAGAGGCAGCGCCCTGCACAGGCGGAGCTCTGCGGTGTGATTCCGTCGGTGTACTGCCCTTACGCTGGCCACCAAAGGGCATCCTGCCTCGTTGGAGATGTGCCTCCTCCTCATCCTCCTCCTCCTCCTCTCTCCTATTAGGCACCCATGTGGAGTCAGTGACCTCATCATCCCCTCCCTCCTCATCACTGGAGCCAATCTGGCAGTATGCTGCAGCTGCTGGAACATGACTGCCAGATTGGTGTCCTTCTTGAGCATCCCCTCTGTCTGCTCTCACCCTACTGCCTTCCTGTAGCTGGGTTTCATCATCAGACCCTTCGAAACGCTGGGCATCCTCCTGGAGCATGTACCCAACACTGTGCTCAAACAGTTCGGGGGACTCCTCAGGAGGAGGACATGGTGGGTCTAGGGAAGGAGTGACTGATGATGAGTCTGACATTGATACCAGGGAAGAGGACGCTTTGGCAGCTGCTTTGCCAGTACCCTGAGCCTGGGTGAGAGAGGATGAGGAGGAGGAGGAGGGCTTGGTCATCCACTCTACCAAGTCTTCGGCATGATGTGGCTCAACATGTCCAGCTGCCGAAAAGAAGGACAAGCGTGTCCCATGGCCATGTGCTGATGACAATGCACCGCGTCCACGACCAGCACTGTTGCCCCCAGACACAGAGCCTGCTTGCCCTCTTTTATTGCCTCCTGACTGTCTGCCTCTCCTTGTTTGCCTTCCAGACATTCTAATAGATGGCCTGCAGGGAGATGGGAAAAAAGCAATAAGGGCTACCTTCAGGTGTCCTTCTCTGTCCCTTTACTTAAGGATTTCTAAATATGGTTCAGGATGATTGCTTTTGCACAGAATAGCACAACGACAATTTCCCTGACTGTCCAAAAAACAAGGATTTCAAAGATGGTTGATGAGGAATGCTTTAGCACACTATAGCACAAGGAGAATTCACTCACTGTCCTTCCCAGTCCCTAGAAACAAGGACTTGCACAGTGAAAGAAACTGACACTCTCCCTACCTACAGTTTTCTGTCCCTAGAAAAAATGTTTTTTTTAAGCACACTATAGCACAAGGAGAATTCACTCACTGTCCTTCCCAGTCCCTAGAAACAAGGACTTGCACAGTGAAAGAAACTGACTCTCTCCCTACCTACAGTTTTCTGTCCCTAGAAAAAATGTTTTTTTTAAGCACACTATAGCACAAGGAGAATTCACTCACTGTCCTTCCCAGTCCCTAGAAACAAGGACTTGCACAGTGAAAGAAACTGACACTCTCCCTACCTACAGTTTTCTGTCCCTAGAAAAAATGTTTTTTTTAAGCACACTATAGCACAAGGAGAATTCACTCACTGTCCTTCCCAGTCCCTAGAAACAAGGACTTGCACAGTGAAAGAAACTGACACTCTCCCTACCTACAGTTTTCTGTCCCTAGAAAAAATGTTTTTTTTAAGCACACTATAGCACAAGGAGAATTCACTCACTGTCCTTCCCAGTCCCTAGAAACAAGGACTTGCACAGTGAAAGAAACTGACACTCTCCCTACCTACAGTTTTCTGTCCCTAGAAAAAATGTTTTTTTTAAGCACACTATAGCACAAGGAGAATTCACTCACTGTCCTTCCCAGTCCCTAGAAACAAGGACTTGCACAGTGAAAGAAACTGACACTCTCCCTACCTACAGTTTTCTGTCCCTAGAAAAAATGTTTTTTTTAAGCACACTATAGCACAAGGAGAATTCACTCACTGTCCTTCCCAGTCCCTAGAAACAAGGACTTGCACAGTGAAAGAAACTGACACTCTCCCTACCTACAGTTTTCTGTCCCTAGAAAAAATGTTTTTTTTAAGCACACTATAGCACAAGCACAAAACACACTGACACTCTCCCTACCTATCCTTCTCTTTCCCTAAACTAAAGGAATCCAGGTTAAGCAAGAAAGAAATAAAAGTCACTGTCCCTGCCTATGCTGCTCTTTCCCTGCTCCGGAACACACTACACTAGGCCGCCGTGCTGGCGGCCTTTTATAGTGTGGGGCGTGTACTAAACACCCTCAGCAATAACATCCTGCCTGTGGCCAATCATTGCTCTCCTCGCTGCCGGCGCTGTGATTGGCCAAGCATGCGGGGTCACAGTGCATGCTTGGCCAATCACAGCGCCTGGATGACACTGCGATGGCGTAGTGCATTGTGGGCCGTTCGCGTCACTCGAATTTGGCGTGAACGGCCCAAATCGTTCGATCTTCGTCGAACGATCGAACAGCCGATGTTCGAGTCGAACGTATGTTCGACTCGAACACGAAGCTCATCCCTAGCCAGGGTGCAATGAAGCGCGCTGGTTCTGCAGGGAGAGGGAGTAGTCAGGCTAAGAAATGGCTGCCTCAATTACCCTAATGGCAGTTCCCACTCCGTTAAAAGTGGCAACTATTAATGTTGCCAGCTTAAGATCAGTAAGTGCTCATCATATGGCCTTATTTTTGCTCAGCGAGTTTGATGCTGACATTTTGTTTTTGCAAGAGACCCATCTGAGTAGTCTGGCCGATATACATCTGGCAAAGAAGGAGTGGAGACGTGGTCCCTCATTTTGGTCTCTTGCCGAGCCTTACAGCGGGGCTGTGGTCCTTTTTTATGGTATGGAAACGTGCCGGCGGGTAATTGAGGTAGAGATTGAGAGATGCATGGTCTTGGACGTCTCTGTGAAGGGGCAGGACCTGTGCCTGATTAACATCTATGGTCCCCAGACGAAGTGGGACAGGAAATGCCTCTTTACAAAGATTAGGCCTTTTCTTTTTACGCCAGCAGGTTATCTTTGGAGGTGATTTCAACCCATTACTAGGTCTAAAGACAGGAAAGGTTTCAGAGATAAGCTGCTCAGCTTCTTTCAGGCAACGGGATGCCAGCAAGCGTGTGCTAGGAGAAGGGAACTGAGACAGCAGTGTCAGCAGCAGTCACTACAGTATCTTTAACACTGTGTCTAGGCTTGTGAGGCAGAACCTGGAGGAAACCAAATCCTCTAACCCTAAAATTTATCCTCCAAGTACACATCCTAACCCCCACTCAAAATCCCCTTCTCCCATAACACAAATTCCGCTGAATCCCCTCTCCTAGCACAAATCCTCCACAATCATCCCCATAACACAAATCCTCCCCCTGAAAAAATGTCCCCTCCTAGCACAATTCCACCCCCCTCTACCATATCACCTCTTCTAACACAAAATACCCCAATTCCCCCTCCGAGCTAAATCCTCTTTCCCCATCCCCCCTTCCCTAAACAGATCCCCCAGAATTACCAATCCTAGCACACACACTCAAATTTACCCTCCTAGGAGAATTCTTACCCTCTGCTGCCCTTCCCCAAAACCCCCCATTCAACACAAATCCCCTCCTCCCCATCTCCTTACGGTGCCCTCCCACCTCACAGGATACCACCATGCCCAGGGCAGCCGCCCCTTCTGCCTACACCTTGTCCCAGCCCTGGGGCTTCAAGATGGACAGGTTAAAGTGGAAAGTCATGTTCAAGCAGCACATCAAAGGTGGTAAGAGTGTGCCCAAAATTACTACACAACTGAGGATGTTCTTTGCTTGCAACCGCACCTGCAAGACTTTAGTCAATCCGATATCAGACTCTGGTGGAAACTCCATGTCTGTTTTCTTCCTCCTGCCTCTATAGAGGTCCCTTGGATCTTTTGATCCTTTGGATTGTGTTTTACCTTTTTTTTTCTGTGAGGGGTCCCTCATTAACATCTATAGTAGGATCATCTAGGATAAGGGCCTGGTATAGAAGAAATAATGTTAACCAAACTCAGGTATATTTGGCTCACCCCTATTCCTGACACAAAAGTAGGGATGAGCTCGGTGTTCGAGTCGAACATAGGTTCGACTCGAACATCGGCTGTTCGCGCGTTCGGCGAACAACGAACGATTTGGGCCATTCACGCCAAATTCGAGTGACGCAAACGGCCCACAATACACTGCGCCATCGCAGTGTAATCCCGGTGCTGTGATTGGCCAAGCATGCACTGTGACCCTGCATGCTTGGCCAATCACAGCGCCGGCAGCGAGGAGAGCAATGATTGGCCACAGGCAGGATGCCTGTGGCCAATTATAGCTGAGGGGGTTTAGTACACGCCCCACACTATAAAAGGCCGCCAGTGCGGCGGCCTTGTCTAGTGTGTTCCGGAGCAGGGAAAGTGAAGGATAGGCAGGGACAGTGTCAAATCTTGTCAAATCTATTCTTTGCTAAACCTTGTGTGTAGGGACAGAGAAGGATAGGCAAGGAGAGTGTCAGTGTCATATTCTTTGCTAAACCTTGTGTCTAGGGAGAGAGAAGGATAGGCAGGGAGAGTGTCAGTGTCATATACTTTGATAAACCTTGTGTGCAGGGAGAGAGAAGGATAGGCAGGGGACAGTGTCAGTGTCATATTCTTTGCTAAACCTTGTGTGCAGGGAGAGAGAAGGATAGGCAGGGAGAGTGTCAGTGTCATATACTTTGATAAACCTTGTGTGCAGGGAGAGAGAAGGATAGGCAGGGGACAGTGTCAGTGTCATTGTTGCTAAGCCTCCTGCACATTATACACCTGATGTTAGCCCGTATTGCTGCTTTTTCCTGGTGTGTTACACCAACAGGATTTTGCGGCACTTACAGCGGGCAGAGTGTACCTCCTGACCATATTACACCTTAACTTAGCCTGTATTGCTGCTTTTTCCTGGTGTGTTACACCAACAGGATTTTGCGGCACTTACAGCGGGCGGAGTGTACCTCCTGACCATATTACACCTTAACTTAGCCTGTATTGCTGCTTTTTCCTGGTGTGTTACACCAACAGGATTTTGCGGCACTTACAGCGGGCGGAGTGTGCCTCCTGACCATATTACACCTTAACTTAGCCTGTATTGCTGCTTTTTCCTGGTGTGTTACACCAACAGGATTTTGCGGCACTTACAGCGGGTGGAGTGTGCCTCCTGACCATATTACACCTTAACTTAGCCTGTATTGCTGCTTTTTCCTGGTGTGTTACACCAACAGGATTTTGCGGCACTTACAGCGGGCGGAGTGTGCCTCCTGACCATATAACACCTTAACTTAGCCTGTATTGCTGCTTTTTCCTGGTGTGTTACACCAACAGGATTTTGCGGCACTTACAGCGGGCGGAGTGTGCCTCCTGACCATATTACACCTTAACTTAGCCTGTATTGCTGCTTTTTCCTGGTGTGTTATACCAACAGGATTTTGCGGCACTTACAGCGGGCGGAGTGTGCCTCCTGACCATATTACACCTTAACTTAGCCTGTATTGCTGCTTTTTCCTGGTGTGTTACACCAACAGGATTTTGCGGCACTTACAGCGGGCGGAGTGTGCCTCCTGACCATATTACACCTTAACTTAGCCTGTATTGCTGCTTTTTCCTGGTGTGTTACACCAACAGGATTTTGCGGCACTTACAGCGGGCGGAGTGTGCCTCCTGACCATATTACACCTTAACTTAGCCTGTATTGCTGCTTTTTCCTGGTGTGTTACACCAACAGGATTTTGCGGCACTTACTGCGGGCGGAGTGTGCCTCCTGACCATGTTACACCTTAACTTAGCCTGTATTGCTGCTTTTTCCTGGTGTGTTACACCAACAGGATTTTGTGGCACTTACAGCGGGCGGAGTGTGCCTCCTGACCATATTACACCTTAACTTAGCCTGTATTGCTGCTTTTCCCATTTCCCTGCAGGCCATTAGAATGTCTGGAAGGCAAACAAGGAGAGGCAGACAGTCAGGAGCCAAAAAAAGAGGGCAAGCAGGCTCTGTGTCTAGAGACAACAGTGCTGGTCGTGGACGCGGTGCATTGCCATCAGCACGTGGCCATGGGACACGCTTGTCCTTCTTTTCGGCAGCTGGACGCGTTGAGCCGCATCATGCCGAAGACTTGGTAGAGTGGATGACCAAGCCCTCCTCATCCTCCTCATCCTCTCACACCCAGGCTCAGGGTACTGGCAAAGCAGCTGCCAAAGCGTCCTCTTCCCTGGTATCAATGTCATCATCAGTCACTCCTTCCCTAGACCAACCATGTCCTCCTGAGGAGTCCCCCGAACTGTTTGAGCACAGTGTTGGGTACATGCTCCAGGAGGATGCCCAGCGTTTCGAAGGGTCTGATGATGATACCCAGCTAGAGGAAGGCAGTAGCGTGAGAGCAGAGAGAGGGGATGCTCAAGAAGTACACCAATCTGGCAGTCATGTTCCAACAGGTGCAGCATACTGCCAGATTGGCTCCAGTGATGAGGAGGGAGGGGATGATGAGGTCACTGACTCCACGTGGGTGCCTAATAGGAGAGAGGAGGAGGAGGAGGATGAGGAGGAGGCACATCTCCAACGAGGCAGGATGCCCTCGGGGGGCCAGCGTAAGGGCAGCACACCGACGGAATCACACCGCAGAGCTCCGTCTGTGCAGGGCGCTGCCTCTGCCCGTTATTCAAAAAGTTCTTTGGTGTGGGCCTTTTTTGAGTCGAGTGCATCAGATCGCACAGCTGCTGTTTGCAACATATGTCTCAAGCGTATATCGCGTGGCCAAAACATCACCCGCTTGGGCACCACATGCTTGACCAGACATATGTTGACCTGCCATGCAGCTCGTTGGCAAGCCTACCTTAAAGACCCACACCAAAGAACAAAGCTGACCTCTTCTTGCACCGCATCAGCTGGGATCTCCAACCCCACTATACCTTCATTCCTCTCTGAAACCTGCTCTGAGAGGAATGAAGGTGTAGAATTAGGTGTGTCACAGCCAAGTACTTGCGGGCACTCTGCTAGCAGTACACCAACGTCTGATTCTAGCAGGCAAATTTCCCTGCCCCAGCTGCTGGACCGTCGAAAGAAGTTCACTCCCAGCCATCCACATGCCCAGCGGTTGAATGCTAGCTTGGCTAAATTGCTAGCGCTTCAACTGCTGCCTTTTCAGTTGGTAGACTCAGCCCCCTTCCGTGAGTTTGTGCAATGTGCGGTTCCTCAGTGGCAGGTTCCCAAACGCCACTTTTTCTCACGGAAGGCGATTCCGGCTCTCTACCGGCATGTGGAAGGCAATGTCTTGGCCTCGCTGGACAGGGCGGTCAGCGGTAAGGTGCATATTACTGCTGACTCATGGTCCAGCAGGCATGGACAGGGACGTTACCTTTCTTTCACAGCCCATTGGGTCACTCTTTTGGCAGCTGGGAAGGATGCAGGACAAGGTGCAGTAGTGTTGGAGGTTGTTCCACCGCCACGCCTCCAAAATGCTACTACTGGTTGTGACACACCTCTGTCCTCCACCCCCTCCTCTTCTTTTTTCTCCGTGGCCTCTTCCTGTGCTTTGTCCTCGGAACCAGCGGTGCTCCGTAGGCGTTCAAGGGGCTACGCAAGTACGCAGGCAAAAAGATGCCATGCTGTGCTTGCGCTGGTGTGTTTGGGGAACAGGAGCCACACTGGGGCAGAGGTTCTGTCTGCTCTGCAGGGGCAGGCCGAGAGGTGGTTGACGCCACGCCAGCTTAAGCCAGGAATGGTGGTTTGCGACAATGGCACCAACCTCCTCTCCGCTCTCCGACAGGGACAACTGACCCATGTGCCCTGTGTGGCTCACGTCCTTAACCTGGTGGTGCAGCGGTTCTTGGGCAGGTACCCGGGCTTACAGGATGTCCTGAGGCAGGCCAGGAAAGTCTGTGTGCATTTCCGCAGATCTTATAATGCCAGTGCTCGCCTGGCTGAGCTGCAAAAGGAGTTGAACCTGCCCAAGAACCGCCTTATATGTGACATGCCCACCAGGTGGAACTCAACGTTGGCCATGCTGCAGCGGCTGCACACGCAGCAGAGGGCCATCAATGAGTACCTGTGCGACTACGGCACCAGGACAGGGTCAGGGGAGCTCTGTTTTTTTTCACCACGCCAGTGGGGCATGATCAGGGATGCATGCACTGTCCTGGCACCATTTGAGGAGGCCACGAGGATGGTGAGCAGTGACAGTGCATGCATCAGTGACACTGTACCTCTTGTCCACCTGTTGGAACATACGCTGCGTGGAATAATGGACAGGGCACTTGAGGCAGAACAGAGGCAGAAAGAGGAGGACTTCCTTGCCTCTCAAGGCCCCCTTTACCCAGACAGTGTTCCTTCTGTCCCACCCATCACACAGGAAGAAGAGGAGGAGGAGGAGGAGGAGGAGGATTGTGTCAACATGGAGGTGGAGCCTGGCACTCAGCATCATCAGCAGCAGTCTTTTAGGGATGATTTACAGTCCCAAGAAACCAGTGGACTTGTACGTGGCTGGGAGGAGGTGGCTGCGGATCATGTCGTCCTTAGTGACCCAGAGGACTCCGGACTGAATGCCTCAGCTAACCTACGCTGCATGGCCTCCCTGATCCTGCAAAGTCTGCGGAAGGATCCTCATATTCTTCGGATCAAGGAGAGGGACCATTACTGGCTGGCCACTCTCCTTGATCCACGGTACAAGGGTAAGGTTGCAGACCTTATCTTACCGTCGCAGAGGGAGCAGAGGATGAGACAACTCCGGGAGGCCTTGCAGAAAGGTCTGTGCAACGCGTTCCCAGAGACTGGGAGATTACAAACTCCTGGTCCTGGACAACGAGTTGCTGAGGCTTTGGTCAGTCAAAGAAGGAGCGGTGGGGAAGGTGGCCGTCTGACCGAAGCGTTCAGACAATTCTTTAGCCCCAAGGTATGATCGGTTCCAGCAACCATCGCCAGCGTCTGATATACATGGTGCAGGAATACCTAGGGGCAAGGTCAGACTTGGACACCTTCCCCACCGAAAATCCTCTGGCTTACTGGGTCTTTAGGATGGATCACTGGCCAGAGCTTGCACAGTATGCAATTGAGCTACTGGCCTGTCCTGCATCCAGCGTTCTTTCATAACGCACATTCAGTGCTGCTGGAGGATTTGTCACGGATCACAGGGTGCACCTGTCCACCGACTCTGTTGATCGACTGACCTTCATAAAGATGAACCAGTCTTGGATCACCACCAGCTACCAAACACCTGAAGCTGATATAAAAGACTAATTTATTTTCAAATGTCACAACCCTTCAAGACTGATGCTGATGCTGAGAGACTGTCCTGTTATGTTGACTGACTATCCTCCTCCTCCTCAATGATCCGATTGACGATGATAGCTTGGAAGAACATTTTTGTTTCTGGGTGCCGCCACCAGTGGCTAAGGCCCAATTTTTCAGCCCCTGTTTAACAGGGGTGTGTTATTACAATTTTTTATGCAATGCTTTGCAGCAGGGCTCATTCCTGCACTCCAACTAGAGTATCTGGGAGTGGTTGCAGTGTCGTGGCACCAGCACCAGTGGCTAAGGCCCAATTTTTCAGCCCCTGTTTAACAGGGGCACGTAATTACAATTTTTGATGCAATACTTTGCAACAGGGCTCATTGCTGTGCTCCAAGTACAGTATCTGTGAGGGGTTGCAGTGTTGTGGCACCAGTGCCTAAGGCTCAATTTTTCTGCCCCTGTTTAACAGGGGCATGTAATTACAATTCTTGATCTAATAATTCACAGCAGGGCCCATTCCTGTGCCCACCAAGACTAACTGTGAGGCCTTACAGTGTTGTGTCAACACCACCACCACCACCACCACCACCAAAGGCCCAATTTTTCAGCCCCTGTTTAACAGGGGCGTGTAATTACAATTTTTGATGCAATACTTTGCAACAGGGCTCATTGCTGTGCTCCAAGTACAGTATCTGTGAGGGGTTGCAGTGTTGTGGCACCAGTGCTTAAGGCCCAATTTTTCTGCCCCTGTTTAACAGGGGCATGTAATTACAATTCTTGATCTAATAATTCACAGCAGGGCCCATTCCTGCGCCCACCAAGACTAACTGTGAGGCCTTACAGTGTTGTGTCAACACCACCACCACCACCACTACTAAAGGCCCAATTTTTCAGCCCCTGTTCAACAGGGGCATGCAATTACAATTCTTGATCTAATAATTCACAGCAGGGCCCATTCATGCGCCCACCAAGAGTAACTGTGAGGGCTCACAGTGTTGTGGCAACACCAACATGTAAGGGGCAAATTTCAGCTGAGTATATACGGCAGGCCCCTACTTTCAAACATCCAACTTACAAACGACTCCTCCTTGCAAACGGAAGGATACAACAGGAAGTGAGAGGAAATCTACCCCTAGGAAGGCAAATTCTCTCCTGTAAGAGTTAATATGGGAAAAAAAGTGTCTCCTCTCCACTGATTCTTTATCACCAATTCTTGTTTCAATAAAAAACCCAAATTTTCAAAAAACATTTGTCATTAGGACGGAAAGTGAGGTGAAATGTTCTGAACAGGTGCACACTGCACAGACAGCAAAACAAATGTTACAGGGGTGATAACCCTTCCCTATGTTTTCCAAAAAGCTTAAAAATAGATTTTTGGGCTGGAGCTACACTTAAACAATGTACCTGTTCAAAATTACAAACAGATTCTACATAAGAACAAACCTACAGTCCCTGTCTTGTATGCACCGCCTGTATACGGCTGTTCAGAGTATATAGGGCCTTTTTTATTTTGTGTGCGGGGTTCCCCTTAATATCCATACAAGACCCAAAGGGGCTGGTAATGGGCTGGGGTGGGGGGGGGAGGTGATGGGGTAGCTATGCCATTTTTCTCAAAGCTTTTCATCCATATTACCGGGACCAGACATTATAGCCGCAAGCAGTTTTAAATGGCTTTTTTTCCTTTAGAAATGTAATTTTGTGCAGGGACAGTTCTAAACACGGGAAACACGTGGCACTTCACAGGCATACTTTAGACACCCCCCAGGTACGATATTTAAAGGAATATTTGACTTTTTTTTTTCACTTTATGCATCATTAAAATGACTGCTCCAGAAAAACGGCCGTTTTTAAAACTTCTTTTTGCATTGATACATGTCCCCTGGTGCAGAACCCGGGTTCCCAAACCCCTTTTTAGGACAATAACATGCATATTAGTCGTTATAATTAGCACTTTAGATTTCGAACGTTCGCATCCATTGTATTTAATAGGGTTCTAAAGTTCGTGCAAA